>JAAAKM020006971.1:137985304-138024019 GCA_010016025.2 Alatinidae sp. Z8VKAUB7J3 | reverse complement strand
ATGTAAGTTAAGGCTTCGATAATCAGTAAATATATACGACCTGAACTTGTTTCTTCGTCATACTAATGCTTTAACTGGAAATAGATGTCTGGTACGTCCATATCAATTTTGGTAATTATGATTATTTCTTTGTTTCCACAATTTTATAGTCAAGAAAGTTCGTTATAGTTTGCATCACTATTAAGAATGCTGCATTACTATCTTTTCACCTTTAGAACAGAAATGTCGCATGAAGAGATTTGTTATAGGAAGCATATTATTTATGTAAAGAAGATGTCTGCACTTTCCTTGTTTTTTATCTGTCTTCTCTTGTTTATATGAATTACCCAAAATATAACAAACCTAGTAGTTTAAAGTTGGATGCATTTCTAGCGACATTAATAAAACCAAAGAATATCTCAAATTTCTTTATGACAATGGATAAAGATTGGTAATGAAATGGCAACACATAGTAGCTGCAAAGACGAAGGCCAAGTTTCGAGAATTCCAATCGCAGATGTCATCGTACTTATGTCACGGTCCCACGTTGGCAACATGGAAGCAATTAATGTAAAACAGCAAAAGTAATTGCTCTCATGAAAGAATCTATGTAGATAAAAGGCTAGATTTTGGGTTAAAATGTTGACTTCCAAAGGAATTGATGGGCCATTCCTTCTTTTCAAACTCTTCTTGGCCTTTTGGCAAGGAATGGATATAGTTTCTATTCTTATTGACGGTAGATTCTTTCCATGATCTGTAAGAGACGGTGATGCTGGGTGGTTGAGCCTGCCTCATGGCTTCCTTTTGTGCCCGGTGACCTAAATTTGGGAAGTTGCCCTTGAAAGCCCAGGCTCCCTTTTATTTAATAATAAGCTTGTTTGGTGATTTTACCGTTTATTTGGGGTAGTTTCAACGTTGGGCCAACTGCCTATCAGAGTCTTTGATTTAGGGGTTGATCCTTAGGCATACCCTTAACGCTCCTCGACATTTACAGTATATTTAGCAATTGCATGCTTTGTGAATGTGAATGCCATTGTTAAAATGCATTTTATATATAGTAAACGATGCAACACTAGAAGAAACCATTTATGATTAAAGAAAAAACTAAAATGATAAAACCAGGACTTCGCACATCATCTATAACTTAACTTTTTTATCTACCTTCTTATATCGCCCCGTTGAAAGTTTCAAACGCCCATTGGAAACTACTAGTTTTAATGCTCTTTACTGAGGGCAATTTCTGTAAAGAAAAAATGAATTGGCTTTGTATATCCTTACGTGCATGAAACGTCTGGAAAATAGAGTAGAAATAGGATAGAAATGGTACGAATTGCTTGGGTCGAAGAGGTAAATAACCTCTAAAGGCTTGTGTTGAGTTACCAAAATTGTCAAGGGACCAGGACATCTTGGTGCCTTTGGCTTGCTCATTTTCAAAGTGGCTTCACGTTTGTTAAAACCACAGGGCTTAAACACACAGAAACCTTAACGTAGCTGAACCAAAAACAATAGTGAAAGCGTGCAGTTGTTCAGATGTGATTTATTTTGATAAGCAGAAATCGATTTAAACACATGGATTTAACACGCACCGATGAAAGCAAAGAATACGTTTTTTGATTTCTTCTGCTTTTGGATCTCATTCCATTCTCCTGCATGGGAGCAATAGCTTCAGGATATCTAATCATCGTCACCGGTAATGAAATGGGTCATCTGAATAGCGTAGTCGTACTCTTTCCCTTGAAATTACGTTTTAATATATTGACAATAAATCATGCCAGCAACACGTTTCGCCTTATTGCTACGCTACCATTGTGTTATTGGGAGTCAGTTATGAAGGCAATGCGGAATGCATGACTTAATGACAGGCTAGTTTGAAAGTAGGCCCTACTGAGTATTCTACAATGCCTTACAAATATTGAATAGAACTGCACAATCATGGTACGGTTTGGGGGGGGGTGGGGGAGTAAAAACTGGCTCCGTGGACCTCGCAGCCGGGAGATTCTCTTTAGGGTCTTGTATCGGCCCTCAGAAACCTGAATGTTTGGGTTGGTTCAGAAAGCATTCCATCCAAGGTTTTACTGTTAGCTACACACTTGATTGTTTTTGTTAAAAGTCGTCCTGTTAGCAAAGATGCATGGCTTTAAATGACTATCCCCCTCGTATTTACAAGAGTAAGCATGACGTAACGAATTGTAACGGAAGAGATATAAGTTCTTTTCCTTATGGGTGTTGCTATTGCAAAGTCCTTTTCTTACTTTTCCATCACATTTCTACCTTATTTCATCTTATTATTTACATAGTAGGCTCTATGAAAATTTAATCTTAGATTACCCTCTATTTTTCCCCAACCCTGTATTTCTACTCTTCCCAAAATCATCTTATTTCTACTCTACGCTACTCTATTCCACTACAACACAGTAAACTTGTTCAGGAGTAGGAGGTTTTGGATTAATCACAGCCATATTCTTTAAAAAAATTGAAACTAGACAATTTCTTTGCCATCCGGGTTCCGCAAAAATCTGAAATATGTTTTGCTGGATTGACCTTCAAGAGTTTTGTACAATTTTGTATAAAGGGTTTTCTTTTCATAAATCATCGAGAAGAGAGGATTTGAAATGTTAGTTAGAAAAGAACAGCGGAGTATGTCAACAGCGGAGGTCACCTAGCTCAGTTGATAGAGCGCACGCCGCGAAAGCGTGGGTCACGGGTTCGATCCCCGGTGGTGACATGCTTTTCTATTTCTCTAGTGTTCTTTTCTAACTTTTCATAAATCCTATCTCTCACACTAAAATAACGTGCTTCGGGTTGTGGAGCATCTTAAAGCATTCAGAATTTTAGATTTACCATAATGCGTTTAATGCCTTTCGTTTCTGTGGTAGTATGGATCTGAACATGTATGAAAATGGCATCTCTATTGTTGAAGATCAATGTGTCTAAGCATGCGGATATATTCGTGCTATGTACCTCTTGCTGCTGACCTTTGGTTCACTTTCTGTCTATTGTCTTTTAGTTTCGAGTGCCCGTTTCGATTGGTTATGGATAAGTAGTTGTGGACAATGTTTCTCACAAACAGACCTCTCCCCTTGAGGTCAAGAGACGAAGGTGTGCTGCACGGTAGCAGAGCCTGTTACGAATTAGGTGTAGAAAGAGGAAACAAGTGTCATTGCGTTGGAATTTAATACTCATTTAGCACAGGAAACGTCAAAGATGAAATTATTGATACAAATATCGCTTTTCATTGGAGTTTTTGGTTTGATTTATGGTAAGTAATGTAGAACGAGGCATAGAAATATTTGACACTGTAGGTATAATTGCAAAGTCGGTGTATGTTTGACAGAAATAAGTAAAATCTATTACAAATATTAATCCAGGAGTATCCTAGAAGCAAATATATATATTCTCGTTGTGAGCGTGATAAAGATTAAAGCAGTTTAGAAAGTTGATATGTATAGGCAAACCTTTATTAAGCAGATGGGCTAGTCCATTACTGTATCTATCGAAGTACATTGCATCATTACACCTAATACATACATGCATAAGTGTCGATCTGCATGTGTATTCGTATTGTTGCATTTATTAGATAATGAAGGCATAATTCATTACTTTAGGTATTTTAAGCTGTCTTTCTTCCCTCTTATTAGTTTCTTCCTGGCCTTTCTTTTTCTAAAATACCTTGAGATACTCGTAAGTGACATATTCATATATCTGTAAACATATATCAATATACATACATCTATACATATCGGTAATTAACAACCAGTGGCTTCAGTGGCGACAAGAAGATACTCTGCAAAGGTGGTCAGCTCAAAAAAGGAGGACGTAAGATGCAAATAAATTAATTGAAATAGAGTAAAAGGAAATCTGGGTTGATGTACTTCACTGCCGTAAATGCTAATGTACCTACGGCAATATACATACATAGTCTAGACACGATGTATAGAGATTTACATCTCTATCTCTATCTATCTATCTATCTATCTATCTATCTATCTATCTATCTATCTATCTATCTATCTATCTATCTATCTATCCCCACGACCTCATGGTTACTAAACCAACGCCTTAACCATTGAGCCATCGAGGCTCAAAAGCTAAGGTGAAGATTTTAATGTCAATCTTTTGCGAATTCTCCTCCAGTCAGTGGGTACGGGGAATTAATTCATTAATATTTATTGTGTTTCGGCTTTGAGCCTTCATCAGTGCCAGACATATACATATTCTCAGCATGAGAATCTATCGTCTTGGAAGGCTCTTCAGGATTTTTCTTACACTACAGCAGTGAGGGTACTTGGAATATCACTTAGAAAACATCAGGGCTGGTTTGATGGCAATGGCACAGAAGACTAGAATCTGACAGACCAAATTCATCGCACAAAGCCTGAATGGATGACAAGTAATCACTTGCTAAACAGATGCCTTACAAGAAATGCAAAAGTGACGTTCGACTATCTCTTAGAGCAATGAATGAGCACTGGTAGTAAGGGAACGCTATTGAGCTCCAAGAAGCGTCTGATAAGAAGGACTCCAAAGCCTCTTATGATGGCCTCAAGGACATATTTTGTCCTCAGAAGAGTAGTTCTACTCCGTTAAGTATGGTTAACGGGGAAACCCTGCTCACTGATAAGCTAGATATCTTGAGTCGCTGGAAGAAGCGCTTCAAAACTGTTTTAAACACCTCATCGCTCGTTGACAATGAAGTCATTTCGTCGATTCTCCCAAATCACGAAATTTCTGAGTTAGCTTTTGAACCCGCTTATCAAGAGGTATTTGAATCCACTAAGCAAATCGCCTCTGGCAATTCTCTTTCACCTAAGGATCTTATTCCTCCAAAAGTGTATAAATATCGTGGGCATAAGTTGGTAAAACAGCTCCATTTTCTTTTCGTGAAGACATAGAACGCTGGGCGTGTTCCCCAGGATTACAAAGATGCATGTATTAAACACCTCTACGAAAATAAGGGAGCCGAGAGTGCGTGTGAAAACCATGGAGGAATAACAATGCTGTCTAGTACTGGAAGGATTCTTGCCAAACTCATTTTAAATGGAATTATTAACTATCTCGTGGATAAAATTTATGCTAAATCCACAACGTGGTTTTTGGCCAGGTCGGGACACCATTAATATGAAATATTCGCTTCCTCAAAGTGCAGAGAAGGCTGGGGAGAAAAACGGTGAACTGTATATGGTGTTCGTCGACCCAACAAAAGCCTTCGGTACTGTGAATCGTTATGCACTTTGGAAAGTTTCACAGGAGCTTGGAATACCAGAAAATATGCTAAGGTGATCATTTCGCTTCATGACGGGATGACAGTTCATGTTTTGTCTGATGGTTTGACGTCTGAAGCTTTTGGTACTACGAATGGGACCAAGCAAGGATGTATCATGGCAACTTGCTTTTCGCACTCTTCTTTTCCCTCATGGTCAAATATGCATTCAGTAACACTGCGACAAGTGTCAAGTTACAGTGTTGGTCAGTTAGTGGGCTCTTCAGCCACCAACGGTACCTGTGATACTTTCATGCCTACTGATAACGGCCTACGAGTGTTCTGGTCACTGGAGGTACAGGCGTGAATCAAAAGTCGATTATCTCGAGAAGCAAAATATTGATATGCATGTATTTGGTACTAGGGTTTTCTAGAGACTCGCGGTACTGTATTTCCTCAATTTACTTCTACCATCCACGTCGTCTCGGACACGAGGGTTTTGATTCTTCGTTGACTGGAGTAATTCTCGGTCTATATCTAATTTTAACGTCAATGTTTGTGAAGAGGAAGTGCTTTCTGCAAAGAACAATGTCCTCGTCTGCTTAGACTTACGTTGTCGATCCATTTTAGTACAAGTTTTGCTAGTCGTGATACAACACGTCCCAGAGTAAACAAGTAACAACCCGAGTTGGCGAGTTGCGGTGGCCGGGGACATGGTGAAAGAGGAACAAGGGGAATATTATTACTCAATAGAATCACTTGTATGATGTCGCTGGGATGCTGAGACACCGTTTTGATTCGCTGTTAAACAATGGAATAACAATAGCGAGCGTAGGGTCAGTACGAGGCCAAGCAAGGATATCGTCGTTGATGCGCAGACTACCCACTTCAGCTGGGATAGTCTGCACGCAGGTTATAGCTTATGGGGTCTGTAGTATTCTTCATGTCAAACGGAATCCATTTGTTAGGACGTTACGCTTTCATGAAGTTGCTTGATTTGGTTTAATGAAAACAAGATCACTGAGAAACAAAAGGTTGTAGGTCAAGGATTATATTATTGACGAGCACTTTGCTATAATAACTATTAATGATACATGGTTTTGGCCTACGAGTAAAGACAATGCTATTGAAAAGTTGTGCTCATATGGAGCCGTAATCAAGCATAACGCACAAGATTCTATATGTGGAGGTGTGAGCCGTATGATAGATCCTTGAAACTGAAACAGCAGACAGAGAGGTGTTTGTTTCATCGTTTTAAACTATTGAAATTGGCCCACTAGTACCCTTCAGTTCCAATCTACGTATAATATACTTCACATAATCAAAGTTACTCTCGATCTATTCGCATCACGTTCTGATAAGTTGATTGTTTTTACTGGTAACCTATTAATAGTAGGCGACTTCAGGTTTCATATCGATAATGAGAATGACCATTCCTGTAAAAATTGATGGATATATTGAACATCTTTATCTCAAACAGCATAGTACTGGGCCAACTCTAGACCTCGTGATTACAAGTACAAACGAGAGATTTGCTACTAATTGTGTTAATGGTTGTCCTGTGTTTTATAACCACTCAGTGATACACCGTAATTTGTACATGTGCAAACCACCACATGTCAAACGTCTGGTCTCATATTGAAAGATAAACTCCATTGACTTAAACAAATTTCGCCATGACATTATGAACTATGAATTATGAGGGGAGTTTTCTTCGAACGTTGTAGAAGGTGTTGACCGCTACAGTAGTGTATTAAAGTCCATTGCTAAAGTCCATTGACTTAAATAAATTTTGCCATGACATTATGAACTATAAATTAAAAAAGGGGGAGGGGGGCTTCTGCGAACGTTGTAGAAGGTGTTGACTGATATAATAGTGTATTAAAAGCTATTCTTCATAACTACGCTCCGGTCAAATCGCAAGTGGTACACAGAGGAAATCGTAACTCAGAAGACCCTAAGTCGCCGTTTAGAGCGGCGGTGGTGACGCTCGCGACCCTCACGACGGCCAATAGACAACCTTGTTTAGTGAAAACGTCTAAACTAAACTTATTATGGACTCGAAAAGGAATTGCTACTTATCTATGATAAAAGAAAGTTGCTCGTATGAGAGCAATCTTTTCCACAGTATTAGAAGGCCAATGTATTGAAAATGAAGTGTGATTTATCCAATTGGATCATCAACCATGTCGACACAGTTGCCATTATTTTTCACTGATAAAACCATAGAGGTAGAATTCCCTGAGGGTAACTACTATACTTTTAATACTTTGCATTAGTGTCCCACAACACAGATAAATTTAGTCCTGTTTCCTTGAAAGATGTCGCTAGTCTAGGGAAGGCGTCATCTAAAAAATCCGGTGCCCTAAATCCAATTCCAGAATATGTGCTTCAGAACTTGTTCGACATGTTTTTACTTATCATTTGCAACAGAATCAACCAGTCCCTCAATCAATCCAATGTTCCTGATAAGATCGAAGAAGGAGACCCTACTTCCCACTTTGAAGAAACTGCAAACTTAAGGCTATCTTCCACTCTAATTTCTTATTTTCAAGGCAAACTGGAACGTGGTAGTGTCTCAACTTCTACATTATTGTGCAATTTATGGTCTTATTGAACTTAATTAGCTGGCTTACAAGCTTTATCACAGCACAAATACCGCACATATGCAATTTTAGAATAAGAAACTGCGTGCTTTTAACAATCAGGACTCGACTGTTTTCCTCCTTCTAGACCTGTCAGCTGGATCTGATACGGTGGGCCAACAACTTCTGTTATCTAGACTATTCACTACCTTTGGAGAAACTGGATGGCCCTAAAATGGTCCAGATTATATTTCTTAAATTACAAACAGATTTTGTGTCTATTAACAATAAAAGATCTTCGTAAATTGAAGCGCAACAAAAACAAACAACCGGAACTACCTATTCTAGTTCATAATGTCGGACACAGCCGCACGTTAGTTTACTTTAACACAAGTCATCATCTTATTAACGGAGGCGGCTGTCAAAAAATTAGGAAGTATCAGAACGCAAACTCTACTGAAATTCTTGTTAATACTTTCATTGCGTCGAATCAGGATAATTATAAGTCCTGGTTCCATGGTGTCGACAGCAATTTAACACGCAAGCCACAGTATTTTCGAAACTCAACAGCTAGATTATTAACAGGTGTGAAGTAACATTAATATGTAACTCCAGTTCTAAATTGCAATGATTTCCAATTCCAGTTTACGCTGTAAACAATCTTAACAAAGTGTGTCCCCTATATGACCTCTAGATACACGCCCTCTATAGTGCTATGACATGCATAGATCCTTCCATCTACTTGAGGTGCCGAAGTCATAAAATAAAAATCTGTGATAACAGAGCTTCCAGTGTTTATGTACCTAGATTATGAAACTGACTGCCACGGAAGATTGTAACCACACCAATATTGAGAAATTTAAAGTGCTCCTTGAAACACACCCTCTGTTTAGCTTTTATTAATACAGGCAATACACTTAGCGATGCTCTTTTCTTTGCGTTTTAAGTTACATATAATAGATTATTGCATTAAAAATTCTGTAAAGTGCTTAGAGATAATAGGTAATAGGCTTACGTGCCATAGACATGTATTATTGCTATAATCATCACTATCATTATAATCTAAAACTGAAAAAACTTGCCGAAAAATGAAATAAATAAAAAATTAATAACTGCCGTTCGTGAGTTAAATACTGAATAAATACAATACTGGAAAGAAATGGTACGTATTTAATCTAAATTTAAAAATGAAAGATTAAATAGATTATCACATGATAATTTTGTAAATACAGTAGGGCATGTGAGGCAAAGGCGGCAGTCAATAATGTTTTGAAAGCACTTGAGCCAACATTGGAAAGTTTGATAAACTAGATAAGGGAAAATAAGCATTATCGAAAGTTTAGCCTTTATTTACAGACTAATTTTAAGTTTAAGACTTACCAATTATTGAGTTTGCTTCTCGTTTCCAAGAGAACAACGGTCTGTTTAATGAACGACCAGCGGAGTTCATATTTCCAAAGCAACTTGGCTCCACATATGTACTTGCATCCTTCGTCACCACATTTATAATCTAAAGATTGAAAAAGTAAAGTATGTAACTTATATATACACTAAGTCTTTTTCTACCATTAACGTCTTAGTCAGATAGGATTGCAAGGATTTAAATAATTTTATTTGCTTTTAATTCATAAAATAAAGCTGCATGCACCTCCACAAAATATTGAAACGTTTTGCTTACAGTTTTGCTTGCAAAATTTTTTGATCAGAAAACTCTATTTATTTGATCTATTCTGCAAAGGGCTCTTGCCTATCTCACTTGTTTTGTAAGAAAGAGCAAATTTTTTGTGTGTACAATAGGGTTTCTCTTGAATAAAGTGGGTGTGCCCCCTCCCCCCATTCCTTTCCGTTCCTTTATATTAACAAAAACACACCAATCCAGATTTGCTTCTTCATTACCTGTTTTATAGATGATGAGCTATCGCCATAGAATGACTCCTCGTCGGATACTTGACACGAAGCATCATTGCTTGGTGAAGATGGTACTGCACAACCTTTACGAAACAAAACAGATATATTTTCAGAGTAAACTCAACAGAAGAAAGGGACGCAAGCAAGTAAGAAAATAGAGAGCTTTCTAGCTCCTGCATCAGAAAATGTGTGTCTCCTGACTCATAGTACGAAGCTACAGATCAATATCTTTATTACGGAGACACTGTGCTAAGCTAGTCTAGTGCATCTTAATGTTTACTTTTAAACATCTGACCTCTTTAGCTTTTTCAGATCTCGAAAAAATAACAGGGATCGATATGGTATCCAAGCAGTGCTTAGATTCGTAAATCTGTAATAATGTGGCAGTTCATATGCTTTCAACGATAGTACAATGTACGGTGTGTCTTAAAATTTTTTCAAGAATTATTTGTTTGAAAGTTTGACAGTTTTCATCAGATGATGCCTGATAATTTGTTTACTATTGGAATGGCCTTTGAGTTTGGTTACGTGGATAAAGATACAAAATCGGACCCTTTTTACACGGGAATCACTCTTTCATTGGTAATGCTAAGCTGTCGATATCTTTGTAGGTCCGGAAGTTTTTGACTATGCAGATGTCAAGATTTTATTGGGACCTACTGTCTTAAAATTGTAGAAGAAGTGTGTAAAGCCTAAACTTACCAATGACTCCTACAGTTTATTTGGATAGCCAAGATGATTATGGTGACTGTCAGAATTATAGGCCAGCTTGTCCTAGCTGAAAGAGACCAGAAGGATAGTTACTGTCTTTACAGCTATCAATGGAGCTGGGTATTCTACCTTCCATATAAATTTATGGATTTCTAAGTCAAAAGCAGATAAAGCTAATTATAATTATTCATGCATTTATTGAGATGTTGGACACTTTAGGAAAGATATTCGATTCATGCTGAGATGAAGTAACTCTACTATTAGAATAGGCTGGCTATTGTTTCAGATGGTCTTTAGAAAGGCCTTTGGCTTTTTTAAGCATTTGGCTCACTAAAAAGCCTACGTATTCTGAAATGATGTACATAATGTTTTTGTATATATAGAATGTGTGACTTGGGCTTGACTTGAGGTTACAACATTAGTTTAGCCTGTTAGTGGAAAGAAAAGCTAGGGTTTCCCAGTTAGATCAACTACTTTGATTTATTTATAATAGCAATATGAGAGTAATAGTATGAAAAACCAAAGAAATTAAAATAAGTGCATGAGAGGTGGAAGTGTTTACTGGATGATTGATTTATCTGTACTGCAATTTGCAAGTATCCTTTCTCTCCAAGTACTATGGGACTTGTAAACTAAGATCCCTAAAAAAATTGGGTAGTTACTTTTACTTTCAAACTCTAACAGCACAAGATTCACCCAAAAATTAAAAAATTTTAGACCTTTGAAAATATGTGGTGTCTAAACTGAACATTTACTACTGTACAGAATGATTTTTGTTCTATGTTGTATTATATACATATAGGTGTCACTATTAGTGTATTGATAACATGGAGGACTCTCTGAATGTATACTGTTAGTCAAAATTGTTAAACTTTTCAGTTTCTTTTCATTTAAAACTTTCTGCTACTGAAACTTGATTAAAATGTGTACATAAAAATACAGTTTTAGTAAGATAAAGCAATCATATTATAGACAATTAGAGGTCTTTTATACTACACTAGAACTATTTTGTAGTTGTAATCCACAAATGTTAGAAATAGACTATTTAACGATGAGTAATACATAAAATATGGAAAAAAATATTTGATTTGGGTACACTTCAAATGTTTGTGCACTCTCCATAGATTTTCATTGCCCTGAAGGTTGATAAAGTGTACAATGCAAAAGATTTGAACAACTAAATGTTAAAAAAAATTTTTGCTAGCATTTTTATCAGTATTGAGTTATGGGTAATCAGACTCTGAGACTATATACTTCTTAAAATTTGTAAAAAAAACCCTCGGTACTTAAAGGGTTAAGGCCTAGATCATCATCATCCAGTGCCATATTGTCAAATAGCGTTAGCAATCATGACCCTCCATCTAGAACGATCACCCATTACTTCAAATAGATCTTCCATTGTAGTGCCAGTCAATCTTTTCACATTATCTGAAAAACGATAGTGTGGTCGTCCTCTTGTTTGTTGTCCAGCACACTGACCAGAAACAATGGTGTTTTCTAGTCCTTCACTTCTAAGTTGCCTAAGAATGATAATTGTTAAGTTATGATCGTCTGCATTAAGTCCGGTTTCGTACCTTTGCTTTCACTCTGCTCCGGGTCTCATCCTTACTGATATGGTCAGACCACACAACTCTCATTATGCGACGGATACACCATGTCTCTGGGTTCCTTAACTTACGTTCAAAACTTGTCATGATAGACCAAGTCTCGCAACCGTAAGGCACCACAGACCATACATGAGATTTCAGAATTCATTATCTAGTTTTCCATGATATCATCTCGCTGTTCAAGATGTTGTCCAGTTTCATGAATGCTCGTTTTTCCCTGTGCTATCCAGCAATTTTATGTTGTATGCAGATCGGCCATGTGAGGTGATGTAAGAGCCAAAATGGCAAAACTTGCTCACCTGTTGTACTGCTTGATCATTGATTGTGATGTTGCATTTGGGTACAACGGACTCATCACTTATTACCATTTACTTCCACCTACTCAAGTATGTTCATTAGGTTTTCATGACATACTCTATCTAACGCCTTTGTGTAGTTGATAAAGCATAAATACAGATTCTGATGTTTATCTAATGACTTCTCTGCTAATACTTTCAGCATCAGGATAGCATTACGAGTTCCCTTGTCTTTGACATAGCCACACTGAGTTGTTGATATTTCAGGTCTGATGGAATTCCTCAATCTGCCCATAAGAATGTAAAGGATGCTCTTGGTAACGTGACCCATCAGGCTGATTGTGCGATGTAATTCGCATTCGGTAGCTCCTGGCTTCTTGGGTAGGGCGACGAATACTAATTTAGTGAGGTTGAGTGGAAAAACTCCAGAATGGTAAATGGAATTGGTGAGTTCAGTGATCTTATCAACTCCTACTCCACCTAATACTTTCAACATCTCAAGTGCAGTGTTATCTGGACCTACAACTTTCCTGTATTTCATTTTCTTTTTCACTGTTTTCACTTCTTCGGAAGTGATATCTGGACCATTCATTTCTTTACAAATAATAGGTTTATCTCCCCTCTCATTGTGAAACGGATCTTCAATGTATTCAGACCATCTGTTCAGGATTTCCCCTTTTGTCAACAGGATCTCACCATTCTTGCCTTTGATGCAACCAGAACTAGTGCATCCCGCACCTTTGTCTATCATCTCCTTCGCTTCGACATGTGCGTAGGGAGGGATTTGCTCAAGCTCTTCACAGTGATTGTTCCACCATTTCTCCTTCGCATCTTTGCACTTCTTGTTCACTAGTCATTTTAATTCATCTTATATATATCTGCAGATTTCTCACTTTTACAAAAAATCTATGATCTATCAGGTCAAGGATTTCATTTGTCATTCGTTTTTGATATTTCTTCCGCCGACAAGGTTAAGTTTCTATCGCCACCTCTAAAGACATGTCTTCTAAGAAATTCTCCCAGTATTTGTTGCTATTCGTATCTAAGTTACCATCTAGTTCTGTCTCTGTGGTTGCCAATGCATCAAATCTATTCTGTATGGCTACTTTGTAGCAGTGTTGTAATTCTGGATGCTTAGAAAGATGTTCATAATCAAGCCCATAAGAAGTTTTTATTATTCTCTTGTTCTTCAGTTTCACTTTGATGTCCGTGACTATCAGTTGCCCAATCTGCTCCTGGATAGGTTTTACAATCACTGATAGAGCTACGGAAGCGTTTGTTCACTGTAAAATAATCGACTTGATTCTTATGTTGACCATCTGGACTGAGCCAAGTCCACAGTATGTGCAGATGATTTTTGAACCATGTGTTCATCACATATTGATCATTAGTGGTGTACCACTGTACCCAACGATCACCTCTCTCATTTCTCTTGCTTAGACCATGTGGACCTATGACACACAAATTATGTTCTGCTCCTACTTTTGCATTTAAGTCGCTCACCACCACAACGATTTCATTGTTCTTACATTGCTTTCTTGCTTCATCTAGGCTGTGATAGAACTTCTCCATTTCAGACACGCTATCCATTGATGTTGGGGAATAGACTTGAATCACTGATAGATTGAAAGGTTTACCATGAAATTTCACCGGCAGTACACAATCTGACAGTGCTTGATAGCCAGCTAACGACTTTGATGTTATCTTCTCAACCACAATACCAACTCCATGCAGATGCTTACTTCCTCCTGAATAGATGAAGGTGTAGTCTTCGATAATAGTCTTTCCAGATTTTATCCATCTCATTTCACTCACACCCATGATGTTGACCTTTAGTTTATCTTGCTCTTCAACAAATTCTCAGTTCTTCCTTCTTTATGTAAAGTACGTATATTCCATGTGCCAATTAGTATTTTAATTCAGCTGTCGTGGACAGTAGCATGATGACAGTCGGACAGTGCCTCATACAGCACACGCTTATTCCTACCAGCTGTGGCACTCGCTCCATGAGTCACATTAACATCTTTCTCTTGTGATCCTTGATTGATTGTCATGATTGTCTTGGCAAAGTACAGTGGTGGTTTGCTGTTGCCTTCCATGGTCTATTTGAACCATAGATGGGGTGGATAGTTTTTTGCTCTGGCTAAGTTCCTCAGATCCCTTTGTCAGGTTTTATTTTTGGTCCTGCTGTGTGTCCACACACCCTCCTCACCAGAAGGAGCCTGATGGGGGAGCCTGTTTAGTCGCCTATCACCAGACCATGAGGCAGGCAGCACTGGGTTACATGTTACCAGTGGCAGATCGACAAGACCTGACCTGACCTCACGTTTCTAAGGCCTAGAACCAATTGTAAAACTGATTTTAAAATGATTTTAAGCACCAGTGTGAAGATGGCTTATGTTTGATTTTGAAAGGGCAGCAATCAATGTTGCGTAAGAAAAATTCCCAGATGTAGATGTTACTGGTTGTTAGAATAAACAACCTCGGAGTTTATGGAAATCAACTTTCTAATCATGAACGTCAAAACTGGAAGAAGTGATACAAGATTGAATGAATACACAGTAAACGCACATGCATCATACATTGGTAAAAGATGGAACAAAATGTGCTAGTCTGAAAGTGTACTAAGAGTCCTACATACAGTAATAACAAAAGTAATACATCACAATTAACTCTGGTTGCTTCTTCCATTTAAAGCAAATAATTAAAGTGTTTGAACAATTGTCAAATCAATTATGGGCACAGTGTAGTGGCAAAGTGGACCAAGTGATCCATTACTTCAGACCCATACATCAGATATCACTGAATTGCTCCACACGGAACACTGGTCTTCTCTATTGAATTGTTGGATATGCTTCACAGAACAAATGACAAGATGCCTAGAACCAATAATCACACTGAAGGGTGGTACTGATGATTCTAGGCAACTGTCTGTGTGTCACCCAGTGTTTTGAAGTTTTTGGACATTTTGAAGAGATAGCAAAATATTAATTAGATAGAAATCTTGCAAACTGAAGCAGGGCACCCACCTCCCTCCAAATGCCTTAAATATGTTGACTGCAATCCACTAATTTTGGTAATTATGGATGATTACCCAAATCTGGGAACTCTCAAGTTATCTGTAGACATTGTATTGAACGTAACTTAGGATTTTAGTGTCATTCTGTAAATGAAAATAATGTGTACACCACAGATGTACAATTTATTTGATACAATTTCTGATTTTTATCAGTTAAGGAATTTTTCACTCAATAAGAACTTTGCACATTCAAAAGATAATAGCCATCTTTCCCTGATGGGGATGGAGGAGAGGGCTTTGTCCCTTAACTTGAACCCGAGGCTAGTTGTGTGATTGTAAAGTCTATTGAATTGTACTGGGGCAACAGTTATTCTCTGCTTTTTTTAGTTGAGCCAACCAACAATCCTAAATATGTGAAGTCAGCCAGTCTTTCCATGAAAGGTCTAGATGTCAACTTCACTTTCGTCTATATATATTATAGGTCTTGGTTTTATGTTTTGTCAAATAGACCAAGTTCATTTCCTTGCCCCTTTGTCCTTGTTGAGAAGCACATTCAGTGCCTTCTTTTTTGCAAGTGATGCAAAGAGGTTATTTTTACTGCTCCTCTCATGTAGTTCTTTATTATCGCATCTTACTTACTTACTTTACTTTACTCAACCGCAGTCCAGCATGCCTTCACAATATTGCGCCATTGGCCTCTGTCTTCCATAAATCTGGGTAGATCTTTCACATCAGTGTTTGTGTCTTTGGCTATGCAGTCAAGGTAGGTGAGTGGTCTTCTCCCTCTGCTCGGATGTTGGAGGCGCATGCAGATAACATCGGAAACAATTTGGTCTCTAGATCTGTAGCAATGCCCTGCAAAACGCATTCTTGAGTGCCACGGTAATTTTCGCGATTCCTTGCCTTCACCGCGGCGTTTTAAGTCTAACTGCGGGGGCTGCAGTATGGGAAGGTTTGCAGGGGTATGCCGTTTTGCAATATTTCTTCACCAAAGGAAAATTCAGAAACGTACGGAAGAAGCAAAGAACTACAATGTAACCCGAAATTTTTTCCGCCTCTGATTTTTTCCCGGGTGGCGAAAATCAAAGGGGGTAAAACGAAGGATGAGGGGGCAAAAGTTAAAGGGACGAAAATTAAAGGGAGCGAAATTTGCAAGGAATAAGGTAGACAAAATTTATATACGTTACACGAAGCTAATAGCGGAAGAATGACGATGCAGAAAAACTAGAAAGGAACAGCATGAGGATAGTGTTATGACACTGCGAGAAACGATGTTTGCGTAATGAGGTTGGGGATTGTGCTATCTCTAGCCAGCATTAAGGGTTTTACACAACCTTGAAGGCTACTGCACAATGATATGTTCATCTTAAAAGACGGATTAAACGTGGGTCTTTTTGTTGTTGAAGAACATAATACGGGAGGGAGGAGGTCAGCTAAACCATGAAGTGAAGTTAATAAAGACAATCTTAGACTGGAGTAAGTCTTAAAGGGAAATTTAAGGAAAGAACAGTAAGATAATGAGTCACAAGAAAAGCTGGAAACAAAGCTAATACGTTTGGGAAATGGGGGCCATCCCACTCTTTCCAGCGCTAGTAAGGACAGCAACAAAATGTTAATTTTTTTTGTCGCTTCGTGACATTTGATGTGACACTGGCCGGTAGCCAAGGCGAGTCATGAGGGGACTTCGCCCCCCCCCCCATTCAATTTCGTTTAAGTACATGAACATGGATAAAATGTGTTAAGATATTCCCAAATTACTTTTCCCTTAAATTTCAAGCATGTTTTCATATGCGAGATGACTGATGAAATTAAGTTTATCTACACTCAAATGATTAAATATTTCAGAAAGTATTTACATACGCTCGATAAGAATCGGAGTTTGTAAAGTTAGATCAAAACATTTCCCGAAAATCTAGCTAATATATTTGCCTCAGCGGATGCAGTACCTTCCTATGATAACCGCTTGGAATCTAAACATACTTTTCTTTGTAGGGAGGCCTTGATTCTCAGAGATTAAGAATTAAAAGAATTGGATCCATTTGTAGCCTCAGTACGGAGTCGCTTCCATTACAACACTGTCCGTTTTATTCCCTTATCATCGCGGAAAATTAATGGTACCGTGGCATTCTTTTACGTCATTACTTAACTTTTCCGCTAGAGCTGAGGCTCTGATTGTTGTACTTTAACCCATCTGACTCTAATAACATACATGTGGAGTTTAGTTCTGGGCGTCTTGGGGTGTGTGCTTGTAAAGTTTACATGCGGTAGAAAATTGCAGCGATAAAAAAGTCGTAAAACCGCAAGGAACCAGACTCCGGCCTTGTCATGTGCAGTACCGTTCAAAAATCTCTGCATTTTTTTGGGAAGGAACAACTTTACCGCCCTGTCGCCTGCCCTCACGTGTACCGTTAGGATAAATTTAGGCCGACAAAAAACCCTTTTTGACGGACGTTATCATGTTTCGATCACGATTGCTGGGGCGATGAAGTGCAACATGTAGCGATGTCTCGACCAAGTTGCATGTGAAGAGATATTTCACTATGACGTTTTCATCAGTAAGAAACTCTGTAATGGGATAAACAGGGGACGCTGGAACAATTCTTAATGGGGGACTTTCAGGGCAAGAGGTCAAAATATGTTTTAAATATCTCAGTCCTAATAAATAGAATAAAATCTATCTACTCTGATCTAAGGAGATCACGGAAGTGAGTTGTCCACAAAATGCATGAAAATGGACAGAGCATACTAAATATAAGAGCAGCAGGCACATTTAAACCAATACATCAACAATAGCCTATAATTAAGGCTGGAAACCAAATTAATAAGTTTGGGAAAGGCTGCCATCCCTACATTTCCGGCGCTAGTAAGGAGGGTACCAAAATGTCAATTCTTTCCCGCTTCGTGACATTTGACGTGACACTGGCCGGTAGTAAAGGAGAGCCATGAGGGGACTATTAATTTCCTCCCCTTCGATAACTCTCTGCCACCTCCTGCCCCTGATAGGCGTGGTAGCTTAAGGAACTGATGTGACTTTCATTTATGTTTCTATAACGCAAGGTGAAGCAAGTTACAGCTCCCATTGTAGAGTCTTAGTCTTTGGTTTCTCCCATCACAATTCTTTCTTAAATATGTGAAATCAATCGAACGTAAGAAGCTTTTTACCCAATGTCTTTTACCAGAGAGGATCCTAAAGAGCTTTTTTATGTCATTGAAAGATGAAATTTACTTTAGGGACTTATGACCACATATGTTCCTGTAGGCTTTACCGCGGGAGATATCAATAACTAACGTATCTAAAACGTTTATAGGAAACAAAGGTCTTGAATACCCCTCCTTGAAGGTCTTGCAAATGGAGATTGGCATTTTAGTCAATTTTGTTTTTTTGGCAATTTTAAATTTTATATTCACACATGCATTTGCTATAGTCTCAGCGAAACACGGACGAAGGGGGAGGTGTGCTCAATTTCAAAACTTACAGATATTGGAATCACTGACACGTTCAATGGAATTCACTAACTAATAAAATCACTTCTGAGGAAGATTTCTTGGTGTCTTAAGCATTCAATGTCATTTCAATGGCACTTGGTATGGCACCCCAGTACAAAGTGAGGGATTCGATATAGCGATCTGCATTGGGAGCATCAACAGGCACGCAGCCAAGGGGGGCGGGAGGCTGTGCCTGCCCAATAGGTAAAACGTGCCCACGTTTGCCCCCCCCCCCCGAAAATTTCTTACGAGCATTTAAAAGGTGGATCACTAGTGTATTTCAATTCACTAGGCAATAAGATAAGAAAAACGGGAAGTCTAAGTCTGCCAACTGCAATTTTGTGCCATCTAGGGACTGTAAAAATTCAAAATTTTCCCACCTGGTTTGGAAGGAAGGAGGGGAGGGATTTTGTTTTGAATTTGCCCCCCCCTCCCCCCATCAAAATTTGACTGGCTGCGTGGCTGAGCATCAGGCATGTAAACCAAGACTCTTCAAACATTATCTAGCATATGATAATTCCTTGAAGTAAAATGCCCCTCGTGCTTACTGGAGACCTACTCCAGCAAGGGCATGTGACATCGTTCAACACAAGACAACAAACACATTTTATGCCTAGTCAACAAAAATATCTGTTTACTGCTGTTAGATTCCGTTGAAAATATCGTGTAGGTACTCTTAGAAAAACATTCATATGATTAAAAATAAAATTTCTAAGGTAAATGTTTATATAACCTGTCAGAGTGCAGCTTATGCACTCATAGCCCTCTCGAAGATTGTAACACAATTGTTTATCCGGATGCGTCTAGGATATTGTTATTTACTTTCCCCGTACATATTCTGCCATCAGAAGCGACAAAACAACGACTGACGTCTCTACCGAATTTTTTTTTCGAAATTAGTGCTCACTTCTTGCAATTGTAGACAGTGTAGGGTCAAAATCTCTCAATCACTTCTTGATAACAGCCCTTAACCCTGATGACTTGAAGGCACCCACCCAAGCGTGCCATTAGTGCAAGCCCCAACAAAATCAGAGAACATGTATTTCCGCGTGCAAATTGTACAATCAAGGCTGCCTGCAACGCGACGACAGCATGTACCGAGCGTGGAATATCACCTATCTGCTTCAGTAAATGTTAGTTAAAATACAAGAACGAATGGCATCACATTTCGATTAAAATAAAATCCCATAGCTCCGATTGTTACACTTCCTCGTGCAAATGACCCGAAAGAAGTTTAAATTACACAAGAAAACTCAACTAAAACATCATAATCCAAATAAAGGCATATATAAACGATAGATCATTCCTACCTTATCAGCTCTTTAGTGTGGCAACCTGTATCTGACTTTATCAATAACGAAAGCAATTCAAAATATCTTCGTAGAAGGAACAGTGGTCTTCAAACTGCACTGGCTTTGCAACAGCAATGTAAACATTGAAGAATGCTGCTTTGTGACTACAAAATAACCGAATGTGAACAAAGAGAACACCGCGGCATAATTGTAATGATTTGTGCAGGTATTGTAACAAAGGTATTCATCGCATGGCTGCCTTCGGTTCCCAGACACAAGGTGACGTTGAAATGACGGCGGAACGTCTCATCTCGATGCAACATTTGGGAGATCCTCAGAGGGTATTTACCTCGGGTTACCTTTAGCAGAGGCGATCCGGAACCGGGCTTCTAAGAGCCCTCTCAGGGGCTGTGAAAGGTATCTTTTATTTACGGGCAAAAATATTAAGGGGAGGGGAGATTGTAGCCAACTTAGTCCAGAGTCAAGGAGTAAAACCATGTTTATGACATTTTCACTAAACATTATGACTTCTAAAACATTTCTCATAAATCACTTCAACAGCCGGCTAAAGTGTACAGGAGGCAGGGGGCCAAGTAGGCAGGGTTCAAATGTATAATTTCGCATTCCATTAAGGTCCTTTTGGTCGAGGTGAGGAAAGGGGTGTTCCGTGTCGATATGCATATCTTGCTGTAAACGTGACACCATGTCTGTCTCAATGCATTTCAACTTTGATAAAGCTGAAAAATGGTCAAGGAAAAATAAATGAGATTTTGCAAATCGTTGGGGGTTATGGCCCCATCTGCCCCCTGTTTCCCGGTCCCTGCCCCTCCAATCCTTAACATCATCCCTAGCCACAATCTATGGTTTTTAAAATGCTATCAGCAGTGGTGAATCCAAGCGGTCCATTCCTGGACCCGTAGCTATCGGGAGGGGGCATTTCGGAGCAAAGCACCTCCAAACTTTAGAATGCCCCCTTCCACCCGATACTTTTCCTCTTAATAAAACTGTTCATATGACCATGGCAATTATAGGTCTTAACATAGCAGTGTGTTTGCTACATTACTTTCCACTATCTGACACAAGGACATGAAAGGGAAGAAATTGTTCCTAGTCATTATCTTATATATGTTTGGGCTAGTGTTCGGTCCTACAATCTGAGTGAAGTTGAAGTCGAGTGACCTTTTACAATGCAAAGAAAAAGACGTGGTTGTGTCATCCTTGGGTCAGAAAGTTAACACTCAAATGACCCTTCCATTACAGCCTCATCATTACTGTAATAGTATGCCATTCTCCTTGAAACTAAGCTTCGTAGTAAACGTCAATCAATTATCAGAATAAATTAAAGAAGTCTTCTGAACCCGACATCAAACTAATGTACAATTTGACTGAGGACAAATTTATTTAATATGACCGCTTTCAAAGTAGCAGAGCCGTTGTTAAAGAGATCCAGAAGGACAAAGAATCGAGAGTTACAACGTGCTTAACTTTACAAGGATTTATAATTAAGTCATGAACGGAGCATTACTTCAAGCAACTCTTAACTTGTTGACAGAAGGCTCTAAACCATCCTCCCAAAAATATCTAAAATTTTTTCATGCAGGTCTATCTCAACAACACCCTCCCAACTTTAAAGAATCTGCATCTCTGGAACAAATTCAATACCAACTTATGTTTTTCCTGTCTAAACCCCAAAACTCTCCAACACGTAGTATCTGGCTGTCTTTCTCATCTCAATCAAGGACGCTATAACTGGAGACATAATTCAATTCTTAAAATTATGTAAAGATTTGAAGAAACGATTTGACAAAATTACTTTTATTAATCTAAGTATGAGTGGTATTGGTGGAATGGCAAGGGACAGTGAACGTTTTATAGCGATGCTTAAAGATCTCAATGTTGAAAATAGTAATTTTCTTTTATTTAAAATTATATTTTGTGCAATAAGAACCACGTATTTTCTTTTTTGTAAAAGAAATAATGATTGGCCCAATCCTGACCTTCTTGCTTAATAGTTTTAAAGAAAAACGTATGTCTTACATGTAACCGTCATGCCTGTCAAGTGAGTAATGGTTGTATCTTTCGGAATGCAATACATGAAGTTTGAAAATTATTATTATTATTATTATTATTATTATTATTTATTATTATTATCATTGAAGAAGTAAACAAAGTAACAAGATGCTGCAGAATGTTATGCATCGCACCAGGCTGGCATTTGAATTGTCCCCAACTTCGATTGAAGACTGGCCACAACCTATCAAATTCAGGGATGAATTCCTCTTCAGTGCATGCTAACTTTGGACTTTATTTGATTGTGATATTCCATGCAGTGAAGAGGGAATCATGTTCCCCAGTGACGCAATCAGTCACAAAAGTGTGCTTGAATTGTTAGTTGCATAACATTGCAAAATGTGTTGATATACTGTACGGTGCAGAAGGCCCCACACAACAATGAAAGGTCAATTGAAGTGGACTTTTCAACAAAACACTGTGCTTGTGAAAATTATCAACTCTTTGAATCAGGTCCCCCCAGAATTGGGTGACATTATTCAGGTCCCCCCAGAAGCTCAGGTCCCCCCACTTTTTTTTCAAAATGGTAGGTCCCCCCATAAAATAAGGTATTTAAAAAAGTTAGGTCCCCCCAGAATCATGGGGGGGTGAAACCATGCTATATTGCATTACGTAAGCATTCTATATTGTCTGGTTCGATAGTAAAATCGAATTTTGTGCCTGTACAAAGTGATCTGTGTTATATAAACTCCGTAAAGTTACAAGGTCGTTTTTGGGTAAGTAACATTATACTTTTTAAATATTTTTACGCTTTGGAGCACCTCTGCAAGTTCACGGTGATTATGGATTACAATTTACTGCAAACAAGATAACGCAGTGTCGGTGCCAGCAGTCAGCAATTTGGGGGGACCAAGTCTAATGTTTTATTAAACGATCGTTATATAATAACACCATTAATGTATTACAAGCCTGTTTACAACAAATGAATGAACGTACGAGAGTTTAAAAACTTGAGAATATTTTATTAGACAGAGCTACTATCGCTACCCAAGATTCCTTTTTAAGCAGATTTGGACGAATTCAAATTTTAATCTTTGAGAAAAGTGGGGGGATTGTTCCCATCAGCCACCGCATTCTCACTCCCTCGACGCCGCCATTAATTTAAAGCTCACATAAATTGACAACATAAACGTGAGAGAGTTAAAAAGCTTGAGAGTATTTTATTAGACAGAGCTACTATCGCTACCCAAGATTCTTTTTAAACCAGATCTGGACGAATTAGAATTTTAATCTTTGAGAAAAGTGGGGGGATTGGTTTCATCGGCCACCACATTCCCACTCCCTCGACGCCGCCATTGATTTAAAGCTCACATAAATTGACAACATAAACGTGAGCGAGTTAAAAAGCTCGAGAATATTTTATTAGACAGAGCTACTATCGCTACCCAAGATTCCTTTTTAAGCAGATTGGGACGAATTCAAATTTTGTCCTTTGAGAAAAGTGGGGGGATTGTTCCCATCAGCCACCGCATTCTCACTCCCTCGACGCCGCCATTAATTTAAAACTCACATAAATTGACAACATAAACGTGAGAGAGTTAAAAAGCTTGAGAATATTTTATAAGACAGAGCTACTACCGCTACCCAAGATTCTTTTTAAACCAGATCTGGACGAATTAAAATTTTAATCTTTGAGAAAAGTGGGGGGATTGGTTTCATCGGCCATCCCCATTTCCACTCCCTCGACGCCGCCATTGATTTAAAGCTCACATAAATTGACAACATAAACGTGAGAGAGTTAAAAAGCTTGAGAATATTTTATTAGACAGAGCTACTATCGCTACCCAAGATTCCTTTTTAAGCAGATTGGGACAAATTCAAATTTTGATCTTTGAGAAAATTGGAGGAATCGGTCCAATCAGCCACCCTACCCTCAGCCCCTTGTCGTCGCTATTGATTTAAAGCTCACAAAACATGACGTCGGAGACAGTTTGAGAGGTGGTGGATACTGAGTTTAGGAAAGCAGGTAAGCGTTATGACTATGATACGAGAGAAAAGTTAAACGGCCACTCATCCTTAGCAATGTGATATCGGAGACCCTAGAATTTAAAAACTAGACAGAGTTTGTATAATTCCGTATCATTCTGTAGAATTTACGATCTCAAAGCTGGACTTTTATTAAAACGTGCCTTGCAAAATTATCGACTCCAGCATTGTTTATAATCTCAACAACATCATGTCATAAACCTATAAAGTAAGACAGGCGCCCTGATCACCTGTCTTCTTTTTCTACTTATTTCCACGTGCGTATTAGTCTGTGAGACATTTCGGCCTTAAGTGTAGACATAACAATATGCAGGATACTGGAAATTTCTATGTAAAACTTCTAATGGAATTTTTGGGACATATGGCTGGCAATTATGTAGTGGCTAAGCGACGTCCTCTTATAAAGGAATAATACTTTGGATCGTAGAAGTTTGGTCCCACAACAGCCTTTTGAATTTGCCAAGCTACTCTTATTTTTATGAACTTGGGTATGGAACCATAACCTATTGTCGATCTATGACAGATATCCTTCTTGTAATGTATGATCAAACTACGTACTGGCGACAGTTTAAGCGTCCACACAGAAATTATACGCAAGACGTCTTAACCAGTTTTTTGTTAGGGTCTGCGAAATCAGAGAGCACAACGACATTCAGGGTTTCACAGTTACGATGCTTGATGCTACCCTCACGTTACCTCTTATGACCTAGCTTTAGCTTACTCTATAATTTCGCGTATTGTATATCTATCCTATCCTCGTCACACTGTTGTTTGTAATTACTGTCCAATTTGTTTCGTACCTCTAGTTTAAGCATCATTCTGCGTCTACACATCCACTACAGACTCACTTTCATTGTTGTATATTGCCATAGGAGTGCAAGTAACTTGTTTATTAGTAATTCTATGACCCTTGTTGACGTATTTTTCACAACTTTTGCGACTACTGGCACATTACTATCGTATCTCAATCCAACATTGTACTCACCACTCCTTGCAATCTGCCAGTATCTCTATATTGCGACTTTGTACATATAAGGGCGTTTCCCAAGTTCCATTTAGTTGAATTCGTTAATTTTCATCAAATACGCTCTCAGTTGCAATCGTGATTTTTATAATCACACCGACGTTACTTCGTTTGGTCAGCAATTTTATTCAATCCCACTCTTGTAAAGATAGAAGAGAAATATAAAACATGTCACCATCGGGGATCAAACCCGTGACCCACGCTTTCGCGGCGTGCGCTCTACCAGCTGAGCTAGGTGACCTCCGATGTTAACATACTTTTATTTGCCTAGTCGCCAAATTAGCTCCGAATCATCCACCGGTTGGACATCAACATCCAACTCAATGCAATTGGAGACCAGCATCTTTGCGCCATGTAACTTGAACAAGGAAGGACTGCCATCTGGCCCGTCTATGTTTCCAAAGCCCATTGAAGATAGAAAGTATTATCGAGAAGAGATGATTTGAAATGTTGGTTTTGAAAAGAACACTAGAGAAATAGAAAAGATGTCACCACCGGGGATCGAACCCGTGGCCCGCGCTTTCGCGGCGTGCGCTTTACAAACTGAGCTAGGTGACCTCGGATGTTAACATACTTTTATTTGTCTAGTCGCCAAATTAGCTCCCAATCATCCACCGGTGGACATCAACATCGAGCTCAATGCAGCTGGAGACCAGCCTGAGCGCCTCTCTGCTCCATTTGACTTGACTAAGGAAGAACTGCCATCCGGCCCGTCTATCAGTCCAAAGCCCATTAAGTTAGAAAGTATCATCGAGAAGAGAGGATTTAAAATTCCCAGCGGTGACATATTTTCTATTTCTCTAGAATCGTTTTAAACCGACCTTTCAAATCCTCTCTTCTCGATGACACTATCAATCACACTCTTTTCTTATACACATTTTAAAATATTTACTGTACTACTTGAAAACTGCCCTCTGCTGTTGAAAATGTGTTGGCGTAATGATCTTGAAAAGAGCCGACTGAAAAGCTTCGATCGAAAAACCAACCATCATCATTCTTCAAGTTTTATACCACCAAGAATATGTTTAGATTAATTATCATTTATTTTGATTGTGGGTCATGAATGATTGTGCACAGTGAACAGTAAGGTTCAAAGATCAATTTACCATAATCTGCACTTGAACACATCGATGGTAATAAAAATTGAATCGAAATTTTTTTTAGACGGAACACGGCCCCTTAATGACTCCATTGGATATGGGCGAGTTCCAATTATGACTTGCAGTGCAAAGATATTTATTTATATGGTTATTTGCGGTAGGCGGTCTCACTTTTGGGCTGCTAGTCCGGCTTTTGTGGGGTAAAAGAGGTCACAGTTAGAAAAGAGAATGTGGCATCATTAGGCTTGGCGTGTCTAAGTACGTGTTATCTGTCGTAGACTGCTAGCTATCTTTCCTCAATTTTTTAAAAAACCTTCACCTTCTCACTTTTAAGCACAGGCATCATTGTCCCTTGCGCTCCATATAGCAACGTGTTGCTTCCATCCATAACTTTCTTGCGCATATTTTTTAGCCCTCTGAACAAATATTCTAAGATCCTGTTTGCCTTGATCACTCTATACTTTAGGCGGTATTCCCTTAGATCGTCGGTTTTGGAAATCACCGTTGAATGCACTATATATCAGGTTCTCGCTGGCTTTCCTTGAGACGTGCATAAACTACTTTAATTGTCGGCCACCAATGACTTGTAATAAGGTTTTCTTAACGTCTAGTAATTTCCTATTTCAGTTTTTCCAATTCTATTCTGGAGCGTGAACCTACGAATCTTCTCTTTCGCATCTCTTTTAAAATGTCTTTAGCATGTTTCCGTCAACTTCTCTCAAGATAGTAAGTTTGCTAAAGTAAAGGGGGCCTTAATAGATTCTCTCAATGTCTCCTATGGCCAATCTTAGGCCTTTACAACTGATTAAGTGGGGGATTTCAGAGCTCCCAATCTTGGGCAATCTAAAGCCAATCTTGGGAAAGCTACGGCCGGTCTTGAGACGTTATTCCTGGAGTAAGTCGAGCATTTAAGAACCTCCAATCTTGGGTAATCCTGGGCCAATTCTAGGCAACCTACGACCAGTGTTGTGTCTTTACACATGACGTACGTTAGTAATTTAAGAGCCTCCAATCTAGGGTAATCACACGTGGAGTAAGTTGAGGATTTAAGAGCATCCAATCTAGGGTAATCTTGGGCCAATTCTAGTCAACCTACGGCCAGTTTTAAGTTTTCACACACGGAATAAGTTGTAGATTTAAGAGCATCCAGTCTAGGGTAATCTTGGGCCAATTCTAGTCAACCTACGGCCAGTTTAAGTTTTTACACACGGAATAAGTTGTGGATTTAAGAGCCTTCAATCTATGGTAATCTTGAGCCAATTCTAGGCAATCTACAGTCACTCTTGAGTCTTCACACATGACGTAAGTTGTGGATTTAAGAGCCTTCAATCTATGGTAATCTTGAGCCAATTCTAGGCAATCTACAGTCACTCTTGAGTCTTCACACATGAAGTAAGTTGGTGATTTAAGAGCCTTTAATCTATGGTAATCTTGAGCCAATTCTAGGCAACCTACGGCCAGTCTTGAGTCTTGGAGTAAGTTGAGGATTTAAGAGCCTCCAATCTGGGGTAACCTTGGGCCAATTCAGAGCTATCTACGGCCAGTCTTGAGTCTTCACATATGGAATAAGTTGAGGATTTAAGCGCCCCCTGGTCTTCACATATATGGCACCCGGTTCTACAATAACACCCTGTACATCACCTCAAAGTCAAATTCTCATTAATTTATCAGATGACATCATCTTTGGATGTTGTTCAAATTGATTACGCAGCTTATTAGCCTTTAGGAATGTCTATTTTCTAACCACCGCATTCTTTCTTAAATGTTCCAATTTTTTACATGTAGTACGCCTACAGAAGAGGTCAATAGCAGTAGTAGTAGAAGTAGTAGTAGAAGTAGTAGTAGTAATAGTAGTAGTAGTAGTAGTAGTAGTAGTAGTAGTAGTAGCAGTAGTATTAGCAGTAGTAGTAGTAGTAGTAGTAGTAGTAGTACGAGTAGTAGTAGTAGTACGAGTTGTAGTAGTAGTAGTACGAGTAGTAGTAGTAGTAGTAGTAGTAGTAGTAGTACGAGTAGTAGTAGTAGTAGTAGTAGTAGTAGTAGTAGTACGAGTAGTAGTAGTAGTAGTAGTAGTAGTAGTAGTAGTAAGCCCGAGATAGACCCCGACTCCCAGCGCGGTCGACACGACCAGCAGGGCGGCGGTCGCCGCGAGCGAGGTCGGAGCCGTCAACGGAACCCGACCGAGCGGACCGTCGCCGGCATGGACCTGGTGGCCGATCAGCGCGGCCGCCGCGAACGCGACCGTCGCGCCGATTGCGAGCGCGACGGGACGCAGCGCGATGCCCCGACGCCGGAGCCCCCCCTGAAGCGCCACGACCGCACCGCCGACCAGGACGCCGAGGGCGCCGTAGTTCAAGGCAGCGGCGACGAGCAGTGCCGGCAGCGCCCAGACGTTGTGTCGTTGCCACGCATGGTAGTGCCAGGCGAACGACACCAGCGCCTCGCCCAGCCCCCAGACGACCGCCAACGCGACGGCCGTCGAGGCAGCGACCCACGCGGTCCGGGCGCCTCGGTCAGTCGATGTATCCGAGACCACGGAGTCTCTCCTCCAGCTCTCGAGCATCGAGAGATGCCAGCGTCGGCGCCGGCGCGGTCGGCGCGGTACGGGCGGGCTCGAAGCTCACCGGACGGCGGGCCGGCGACGTCTCGACGAACAGCGACCGCAGCACCTTCCCGTCGAGATCGTCGGGCACCGATGCACCGAGAAGGTGCAGCAGGGTCGGCGCCACGTCGACCATGCGCGCACCCTCGACGCGCGTCCCCGGCCGAACCTCGGGACCGTGGGCCACCAGCAGGCCCTCGTAGCGGTGAACTCCTGTCCCGTCGTACCAGCCGACCTTCTCGAACAGAGGTCCTCCGAGCCCGACGACGCCCAGGGTCTCGAAGCCGTCGAGCCCGTAGGAGACATCCGGCCCTTCGTCCAGATAGGGACCCGTGTGCAGCTCCTCTCGACGGGCCACCCAGCTCAGCAACGGACGTCCGTCGACGGGATCTCGGATCGCCCGCAGCGCGTCGACGATCTCCCGACAGGTGGTGTCGTAGTCGTCCGGATGGACCGTGCCGCACGGCTCGCGACCGACCAGGTTCACGTACAGCCCCTGCTCGGCGTTCGAGATCGCATAGGCGCGCGTACGCGACCAGTCGATCCGCCGGTCGACCCGGACGCTCCCCGGACGACCGGCACGGTCACCGCGCCACCGGCGCCGTCGCAGGTCGAGCACGTCCAGAGTCGCCAACCAGCGGCGCACGGCGTGTCGGCCCCCCCGCATCGTCAGCAGGCCGCGGCGGGCGAGCCACTGATTCACCGCGAAGGTACGACGGAAGGGCCCGAAGCCATGATCGGAGAGGACGAGTGTGGTGCGCGGCCCGTCGCCCGCCGCATCCAGCGTGTCCGCGAGAGCGGCATCGAGCGTGCGGAAGTAGAGCTCCACCGCGTCCGCGTGCGGGTCGCGCTCGCCGTGCACCACGGCGACGAGTCGATCCCACTGGTAGTGCTGCAGCCGATCGATCGAGTTGTGGACCATCACGAAGAGATCGCACGGCCGTCGCTCCAGCAGGTGCCGGGCGACCGCGGCGGTCCGCTCGACCGTGCGCCGGGCGTCCTCGAGGAACGCCCCGGCTCCCTCGCGACCGTACGAGCGCCAGTTGTCGTCGAGGTCGAGCCGACCGAAGCGCTGCTCGAGCTCGACGGCCAGCTCGGGTGGACGGCAGGTGTCCGTCGCCGAGTCGGGAGTCAGGAATCCGGAGACGACGAAGCCGTCGACGGACGGTGGCGGATAGGTGAGCGGGACGTTGAAGGCACCGGTCCGCAGACCGGCACGATCGAGCAGACCCCAGAGGGTGGGCGCGCGGACGCTCCGCGCACTGATCACCTGACGCTCGTAGCGTCCGGCCAACCGTTCGGTGAAGCTGAAGACGCCGTGCCCGGCCGGGCTCCTCCCGGTCATGAAGCTGGCCCACGAAGGTCCGGTCACCGGAGGCGTCGGGGCCTCCAGGGGGCCGCGCGCACCGCTCTCGATCCACTGCCCGAGGACCGGCATCCAGCCGCGCTCGAGCACCGGGTCGAGCAGCTCGAACGTAGCGCCGTCGAGGCCGATGACGACCACTCGAGGTCCTCGGCGCATCACGTCCCCACCGCGTACGCCCGCAGGGAGAGATCTCCACCCACCGCGAGGCGACGGTACAGCCCGGCGTAGGCGCGCGCCTGCCGCTCCTCCGTGAAGCGCTCCATCACCCGGAGTCTCCCTCGGGCCCCCATCGCCCGGGCCTGCGCCGGATGCCTCAGCATCCAGAGCGCCGCGTCCGCCAGCACCCCGGCGGTCGCCTGCGGGAGGAGAACTCCGGTACGGCCGTCCTCCACCACCTCGGCCAGACCCGGCAGACGGAATCCCACCACGGGGAGTCCCGCCGCCATCGCCTCGGCGGCCGCCAACCCGAAGCCCTCCTGGGCCGACGGCAGCAGCAGCAGGGATCCGTGGGGGAGCAGCCGGAGCACCTCTCCTCGCTCCAGCCATCCCAGGAAGACGACCTGGTCCGCGACGCCGAGAGCGCGCGCTCGGCGCCGAAGCTGGCCCTCGAGCGTGCCGCCGCCGACCAGGAGCAGACGAGCGTCGGGGCGGGACCGTACGATGCGCGGCATCGCCTCGATCAGCAGTCCCTGGCGCTTGTCGCGCTCCATCCGGCCGACCGCCAGCAGCAGCGGGCCGTCTCCCAGCCCGTACCGTCGACGTAACCGCGCGCCGCTGCCCGCCACGACCGTCGTACCCCGCGGTACGCCGTTGTAGATCGTGCAGTGTCGCGGCACGGTCTCGGGCGGCCAGCCCTCGAAGGTCCTCGCGGTACCGAAGTAGCTCCGCTCCACTCCCAGGCTCACGCACGCAGCCGCGTCGCACAGACCCAGGGCGAGGCGCTGCAGCACGCGCGTTCGGAACGACCACAGCTCCCGTGGCGCGTGCAGGGTGACCACTCTCGGGGCCCGTCCGTGCACGGACGCGGCCACCGCCCCGGCCAGCAGCGCTCCGTGCAGGTGCAGGTGAATGGCCGCCACGCGACGGTGCGCGAGGTAGCCGCCGAGGGCACGCACGATCCGCCACTGAGCCCCCGGCCGGGCCGGGCGAGGCGTCCAGCGGAGGCCGAGGCCGTCGACGTCCGCCCCCAACGAGCGCAGGGTCGCCTCGAGCTCGGCCGTCGGGCCGTCGCTCTCGAACAGGTGGCAGACGGTGAAACGATGTGTCGCACGCAGACCGCGCAGGGTGGCGAGGACGTGACTGAAGGTCCCCTCGCGCCGGAGGCGCTCCAGAACGAACAGCACCCTCGGCTCGTCCGAAGGAATGCTCGGCACGAAGGCTGGTCGCACGGCGGGCGACACCACCCGGGCGGTGGAACGTACCGGTGAAAGGTCCATCACCCCCGTCCTCCATGCGCAACGTGACCACCGGGAGCGCGCCATTCGAGCCGATCTCCCCGGTGTCCTCTCTCGAGCGTACAGAGGTGGGGACGATGAATTCGTTACCGTCCGTCATCACATTTCAGAGGCATCCCAATTTGGTTGACAACGGAACACGGTGTCGGTAATCCTCTCCACGTATCGTGTCATTGCGGGGGCGTTGGCACGTCGGCGTTCGCCGGAGAGCGATGGCATGCGAGCTGCATTGAATCGCATGTCGGAGCGCCGGACGACGCCAGCGGATCGGTCGTACGGCTGGAAGCACGGGGTTCGACATCGCGTCGAGCCGACCGTGCCGGTGTTCGACATCGAGCAACTCGCTCGATGTCGAACACTCGACCGACCGGCTCCGATCCGCGATCGGGTGACGTGTGACATACGACGAAGTCCAACGCTATCTGGACCGGTACGTCGGTCTGGCCCCGGGCACGAAGATCCAGTACGGACATCCGTCCCCGAGATTCTGGCTACCGGCCCCCGAGTGCAACGAACAGTTCCACCGTCATCGGCGGACGAAGCCGCTGTCACTCTACCTGCACGTACCGTTCTGTCCGCCGACCGACCCGCCCGCGTGCGGGTTCTGCCTGTTCGCACGCGAGGATTTCTCCTCCTATCCCGTCGTCCGTCGGTACTGTGAGCAGCTCGTCCTGGAGCTCCGGGAGCTGGGACGCCGCCACGGCGGTGTTCCGTTGTGGTCGCTCTACTTCGGCGGCGGAACACCCAACATGCTCAAGCCGGCCGAGATGCGGACCCTGATGCGGGAGGTACGACGTCACTTCGTGGTCGACGCCGACACGGAGGTCACCTTCGAGGGCTACCCGTCGCTGTTCACTCCCGACCGGCTCGACACTCTCGCCGAGATCGGCGTCACCCGGATCAGCATCGGCGCCCAGCACCTGCAGGAGCGCCTGCTGGCCTACTCAGGGCGCCGACACCGACCCGACCAGATCCGGAGCACGGTGGAGTTCTGTCGCGAGCGCGGGCTGCACTGCTCGGTCGACCTGATCACGGGTTGGTTCGAGCAGACCACCGCGGACGTCGTCGAGGACGTCGATCGACTGGTCGACTGGGGTGTCACCGGTGTGGTCAACCACCCTCTGACCCTGGCGGGCGACTCGCCGTTCGCGCGGCGGGCGCACGAGCTTCCGACCAACGAGCAGATGTGTGACAGCTTCCTCGCGGCCCGGGAGAGGCTGCTGCAGCACGGATTCCGTGCCGACAGCTACACCGACTACCGACGTCGCGACCTGCCGGTGGTGCGCTACCTGGAGTGCTACCGCGATCTCCTCGAGCACGATCGTCTGGGCGTCGGCTACGGCGCCAACTCTCTGCTCGCCTCGAGCCCGGAGGAACCCGGGCTCACCTGGGTGAACGTCGCCGAGCTCGGCCCCTACGGGGAGCGCGCCGAGCGCGGCGCGAGCTGTGCGGAACGACACTTCCCGTTCACCTCGGACGATCTCCGCCTGCTGTCCGTGATGAAGGGGCTGGAGGGCACTCCTCACCTTCGACGCGAACGGTACGCCGAGCGCTTCGGGGGCGACCTGGAGGAGGACTTCGCCCCCTGGTGGGAGGCTCTCCGGGATCGTGGATGGCTGCGTTGGGGGCCGGAGGGGCCGCGGTTGGTCGGCGACGGGGTCTTCTACGTCGCGACGGTCCAGCGCTGCCTGTCCGAGCCGCGCAACCGGCAGCTTCGCGGAGCGTCGCTCCCGGTCACCTCGGAGGCCGTGTCGTGAGCGCCCCGACGGTCGGCCCGGTGGCAGCCCGGGTGCGGGAGTTCTACAGCGAGCACCCGTTCCCCGACTTCGACCTGGCTCGCTACGCGTCTCGGTCCGATCTCGAGTCCTGGGCCGGCCCGTTCGCGCGCCAGCTCGACCGGCAGATCGCACCCGACGCCCGGATCGTCGACGTCGGCTGCGGGACCGGGCAGATGTCGTGCTATCTCGGCCTACGGGGACGGACCGTGCTCGGGGTCGACCTCGTTCCGGCCTCCCTCGCCAAGGCCGAGGCGCTGCGCGACCGGCTCGCGCTCGACGGCGTCCGGTTCGAGGCGATCGACCTGATGGGCCAGGCGCTACCGCCCGAGCAGTTCGACGTGGTGTTCTGCAACGGCGTCCTGCACCACACCGCCGACCCCGAGCTCGGCTTCTCGCGACTGTGCGACGCCGCGCGGCCGGGCGGTCACGTCCTGGTCGGTCTCTACAACCGCAGCGGAAGGCTCGCCCTGCGTCTACGTCGAGCTCTCTACCGCCGGCTCGGCTCCCCCGATGGTCGCACCATGGCGGCCCGTCTGCGACGCCTCATCCGATCGGCCGAGCTGGACGATCGGCGGGCGGAGAGCTGGTATCACGACCAGTTCCTCCACCCCCACGAGCAGCAACACTCGGTCGGCGAGGCGCTGGGCTGGTTCGAGGCACACGGGCTCGAGTACGTCAGCTCGCAGCCCCCGATCGAGTGGTCGCGAGGTCGCGACGGGGACGGCCACCTGTTCCGTCGCACCACCGCTGCGCCACCGCCGCCGTGGGCCGTCCGGATGGTCGAGTGGAGCTGGACGTGGTCGGAGCGCGACACCGGCGGCTTCTTCATGCTCGTCGGCCGAAAGCGTCGTGCGGCCTCCGAGGCGACGCCATGACCCGTCTGTACCCGGCGGCGGCGATCGGCCTGCTCGGCGGAGCGGCCTTCGCAGCGCTCGCGCTGGCCGCCCCGACGTCGTCCTGGTGGCGCGCCCAGAAAAAACCCGTTTACAACGGTTGGAGAACATTATTTCAAAGTGTTTTGAGAAGGTGATCATGCAGTTTGAATTTTGGGCCATTTATTCACGTTTTCTGCAAATTATTTGCGTATTTTACTTATTTCTGAAATTCAGTCAATTTTTGTGTCACTGAAGGGGGGAAAATGCAGATGAAATGAGTTTAGTTATTTTGGAGTGCCTTGAACGCGGCAGCTGACAGTGGTGTGCGGAGAGCTCGTAGAGGATTGGAAACTAATCTGGAGACAAGAGAAAATGTTATAGAGTTCATTTGGTAGAACAAGACGCAGTGTGGGTCCTGGTTTTGAGTCTCGGTGGCGACATATTTATTAACACTTGGAAGCCTCTGTCTTATCATTTCAAATCCTCTCTTGATAGGCAAATGGGATTAAAGTTCTAGTCCGGAAACCTGGAATTCTCAGTGATTTTATTTCCTAGTCTCCGAAAACCTAGAATTTTGAGGAAATTCGGATAACCACAAAGAAAAGAAGTTGTTTAGAACAATTGTAGATGTGTCGTGATTGTATCAATCGGCTTGGATTTTATAGCAAAAGGTCTTAAGGCACTTTGATTATGGATTTTGCTTGGAACTCTAAGTGTACCATAACCCCGTAGCTGGCTTCTAATGCCAGGAGTGGCACGTAGTAAATGGTAGATAGGTTTCTTTAAAATATTTGGATTTTAGTTCCCCCAAAATACATTCGTATCACCTGGAATAGTAGTCAGCTGTGATCCACGTTTTCGACCATGTAGATGTCTTCCATCAGACCAGAAGAAGGGCGAGAATAGGTTCACCGGTTTTAATTACACCCCCAACCCCTGCCTTGCCCCATTCTCCCCCGAGGTACGAGCCTGGTGGATCACAGTCACCAATGTGTAATGAGTTGATTTATCTCTGGAAAATATAGTGGTTTTGTTTAATTTCTGTGGGTTCGAGGAGAATCCCATTTCAGGTTCCAGCACACTATCTCTTCTTTGTTATGGTGTGAGTTATTTCACATTATGTAATGAATACCAGAGACGTAAAGTTAGTAGATTATATTCTGTTGTTAGTAGCAGTAGATTTTAAAATTATAGGCTGTATCTTGTCTGTAAGATTTGAAGTTAGGTGTGGTATTATGTCATGCCACACAGGACGGAAGTTGTTTGGAAATTTGCGAATCCAGTGTGACTGACAGAGCGCCTAAAGATAATTGTCATAGACTAATTGTGGTCGAATATAGGTTTAAGGTAGAGGTACCGTTGAAATACTTCAATTGAGGTATACCTTTTTGACCACAATAGCAAGACACCGTCAAATGATATCACCCCTCTATACGTTTTCTTCGTTGGTTATACCACACCTTCCCAGTTTATAGAAACAACCAGTTATGATTTGATGCGAGGTTAAAATAACAAGAAATACTCTTTCCCGCTTTTAGTTACCTCAAAAACCAACAGCAGCGTTATTATACCAGATTCATAGACTTCAAAATAATAGCATGATATTATTTGGAAATCCATTACCTGATTCAAAGGAAGTCTTCGCCCATTGTTATATGATGTTTTTACATTTAAAACGCGATGACAAAAACTCAGAAAAGCACCTTGAAAACGCAGTGGTTGTAGTTTTATTGTGTTTGAGATTAGTGAAAATTTTGTATATTTTGGGGGGTTAAACGAAACTTTCTATAATAGTGTAACTTGCAACTTGTAATGTTTTCTTTCTCAGGAAAGTTGTTGAAGAGTACGCGAAGACTATTATAGAATTATCAGGTAAGCTGATATCAATAACATATCAAATGTCTTTGCTGACCTTATGACTTAGGGCAGAGAAAACGGAACATTGTATTTACGTTAATATTTTTGCGATTTCCACTCTCATACTACTCTCATACTACTCTCTCACCCACAGACCTTTGATTTGATGTGCCAAAGAAGGCTTTTTTACTCCATGCAATTTTTGCTTGCCCCAAATTACTCTGGAGGTAATTGTAAGCAAATGTTCCGACCCCAATCATGGGCGTCTCCCGTTCTCTCTCAGTTTATATCACCCAACGTATGTTCCACGGTCTGTTTACTTAAATTGAATGCTATTATGATGCTCACAATAGAAAGCAGCTGATGTGGATTCGTTTGCGATGCTGGAGAGCTCGTCAGCAAACAAACTGGCTTCTTTCTTAGGACATCCTGCGTCTTAGTTCTCACGGATGTTTTGTCTAAAACCGATTGTAGTTTGCATAGCCTTAGCTTCTCCTATGGCGATGTACCTCCTTGTAAATAGCGTGATTTCTTACTAGAAAACCTTGGCTGAACAAAGTGGCGTTATTAGAATGTCAGAGAATAAAAGTGACTAATGTAGCACATAGTTGGGAAATAACGTACAGCTGACGACCATAGGTAGAAGCCCAAAAACTTAGAACACCTTTTAAAAAGTTCAAGGTAGGGTAGTACAAGAGATTTTGTGTGAAAAACTGAGACAGCTAGAACAGATGAAATAAATAATTTAGCTTTATACATTCGATCTGCTGATGACCATATTTTTTGACTCTGGTATCAAGGTAGCCAACGAAAATTTTAGTTTACATACAAATTATGTACTTCGAAGTAATTTTTGGGGCTTCAAATCTCAATTTTGGTTGACTTAATCATAAGTTATATGATCTTAGTGCTGTGTTCAGGTCTTGTAAATAAACGTTTATGAATTCACTTAATTCGTATACTGCTTAAAGCGGGTAAAATTTACAAGTAAAGTCGTAAAGCAAAAGCAGATATGTCAAAAATTATCAACGATTCGAATTCGATATGGATCTCTCCTTGTCGTTAACACCCCGTACGAGTTCGCCCAAATATTGCTATCAAGTCTTTCGCAGTTTACCTGTGATGGTCACGGGACAGAAAGTAGGTAAAGAAGAAGTTGTAGAGCACTGAGTTTGTGTATAAGCCCGGTATGAAATGTGTACTTTGCCTTGTGAGCAGCTATTTCAGGACAGAACATCATGAATGATCGGTATTGTTGTATTGAATTCTTTCTTGTTATTGATCTGGAAGAGAAATGTAGTAGGAAAAAGTGGAAAGTATGAGAAATATTCAGTATATGATTACCAGTAGTATCGTCTGTAAACTAGTATATTCTTTGTCCTTTCATTGTGTACTGTGGGGAGAAGATAATTTTTGTCACTCAATTATGACAACTGCCAATATAAGTACTCGTCTGTACGTCCTAAATTTCACTGTCTATCCATCTCGAAAAGTCTACGTATTTTCGCTTGTGGTTGCCTTGACATTTCTCTTATCGTACAATGTCTTTAGGAAGTACCATTGTGCATTCCTCTCCTCCTCATATTCTACCTTGGCATTTCACGTTCTTTTGGATTGAAACACTGGCTCAAGCGATTTTATGTACCTTATTGACTATGTTCAGCTGTTGTGGAACTGACAGAACTGTTTTTATAAACACTTGACGCGTGCTTCACAACCTAGGCTCAAGTAAAATTTGGTAGTGTTGTGCCGGTCGTAACTAATTCATTCCCAAATGTACACCAAACAATGAATATCTGCCTTACACCAGTTCAGTATATTAGGTGGATATGGTTACTACCAAAAAATTTTATCGTTTTCTTAACTTTTCTGTATTCGTTGAACTTCTGATAGAATTTCATTATTCATCTCATTTCCAAGTTTAAAATTCAGGTGACCTTTATGGTTTATTTATTTCCGTTCTCATAGAGGACAACCAGAAAGACTCCGTCAAAAAGGAAACGTTGTCAAGTGTTGTGCAAGAAAAAGAACAGGTAAGTGCTTCTTAAGTTGTGATAGAGTTTACAAAGGTATGGGGCGCGATAGATAATGATAATTTGGCATTGATGAAGTCAGAAACAGAGTCATGGGTGAAGTCGTCGATAATTGTATTGGTGGGAGTGTAATGCATATATCACGAACTTTCTTGATCCTTCTGGCCGCAACTGACAGTTTAAAATGGCACTAAAATGTGCTGAAACGGCTCCTGGTCAGCACCCACGGACGCGTTAGTGTGCCCGTTTTTGTGAGCATATACTTGTACATTTTGACGGAGCGTGCTAGGTGCGGTTCCTTACAATGTGGATGTTTCTTCTGTCCTTTATGTTAAATTTCCTTGCCTGTATTAATATGCTAATAAATGAATGATAGTGGAGTTGCCATGTAATCAGTAATGACAGATCTCTTTAGTTGCCATGTAATCAGTAATGACAGATCTCTTTAGTTGCCATGTAATCAGTAATGACAGATCTCTTTAGTTGCCAT
>JAAAKM020006971.1:137961534-137985204 GCA_010016025.2 Alatinidae sp. Z8VKAUB7J3 | reverse complement strand
GTCTGATATGAAAATATGTTTTATTTTGGTTTGTTTCTTTTCTGCCGCCGGATGTTACTCTACTTTAAGTAACTACCTTCCCATAACTACAAGTTAGTCATTTAGTCATTCAGTATTGTTTTGTATCATCGAGAAGAGAAATAGACGTACTCATGTTAACAGCGCAAGGTCACCTAGCTCAGTTGGTAAAGCGCACGCCGCGAAAGCGTGGGTCGCGGTTTCAACCCCCGGTGGTGACATACTTTATATTTCTCTAGTGTTCATCTCAATATTGCTTTGTGCTTGAGCATTACTCACTTTTGTTTTTATCTGGGGCAAAGCGATCTTAATAGAGCTATTGTAGATCACAACGGTTTAGGGCAAGGAAACTTTTTTCGTAGGATTTTTTGGTTTCCGTGGGAAAAGGGGGTTTTATTTATTTTTGTTTTAGAAGGCAACTTCTGTAGTGTTGCTATATACATATATTTATTACGGGCATTTATTGTTTTATGTTACGAAATTACTTTACATTCCCCTGGTTTAGCGTAAGAAAACTTTTTTTATTTTTTGGGGGTTTGGTTTCCGTGGGAAAAGGGGGTTTCTTGTTTGTTTTTGTTTTTTACGGAGTCTTTGTGCATTTGGGGGTTTTGTAGTGTTGCGACATACACATGTTAATAAAGACAATGTTTTAAGTTACAAAACGCCCTTTATACTGTCATTATTTGTATGAGTATTATGCCACTGGTGTCTTTCCCAAATGCTTCTTTTCTTGAGTCTGTTGTCACACCCCCGTCATTTTAATGGATACTATTAATGATTGTGACTCGTATCCTTTGGTAATTCTTACTGATATTGATCCATTTCTTTGTTTTAGCTACAAAAAGACCTAGATAGTACCGAAGCTTCACTCCTGGAGGCTTATAAAAGAATTGATAAAATGAAAAGCGCCATTGAAAGTTATAAGAAAAATGAAGAAGTCTTAAAACGCTGTAACGAAGAAACGCTTTCAAACTTGGAAAGATCGGAAGAGAAATATTTAGCTCTGAAAAAGCATTGTCAGGATAAAATAGAACAGTAAGAATATTATCATGCATATATAGTTTCGAGCATTTTTATCATTGAGTTTAGTTATCTTCGTTTGCGCTTCTGAATCAGAACCGCTCATCAGACCATATCTTCCGTGGTTACGTAGTAGCAACGACTTGCTTTATCTAGTGTTTTCTAAACGACGTTGCAAAAATATCCACGCTATTGGAGGTATCATGCAAGATGAATTAAAGATTTTTGATAGTATAAATTAACTTACAAGTATATTTGGTTGAGGGAATCCTTTTAAAGGTGATTACTCTAAACCTTTAGAAATATTATCAGCATCTTTGAGAAATTACTGTATCATCGAGAAGAGAGGATTTAAAATGTTTGTTAGAAAAGAACACTAGAGAAATAGAAAAGCATCGGTCACGGGTTACGGGTTCGATCCCCGGTGGTGACATGCTTTTCTTTTTCTCTAATGTTCCTTTCTAACAAGAAATTGCTGTGTTGAGCGTGTAGATGCCACCGAGTAACCAAGGCCATTCTAGCTTATTTTAGACGCGTATTTATGATGAGGGAGAATTTGGTTTTCAGACTTTTTGGTCCGCTTAGGCAAAAAGGTAGGGTTTGCTAGTCACCAGCAAAGACAACATGCGTCTGCGACTGATAAGGTGTTTCTGTAACGTACTTGGAGGCAATACCCCCCCCCCCCCCCCCCCCCCCCAACAAAATCCAGAAGAGGTCAGTATTCGATTAATCAGGAGGAAATCGTAACTTGGTAACAAACAGATAAGGGTTTCTGGATCAAAATGCATCACTGAAAAATCGTACCGCGTTTCAGGCAAAAGTATTAGGTTTTAAGAGCATTAGTATTCCGACCCTGGACAAGTGCTGAGATTCCCAAATAATCCAGTATAAGAAAGGTTATGGGCCCACGACGTTTATTAGCCTATCAATAGACAGGCCTGTCCATAATATGAAGAAATTGCACTCCCGATGCTTCTGCACCTGAACTCCTGACTGCATGTATTGAAATGGAGTACTGCAGAGAAACCCCTGATTGCAGCTATGGCGGTGGGTTGTTTTTTTCTGTGATTGAAGAAACCTCATTCTACTCAGGAACGGGGGTCTTGTTAACCAAGACTTTACATGTAATACGTTTGGAAGCATTTCAAGCCAAATATTTCTTTCAACTTATTTTTGCAATTAATAACACGTTTGAATTTAATTGGCACCCCCAGATAAACAGTCCAAAGCCCGTGTCATTTCCTGTCGTGTTTCTTCATGCATTAAAACAATAAAACTATCATTCAATAGGGCTTGTTCAAGAGGAAATATTGCAAACATCGCTTCAGTTGAAACCGTAACTTGAAGTGAGCCGGTCAACGGGGCGGCCAAAGACAAGAGACCATTCAACGGTAAGTCAAATTTCTGTAACAGATATATTTGTCTAATACCTGTATATTTAATGTATGTCTTGCATTAGGAGATACACCCGTTCATATATTTCTTGTTAACTGCGGTAATTAACAGCAAACTATTCAAAACTGACTGAATGATGCAATGATACGATCTACATATCCTTGTTTTTAAGTCTACTGCCCTCTAATATAAACTAACCCTCTCTTTCGAAAGAGCTTGTTAGTTAAACGCCCTTTGGCAAATTCTTGGTAATTCTGCGCGTAGGGTAAACCTGGCAGCAAACGCAAATATTGATTTCTCTCTTGTTCTACAAACAGTAACCTTACTGTTACCATTAAACGTAGTTTATGGTCACTTTCAAACATATCACAATGGTATTTCTATTTAGTATTATTTTCACAGGGCGTGCAATTCAGTTTGTAAACTGTTTACCAATTGACCCTGTTTAAAGCAAAATCCTTGAAGAATGAAAAAATAAGTACATTTTCACGTACATCTAACTTTAGCTAAGGATAGATAACTTAAAGAATAATCGACATAAAGTACTTTGAAATAAAACGTTTGAAGTAGAAAGCTCTGAAACATGGCTGATCCTGAAAATTCCATCGACTTCTTTACTTCAACATATTTCCAGTTTTCTTTTAAATGATAGTTGAGGATAACTGACTATGTGTATAAAAACTGTTCTGCACCATTACTCCACGGTTTGCAAAGGCCATCTGAGCGATAATTGTTCTCATTCTAGAAATAGAATAATTGCATGTGGTGTTACGTAAGGGTCGGACATGAACGTCGCACGTTCTTGGTAAAAAATTGGCAAAGTTTCTCTGGTGCATGCGCCATAGCGCACAATAACACCACAATTGCTTCTGGTGTTACGTAAGGGTTTTGCATGAAGATCACACATTCTTAATGAAAAAATGGCGTTGTTTCTCTGGCGCATGCGAAATTGCAGATTTAACGACTTGTACACAATAACACCCCAATTGCCTCTGGTGTTACGCAAGGGTTGGGCATGAACATCGCACATTCCGTAGTTTCTCTGGTGCATGAGGAATTGCAGATTTAACGACTTGTACACAATAACACCGCAATTGCCTCTGGTGCTACGTAAAGGTTGGGCATGAACGTGGCTCATTCTCGGTAAAAAGTTGCCAAAGTTTCTGGTGCGGGAGGAACTGCAGATTTAACGACTTGTAGGCTAAACAACAATACCACACGCCTCTTGTCGATTTTGTGTTAGCTCTTTCAAAACAACGCAATATTCCTTTAAGCATGTTTCGGAAATAGACGAGAGATCAAATTCTCACAGAAATATCTTATCCCCTTCCCAAGACCAAATGTTGTACCGATTATTGTGGGGTTTACTCTTAGCGTTGCGTCTTCTGCCCCTGAATCGTGGCCGTCCAAGATTTCATCAATTCTGATGCTCGGTCGTATACTACAATTTTGTTTTGTGCCACGTTTGATCCAAATAAGCATCCCTGAATGTAATCTAACTATCCTTGCAAGTTCAGTCACAACAACAGGGTGATATCCTCCCTCGATATTTAACCCACAAGGACGTTTTCCATTTCCTACACTTCGCTTCTGCTAAGAAATATAAATTTCGGCTTACTCTAATGCAATCCGTGCACTATACGGAAATTCTAACGGTTTTAAGAATATCTTTGTAAAATTTTCTCGTAATTTTATTATCATCTCAATATTCCCTCTTAAACACATACCGCATATAATCGCACTGATGAAAGTTAACAACCTTCTGCTCATTGAATCTTACGAATATCGCCAGTACACCTTGGTACTCATCTTTAATAGTTTGTGGCCATTTGTCAATAAGTTACTCAATATTTTAGCTTCATTTACCGTTTTCGCACCCATTGAAAAGAGGGGGGGCTTTGTTTTTAAATTTACCAATATTTGAAAATGTTTTATCTGTATGGTCCTTGTTAAGGTGTTTCTATCGAATCAAATATCACACGAGTTGGCCTACTTGCCAGTTCAGCATCAAGACAGCAAATCGTTGGAGTAAAAATCGTCAATTCATATACGTCCATACGTCTATACGACTTGAGACATTGAAACAATTTACCAGTAAGCATAAAAGCAGCTAGAATCCTCAATGGTTTTAGACATAATTTAAGAGAAGAATATATTAAGACACTCCAGCAAAGAGAAGAAAATCAATATCATTACTTTTAGTCCCCCCCCCCGGCCCTGCTGGGTACATCAGAGTAAGTAAAGAAATCCCCCTAGAAGCCTTAAGACCTTAGTTCCCCTTTCCGTTTTTGAGCACAAATTTTTGCTAATACCTTTATAAAGGGACCATTATGGAAAGAAGTTATTTGGAAGCTTTTTCAATGCTAGCCCCGTTAACTTTATCAGAAGGGGTTTCTTTGTTTTTAATTTGTTCGTTATTAATTACTGACATTTTATCTTTTATTCTTAAAAGCAACTTTTCTGTTTAATTTTCTAAAGTAATTAGTAAATATCTTACAAAATTGCAATTTTGACTTTTTTTCTATATGGCGAAATACATACATACATACATACATACATACATGCATGCATGCATACATACATACTACATACATACATACTACATACATACATACATACATACATACATACATACATACATACATACATACATACGAACCTAAGACCGAAATTGGCTCTCAAATCTCTTTATGGCACAATGCCCCATCTTGCAAAAAAAACTGACATGGATACATACATAGAGATAATGATGGCTTTATATGCTTCTATTATTTTCTGCCTCTATTTTCCAACTATTTTTTGTCAATTTAGTCCGTTTCGTTCACCTTGTACTTTGATTTCGCTCCTTTCAAATAATGATAATGAGAATTACTGCTCCTTCCACTACATATTGCACTAGTGAAATGTTTCAGCATTGTCAATAACATTAAGTCGTCTCTGGAGGAAGCGAAAATACATCAATAATATTGTCTGGAGTCCACTTTAGACTCGTTAGGGGACTTCCTCAGACCTACCTTTCTGGGGTTTATCTCACACCTCGTACACCATTCTGAATTGTCTGATCTATTCTCAGGGGCGGTTTTCCGATGTTTAGGTCCCTGGACCCTTTTCCAATGCGGGGCCCTATTAAGAAGATGCATATGTGTCAATATCTCACCCAATTTAGCTCATATAATATGGGGCTTTCACAGTGCCTATTCTTAAATGCAAGGCAGCGTGTGTATACATCGAAGACTACGAAAAGAGAAGCTGACTGAATAGCCGATGGACTTTTTTGGCTGTCGATACTCAAAGGTCCCGAATAGACGAGGGTGATGAAAGGTTGGACCAAAATAGTACGCCAAAAGCAAAGATTTACCATGTAAAGTTTCAAAGTTTCTCCCAAAATTTTGACAAATATTGTATGCGGGGAGACGTTCTCAGACTTCCTCAGACAGACTATTCTACTAGGCACAAGGTACACCAGGGAAGCTTGACAGGACTTGTTATTGTCTCCTTTGCAATAAAGAGAGCTTCTATGTTAACCACGGTCAAGGACTAGACGTAACACAAAGCCAAGGATTAAGTTCCACAATATTAATGTCCTTAACACCCAGTAGGTACATTTCCCATTTTTGTCTTTTAATCGCATATATTACCACAATATCTTAACAAATATCTGTACTGTATGAAAATGTTTTGCAACGTTTCTTTTTTGCCGACCCCTAGTGACCACATGATTCCAATTTTGCTCCCCACCTCCCATTCCCTCACTTTTGATAGGAACAAGCAATAAGATTCTCTTCCCCTCACAAAAGTGTCACCCCCTTGAAAAGCGTTTTTGCGCCACCTGTCCTTAATCCTAAATTAGCTGCTAAGCAGTCGCAAGTTCACTACTTTTCACTCACGAAGGTGAGGGGAGTAAGGGCGGGCGCCGCCCCCTGAGAGAATTCAGTAGCATATTCCGCCCTCCCCCCTGACATTCTGATCGGCATATATATTTTTCACTTTAGTATATCATAATGCATCGGAAACAAAAGATATTTATGAGATTACTTATGAGATGACACTTGCCAGTATGTCCATTGGTATGTGCGTTGAAAATTCTGAACTGAACACAAATTTTGTCTTTTGGCCTTGAAGCCTTGGAATGAACAAAATTCATTCACGACTTTCTACCAATGGCTTAGCGACAATTTACTTGTCCAAGCTGGAATTTAGACTATACAATGCCACTTTCAGTTGAATTTACCCTCCTTTGGCATTTTGTATCGATGTAACCAAATGTAATATAAAATAGAATGGATACCATTTTTAGGATTATTTCCAAAAATCGTACTAATTGACTAACTAGCAACTGTCATTCTACACGACCATTCTGCATGACTTGCAGTATTCTATGGCAACAAGAAGGGCGGAAGAATTGAGACTTAGACATGCTCTTTATAGCTCTGTTGTTATTAGAGAGAGATTTCGAGCATGGTGTTCTTGATGAATATATCAATTTCTGTAGAGGTTGTTCCTATATTAGAGAGCATTTTGAAGGGTTATAATTTTGGCAAAGATGTGAACAAAGCAGCGACAAAGCAGAAACAAGATACTTGATAAACACAAAAAAACCCAAAAAGTCAAGAAAGCAACAGCCATGCCTTTTTGCTGCATGTTTTTTCTTCATGTTTGTTTTGATCTAAATCAGTATGTTAACATAAATACATTCCTTGAAACAAACGCAAGCTCAGGCTTTGAGGCCAATGCTCCAGTAAACTGAACCATTTTGCTCATACATCATTAAAATTGAAGAGTATCAATCGAATAACTCAATACATGCCAACGATGCTTGTCTATCACCCCATGGAAACCAAATGGGTTTCTGGAGGACGGGTTTCTTTGTGGGTTCAATTTGAGTTTAACTTGACAAACACAGCGCAACAGTTCCCTGTATTTGGTCGTGCCCCACTTTTTGCAACCTGTTCATTTGGTCATGCCCCCACAATATGCAACTTGTTCATTTGGTCATGCCCCCACAATATGCAACTTGTTCATTTGGTCGTGCCCCAATAATATGCAACTTGTTTATTTGGTCGTGCCCCACAATATGCAACTTGTTTATTATATCTTGTTGGCATGTATTGAGTTATTTGATTGATACTCGCGATCACGTTCTTGGTATCAATGGATGTCAGAAGAGGATATCGCGGAGGTCTATCATTTATTTGACGGGAGTTGTATTCTTTTAAACTCTAATGATGTATGAGCAACATGCTTCAGTTTACTGGAGCCCACTGAACTATAAATAAAATGTCTGGAAGGATAACTCTATTGTTCTGCATGCGTAACCAAAAATGGCCGTCACTTTGCACGTATAACGCGAAATGGCAAAAAAGTCTTATGTTTTTGCTTGCTTGTGTTTCCGTAAATCTCTGTTGATCAAATATCAAACAGTTCCTTAAAAAAAATTATGTAGTTGTTGACAAGTATATTTTGTGCTTATGAAATTTTTACAATACAACTCAAACATGTCTCCTGGTCATATTTGTTTCAAACTTCAGCTACCACTTTTCCTACATTAAGCATAACGAGTGGGTCTCGGGTTCGATCCCACGTGGTGACATGTTTTCTATTTCTCTGGTGTTCTTTCAAAATTAAGCTTATAATTTATACAATTGCTAAATGAAGTTGAAAGAAAAGAGAAAAAGGAATATCTTTAAGTGAAGATGCTTTTGGCGGATAACACCACAAAGAAATTTTCATTGACGTTATCTCGCGTCACTTTTAAACCTATTCTTTTTGGACTTAATTTACATATGACTCCGTCCAGCGGGGGGAATGTATTTTAGAGCACCTTCGTTTAACTTTGCATCCATCGTCAGTCCCCAGCCTTTCCTTGAGTAGTAAACTGGTTAGTAAACTTTAACTTTAAATGCTATTATTTGTAGATGTGAGGGCTTCCGTGCATTAACGTAACAGTTGAACATGACGTCTCGGTAAAAAAAAATTGAGAGATTTCAAGTTTTAATTTAAATAAGCAAGTTTCTTAAATACAACTATAAAATCTCAAGTTAATAAAGTAATAGCAGTGTCAGATGATTAATTGTAGTGGTTATTTCATGTTTTGCTGGTAGTAATCGTGTGAAGTGACATTATTGCGTAACTTACGATCACACCTCCATTTTGTAAACTCAGATCGGATCTGATCATTTTTATATTATCAAAACAAAGCAATCTGATGGCAAACAAAGTAAGATTATTAAAGCTAGGAAATTCCATGTAAGTCAAACCAAAAACCCAATGTTTCTAAAGCAAAGTCTATTAAGAAAAGCAACCGTAGAGTGGCTCAATGTTTTTTAGAAACAAATAATGTCACATACATATACATATACACCGCAATAACTTGAGTCATAGATTCGAGTCGCGTAGTGACATATTTTTGATTTTCCTAGAATCCTCTCATAGAGATAAAATTGTGCAAAGCGGAATTAGCGCTGTCATGTACGAGTCACAATTCTATATCGAAACGGAATAGGAATATTTATGTTTTGTGGTTACAGAAGGCGGAAAATGTGCATTTTACTGAAACCCGCTGTAGGAAATAACACGCACATGATAAACACGTTTTCTGTCATTTCCTGTTATTGAGAAACGCATAACCTGCCTTTGGTGTATTAAATCATTCTCCTTTAACTACAAATTATTTGCATAAATCTTTCTTGGTTTACTCCATGCAATTGCTGAGACCAGTCTCTGGCAAGAATCGCGTAACAAAATAAATCCTTAAGTTGAATCATTATTTAAATCTTGTATCAAGAACCAACTTTTAAAATATTTACCTGTATTTTCATTGCAATTTTCAACAGGGATTACTAAATTTGAAAAATCAATGGCTGTCAAGTACTGCATTGCTATGTTGGTTTGGATTATTATGTTGCTGATTCTAGGAAACGCACCAACGGGCGCCAAAGGGAGCAACCAAAAAAATTATGAGGCTCCACCGTGTATACGGGTAGGAAGCGGGCTCACTTGTCCTATAGGCAGGGAGGCTCCAGTGGGTGTAGCAAGGCTGTGCTATAGAGTAACAAAAACAGTCTATTTTAAAGTAACGACTGTGGGAACCTGTACGATCTGGATAGTACGATTTCGATGCAGGAAGACTAAATGGATGTCAAGAAACAGAGTCACAACTGAATGCAAGAAGAAAATCAAAACCGGACGTTCTAAGTCTACTAATGTGTCACGTGGATAAAAGTATCCGCTTGACAGCCAATCATGTCAGCTAATATACCGAGTTGGTCCTGATTGATTCACAGCTTAAAGCTATTTTACGTCAATTGTACTGTTTTTCATTTGACGTCGTACCCAGTTATGGTGTTACTAAATTTGATTATTATTATGAACATTACTTAAATTTTTTGTTCAAATGTAAACATCCTATCGTCTTACAATTGTCTGAAATATTTGCTTAAATATAGATTTGAACAGGAAGAATGTAGCAATATATTATCACTATAAGAAAGTGTAACGGAATAACAACTTGTTATTATTTGTCTTTGTCTTAAAGAAACCGGTGCACTTTCATATTCCTTATCCCCTCCTTTATATTCATTAGAAGGAGATTTAACAGAGACTCTCTTGACAGACAGGCGCGTAACAGAGGGGGTTCAGGGAGTGCACGTCATAGGGTCCCCAACCAGATTGTAATATCAGGGGGGCCCAACACTTCTATATAATTATTTATTTTATGCGAAATTTGAAAAAAAATTGACAAATAGATAGCGAACTTTGGTCGTGAAGGCATAAATGCGATTTTTCATATTTATTAAAAATCTTCAGGAGGGCAAGAAAAATCTAACGTCTTAAAATATATACTTTCTCTTAAAATCTGTATTTTTTAAAAGTGTAAAAAAGAGTAAAACTGGCCTTAAAAGGGCTCAAAATAAGGGTTTCAGGGCTATGAAATTGTCAAAATTACGAAATTTTCCGGATCCCATGGAAGGCCTTACAACACCCCCAGACACCCCAGCTGTATAACCACTCACTGCAAGTAGAGGTCCTCGCTTTACATTAATTTGCCGGGGGGGAGGGGGGCATGGTGAAAGTGTTCTATGGGCCCAACTACCGTTGTTACGCGCCTGTTAACAGAACCAACACAATGACCAGATATCATGGTGTTACAAACCGAAGATGATCAGGTTATCGTATCTTTTATCATTATTGTTATTCCTCCAACGTTCTAGAAATACTTTTTTGCATTTAATGTGATAAATTTTTGCCATTTTATGTAAGGACCAATTTCACTTGAGAAAGTGTATAGTCTGAAATTGCTGTTATACGATGTCAGGAACTCTTTATTAGTCATGCATATGTTTTACATTAATTTAAAAAAGCTGAAAGAATGTTATGGTATTTGATAAAACCAGGAAATAGTTTCGACAGGTGAAAATGGTCCCACAAGCATTTGCAGAAGCGTAACAGTGTTTGATTCTTTTCAGACTTCACAGTGAAGCGAGTGCAACAATGAAGTGTGGAAAAACACTCCCTTACCAATGTCGTACATCCTTTTGCTTTATATTTATCAAATAATTTCAAGATACCATGGAAAATTCAAAATGTTTTGTCTCCAGGAAATGCAAATCAACATCTATCACGCCACACTCGAGTAAAGGTTTTGTTAATAACAGCAAACAGAAAAATTGTGTTTCGCCTCACAAAAAATCGCGCCCCCTCAAAAACCTATTTCCCCACATAAAGGCGGTGTCGCCCACGTTGGCAAACAATAGCCTACAACATCAGCTAAATTTCAAGACCAAAGCAAAAAAAAATTGGCAGTTATCCAGGTTTACTAAAATGGTGATATTTCTTTGGCCAAAATTTAATCTTTTTTGAGCACTTTTAAAATTTCTTATGAAGAAATAAAACCGTCGATTCACACTCTCAGTAGTTTTGGGACAAGAGTATATTTTTTCGGGCAAACAAACTACAACCCCTCAAAACCTTTTGTCTGTTGCGTCAATACTCCGTGATCCAAAGGCTGGGGGTAGGAAGCCTTGCAATTTGAAGTACAGGAGTTTCAGCAGCAGCTGCCTTCCTGATCTGACTGCTGGGCAAAAGCCTCCCCTGCATACCGCCACTGTTATCTGTCTTTTGCTGTTCTCCTCCAATTGGTGTCCTGCGTTTTCATCTCAACTTTCTATTGTTTAGGTTGTCTCCCTCGTTTCCTACCACCTTCTCTTGGGTACCAGTTTAACCCACCATCAGTTAGTCTCATCACATGTCCCGCCCACCCCCACTTGGATTTCTTACCCTCTAGTACCACGTCCTCCTTTACTTTAGTTCTATCTCGTATCCAGGAGTTTCTCTTCTTATCGAGTAGTGTTTAAACCAAGCATTTTTCATTCCATCACCCTTTGTGTTGCCCATAGTACTGTGTGCTGTGCTCCCTAGTCTTACTCCTCTCCTGACGTTAACTTTGTTGAAAGATTCATGCAACTAAATGAAATGGTTGCTTTATCATAAATGTTCCTCTGAAGTTGTTGCTAAGGCTTTGCTACGCCCTGATGTGCCAGGGCACTTATCACAGCTTGTGTTTCAACACCATACAGTACAATATCCATTTATAGAGTGCATATTCCATTGAGTGTTCATGTGCACCATCAAAATCTTTTTCATAATCTACAAAGTCGATGCACATTGGCTGATGGTATTCTTTCGTATATTTATTAGCTGTTTGATGGAATGGGTATGATGTATAGTCAAGTTTTTACAGCATATTGATTTCTTGAGTAAGATGCAAAATCTATATTCAGCCAACAGGTGGATTAAACATTTCCTTGAATATCTTTTCTATTACCAAATGCATTTCCTTGGTAGTTATATTCCATGCCAATATCGATTTTCTGATTACCAATCAAAGAAACCAGTCAAGGCTGACTCAGTTCGGAATAGTTGACTGATTCTCGTACGCAGCAGAACTTCTTGTCAGGCTCGCAGATGAAAAAGGTCAACAAGAACCGAGACAGTAATAATTAAAAGTAATGGCACAACCAAGAGGCAGGACAGCTTTATCATAGGTTATGAAAGAGAAGGGTTCGATGACTTGTCATCAAAGTGATTCAGCCAGTCCTGTAGCCAGGGTGATGTATTCGGGGGAATCATGCTCCGCATATAACATTTCCTTATGTATTTTCTATTATCAGTAAGTCTAATAATTATATCGGTTATTATAAACAAATCTTTAAACCTTAATATCCATAATGAATTTTTATAATTGGAATTTTTCAATTTCCATTAACTAATGAACGGCTTCTTGACAGTTTATGGCCCCAACCCCGTTCATTGGCATTGCTGGCTACACGCCGGAATTAAGGTGAAACGTACAGTCATTTCGTTTTCGAAGATGGTGGCAAAACAGCTGCTCATAATCTGGGGCATGACGATACTTGTGTCTACCGGTTAACCCCCTCCCCCTCATTCATTCTAATGAAATGAATTTCTAAACTAGAAAGGAAATAATGCTGGAGTAAATATGTTGTCGTTGGAGCAATGGTGATTGCAAGAATAAAAAAAGTCGTTCAGAAAATCAAAATTCTATTTAGGATTGTTTTATTCAGATATCACTTTCTTTGGTCAAGACCTCGACACATCCTGGTTGGTAGTACCATAATTCCATTCTTGAATGAAAGATGAAAATGTAGGTAAGTAAGTTTTTATTTAGTTATTTGTAAAGCTTTCGCAATTTTACGAACAGAGGAGTGGGAATCTCTTACTGAACCCATTTATTTGAAGTGGTACTTTGGTAAACAAGGGTCTACGAGAGTTCAGTCATCAAGTTTCGGTAAACACTACTTTAAGAAATAGCCAGAGTAATATACTGTATCACTATCCTCTAAACTTCATTGAATCTGTACTTTTCCAGTAAGAAACTTTTGTCTGCCAGGGCCTAAAGACTGCTCCAGTGCACTTCAATAATGAAATAAATCAATAAGTGAAAACTCACTGATGATACATACGTACGCTGCCAAATCAATTCTTTTGCAAATCACATGGAATTTCTACCGTGGATGTTCAATTACTTTGATGACCTGTGGAATCGGGATTGGAAAAAAGGAGGACAAAAATGTAATCTTAAACCAAACCTTCGACATTGCACAACATCCTTCATACACAAAATTAACGTGTACACGAATTAACGCGGCTTTTATTAACGTTGATCTAATTAACATTTTTTTAGACAAAAAATTCATTTTGATAAACATTAATTAACGTTTTATCAGCAATTTAATGTTTGAACGACATTAATTAACGTTCTCCAACAATCAAACGTTAATTAGTGCCATCGTTGATTAATACGTGTGCTAATAAATGACAAAAATCAAGTACCATAACAAATTATTTTTCGCCGAAGTGTTTTCTCTTTCCCTAAAATTTACGTGATGCTTACATAAAAGTGGCTTAAAGGGCAACATTACCCCCTGAGCGTGGTCAGCTCCAAGTCGTTGAGCCGCACCTGTCCGGCGGTCGGCTCGACCAGCCGGTTGATGCAGCGGATCAGGGTCGACTTGCCGGCCCCCGAGGGCCCGATCAAGGCCATGACCTGGCCGTCGGGCACCTCGAGGTCGACGCTGCTAAGGGCCTGGTCGCCGGTCTTGTAGCGCTTGTCCAGGCCGCTCAGGCGCAGCATCGCGGGAGCGCCGCGTCGCGCTTACTTGCAGTCGTAGCTGACGCCGTTGGCGGCATCGATCTTGCGGATCACGTTCCAGTCGTGCTTGTGGTTGATGGAAATGAAGCGGCCTTCCTTCTTGAACTCGGCCTGCAGGTCCGAGCCCTCCCAGGGGAAGGAGAAGAAGGCCTGCTTGATCTTGGCAACAATGGTCGGGTCCAGGTTGTGGGCGTGGCCGTAGCCGGTGGTCGGGAAGGTCTGCGAGGTATAGACCGTGCGGATCTGATCGGCCTGGATCACGCCGCGGTCAATCATGCGCTTCTTGACCGAGTTGGCGATCGCGGCGGCCTCGTAGTCCTTGTTGGCGACACCCAGGACCGAGTTGTCGTGCTTGCCGGAGAAGGTGGTCTGGAAGTCCTCGTCGGCGACCAGGCCGAATTCGCCCTTGAGGATGGCCGAGGGTGCCTTGAAGCCGGAGTTGGAGGTTGGCGAGGTGAAGGCGAGGGTCTTATCCTTCAGGTCGGCCGGGCTCTGGATCGCGGAGTCGGCCGGCACGATGATCTCCATCTCGTAGCCGAAGGAGCCGTCCTTGGAGGCCATCATGGCGAAGGGCACGAAGCCCGAGCAGCTGACCGCCACCGGATTGCCGCCGGTGTTGACGCCGGCGATGTGCAGGCGGCCCGAGCGCATGGCCTCGTACTGGGCGGCATAGGACTGGACCGGGAAAAACACCACGTCGCGCCCGGTGACTTCGGCCATGTGATTGATGAAGCCGTCCCAGACTTTCTGATAGACCGCCGGATCCTCCACCGGCGTGTAGGAAAAGATGATGGTCTCGGGATCGACCCAGTCCTTCGGATCGGCCGGCAGGTCGGCTACCAGATCCGCATCCCAGTCGCAGTACTGCTGATCCAGAGTGCCGCGCGGACAGTCTTCGGCCGCGGCCGGGTTCACTGTCAGACCAACGGCACCCCCGAGCCAGACGAGAGCGGCGCCGAAGAGCGCGTTTCGTGTTACGATGATCATTTTCAAGTCCTCCCTGTTGGTGCCGGCGCGTTCTACCCTGCGTGCGCCGTGCCCTTGAATTGTTTCGTTTTTGTGACGCGAGCAAAACGTTAGCCGCTTCCTCGCGGCTCTGCAACGAGGCTCCAGAGGCTCATTCTTTGACCGACAGCAACAGCTTGCCCGAGACACCGCGCGCCTCCAGAAGCGCGTGCATATCTTGGACCTGCGCGAGGCCGAAGCGCCCGACGATCGGCACCTCCAGCCAGCCCTCGGCCAAGGCGGCCAGCGCGAAGTCCAGGCCGCGCCGCCAGAGGTCGGGCCGGGTCATCACGTGTCCCAGGTGCAGCCGGGTGAAGGTCTGGGAACGGGGCAGCAGGCGGTCGCGAATGTTCTTGTAAGGCACGCCCTCGGCCTCGCCGATGTTGATCACGTGGCCCAGGGTCCGCACCGCGTCGAAGGTCCGGTCGAGGGTCGAAGCACCGAGGGAGTCGATCGCGAGATCGGCGCCCCGGCCCCCGGTTCGTTCCAGAACCGCCGCGACGAAGTCGCGCTCGCCGAGCCCGATCACCGCTTCGGCGCCGTAGGCGAGCGGCTTGGCTTCCTTGCCCGCCGTGCCGACGGTGCCGATGACCCGGGCGCCGGCGCGACGGGCGAGCTGCGTCACCATCAGGCCCACTCCCCCACCGGCCGCATGGACCAGAACCGTATCGCCCGCCGAAAGGCGATAGACGCTGTGCAGCATGTGATAGGCGGTCAGCGCTTGGACTTGAAATCCCGCCGCCACATCCAGTGGCAGATCGTCGGGAATCCGGGTCGACAGATGCCCGGCAGCCAGACATCTCTCGGCGTAGCCGCCGCTCGCGGCGATGGCCGCGACCCGGTCCCCGACGGAGAGCCCGGTCACGCCCGGTCCGATCTGGATGATGCGCCCCGAGACCTCCCGTCCCGGGATGACCGGATAGGTCACGGCATGGGGATAGATCCCGCCGCGAATCTGGGTATCGGCCCAGTTGCAGCCGCAAAAGGCGACGTCGATCAGGATCTCGCCGTCACCCGGCCGCGGATCCGGTACCTCGCAGGGCGCGAGCGCTTCGAGACCGCCAGGCTGGTGAACGACGACCGCACGCATCGGGGCCAGCCTCGCACGCCTGTTCCTCGCTCGTCCAGAACCTCTCTACCGATTTGTCCGCGCGCAGTTACTTCGGCGCTTTGCGGGCAATCTCGGCCAGCATGTCGCGGTAGACTTCGAGCTCCTCCTTGTTGGACAGCGGCCCGTGGCCCGGAATGATCTTCGTGTCGGGCCCAGCCAGGGCCAAAGCCCGGTCGACCGCGGCGACGACCCCCTCGATGGTGCCGCCGTGCTCTTTATCGATGAAAGGAAAGCGACCGTTGAAATAAACGTCACCCATGTGGATGACGTCGGCTTCGACGAAATGGACCATGGTGTCGCCATTCGTGTGGGCGGCCGGAACGTGGAAGGCGTGCACGGTCTCGCCGTTGAGGTGAGGGGTCAGGCCTTCGTCGAAGGTGAAGATAGTCAGGGCAACCCTGGGCGCCGCTGGAATCTTCTCGGCAAGGGCAGTCAAGACCTGGTCGGCGACCATCAGCTTGCGGACGTTGTGGTGCGCGATGATCGCCACGCCCGCCTTGCCCAAATTCTCGTTTCCGCCCACATGGTCGAAATGCCAGTGGGTGTTGAGCAGGAAGCGGACCGGCTGCTCGGTGATCTTGGCGACGGCGGCGAGAATCGCCGGGGTCAGGTGCTCGAACTGATCGTCGATGAGGAAGACCCCGTCCTCGCCCGCCGAGATGCCCACGTTGCCGCCGCGCCCCTCCAGCATGTGTATGCCGTTGCCCAGGTCCGTGGTCCGCAGGTCCTGGGCCGCGGTAGTTGCGGGGCCGAGCAAGCTGGCGGCGGCGAGTGCCGCGCCGACAAGGGCCTTTTTCATCTCCCATTCTCCCACTTTCGGTCCGATTGGGACAGCTTGCACCCGGGGGCGTCGCAGACTCGTGACCGGGATTACCCTGCGGTGTCGCACGCCGCGCTCAGGCTGTAACCGGAAGGCCCTGGGCCAGCAGCACGATGGCCTCGGCGCCCGCCTTGCGGTCGGGCTCGATCGCCCGGTAGTCGGCCGAGCCGAGAAACCCCCGCGCCGCGCCTTCATCGCGGAACGCCAAGACGACGAGCTTGTCCCGGTCCCAGGACCCTTCCAGGACCTGCGGGTCCTCGTCGCTGACGAGCGTGCGGCCTTCGTGTCTTCGAAAGACCTCCGGGAAGCGCGACTGGTATCGATCGTAGGCCGCCCTGTCGGTGAACCTGAGCTGCGCGACCACATAGACCGTCATGTTCGACCTCCTGTTTTCGCTAGTCCAGCCGATAGGTGCCGAGCTTCAGGCTCCCCTTGCCCAGCAGGCGCGGGGTCGATGCGGCGCCGGCGTTGGATAGGGCCTCGATGGTGACCTGATAGATGTTCCCGAGACCCGGGCAGGGACCGATGTAGGCACCGGCCTGCATGTTGAGGTGAACCCCACAGTGTTCCTTGATCAGACTGAAGCCGGGTGGCAGGTCGAAGGTCTGTCCCGGAATCGAGGGGACCACCACCTCGGTTGCGCCCAAGGGAATCCGATAGCTGACGACACCGTGGCCTCCGTTATCGCAGGGCGCGTAGCTCGTGTCGCCGAAAGACAGGATCAGCTCGCTCGCTCCGCTTGGAATGTTCCCCACCTGGATCCGCGGCGAGCTGCCGTTGCCACCGAACTCCCTGCATTGCTCCCCTTTGGGGATCGTCTCGCCGTCCCACATCGGGTCCGAAAAGGACAGAGCCAGGGACGCGACGTTCGAGCTGGCGCGGAGGAACTCCGCCGTCGCCGGCGGCGCAAGCACCGGAGAGGCAAGGGGCACAGCCAATGCGTACATCAGCGCCCGGACTCTTACCTGCCAGTCCATCGCCGTTCTCCCTCGAGGCCGTAGGTCCCCGACCACTCTGCCGTGAGGGCGTCCTGAATTCGTGACAGGCCTGGCGGAGCTTGCAGGCGCTATGACCGCTGAGGCTCTGACCCATTTGCTGAACTATCTGTACAGAACCGTCACGGATTTCGGACGGTGCGGCGAATAGAGTATCAAAGCCGCTTCATACCTTAAGCTTGGTCGGTCACGAACTCCGACCTTGTTTCACTCTCGGAAAGAAGCTCATGCGACTCGTATCCACCCTGACATTGGCTTGCCTCATGACGGTGGAGATGTCCGCACCTCCTGCGTCCGCGCAGGCGAACGAGGTCGTGCACTTCTCCTCCGCCGTACTGCCGCCCAGCGCTTTCAAGCTGCGCCGGGCGAACGAGCGGGGCGAGGAGCTTGTGCGAGCGCCGGGGTATCCGCTTTGGGGCCACCTCGGCAAGCCGGTCGGTGTTGGGCCGTTTCCCGCCGTCGTGCTCCTGCACAGCTGTGAAGGGATTCGTCCGACCCATGGGCGCTGGGCATCGCGGCTGAACGCGCTGGGCTACGTGAAGCTGCTGGTGGACAGCTTGGGTCCGCGAAGCCTCTTCACACTCTGCAAGGATTACTTCAGGGGCGCGCCGCCGAACATTCGCGCCTTGGATGCCCATGGCGCGCTGGCCTACCTGCAGGGGCTGCCATTCGTCGATCCGGAGCGGATCGGCGTTCTCGGCTGGTCCCATGGCGGCAACTCGGCGCTGGCGGCGGTCGACGGGATCGGCATCGCGGCCCGGCTGACCCGGCGCTTCAAGGCGGCGATCGCATTCTACCCCTATTGCGCCGACAGTGGTGACTACGATCTGCCGACCCTCATTCTCTCGGGCGCGGCCGACGAATGGACCCCCTTCAGCCGGTGCCAGGTGATGAAGGCGCAGAGCAAGAATGGCGGCGCCTCCATCGAGCTGGTGGCCTATCCCGGCGCCTATCATGCCTTCGATGTGGCGGAGCTTGGCCAGGGCCGGGCCTATGGAGGGCCCGGCGGCAAGACCTACTGGATACAGTACGACGAGGCCGCCCACGCGGATGCGGTGAAACGGGTGAGCAGCTTCCTCGCGGCGTCGCTTTCATCGCAATAGCTTTCGAGTCCTGACCGCAACCAAGAAGGGAATATTCGAGTGTACTGCCATTGTGGAGCGGATGATTTTCTGCAAGCCTTAGGGTCCAAGCCGCAAAGCTCAGGGGGGAGGGCTTCGCAACACCATGGGACCGCAGACTCTAGGGCCGCATGCCTGCCGTCGGAGTTTCGCCCGAATGGCACCGCCCGTTCGCTCGCTTGCCGGTGACCGCGATCCCGCGACGGCGGGGCTGCCGTGACCGGCGCGCGCCCGGCCTTTCTGGTTGTCCTGCTTGCCCAGGTGGCCACCTCCTTCGCCGACATGGTGGTCCCGGTCCTGGCCCCGGTGATCACCGAGTCGGCGGGGCTCGCGCCGGAGACGGTCGGCTACTTCTCCTCCTTGGTGGCGATGGGCTCGATGGTCTTCCTGGTCTTGGGCGGCGATGCGACGCGCTGGATCGGGGCCGGTGTTCTGCTGCTCTGGGGCACGCTGTTTTCCGCGGCCGCTTTGGTCCTGATCGCCTCGGGGGTCTGGCCGCTGCTCATGCTTGCCGCGCTGATTCTGGGATTGAGCTATGGGCCGACGGTGCCGGCCGCGAGCGAGCTCCTGGCCGGTGCGATCCCCGCGCACCGGCGCGCCCTGGCCTTCTCCGTGAAGCAGGCCACCGTCCCGGCGGCCGCGGCTCTCGCCGGATTGATCCTGCCGCTTCTGGCGCTGACCTGGGCCTGGCAGTCGGCCGTGTTGCTCACGGCCTGCGGGGTCGCCGCCTCTTTTCATGGTTGCACTTCCTGTGCTCTGAAAGATACAGCATTTTTGACCCTCTACTAATTGGACCATGATAATTGAAGACAAACATGATCAATTTTGAGAACTTTGGAGGATGCTGCAGCACCCTTAAAGTAATATGGGGAACTACCAGTCTTTCTTCAATTGTTAAGAAGTCTACTAAATTCTAGATCAGACGGTTCAACTAAACTAATAAGAATATCAGTACAAGAAAGCGACAATTAAAAAGGAGAATTTGCCTGGAGGTACTGAATGCGGCTGTGTGAACAAAGTGATGTCTTGAAATAATTAAATCTGTGGACATTAAATGAAATACGGTGGCTTCTTTTTATAGGATTAGGTTATGATGGTATTGTGGCTTTTGGGTTAAACAGTGAAATGGAAACCCTTGCCACGCCTGGAAAGAGAATGCTTTTATTTCACGTAGATTAATATACATATACATAAAATCGTGACAAAAAAATACAGTGGGAGAGAAACCCCGATTTTACTGTGGCAACGTTTGATTCTAGAGAATCGACCACTTATTCGCAACAAAAATACGGTCATCAAAAATACGGCCATCAATTTCGCGCGCTTTTTCTGCTACCATTCTGCTTATTGTTTACATCTTCCTTGTATTTATGAATCGTAATGATTTCGCAATAATTAAGTACGACCTAAGGAAGTCTGGTAATAGCCCGGCTGAGTCGTCGTAGTTACTGCATCGCGAAATCGCAAACTCAATAAGATATGATGATCAATTTGATTGTAAAGATGTGTGCCCAATAGAAAGGGGATTGAAAGAAATCGGGGATGGAAGACATCGGGAGGTGGAAAAATCCCTAAAACTTAATAAACAGGGGGTTCGAATAAACGGGGGGGGATGACAAAAAATGTAACATTGCCAAATTCACAGAATGAAGAAATAATGAACAAGGCATGTGTAAACAGCGTGACTTGCTAGCATGCCAACGCACCTCCTATAATAATTGTCTTGCGTGGAGGATTACGTAGATATTAATAGACGGGGGTCGGAATAAAAATATCATGAGTGGAAAAACTTTTGAAAAATTAATGAGCGGCTGGATGCGTCTGTTGGGCATCCATGAGTACATGTTTTAGCTAAATACGCTTAACGTAGGCCCTGCAACAACTGCCACTATACATAAGCGCATGAACAACACCTATTAGGAAGAGGGCGGGGGTGTGTGTGGGGGCAGAGTGCTATCTGGAGAGCAATTAATTAATCTTTATAACCAGATAATTTACATAAGTGTTACGTATTGCTATTTGGTGGTATAAACCTGACAATCCTGGAAAATAAACGAGTTCAGAAAAGAGAATACCTACATAGAAAACTAAAACTTCTACATTTGCTCTCTACCCTGTTCACGCATGCGCATCCCACAACTTTACCATGGTCGTCTATTTTCTTAAACAATTTCGTTTCACAAGAAAATTTGATTAGCAGCCAATAACTCTGGGTTACTTTTATCTCTTAAGGAAATTAGAACCTGAGTTAACTTGAAGGCAATTGGGGCTCCTGTAAATTTCGAAGAAATTGTATCTACTCACCCCCTACTAATAAGTACAGTTGAGAATTTAGTTACAATGATTGTCGCAAATCTAGAACGTGCCACAGCGTCTCTGCGTCAAGGTGGTCTCTTGTTTCGGGGAGTTTGAAGACGACGCTGCATAAAGCTGCGGTTATGTACTTGAAATTCAAGTACAGAAATCCCGGAAGGTCTCGATGACTTTTGATCCCCTAGCTGCTTTGTATCCCCTTAGTATAACATGATATGGGTGCAATTGGACGACAAAGATATGTCCTTGCAATTATTAACGTTGAGACTTAAAAGGGAGATTACTAGGAGACTCCCCAGCAGCCACAGAATGGTTCAATAAAGGAGGTTATCAAGTAAACAAACCTCTCCTTAAATGTGGCAACACATTCACGCGTGTTAATCCACTATTAAGAATCGATACGAGCGACGCAAACGCACCAACGGCCTGCGAAAACGGGAATCTGAGGCTTATAACACAATACGTGAAAGGCAAGGAGCGATGTAAAGGAAATAGAGCTGCATAATACCCATTAGCGGGGTTAAGGCGAGCGTGTGCATTAACAAAGGTGAAATATTATCATCATCCAGCACCATCGAGAAGAGAGATTTTAAAATGTCACGAGTTCACGGACACAGCCAAGGGAGGGTGCGCGGGGACTGTGCCCGTCCAACAGCTAAAACGTAGACATGTTTGCCCCCCCCCCAAAAAAACCCCACACAATTCTTACCGTCATTGAAATGGGTGGATCGCTTTTGTATTTCAATTCAGTACAAAAGAACGACGGGAAGCCTAAGTCTCTCAAATGCGATTTTGAGCCTTCTAGGAACTTCAAAAGTGAAGTCGTATTCTCTACTTACAAAACAAGAAATATCTGTCATAAAGAGCTGGAAAATAAATAAAACACTGCGTCTGGAAAAATATTTGCTGCGGCTCTGATACTCTCGTTCTTGTCACAGCTAGCTTCATTAACTAGATTTTCAAATTTTCAATCCAGCTGGAAGTATTGCTTCCTTTGCATTTCCAGAATTTCCATAATTCTTCATACCCTCCTAGCAGTTTGTTAGACCTTACTCAAATATTAACAATACGATTAAATTTTGAATAACTTTTGCTACTATTTATTATTATTTGATACTTTTGGTATTACTATATGACTTTTAAATCATTACAAAACTATTGCAGAGGGAAATCGTAATAGGGAATAAGAACAAAGATAACACTCATATAATAAATATTTTCCAATTCATTCAATTAAAAACAAGTTTTCAATATCACAATCGCAAAATAATAATCATCTACTCTCGAATCAGTTATCCTCGGCTATTCTACAGTAACCAACGAGCACCTTTTACAAATAAGTTTTAAATCTTAGTGCTGTAAAGTAGCATGTAGGCCTAAGCAGAGTGGAAGTGGTTGAAGGTCACACCTGAGATTTGTTAAAATCGAAATAATAAAAGTGATAGGTCAGTAAGGTCAAATCAAGCAAAGTTTAAAGGTCAATTTCATCGTTAAAGGTCAAATTTAAGGTTGAAGGTCACACCGGAGATTGTATGAAATTAAAAATAAGTTAGCCGTAGTAGGGTAAATTGATCAGACAGTAAGGTCAAATCAGGTGAAGGGTAAAGGTCAAATTTATCCGAACGTAGTCTGCTTAGCAATGCCGCTGTGTTTGTTAGCAATAAAGTATTAGGCATCACAATCAAATGAATATCATACGTCCGATAACATTTTGTACTCCTTGCAATTTTCTCGCTCATACAAACACGCTATTTTATCATCGATGTACGTCATTATAAACTTGTTAAGTGAACCTGGCTCGTAATATACTGAACTGAGCAAATGTAACAGTGTTTCCTTGAGGCATTTAAGACTCTAAAATTGTTCTTACTTGTCGATGGAATGAGTATTGAAGGCGCTAAATTGTGCTCAAGCATTCCGCGGTTGGGTTGCAACTTTGATGCACTCAAAAAACGTTCAGTGACGTCATCAATTTAGCACTCTAAAACAATGGGGGTATAGCAGACCGGTGAAGTCAAAAACGTGGAATCGAATATCATTTTCTTTTTCTTCAACAGATAACGTTGTTGCCTTCACTACAAATTGAGCTGAAGATGCAATCTCTCTCTTAAACTTTACTTTAAGAAGAACAGTAATGATTTATCTTAAAGAGGAAGAGCGCTGATTTTTCTTTAAAGGAAATTACATAATGTCACTATGCC
>JAAAKM020006971.1:137943460-137961434 GCA_010016025.2 Alatinidae sp. Z8VKAUB7J3 | reverse complement strand
AAGAACAGTAATGATTTATCTTAAAGAGGAAGAGCGCTGATTTTTCTTTAAAGGAAATTACATAATGTCACTATGCCGATATCTTATGCTGTTTAAACAGATACTCACACTCAATCATTACCTATATATATAATTACAAGAAATTTATCCAAATCTTCCGGTAAAGTTTGATGACAAATAGCCTACGAGAACACTTGCTAGATAGACGCTGCTTCTGTTAAGACATGAATTGCTTTATTGCTTCTCCTTCGCACAAAGTTATCGTAGTCTACACATTTTTCTTTATATAAGCAACCCAGTTGCTAAGGCTTCAGCCCTCAAATTAGCAAAAAAATTAAGCGACTTGCTTAGCAGCCCTCAGCCCTCACAGAACAAAATTACAAATTTTCTTAAAAATAAAGACAGTAGAATTCTTTTTTAATTTAAAACAAATACATAACGAACTATTTACATGTATAACTCACTGTAAGTAGGCAAAAGAAAAACCAGATACTGTATATATTTATATGATTCGGTATCACAGAGAAAAGATAAGCTTAGCAACCTTTTCAGCAACTTTAGCCTTGAAAGTGTAACATACTCTCACTGAAAATCGAGTTGCTTATATAAAACAAATGTGTACACTGTGTGATAAAGAGGGGTTGATTTAGGTCGGAACAAGAGGTCTTGCTTACCTGCAACAATTAGAGCTACAATGATCAATCTGTAGATTCCGATGGTGATGATATTCGTTCAAATACGTACACGTTTTTTTATAAGAACATTCGGAATTCTTCAAGGCTTAAAATGTTCTTAGATATTTGAAAAATAAGCCTTAAATAGTTCTTAAAATGTATCCCTGTTTTCCTTACTTTTCTGACAAATGAACGCAGGCAAGTACACAGCGACGGATGCAGGCTCTGCCAGAACTCAAAGATTTTAAAAAAACGGAGTTGTCGTTTACTGTGCAATATATATACGTCAATACCAGCAATGAAATGTTTATAATATTAGTCCAACTTAAGCCTACTTCGTTCTTAAGATGTTCTTACCTTAAAAAATAGGTGTACACTGTGTGTTCAAAGACGATGAATACTGTTCCGGTGGCTGTCTTTCGCACTCTGCTGTCTCATACAAAACCTGTACACTTAAGCCTGACTCTGTATCACGTATTTAAATACCACATATCCATCAGTACTTAAATAGAAAAATTCTAAACAGATTATTCTAGTCATGAATGTCACAACACGCGAGATACTACATTATAAGACAGCCGTATGAAGCAGCCTCTGTTTCACGATGAAAATTAGACGCCTCTAATCCTAAACAAGGTCTTTGTAACAAGTGCTGTATAAGGTGCTTCATTAAGCGACCTTAACCCTACTAAGTCAAGATAGAATAGGAAGCTGCCCTGTTTCATATCGCAAGGCAACATTTAAAGCTGTCTAGTTAGATTCCATAGATTCATGGCATAGATTTCAAGTATCACTCATGCGAGGATTCTTCCGTATTGCCTCCATGAGCTAACTGAGTGAAGTCAGTTTCCTTTTGAAGCAGCTCAGAGATTTCCTTCGACAACAGTTCATGTAGTTTGACACCATCGTGTGAGTAGATCCAGTATCCGCTATGAAAATCGTATCGTTTTGGCCCACTAAAATCACAGAAACAAAGAGTTGTTGTCTAAAGTGACCGTTAACGCTAAAGAACAGCCTTCAACAGAATGATCAAACACCTTGGATAATAAAATGTACAGTTAGCCACGAGTTACACTACAATACACACAAAAGTTATACTACGTGCACAGTGGCTATCGAGAGCCAAACTTGCTATCCATTCTAAGCTAATATTTATAGCAACCACCAAAAAGGGAATAGCTATGTCTTTCAGGTAACATTCACACTTTTTATGAAAGTTCACTCTACTGTCAAAACTAAGAAAGCACAAAGTAACCTACAACGAATCTTCTAGAGAAAACTGGTGTCTAATAATTGACTTTTTATCCACGCCCTTTACCTTTCGATACCGGTCTTGTCAGGACTATACCATAACCATGGGTATTACATACCCTCTTTTAGAGGTCCTCCTGTATTCTAAATCATTCGCCATCATCACCACAATTACGAGTACTTTGTCATTATTATCATTATCATTATCATTATCATCATCATCATCATCATCATCATCATCATCAACAACAACATCAAGATCAAGCACATCATCATCATTAACAACATCATCACCATCACAATTAGCCTCATCATCATTAGCATCATCATCATTAGCATCATCATCACCATCACTGCTCAAGGAGAACAATAGCCGATAACAAAGGTCTATTGTTAGCTTCCAAACTAGAGTTTATTCTTCCAACTATGATGCCACTACCAACAACAGTATCATAACATCGAATATTCAACGGCCACAATGTAACGACTTTATAGAGGCACGAGAAAGAATATACCATAGAGAAAAAAGTAGTGGAGGAAAGAATAAATTAAGGCCGATCAGCTTCATTCAGAGGGGTGGGAGTGCTTGAACCATAGCATTATGACAGAAGTTACTTTTCATATGTGAACGAAGGGTTTGAAGAACGTCAGATGTACGTTTATTAATATTTGAAACGTTTCCAACTTATTACCCCCCCCCCCCCCCCACTTACTTATTAATTTTGAAAAATCAGCTTTGATGATATAAATAGGACTACTTCCACGGATTTATTTGATGATGCTTTTTCGGTGATGTTAATATTTCTGAGGCTAAAATGTGCCACATGTCAATAAATTGATTCCATTCCCCCGTTTATCAATTTTTGAAATTATATCCACTTCCGCCCCACCCCCATTTATTCCATCCCCCTTTATTACAGACCAAAGAGTAGCACTTCGAGCTTTTACTATTTAGTACCGATGTTGTTTTAGAAATTATTTATGTCAAGTGTCATGTTTTGCACAAACGTGACAGAAATGTTTTAAAAAGAGATTAAGAACAATAATAAAAGATAGTGAAAGTTTTCAGCACGTCATTCAAAAACACATCTTCTGAAAACGTCGCTATACAGGCTCATAGTTCACAGATAAAATGAAGGCTTATGCATAGTGACTGATCAGCGCTTATCGTACTGACGTCACTGTTGTCATAAGTACCATAGTACCTGCACCTCAACCAAAGTCAGGCCTGCTACTTACTTCAAACTTGACGATACTTCTGGCACCAGTCCTTCCGAGAGCACTCTACCTATGGAGTTACGTGTAAGCATGCTACGCTTTTCAATACCCGTTGTCTGTTTTCTTTTTAATCTGATATTTTTTGTTTTTCATGGATAGATATGTGCATGATGGTGAAAAGCGGCCAAAGGACAAACCTCGACCAAGAAAATACGACTGCAGTTTGTGTGGAAAAGCATTTCTTTCGCCTGGGGATTTGTCAATGCATTGTCGAGTTCACTCAGGAATAAAGCCTTACCAGTGTGACGACTGTAGCATGTCATTTAGCCAAAGAGGAAATCTGAAGAAGCACATGGAGCGATGGCACTCAGGGCAACGCCCTAAACGCTGGAGACAGGCTGAAAAGTTAAAATGCAACAAGCAGGCTAAATCAGGTGACCATGAAACTTATACAAAGCCTTTTAATGCCGACAGTATCAAGGAGGACTTCGGAAACGTTATTAGTGAGGATCTAAGGCAAAGAACGAACAAAAGACCACGCCCTGTTCCTATATCACATGTAACACAATCACCTACGATGGCATTTGTAACGGTCTCAGTAGCCACATCTCAACCGTCATCCATTGCTCAGTTAACAGAGCCTGTCAGTGCTCTAATAGGTAGCCCCGACGCAAACAGAGGGTTAAAACTTGTTCCTCCTTTTTCAGTCCATTCGGATGATGCATCGTTGCCGTCAATTAACGCTGGATACCTTAACAAGGCCCAATCTAACAATGGAGCTGTCGTAACTGTTTATAACAGTATTCACCACCCTCTTGCAAGCCTTATTTCTAATTTTGGCCAGCCTGTGGCTGCAGAAATTTCAGTCGGGCAATCGACCAAGGGAGAGAGAACTAATGGAACACCAACAGAAGACTATAACATTCCAAATCAATATCAAAAAGGTGTGGAAGGTAATGAGAACACAAGTTCTGATGTTTCCTTTGATAGCGTGGACAAAACCCGTGATTATGAAAGAGAGGTTGTGGATAGAGACATTATAGCTTCATCACTTCAGATCTCTACTGAGGTTAGCACCGGTGAAGAAGTACTATCAAGTGAATCCCGGGCAGGGAAGACTGTCATTACAGACCAAAATCAAACAAACCATGGGTTGTTGCAGACGGCAGTTGCCGGTCTTCGTCGATCTTTGTCAGTTCCAGAATTTGCAATCAGTGGAGGGCATCTGTTCAGCCCAAATAACAGTATTACAAATGGAAACAAACCAGAGGCCGACAAACTGGGAAAAAGTAGCACCTCCTCGAAGCAGATGGCAACATTTGATTTCGATGATGTCATAACTCCCAGGGACTTAAACAACCTCAACACAAATATTTCTGAAACGCAGCATCTTTCGAAAATAACTGCCCTGCCTAAATCTGTGCCAACTACTACATTGCCGACAACCGAATTTTACGTTCCCGCTGCGCAAAAGATACCAGGGAACACCACCCCTATAACAGTTTTAACTACAACAGTGCCTTCGATAATAGGAACAACGAGTGTGACTCAGGAAAGGATAATTTTTCAAAACGCGTCAATGTTAGTTAACCGACCTACCACTTTTCAACCGTTTGTAGCAGCTTTTAATTATCCACAGCTGTATGGGACGCCAACAGCGAATTCCAAAGCATCTGCTCCTCATCTTCTGACAGGAAACGGCTCAATAGTTACACCAGTGGTAGTGGACGGGAAAGGCTTACGCCTGGCCACCGGGGCTGGTAGCCGTGAGGTGAACTGCCAGGCGAGTGAATCGTCTGTTACAGTACATTCTGTAGTACGACCACCGGTTCAAAACATTAGACCTACTAGTATTGGACCATTCCAAAACGCAGGGACCTTGCAGGATTCAGTTGGGAAAACTGTAATGACAGATCCTGAAAGCCCATTGACATCAACAGCGTCTGTGACGACGTCCATTTCATCCGTTATTTCATATGAGCATCCGTATTGCACTGAAAATGACAGCACAGCTAATGTTACCTTTGTGCATCCAGGCAGCCTCCGAACACTTCGAGGAATTCCAGTCGCTGGATCACCGCTGATTGCCCTACGAGATCCGTCAGTCATTCGCCCACCGGTTGCTGCATTTTGGGCTCCAACAAATACTGCGGTAATGGCGCCACCTTTTACGTCACTCATTCCACTTTCGAACGTGGTGGCTCTTGCAAATGGGGCTCAACCTCTATACTTTACACAGCCGCTAACAGATCTAACTCAAGATGTTTTAGTGCCACATGATCAAACGTTTGCAAACCTGCTAGCATCTCCAGACCCCACTAGACTTGCACAATATTTTGTTAGGCCTGCAACGCCTACCATTCTTCCTGACACCTTCGCAAAGCAGAGACCCCAAGTTCTTATATCACCCCAGGCAGTCGTTCCGCGTATTTCGATGATTCCACAGTCCATGACCGCGTCATCACCGTCTGTTACTACAGCTGTACATGCGTTATCTCTAGTTAGTCCGGAAATCATTCAGCCAAGTGTTTCCTCCGGAGAAAAATCGAGCTGCGTTGTTGCTAATACACAAGATTCGTCTGGAAAAGAAGGTCTTGTTACTCCTGTCATTATCCAAACTGGTAACCCAATGGAGACTACAAACTCCGCAGTACGACATTTATATCCTACAGATATTCAAAACCCAGTGGTGCATCCGCGCTACGCGGATGCCCACATACAGAATGTTTGCAGGCAACAGATTCCTGACCACACCAACGCATTTGTTGTGCAGTCGTTGTTAACAAATGCTAGTGGCTTGTCGAACTCTAGTGGATCACCAAAAGACAAACAAACATCTGGCAGTGGGTAAGTGATATTGGAATTTCCAATATTTTATTGAGTTTGGGATTCGAGCTTAAATTTACGTTAACATAACTGCGTGATTAAGCACCCCCTTTTTATTAAGGACTCTAATCATTAAGCGCCCCTCTCCATAAAGTACCTCTCTTTAGGTGCCACTTTTTGTGTGTAAAATCGTACTATTTTATATTCAAAAGAGAAACTTTACTACTGCTACTGCATCTAAACATTCTCTTGGAATCTTTGGGCTAAATGGTACGAAGAAGTCAGATGTTTTCGCCATTCCGGGTCAACTCATTTTGTCTTGGTTTTAGTGTATAGTGACATAAGAAACTGATGGGTTTGTAATAGTTTTTGATACATTGTTTTCAGAACCCAAAAAGTGCATCGAGGAATTTAAATCATGAGCAGCAATAGGTATTTTGAACTAACAAAGTCTAATGCCAATAAGCACTGTCCACTTCAATCCGCGTCTCTCCTTTATTTTTCCTGAGTCCGCTTATCGCAATCACACGGTTAGATTTCGCTACTGCAGTAGCAGCGACTAGTAGCCGTTACGCCGCCAGGTGTGACCAAGAAGGTGATAGGACATATTTAACTTTAGTTGCGGGAGGCAAACTATGTTTATGATCATGTGACATACTCACTATTAATACGTCCATAGTCGCCTGGTATGATGATGCACTCATGCAGTGATTATATCTGAGTATGTTTACGAAGTTATAAAATATGCTGAATATAAAATATAAAAATAACAGCCATGTTGAAAATCTTCAAAGAAAGAGACATTTTGTTAATTTTCTTCGTTTGATATAAACTAACATTTCATCAAACTTTACTGTTGATGTCTTCAGAGAAGTAAGAAACTAATTAGTTGGATGAAGACTAAATACAAGAAAATCATCTATCAAGAAGTAGAAAAAAAATTGTCATCTAATGGTAACCCTTTACAAATGCAGACGCACGCATAAACATAGGAATAATGAGAAATTGGTACTAATTAACAAGAGGCAAATAAATATTCAAAAAAAAACTGGAAAGAGGCAGATGCCATATTGTTGTTCAGTGTAGGACTGAGGTTGTTAATTACTAATGTCTCATGAATCAGCAATTTACTACTGAGATTAGTGGAAGAAAATATATGAAAGTTATCAAGTGAACCTTGTCAGGTTGACTGGCAACGCTATTTCCACGAAGAGCAGAGATTCCTAGGTGTTAGAGGCACGAACGAGCAAGTGGCGCGTGGCCTGGTTTACGTACAGAGCGTTGCAACTGTTACTTTGAATTGTTATACAACATTTGACTTCATCAACCGGGAAACTGTGTCTTTAAAAGAAAAAATCTCGCGATTAGATGGTTGGGTTTAAAAATGAAACGTACATGAACCGGTGGATAACAGTTATGGAGAAGGCGATGAACCTGGCCACCTATGCGGAGTGAATGAAAGGCCGCAGAAGGCAATGAAAGTCCGTAAGGGGCAATAAAAAGTATAACCCTAACTTGGGTGTGGTTCTATAAATTGGTTTGGGGGAGTGGATGTTAATAAAAAGTAAACGAATGCAATTACCCAAAAATCCACAACCGGGGTAACCGTTGCGAAGTAAGCTTCTTACTGCTCTGAAGATTCCAAATTAAAGTTTGACAAAATGTTAGTTTAAAAGAAGAAAATGCTCAATGTGTCTCTTTCTTTAAAGACTGTCAGCCTGGCTGTTATTTTTGTAAGAGCAGATTACTGTTTCCGCCAGGCATTTCACTTGTTACAATTGTAAAATTTGACTGACAGTTTTAAAATGGTCAAGGAATAAATTATCATTTTGGGATATTTATAGAAGAGGTGAATATTGGTTGGATACAAACTTTGTAAATTTCGCCAAGATAAACGCGAGAGAGCACAGTTTAATTAACGACTGACTGCGACCACTCTCGGCATTCTTAGCGAAGAGATAGTAAGAGGGAAAATGGATAATTGTCACTACTTTTTGATAATAATAGCGGATACATTGTAAGTTCTTATTCTTGATCGGAGCTTTGTGCTGTAGGCTGTTTCCTAAAATCGTTACGCCAATATACGTATAGCAACAGGAGGCTCCTACGTAGCAGCGACTATCACGTGGCGAGAGGCAAGTTAAGCCTCATCGTGTGACTGCGGCTTAGCGTTGGAAGTGGGACTCTTAGGAGTTTTTTTTTGTTGCGGTCCAAGTTTCATAACAGACAAAGGATCTAATACTCCCAATTTTTAAAAATGTCCTAATTATTAGCAAATAACAGCCTTGAGTTTGCTATAAACTTGTCTCTTACTTGACTCTTAAGGCTGGTTTATAGTCATGCTGTGTTCCAGCACAGCAAAGAACGTTGCTGACGTTGGTTGCTGTAGAAATGTACCCTGCAGGTCGTTGAGATTCCTTATTGCTAAATGTATGCAACTCGATGAAAATCCCTGTCGGTAGCAAACTTTTCAAACATGAACCGTCTGTACAACTCATTGGCGCATGCGCATCGTTCTCTCTTTCTGTTTATCGAGGCTTAGGTGTACTTCCCAGTTATTGTCCGTTGGGGACTAATATCCTTCCCCGACTACTTCCAGGTATACCATTACTTGCTGGATTTTCAAATGGAGTTTTTGAATCAATGACAGAGTTGGGATTTGAACCATCAACCTTTAGCTTGCCAAACCAGCTCTATACAGAACTGAGCCATCTTGCCTCCCAACCCCCGTTCTTAGACCTCTACGTAACGACTGAGACTGATGAAAGAAATGGAGTAGCTTTTAAAATGTTACGTACACCCTAATATTCAGACTTACTTTGAATTCACTTTGGGTGCAGAACACCCAGTTAATTGCAGCATAGCAGCATACCACATGACGCACTGCTTCAACAACAAAGACTAGTTTTATCAAGCGTAGACACTATGCAAATGTTGAAATAGAACTGGTTCTTGAAATTGACGATAGGACAGGAACCTGCAATAACGTTACATTACATACAGAACAGAAGCGCGATACCAGTAAATATGAGGCCTTCAAGATGGCTTACTACACAGCTCTTTCAGCTTGTTTCTTGAGCATTAATGCAACTGCAAGGGTTGATAGATGATTAAAAATTGATGAAACTGATATGCAAATAAAAGCAACCGAACAGAATCTAATGCTATGACATGTACATGCGATGGACATTACAGACCTGGACTATTGACGTCTTTCGCCACAGAATATGTATAGCAGAAAGAACTTCGCTTAAAGGCACCAGGCTATGGATTGGCTTGGACTAACATGTAAAGAAGTAACTAACTTTCTAACATTTCCACAAAGGACAACCCTCAGGAAACTTCTTGACTCTTTAGTGATACTTTCTCACATTGCGCCCTCAGTTATTGATTAATAACAGACTTAAATAAGCTGTTATATTCTTAATTGGAATTCACCTGGATACTTGCTTTCCAAGAAGACCATACAATCGAGGAGGTACTGCAGTATATTTTACATCATTCTATGCGTATATTTCGTAACAAACAAAACATTTTATCTACTACTAAGGCTTAAAGAAAAGCAGTATAAAAGGAAGAATAGGGTTAGGGTAACAATTTGTACAAAGTGATTCACATACCTATTTTAGTCATTGTCTTTTAGTCTTTTTTGAACTTATAACATTATAGATAACCATTAAGAAGTTGAAAGTACATTAGATAGGCTTAAAAATGCTTAATAAAATTGGGTTTGGTATTTGGAGTTTGGTATTCGTAGGACTAAAAGTCATTCAAGGTGATTGTACGATTTTGTGAGCTAATTAAACTGGGCACGCTGATAAAACAAAGACGGCAAAACACATCTTTGACATGCCACACAAACATTAAGAAACACAGAAGAAGCGAAACTATACGAGGAGAATTATTGTAAACAAAACGTTTCTTTTCAATCCTTCTAGAGGCCCCCCTTCCTCAACTCTTTGGACCCCTTGGGCAAGTACGCCCACCACCCACAACATTGATAATCCACCACTGTTTGGGTTCCATCTGATCGTAATAGGATAATCCATGGTTATGCATATAAACTAAGCTATGATTTAGAGAAGGGTAATAATGTAGTAGCATACGAAATATACAACTTTATAAGTGATATGGGACAATGTAATTTTGGTTCTTAAATAATCATAAGGATTGGACTTCTAGTTCCTTGAGTTAGTTGCCAAAACTGACAAAGTCATAGCCGCCAGGACAATCGTACTCCCTCTAGCATAAAGTATTTACTTTTTCGATTTTTGATACAGAGTGGAATCTCTCAATCAAGTTGACTGGAAGATCGAAGTTGAAAGTAACAAGATTTATTTCAGTAATCAGGTATATACTCCCTTGTGTTCTCTCTTAGCTAGAATTGTTATCAATTATCAAATATGAATTGTTAAGATAAGCATGTATTCTCTATCTGCAAACGTTGTTGTATGCAAGAACATCTTGTATACGAATTGAAAACGTAGTTTCAGCTGGGCAAGCTCTTTACCAACTGAGCTAACTCGCCTCCTCATAATTAGGATTGTTTCAGAACTATTTAGGATTGAAATATTTATCGTGACATAATTCTAGGATTGATAAACCACTAAGAGAGGTTTATTCTTTATAATTATTAATAACAGTGATACAGATTTTGCGTCTGTTGTATAGGTTACACTAAATGATTAGAAGAATTAATGTTACTTAAATTGATGCCTACTCAAGCATTGTGTGACGTGTTACATGCTTCCTGGTTAATACAACATACCACTTTATTAGACCAAGAACAAGATTAGAGCAGCACCTCTCAAATGTCCTATCCTAATTGCAATTTTAATCGCAGTGCAATGGCATTTTCTTGGTCTCTAGAACTATCCTTTGAATAACATGACAGCTACAACGTGAACATTCGTTATTAGAAATTACACCTCGTAGTTTCTTAGGATATTTAAATATATTTATTACACAGTAAGGTTATTGTAACTACGATGTAAAGTCAACACTTCAATAATGACAAATTTAACGAACCATTTCCGAGTATAATAATCCTGAAATTTTGGATTCGATTGCCACTCAAAGGGTTTTGTTCCTAGCAAAATGGCAACTTCATTAATTTGCTTTCTAGAATACCCTTGAAATAATAAACTATTGGGTTAAAAAATGAGTTGGAAATGATCAATAATCCTGATAATTGGTTATTTGAAATTTCCTGCATGCTTGATATAGCGAATGGCAAAGTGCATAGAACAAATGTGATGATAACAAGAATACAGGAGTACACTGTCTTGTGTTCTCTATGAAACTCACTATGAAGCCTCTTTCCACTAGAACGAGGAGAAGTGAAATCGTGTATCTGAGAGGTCTCCGATATACTGTCTAAACAATCTTTGGAGATATGCTCTGAGTTAAGTAATGAGATGTCATTAGCATCCTCAGCAGAAGGAATAGCAGCAGTACAATCAATAAGCTCAGTGTTTTTGTCATCGATATCCTGTCCTCCTCTGTTGTCTTCTTCTGTCACTACATGTATCTCAGGTAGCATGATAGACGTTGTAGCTTCACTCCTTCTAGAAGTCATTTCAAAATCTTCCTCCGTGTCTTCAAACGATTTCTCTTTTCTTGCAGCATCTTTTCTTGATGATCTGGTTTCTCTTCTGATGCCTGAAGAAGTCTCATTAGAAAGGTGACGTCTAGCTTTAAGACGTTTAGTAGCCAGTATGACGATAATGATATACATGGACACGAAAAGAAAAATACAAACAAGTATAACACCAGACATCCCGCGGGACATGTCCCGTGAAAAGTCTTTATCGTTTATACCTTTACTGGATAGTAGCGACGGTATCAGTAATATAAAAAGAAGAGGGAACGCCATTAACCATGAAAGACACGCCAGAACTTTAACCTTCCCCTTTGTCATCCACACGCGATGTCGAAATGGGGTGTAAACTGCCAATAGGCGATCTGTAGTGATGATCAAAATGTGACACATGGATGTTAACAAAGAGAAGTGTCCAATCAGGAAAGGTAAAGCACTTTCGATATGAAAATCCTTTTCGTCAATGTAGCTCGTTTCCCATTGTGATGCCGCGGCAAACTTTCCAAACAATGACATTGCGGCGATGCAGGTCATGTTGATGCCGACAAAGAGATCCGCAGTTGATAGGCTGGAAAGAAGTATATCAAATGAAGTTCTCCTCTTCCCTTTCCTGTAGATTGAATACATTTCTGCGGTGTTGAGGCATATAATCAATAGGCCAAGAATGAAATATGCTATTGATAATGCGTCCACTTTTCCCATTGTTCGTTCTTTGCTTGACGGTTTACTTTAAAATACTTAAAAAGTTGGTGCGAAGAAAAAGTTACACGAATTTCCTGAAAATGATGATCATTAATATTATACTGCTCTCCAAATTCCGTTCGCTCCTTTATCGAAGTCTGCGTCAAACCCGTAAAGCTTACGAAGACTTTAAAATTAATGAGTCGGCAAGCTGTAATATATTTCCCATTGCTTCTACTTTGTAGTAGGCAATTTATGTTACATATTTCTTGAAAATGTTTAAGTATTGAGATAGAATTCCCAGTATGATAAATATGCCAATGTGATTTTCCTCCATCAATACCTAATTCCCTTAAGCGATCAACTTATTCAGTATCCAATTCGTAAAATTTAAAAATGATTAACAACGCCTTGCCATAACTAATCCAATTTTCCAATTCATTAAATGTCAACAGATGTATTAAACAAAATATTATCATTTTAAAACAATCGTAAAAAACTGCTTCCCCACATCGCTGTAACTCCTCAACTGAAATTTCAGCTCTCAAGGCAAAATGCAATCACCGATGTGTCACACATGTACAAATAAGGGTGTACTTTACTGTGAACCAAAAGGATACAACTGAGAATCATCATATATTTAAATTCCATACTATCATGGTATCCTTTGTTCGACGGATGTTACCGAGGCGGTACAATTTCATCAAGGCTTTTCAAGAAAATAAACATATCTCTTTTGTAATCCGTTTTCAAACCTTGATAAACGGAGGTCAAAGGAATTTCCTTTGGTAAAAGCAAACAAATGCGAAAGTTTGCAAAAACCAACTTCTAAGTAAATCTTGTTGGTTGAAGCTTGAAAGCTGGTTTTTCATTTCTATTGCTGTAAGTTTTGAAAATACTTGCAACAATGACACCCAAACTGTGGGTTTAACGCTCTGCACAGCTGCATTTTAAGACCTTCGTAACCGCATCACAAGCTTATAGTAGAGTCAGAGGATAGAAAAAGATGAAACACCTATCAAGTAGGCTGATGTAAGCTTTTTAGTGAAGGATAGATTCCTTAGAGTGAACAAGAATGTACGCGATCAACGGCTAATTAAAACAGACGTCAACAAAAATTGTCTTTTTGCGCATCTTAAGAAACGCAAATATTTCTAGTGGCTCCTTCTAGATATAAAAAATGTATATTCTTATGGAAAGACAAGGACTGTTTGTAAGATGTAATCCGTTGATAAGATTGCTTGAGTGAATCTGTTAAGGCAGTTGTCCTGTTAATTATGAACCTATTCAACTTGGTCAGACTAAGCTGATGCTTATCTGTTTTCATACTCTAGTTGTAAACACAGCTAGAACTTCTCTTGTAACAACGTTCATAACTTTCAGATAAAAACTTAATATTTAGTAATGTTGTAATTTAGGAATGTTTCACTAGGAAGGCTTGAGTTTCATAGAATTAATTTTCATGTCAAACTCGGTTTTCTTCAGAATTCCCTAAATACTTGAAACTAGATACAATTTAGAAAGATAAGAAATGAAGAGCTAATGAGCTTCTTACAAATATACAATTAAATATCCATTGCTATTGATTTAATAGATAAAGAAAAACATAACTTTCAGTTTCCTAGTTTGCCTTCGGATAAAGTCAATGATTAGCATATCAGAGCTTAATATTCACAACTGTTAATCTTCCTATGCGGAGAGAGGAGTTTTTCTCTATTACCTTTTCAATATCTTAAGTGCCATATCGTACAAATAACGGCCACAAAGCCCCATCTTAGATATATGTTTTGCATCCTACCTCCTCTTTGATATTAACTACGCAATGGTCTTATGAAAGTTATGCCTGACAGTCTAATACAGATTCATAGATAGGGCCTGAAAGGAAATATTTTAGTTCACAAAGGCAAAATTTTTAAATACAAAAAGAACTTGAAAATAAGCACTAAAAACCCTTTATATTCTATATGTAAATTATCAGAAGTGCCAACCTTTGATAAATAGATAATTAAGCTGGAGTGTCGACAAAAAAGGGGCGGAGGGATGGGTGCTAGATACTATACTGTGCCATTCTACACTTCACTGTACTATGCTATACTATACTATACTATACTATATTATACTATACTATACTATACTACACTACACTATACTATACTGTACTGTACTATACTATACTATACTATACTACACTATACTATACTATATAACAGTAAGAGGAAATCCACCGATTCCACGATCTCATAAGATGCTTTACTAGTACTCAAATATATTTCGTTCGAATCTTATTACCAAAAAAGAAATAACCATGTCGCGACAACCATGCCATGAATAAAAAATTCTTACATAGTATACCATGTTCAACATATAATAGGGTCTATATTTCTCCTTAATTTAGTGCACAGCAATCATTCTTCATTGATAAAGTTAAGTAATGAAATCAGTTTCAAAAGTAACATCATGTTTGAAAAAAAAAATTGATCTTTTTAGTAGAGTGTAAACAATATTTGAAAAGTCTATCTTAATGTTTGAAGTGTTTAAAAGGTATAATTATTTTGATAGAGATAATACGGTAAAGTTCTGAAACTATTTTGGAAACATGGTAAGATAGTGTTTTAGATTTGTGTTTGTCAGTTTCAAAAGAACACTAGAGAAATAGAAAGTATATCACCACTGGTGATCGAACCCATGCCCCAAACTATCACGCCAGGTGCTCTACCGACTGAGCTAGGATGATAATATGTGTTTTTAATTGAGTTTACAAAACGTCAGCCTTCTAGAATACATGACATTCATAGCTTCTCATAATCTGGCACTCCCACGATATTCCAATTCCGAGCAATAATTCTGCTTATTGACTGATTCCAGCAATCTCGGAAATCGATTTCTTGTAAAATTAGTATAGAAAGTTGGGATCCTTCCCAGACAAAAATGGGGTTTTCTCTTAGCACAACTCTGTTTCAAGTCTAGGTACTATAGAGGGGGATATGAGGACAACTATGAAACGATTATGACGTCATTGCCACGGCGATCCTCCAAAGTCTGTAAACAAAAACTTCAGGACTGCATTGAATATTTAATGATTCGATTAACATTCAATTATTTTATAGCGCTTTCGAAAGAGAATATTTTTGCGCAAAGTATTTTCATACTGAATTAGTATTTTTTCAAACTTTTAAATATTAAAATTTAGTGGAAAAGGTTTCCTTGTGTACTTGCGTTCATGCACCACGAGAATATGAACAATGGAAAGTTTTAGCTACCGGAAATATATCCCCGACAAAAATAATCACTTGGAAGCCCAACTACAATAATATCACAATATCATAAGAGTAAATTACTTACAATGGACAACAAGCCTGATGGATGATGTAGTTTTTGTACCAGCTGCATTAGTAATCTGGCATGTGTAATTACCGCTTTGTGACCTCTGTACTTTTTTCAGTTGTAAAACTGTATCATTTAACACTGTTGACAATAGCTGTCTCCCTTGAAGATACCACACTATATGACCATATGGGTGTCTCTGGGCTCCACACAATAGAGAAACATCGCAACCTTCCATGACTATTCTTGTAGAATTAAATTGAGCAATGATAGGGTTGTCAAGATCTGAGAAAGAAAAAAAGAAAAATACGTGTGTATATATATATAACATATATGTATTCAGCAGACACATAGCATTTATTATATACTTATCATGGAGTGGAGCATTACCGCAATAGCTTGCTTTCTTTGTTCACTAACGGAGCTGAGGAGATTCAAAACCACGATCCATTGGTTTAGAAACCAACACCTTAACCATTGGACCATCAAATCCAATAATCAAGGTGAGAAATTTTTAAGTCAATCTGGCCTTGTTTTCGCCTCCACTTAGTGGGGAAGGGGAAATTCATTAATTATAATCATTATTAACTGTGTTTCGGCTTTGAGCCTTTATCAGTGCCAGAGATATATATGTAATCAGCAGACACATAGCATATATTATATATTTATCACGGAGTGGAGCATTACCACAATAGCTTGCTTTCTTTTTTCACTAACGGAGCTGAGGGGATTCGAACCCACGACCCATATATAACATATATATATATATACATATATATATGTATAAATACATAGCATACTATAGACACTAAAAATCGATAATTCAAAAAGAATATAAACATTAAAACCTGGATGCCCAACACGATCTTTCAAAATCTATCTCATTGTAATCTTAATGTATATATATATAAAAGCCTCTTTATGCTCTAGAAAGCTATTCATTTGTCTTTTTTTCTGAGAAGGGCCTAAAGGGTATGAAAATTTAGTCTGCTCGTTATTTTATGAACTTGTTAATGATATAAAATGGTTGGGCTAGTATTTACGAGACACGATTGTCTAATACGTAACTAGCAAAAATTTTACAGATATCGCAACCTTAATTTTGCAAGGCGAGTCTTTACAAAACTGTGCATACTTGATTTCAAGTTATTGCGTCGCGTACGGATCATGACAATAATAAAAGCAACAATTCTACTATATGCCCTAATACGAGATACATCTGTATATTATAATCAACAGTAAACTAAAAGTACAAATCAACTCCCTAACTTTACAATAATCACAAGTGAAAGCAGGAAAGAACCTGGATAACTAAAGGGGAACAAAAACAAGACCTTTGAATATGATGAAAACAAATATGAAGTGTCAGAGCATTTTAATATGGTGCTTCAATATGCCACTGAGGTTTTTCTTGTAACAATTTTGCAATTTCGTATAACATTAACAGAGTAGTTAATGCTACGCTCCCCTCCTTAAATTGAATTTAATTACGAGTGGTATAAAATTAAACAGAATACATAACTTACATAAAATGTTCACAGTGATACATGATGGTTTTCCAGGTCCAATAATATTCGAAGCAGCACAGCAATATTCCCCTGCATTCCTCCTTGACACATTTTTGACTTTGAGATTATTGCTACCTTCCAATATAGTGACTCCATCCTTCAACCATTTAAAATCTGGCGACGGGTTACCATCTGCTTTACAAGTCAAAGTGAAATCGCCAAACTCTCTGATGTCTAGATGTCCACTACCATTTACTTGAGGGTTGTGCATATCTTTGCAAATGATAAAAAAATGTACTTTTTTTAAATCTATAAATAAAGTTGTATCAGTGAATCAATAAGATGAATTACACAAAACATAATTATCAGTGTCTTTACCAATTGTTTACCGTGCCTCTTTCGACAGTCCCTCGATTTACTGCTGCTTTTTAATAATGCTGATTACTAATAAATCAGAGATTTAAGAAATCTGCATGTATTTATTACTCATTCTAGAAGGAACCTTAACTCACTTTATGATGATCATCATCGTCATCATCACAATGATCACCATCTGGTGTTTGAGGTTTTTAAGTAAAATTTTCTATCTAGCATGCAAAAGCAGCGTTATACACCCAGAGTATTACCAAAACAATTATGCGAAATATAAATGACCCCACACAGAAATGACTGAGGTGGAAATCGGAAGGTATTACATAATTGGACCTTATGTGCTGCAAAGGGGAGGCCCTTTTATTCTAAATTCACTTGTTGTAGTAACATTTAGGCTCTATATTTGTGTTTGTTTGTTGGTAGTGTTTCCAGGCAAATTGTCTACAGGATTGTTATGGCCTAACTGCTATGTAATTTCGTGTTTCCCAGACGTCTGCGTAACTGTTCCATTCTTATACGTG
>JAAAKM020006971.1:137915217-137939699 GCA_010016025.2 Alatinidae sp. Z8VKAUB7J3 | reverse complement strand
CCGAACGTTTGAAGCTGCACAGAAACGAGGACAGTAGCCTAAGATAGAATGAGAAGCCTAACTTCATATAGAGGCTCTAATGAGATGGAGAAACATGAAGCAAAATGAGAGGAGCAAGAACAATAATCTATCAACACCAGTACCAGTGTTGCTAGATAAATTTCCCATTTCCCGTCAAAATCCAGTTACTATTGCAATCATCGCCATCATCATCATCATCATCATCATCATCGTCATCATCATCATTTTTCTCCGTTTAACGCCCGCTTTTCATGCTTGTATGGGTTAGGCCGGGTATGGGTATATTAGTAGCGAACTTCAAATTTGATATATACTGTGTTAGGTCTTAATTCAAAGTCCCCTGTTTCAAATATGCTTTTTTTCCCTCATGCCATGTGTTTTTTAGTCTACCTTTAGGCGTGGCTTCAGGTGAGATGAAGTCTCTACACTTTCTTACCATATAATCCTGCTCCCTTCTGTCCAAAAGACGCCCCCCCCCCCCAAAAAAAAAGCAACATCTCCTTCTGAATAACATCTTTGATGTTACTAATACCTACCCAGCTTCTTAGCTCATCTGGACCTTTTTTGTCTCTTATGGCATTCCTTTCCAAACGATTCTAATTTTTATAATAATGCATTGACATTCGTAAATGAGACCCATTTCTTCTTCCAGACCGTGGCTGCTATTATCATTATTATTCAAAGTAAGTCTACACAATCAGTTGATATTTAGAAATCATCGATAAACACTGCACCCATGAGCAGACGATTCCAACAAGACTAAGGACAAGGTGCTCTGCTGAGTTCGGTTGAGTATCACACATAAAACCACAGCTTGGAATAACTGTAATTAAATTTGATAGTACCAGCCTAGAACCCGCACACCCGTTAAACGGACAAATATTCCTTAAGGTGGGAAAGAAACAAACCAAATTAGGCTTGGAAACCGCCTGTCTGGCAATACTGACGAGTACTTGTTAACTACAGAACAGGCAAGCAACTATGGTCTTGCTGCCAATTCGTGAGTTGCGTGATGCTGGAAATTAATCATCATCAATGATGCCAGGTTTATTAGGTATTTCGATGATAACCAGTAACGTTACACATGGCATTCAACACGTGGTATCCTACAAAAATTTCACATTCCATAAACAGATCACAAGACTCTTCGTCTTTTTGCCTTCGTACACAAAAACCACTACAGCACGATAACTTTAGCGAGCGTTTAAAAGAAGTATGTTATGCTTTTGCGATGTCTTTTGAAAATGCTGCATTTAGTTTCGACGCGAAGTCTTTCTCAAAGCTGCTAAAGCCTTCCGGTTGTATTTCCGAGGACGACATCGATCTTAGAGTAGCTGGGGTCCTGGAGACGAGCAGTCTCGATTTCATTTTCAGCTAGCTTAAATTTCAGTACTGTATTTACTGTACCTACATGCAGTCTTCTAACTAACATCGACATAAATCATCTCAAATGAAACGTCCATTACGATGAATGTCCAAAAAGGTTAAATCGTACATCCTCTAAGTTGTTATGTCTTTCTAAATTCAAGTTGATTGAAAAGTATAAGCTAATATACGACATTTGACTAGAGGCGACTCCGTGATAATTGTTTTGGCCTCTATCCTTTGAAGAGTAACTTCAATTGTGTTTCCATAAATCACTTAGTACTGTAAAAGTAAACATGACAAAATTCGGATTTTTGGCAGGAACTAAATCGAAGGAAGTTGGAAAGCAACCTGGTTTTAATATTGAAGCCTTCTTGTGACTGGGAATTGTTAAGCTGGTTAAATCGATTGTTACTACTAACATGAGGGCCAAAAGAAGGACATAAAACGACAATGTACAATGGGAGGATGAAATTTTTGCAAGATTTGAAGGTGCTGCCATGGTTTGCTTTTGAAGTAACAAGTGTATGCTCGACCCTTCAACACATCTAAGAACACAAAGTCGCTCGCACCATGCTATAGGTATTATGGGACTAGAAGTTATAGCTTGTACCATAATTTCAAAGAGAGGTATCAGAATAATGGGGTTTAAACCTAGCTCTCAGAACAGATGTTTTTGTAATATATTTGCCTACTTCTCTATCAACTTACCTATAAACAACTAACTATTTAACTGACTACCAGACTTCCTAAGTACTTGATAAAGAGACTAAATAAGTAACTAACTGACTGACTAACTGAGTAACTAACTGACTACCTAACACCCTAACTATCTGATGAATTGACTAACTAACTAACTAACTAACTAACTAACTAACTAACTGACTAACTAACTAACTAACTAACAAACTAACTAACTGACTAACTGACTAACTGACTAACTAACTAACTAACTAACTAACTAACTAACTAACTGACTAACTAACTAACTAACTAACTGACTAACTGACTAAATAACTAACTAGGTAGGTAGCCACTTTGATAGGCAAGCAACAATGATAGCAAGCCTACGCTCTCCGAAGATTCCATTGACATACTGATAGTTTTCTGGAAGCACAATCTGCAAATGTGTGGATGCGTGTACAAAACCTGTGCCATCACTGGCTTTGAATTAATTTACCTTTAAACTGGACGTTTTTATGTGCTTTCTATCTGCTGTCACTAACAAACTGACTGACTAACTGAGTACCTAATTGACCGACTATCTAACTAGTTAACTAGGTAGGTGGCCACTTGTTAGGTAAGCAACAATGAGAACGCCCTCTGAAGAGTCAATTGAAAGACGTTATGTTTTCTGGAAGCACAATCTGCAAATGTGTGGTTGCCTTACTATCATTGGATTTGGACTAATTTACCTCTAAACTGGACGTTTTTATGTGTTTCCAACCTTCTGTCACTATGTCTGCAAGTTCAACGTTTACGTTTGTTTCTAGATAAAACGGTGTTCGACATATGGTTGATTAGCTAGATAGACAAAACCAAAAGAGTTTCTTTTTGTACAAATTTGATTCTTTTCATTAACCTTATTTCTGATAATAGCATATATTTGTATGACTCTTTGCGTCAGCCGTAGCTGCCGCGTAAGGGTTCCAAAAATCAGTCTGTCGGCTTCCGGTGATTGCAATCGATCTTCAACTTGTTTACGTCTTCCCAGTGGTGAACGAGAAAGTCTAACCGCAGTGGACATTACCAAAGGAGCCAATTTTTGTTTCAAATATTTATCAAAGAAAATTATACCGTCTCGTTCATTCTTCTATGGCCCAAGCTTTCAATAACGCTAATGAGTTTTACTTAATCCATCAATGTTCGATCTCCATTTTTAACATTAAGATTGAATACAAGAATATCTCTGAGTGTACGTCTAATTGGTGCTTCAATAGATAAACTAACGACCGGCTCTGCTTTTCTAAGAAGGAACAGGTTTTGTGTTCTTTGTAAAAATAGATGCTATTATGCAGTGAGTTTTCTGTGGAGTACGATCTTCCAGACATAGTCAAACTGGGCTGATCTCTTTCAGAAAGATGAGACTATGACTGTAAACTTGGAAGCGACAATAGTACAGTGAGACCGCCCTGATTTACTAGATTTAATCCATTTCGATAAGTTCTGTGTTACTCATTGTATCGACATGTTAGCGTATACATACGAAGTCTTTTCTAATTTTCGCCCTCTGCATACCAAGTTTAACACTCATTTTATATAGAGACCGATGGTAGAAAACCGAAGAGTATACATGTGCGTGTCAGATTTAAGAGTACGCAAGTCTTGTTCGTGTCGGATACAATGACTGTCAGTTCTAGCGTAGAAGCCGGGGGTGACGTTTCGATTGATAAATACAAAATGCGTGGGATCTACTAAGTTCGCTTCTCGTCGGTGTTTCACGCCTGCGGGTTTTAAATTCAACATACATAGGACATATTCTGAGTAATTCCAACGTAACATCGTTAATTTCGAAACCTGTCATACAACAAGCTTAACAAAGCCTGCATATTCCTGAAGTATGAACTAAGGCGGTTCCATGTAAGGGACATTGACCTGTGAACAATGTGCGCCATCAATAACCACCCGTAACGACGGCGCTATATTTGCCCCGAGATATAATTAAAGTCGCGTGCTCCGTTCAATTCGTAACAAGAACTCCCGTAAACAAGTGTGGACCAAGTGGTGAAGTATTTCGCAATAGGTCGCTACTTCACAAGCACGCCAGATCATATCGACTCCGACCTTTATTCGACAATCCTGTGACCAACAGACGCGCCTGTTCAAGTTTTAAGTGACAGGGATTGTATTATTCAATTCTTTGCGTGTTCAGCCTTTTTGAAATCGATGACTGCGGTAGTTTCTTTACTAGATTTTTCCATTGTAAGGAACGCCTATAGGGAAAGATGGTTTTAGTCGTATATTAATATCAGCAACCCAGTTGCTGAGGCTTCAGCCCTCATATTAGCCAAAGAACTAAGCAACTTGCTTAGCAACCCTCAGCCCTGACAGTTAGTTAGCAAGAACAAAATTACAAATTTCCTTAAAAAAAGACAGAAGAATTTTTTTTTGACCCGAAAGAAATAGGTAACGAACTATTTACATGTATAACTCACTGTAAGTAGACAGAAGAAAGAGTAGATATTGTATATATTCATATGATGCGCTATCGCAGACAAAAGATTATCTTAGCAACCTGTTGAGCAACTTTAGCCCTGAAAGCAGGCACGGAGCTATGGGGGGGGACAAGGGGGGCATTGCCCCTCTAAAGCTGATTTCTTGCCCCAAATTGCCCCCCGAAGAATTTCTAGTCATCCCCAGAAAATCCCCAGATTTCTTGTCGTAATGAAATGTTCTTCAGAAGTATTGATTTTGGCAATGTTGTAATGATTCATCCTTGCTTTATATTTCCAATTTATTTGTCCGTTCGGTCGGCCAAATGGCAGATGAGTAATTTCCCGTTTGCACTGGTTACGTTCCGGACACCGCCCGTGACCTGCTCGACTGGATTAAAGAGCGTCTGGCGATCCCCCTCCCGGAGTGGGAGGGTCTGATGAGTCTGCTTGCTGAGGAGACGTCCCCGGCTCAGGTGGCGGGGATGCTCTCGGAAATCCAGTCAAAATCTGCGCAGATAAAAGTCGGATCAACGGTTGTTATTGCGGCAGTTGAGGACCTGCCGAAATTGATTCCGGTTTTTTACGGCGGGGTCGATAAACCCCAGGTAACGACCCTTGGTCCGCCATCCCAAACGGTTGTGTTTGCCGAACAGGAGGAGGTCGATGAAACCCTGTTAGCGACTCTGCTTGCCAACTGGTTGCAGTTTTACGGTCCGCTCACGGTTAGGGAGATGACGGGGCTATTGGGGGTTGCTGCCGATGTGTTGACGGAGCCCCTGGAGGAATTGGTGGCCGCCAGGGTATTGGTTGCCGGCGCACTGCTTGAGGATTCCCAACAGCTCTGTTATTGCGACCGGGATAATTTTGAAATCCTGTTGTATCTGGCCAGGCAGGCTTCGCGGCCGGGCTTTACCGCCCTGGATTTGCAGGAGTTGCCCCTGTTCTTGTCCGAATGGCAGTCCCTCGGCAAACCGGGCGGCGAATCCCTTGACCGGCTATTCGATACGCTGCAGCAACAGCAATGCTATTTTGCACCGGCCCCACTCTGGGAACGGGAAATACTGCCGGCCCGAGTCCTTGACTACCATCCCGGGCAGTTGGATCATATATTCCAGGAATCCGATTTACACTGGCTGGGCCGGGAAAAGGAAAGCGTCGGTTTTTGTTTCGACAGTGATCTCGATTTGCTGCCCGATCATGCGGCCGCGCCGGATGCCGACACAAAATCCCAACTGGAGGCGCTTTTCCCGGATCCGCTGAGCCGTTATGAGCTGAATAACCTCAGGCAGAAATCGGGTATGTCGGGTGCGCGCCTGGTCTCCAGGTTGTGGGAACTGGCTTGGCAGGGGCTCGTTTCCAACGATACCTTTGCGGCGCTGCGCAAGGGTATCGACGGTAAATATCAATACCCGGATGCCCAGCGGCTGGGGTCATCTACCCGCTCCGGCCGCCAGTCTCTTAAGCGTAATGCCTTTTCCCAGTGGAAGGAAAGCTCGCCTTCAGCTGGTAACTGGTATCCCGTCAACTATCCGGAGCCGGGTGAGGACCTGATTGAAACCGAGCAGCGCAATAAAGACAGAGTGCGGGTGTTGCTGCAGCGCTACGGCATCCTGTTCCGCGAACTGTTAGCCCATGAAGCACCAGGCTTTCAGTGGCGCGATATTTTTCGTTCGCTGCGGCTGATGGAGCTGTCGCGGGAAATCCTGTCCGGGTATTTTTTCAAGGATATTCCCGGGCCCCAGTTTGTATCGCACGAAGGACTGCGGGTATTGCAGAAGGGTTTGTCGGGGGGCAGGGTCTACTGGATAAACGCCAAGGACCCGCTGTCATTTTGCGGGTCGGCGCTGTCGGACCTGAAGACGGACCTGCCGAAACGCCTGGACTCAAACCATATCGTCTATCGCGGCTCGGATGTGGTGATGGTGTCGGAGCGCAACGCCAAAAAGCTCACTTTTTTAGTGCCCCCGACAGACCCAGACTTTCAGGACTACCTGGTTGTGCTCAGGCATCTGTTGCATCGGCCACGCCAACCCCTTAAACACCTCCAGATCGAAACCATCAACGGCGGTCCTGTGCTCGGTAGTGAATACCTGGACTGTTTGCAGACGGCTTTCGACCTTACCCGGGACCACAAAGCGGTTATTTTGTATAGAAAGGCGCTTTAACCCGGATAGTTCATGAAGGCGAACTGAGATGAAGCGTTTATCTTTAACATTCGGTCGGTTGACGCAGGTTTTGAGCCATAGCGGCTGGTTGCACTTTATTCTATTTGGTTTTCCGCCTAAATTGAATTGGACGGAAGTAATATAGAGCGCAATACAGACAGCACGGGTTTTACCACTGGAACGTCGGGCTTTACACCCATTAAATTCGGCGTCGGGTACAAGGATTACCTGCAGTTCCCCTTCAGCATAGCCCCATAAGATCGTATAATGCGCGCCTTTTCATCCCAACCATTTGGCGACTTATTCGATGACCATTCGCACTCGCATTGCACCTTCACCGACCGGTGATCCCCATGTGGGAACCGCTTATATAGCGTTGTTTAACCTCTGCTTCGCGCGCAGCCAGGGGGGGGAATTCATTCTCAGGATTGAAGACACGGATCAGGTCCGTAGCACCGCTGATTCCGAGCAGGCGATTCTGGATAGCCTGAAATGGCTTGGTATAGAGTGGTCCGAGGGACCGGACGTCGGCGGCCCTCACGGACCCTACCGGCAAAGCGAACGGCGGGATATCTATCGGAAATATGCGGACGAGCTGGTGGCCAAGGGCCATGCCTTCCACTGTTACCGAACACCCGAAGAGCTCAATGAGCTGCGTGAAAAACGTCGTGCAGCCGGCGGGTTTACCGCGCTGAAACCCAGCGAGTTGATGCTGCCGGAACAGGAATTGGCGCAACGTAAGGCGGCGGGAGCACCCTCTGTTATCCGGATGATGGTACCGGAAGAGGACGGTCCCTGTCCGGTCGATGACCTGTTACGTGGCACAATAAACCTGGACTGGGGGCAGGTGGATGCGCAAATTCTATTGAAATCCGACGGTATGCCCACCTACCACCTGGCCAACGTAGTGGATGACCACCTGATGGAAATTACCCACGTCATCCGGGGCGAAGAGTGGATTAACTCGGCGCCCAAACACCAACTGCTGTACCGGTATTTCGGTTGGGATATGCCGGTGCTTTGCCATATGCCGCTGCTGCGAAACCCCGACAAGAGCAAACTCAGCAAACGCAAAAACCCGACCGGCATCAACTATTACAACCGTATGGGGTTTATGCCGGAGGCACTGCTGAATTATCTTGGCCGTATGGGCTGGTCAATGCCCGACGAACGGGAAAAATTCAGTCTCGAAGAGATGGTTGCGCAGTTTGATATTACCCGCGTCTCATTGGGCGGACCGATTTTCGACCTGGAAAAACTGAGCTGGCTCAACGGCCAGTGGCTGCGCGAACTGACCGTGGAGCAATTTGCGGCTCGCGTGCAGCACTGGGCATTTAATCGTGATTATTTCATGCAGATCGCCCCTCTGGTGAAAGACCGGGTGGAACTGTTCAGCGATATAGCCCCGCTGGCGGGCTTTTTCTGCTCCGGTATGCTCAATATTTCCGAAGCGGATTTCGAGCATAAATCATTGAATGTTGACGATTGTAAACGCATCCTGCAATTCACCCTGTGGCGTCTGGAAACGGAACAGGACTGGAGCCGGGATAACCTGGAAGCAGTCATGAAACAGCTGGCGGAGGCGCTTGATTTCAAGGTTAGGGATTACCTGTTTCCCCTGTTTGTGGCGATTGCCGGAACGCCGGTCTCCACCTCGATCTTTGACTCTATCTCCGTGCTCGGGCCCGATCTCTCACGGGCCCGCCTGCGGCATGGCGTGAATACCCTTGGGGGCCTGTCGAAAAAGCAGGGTAAAAAGTGGGAGAAGGAATACCGGGCGCTGAAATAGACAACGCCACCGCATGGAATATGTCACAAAACGCGAATGCTGTCTCTTCCTCCGAGGGCGTCGCGAAATGTCCACCGGCAGATAGGCTCTCCCTCTGGGAGTACCCGGTACAGCGGGGTATGCTAAGGGCCAGGTGAGGGGGCAAGAGGCGATAATATGGCAATACTTATCCTGACGCCGGGCGAGGATGCCGGCGAGCTAGGGGCAGCGTTAAGCAAGCTGTCGCCGGAAACGGATATTCGTGTCTGGCCGGAAACGGGCCCGGTCGAAGACATTGACTTCGCCATTGTCTGGAACCATCCGGCGGGCGAATTAAATAGCTATCCGAATTTGAAAGTTATTGCTTCCTATGGGGCGGGCGTTGATCACCTGCTGAAAGACCCGGATTTGCCGGCAAAGGCCACTATCTGCCGTTTCGTAGATCCCACGCTGACGCAACAAATGGCTGATTATCTGACCGGCGTGATTTTCAATCATAAACTGCGACTCGCCCAGTATAGGGAGGATCAGAAGGCCGGGGTCTGGAACCCGCAAAACCCCAGGCAGGGAACCAGGGTCACCGTATTAGGGCTGGGTCAGCTCGGGCGGCATGCAGCGCTGCATCTACAAAAACTCGGTTTTCGGGTCAGCGGCTGGAGCCGTTCAGAAAAAACGATCGAAAACATCGCCTGTTATTCCACCCGGAGGGGGTTGGGTAATGCGCTGGAGGATGCGGATTACCTGGTGAATTTATTGCCCCTGACCCCGGAAACACAGCATATGCTTGATAGGGAACTTTTTGCGCTGACCAAAAGAGGCTGTTACCTGATCAATGCCGGCCGTGGCGATCATCTGAAGGAAGCGGATTTGATGGAGGCGATTGCCGGTGAGCAGTTGTCCGGGGCCTGCCTTGATGTCTTTGCGGTTGAGCCGTTGCCGGAATCCAGCCCCCTGTGGGGCCACCCCAGGGTTGTTATTACGCCGCACATTGCCAGCGTCACCAATATCCATGATCTGGCGGCACAGCACCTGGCAAATTACCGGCTGATGAAAGCCGGAAAAACAGTTAGCAACCGGGTTAGCCGCGAGCGAGGTTATTGAACCCGGATAGAGAGATGCCTCGCGGGGAAATTCTTTTGCAAAAAAAGGTTGAATGACGGTGCCAGTTAATTAAGATGTCACTATACGCTAACGACTGAAAGTGGCCCTATGCGAAACCTGGTAAAGGTTTTCCGACAACTGGCTCGATTTTACTTCAGACGCAGTTTCCACTTCCTGGAAGCTATAAATAACTACCCCCCCAAGAATGACCGAAGTTTAAAACAGGGTTGCCTCCGGGTAACTGTCGACGAACGCCTGTATCAGGCAACGCTAACCCAAAAACACTCGCTCTCCTCCTCAACCGCCGGTGGCTTGCTGTCTTCCGTGCGTCCAGCCGTTACTGCCTGTTGCAATAGCAGGGTCCGGTAGCGGCATAGAAGTAGAACGCCAGACTATTTGAATGGGTTGTGCCGGGTTGCTATCCGGTTAACCTGAAAAACTCAAAAAGGAGCGTGAACATTGGAAAATAATGCTGTAGAAACGATCCAGAAACCACCCCACCTGGAACTGCTGCCCACCCCGAAAATATATATTTTGGATACCAATGTGCTGTTGCACGACCCGACCGCCGTCTACGCCTTTAACGAACACAAGGTGATGATCCCGATGACCGTTTTGGAGGAACTGGATGAAATCAAGGATCGCCGCGACAAGGACGTAAGCCGGGAAGCCCGCATCGCTATTCAGACCATCGATAAGCTGTTGGCCAAGGCCACGACGCGCGAAATCCAGGAGGGTGTAGAGATAGTCACCTCAATGGATAAGGGCAGTGCCCACTGCGGCGGTACTTTATCCATCTTCCCCGACCAACTACTGCAAAGGGGCACGTCCACCACCAATTTTTTAACCAAGGAGGCCAAGGACAACAACATCATTAATACGGCCCTCTCGCTGCAGAGCCATAACCCTGAAGCCTATGTGTGCCTGGTCACCAAGGATATCAATATGCGCCTGAAGGCCAAGGGCTCCGGGCTGCGTAATGTGGAGGACTACCGCAAGGATAAGATTCTCGACGATATCGACCTGCTGAGTAAGGGGAGGGAACATGTGGCAGGCAGTTTCTGGACAGGTATTGAAAACGTCGATACCCATACCGAGAACGGCAGAACGATCCATATCATACCGCGTGACGCTCATCCCGGGCTGTATCCCAATATGTTTGTTTACGACGATCAGGATTTCATTGGCTACGTGGAGGACATTACCAATGAATCGATCACCATTTGCGACCTCAATCGCGATCGGCTGATGAGTCAGGAAATATGGGGCATGAAACCCCGCAACCTGGAACAGGCGATGGCAATTTACCTGTTGCAGTCGCCGGATGTGGACCTGAGCATCCTGACCGGGCCGGCGGGTTCGGGGAAAACCCTGTTGGCCTTGGCCGCGGGGTTACAGGCAATTAGACGGTCACGCATCGCGCTATGGCGTCCAGGCGCCAGAGACCTGGGCCTCATCTTGCGACGTTGGCGCCTCGATTATTTTGCGGTCGCGGATGATCCGCAACAATTCCCGCAGCACCCTATCGATACCGCGCCCGGACACGCCCGACAGCGCAAAGACAGGAGCATCCGTCGCAGCGGCGAGTGCTGCCGTCTTCTCTTCTATGACCGCCGGCTGCAGGGAATCGCACTTGTTGAGCCCAACGATCTCGATCTTCTCCGACAGCCCGGCGCCGTAGGCCTGCAACTCGGTGCGTACTGTGGCGTAATCCGCAGCGACATCCGTCGACGTTCCGTCAACCAGATGCAGCAACACGCCGCAGCGCTCCACATGGCCCAGGAACCGGTCGCCCAGCCCGTGCCCCTCATGCGCGCCTTCGATCAGGCCGGGAATGTCGGCCAGGACGAACTCCTCGCCATCGACGGCGGCGACACCCAGATTGGGATGTAGGGTCGTGAAGGGATAGGCGCCGATCTTGGGCCGGGCCCGCGTCGTCGCCGCCAGGAACGTAGACTTCCCGGCATTGGGCAACCCGACGAGTCCGGCATCGGCGATCAGTTTGAGGCGCAGCCAGATCCAGTACTCCTCGCCGGGATAGCCCGGATCGGCACGCCGCGGCGCCCGGTTGGTCGAAGATTTGTAATGCAGATTGCCGAACCCGTTGTCACCGCCGCGGGCCAGCACGATCTGCTGCCCGGGTTCGACCAGGTCGGCGATGACCGATTGCTTGTCCTCCGTCAGTATCTGCGTGCCCACCGGCAGCTTCAATGTCGTCGACTGACCGCCGGCGCCGGTCCGCTGCTTGCCCATGCCGGGTCGGCCGTTCTGCGCCTTGAAATGCTGCTGGTAGCGGAAGTCGATGAGCGTGTTCAGATGATCGACCGCTTGCGCGATCACATCACCGCCGCGCCCGCCATCACCCCCGTCCGGGCCGCCGAACTCGATATACTTCTCGCGCCGGAACGACACGCAACCCGCGCCGCCATCGCCGCTCTTGATGTATACCTTTGCTTCGTCGAGAAATTTCATCGCTCGCTACCGATTGACGCCCCTTCTCTCGGGCGCAACAAAAAAGGGGAATGGCTGACCATTCCCCCGGAACCGCGCAAGAACGCCGGGGCGTCCTATGCCGGCGGCACCACCGAAACGCTGGTGCGGCTGCGTGTCTTGTGAAACTTAACCTGGCCGTCGGTCAGAGCAAACAGCGTGTGATCCTTGCCCATGCCGACATTGTCGCCCGGGTGCACCTTGGTGCCGCGCTGCCGGACGATGATGTTACCGGGCACGACCGCCTCGCCGCCGTATTTCTTGACGCCGAGCCGGCGTCCGATCGTATCGCGGCCGTTCCGTGAACTACCGCCTGCCTTTTTATGGGCCATAACGCTTACTCCTCAGTCTTCGCTTCGGCTTCCTTCGGCGCCTCTTCAGCGGCCGGTTTCGCCTCCGATTTCGGCTTTTCTTCGTCTTTCTTCTTGGCCGCAGGTTTCTTCTTCGCCGCCACCTTTTTCTTTCCGCCCGTCAGGATATCGGTGATCTTCAAAACAGTCACCTCCTGGCGGTGACCATTCTTCCGGCGATAGTTCTTCCGACGCTTCTTCTTGAAAACGATGATCTTGTCGTCGCGTTTCTGCTCGACGACCTCGGCCGCGACCGTAGCGCCTTCGACCAGCGGTGCGCCGACCGTCTGCTCTTTGTCGTCCCCAACCAGAAGCACATCGGCGATATCCACCGACGCTCCCGGCTCGCCCGCGAGCTTCTCGACGGTGATGACATCGTCCTTGGCGACCTTATATTGCTTGCCGCCTGTTTTTATGACTGCATACATCTCGTATCTTCCCGGACCCCGCCCAAGCCGGGGTCGATGCAAAAACGGGCCGCCGGGGCCCGCTTGTCCAAATCGCCGGGCACTATACTCCCGCGCCTCGGCAAGTCAACGGTTTTAGAACCGCGCAAACGCGCTCAAACCCCCTCCCGGTGCAGCTGGCGAAAGCGCGCGACCGCACGATCGAGGGAGAACATCATTTCGATACGCGCGCGTGCTGCTTGGCCGGTCTCTGCCCGGTCGGGACGGCGCGAAAGCGCATCGATCGCCGCGGCCAAAATCGCGGAATTCTGCGGTTCGACGATGGTTCCTGCATCGCCGACAATCCGCCGCGCGTCACCGACATCCGTCGCCACCGCCGGCAGGCCGCAGGCCATGCCCTCGGCGATGGCGTTGGAAAACCCTTCGCCATAGGCGGAAGTGGAGACGATCATGTCTGCTGCCGCGAATACCTGCGCCACCCGATCGCACCGTCCGAGGCGGATCAATCCCGGTTTGTCGGGCAAGTTTTCGGTGCCATCGCCCATCACGATTGCGGTCACCCCCGGGAGCTGGTCCAGCGCCGCCAGCAGGTTGGGATAGTCCTTCATCGGGTCGACCCGTGCGGCGGTGGCGATGACCGTCACCTCCGGGGCGATCCCGAATTCCGCGCGCATCGCGGTCCGGGTCTCTGGATCGGGCTTGAACCGCCCCGTGTCGATACCATTGTCGACGAGAAGGAACCGCCGCGGCCGATAGCCTAGCCCCTCATGAACCGCGATACCGGCCTCCGAGTTGCAGGTCACCGCATCCGGCCACCCCGAAAACATCGCCCCGGCCCTCACGACCGCGCGGAACATCCAGCCATAGGCGCCGAGATCCATGTCCGAGCAGCGGATACCCCAGTAATGAACCGTCTTGCGCCGCCGGCCGGACAAGGCAAGCGCGCCGGTCGCCATCAGGTTGGCGTGGTACATCCAGCTCTGCAGCACGGCCGGCCGGAAGCGGCGGATCAGAGCGCGTAGCTTGAAGAGGGCGCCGGGTCGGGGGCGTCCTCGTACCATGCCCAAGTCGAACACCGCAATTCCGGCCGCCTCGAGCTGTGCGGCGACCTGACCGCCCGGGATAAGGCTGACAACGACGGGGGGCTGCCCCGCGGCCGCTTCCGCCCGTGCGAGGCCTGCCAGCATGGTTTCCGCGCCGCCGACGCCGAGCCCTGTGATGACGTGCATGACCCCGCCGGACGGCACCCCGGTCACGCGATGGCCTCCCGGAAAGGAGCGATATGGTGGGCAAGCATGCGGGACATGGAGCGGTTCCGGAACGCAGAGTGACGCAGTTTAGCATAGCGGCAAAGAAGATGCCGCGGCGGCTTGCGGCCCCGTCCGCTTTTCATTAGGTTCCCGCCCGTCCGCAAGACGGACCGCGGAGAGGTGCCGGAGTGGTCGAACGGGGCGGTCTCGAAAACCGTTGTGCGCTTGCGCGTACCCAGGGTTCGAATCCCTGTCTCTCCGCCATTCGCCAGAGCGCGACGCTGTTTCTCGCGGCTTTCCGGAACGGCAAATTCTCGCCGTAATCGGTCATTCGTTAGCTTTGCGGCGAAAGGCCGGCTTGAGCCCAAAGTCACGGATGCTGCAGCGCGGACAAATGTCCGCGCTGCAGTTTCGATGAAGAATAAGTGAATTGCTAGAGATTGCTTGTCTGCTCGACACCGAGAGCAAACGGCGCGCCGTCTGGATCACAAAGGATGAGGCTATGGGCTTGAACAGTTTCATTGACCTCCACAAAAGCCGAACGCGCCCCGTTGGTTTCGGCTGCACAGCAGGCATCCGAGACTGAAGAAACCTTTACGCTCGGCACCCAAGCCGCCTTTGAACCGGCGGGCCAGGACGCGGCATGTTCAACTGCAACAGGATCGCCGGAAGGCCCGAGGATAGTAAGGCCTTCCATGTCTTGCTTTGGAGAGGTCTGCCATCCGAGAAGCTCGGCATAGAACGCCTCTGGGAACCCCTTCCCGTTGCCGACGTACACTTCAGGGCCGAACTGTCTGCGGGGCGTTGGGAAGCTGTGACGTGACAGCGAAAGCCCGAAAAGCGCACCGAGTGGATCGCGGACGAGCGCATTGCGACCGACGCCCGGCACCTCGAATGGCTCTCGAATGACGTTGCCTGCGAGCATGTCGACACGCTTGACCGCCGCATCCACGTCGGGGACCTCGACGTAGGCGATCCAGCCATTTTCCTGACCCGGAGGTGTCTCGGCCAATCCGGCGCCAGCTTCGTCACCGGACAGGGCAAGGATGAAGTCCTTCTCGCCACCACCCCAGACAAAATCCGTTGCCCGTTCGACCTGATATGTCCAGTTGGCAACACGCGCGTAGAATGCCATCGAACGGTCTCTGTTCGATGTGAAAAGGTCATGCCAAACTATTTGACCGTCTTTCGAATGCGTCATCGTCTTACCTCCTGACATCTTTGAGCTTCTTGACGTCGCGAACCATCTTACCGAACGCCTTGTCGCGTGACCTGCGCTCAGCAAGACTGGCGGAATTGTGAGCGTCTTCAGCCATCAGCTTGCGCCATCGACTGAGGCGAATGGCGTCGAGCACGCCATCGTCAATGGCCTTTAGAACAGCGCATCCCGGCTCGGTTTCGTGCTGACAGTCGTTGAATCGACAGCGCGCGGCCAACTCTTGGATATCGGCAAAAAGGTCATTAATCCCCTCCGCTGCATCGGTGAGCTGCAACTCCCGCATGCCGGGGGTATCCAGGATCAAACAGCCGTTGGGCATCGAATGAAGCTCGCGCCTCGTCGTCGTATGCCGACCCTTCGCGTCGTCCTCGCGAATGGCCCGGGTCTCCATGGATTCGCTTTCGAGCAACGTATTGGTCAGCGTCGATTTTCCAACGCCGGATGAGCCGAGGAACGCCACCGTCTTGCCGGGCTTGCACCATAGAGCCAGCTCTGACCGGGGCGCACTTCCACGAGCGTCAAGTGCAACCACGTCGATCATCTCCGACACAGAGCGGGCCGCGTCGATGTAGCTTTGCGGGTCCGTCACGAGATCGGTCTTTGTGAGAACGATGACCGGCGTGATCCGTGCCTCGAACGCCAGAGCGGCATAGCGTTCGAGCCTTGCCACCTTGAAGTCCTGATTGCAGGACGTGACGATGAAGGCCGTATCGATGTTCGCCGCGATCAGTTGTTCCTGCCGGTCTGTGCCGGGCGCGCGCCGCTTGATGAGGCTTGCACGCTCAAGAGCCCGACTGGATCGCGGGTGCGAAGGATCGAGCATCAGCCAATCCCCGACGGTCAAATCCGGCCTGGGAGGAAGTGTCCTATCAATTCTGTCACCGAGGACGTGAAGACCATTGCGATGCACTTCGACGACGCGAGCGGGAGGTGTCGCAGTCAAATCGTCCGCACTGATTTGCTGGGCGAAGAAGGGTTGCCATCCCAGGGCCTGAAGAGGGCTGAGATTGGAGTGTGATCCGGCGTCGCGTGCGCGCCGCGGAAGGAAATCTGAGTAATCCCGTGTCATTGGGTGTCCATTTTCATGTCTCTGGCACAAGCAGGGCTTGGGCGCTGATGGTAAGAACGAGCATGCACAACAGTGTCTTCCGTCAGCTAAAACGTGACGGAGGTGTTTCAGGCGTTGGATGTGCACCGGGAGGCGCGCTGCCTCCCTTCCTTACCGGGACATGAAATCTCCATTTCGGCTATCGTGGACATAGGATGAACACAGGCAAAACACAACCGCTGGCGACTAATACGGAACCCTTCACCACCTATCTGAAGCCGTCATTCAACAGGACAAAAGGTAAGGCAGCTTCGTCCCGCTTAGTGGTCGCCCGCATGGCTTTAACCGACCGGCTAATAAGGGCGAACATCGGTCGCACGCAGGCGCGTGCTGGTAAGTGATCTTTCGTATTCCGGCGACGCCCTATCGTAGGGTTACAGCGAAGCAATAGTTCGCATTTTCATCACGCACGGCCCGCCACCCTGCGCTCTTTGAGCTTCGGGTGGCAGGCCACCCGGAGGTCGGTAGACGCAGGAGTGTCGCCCGAAGCCTTGGCGTAGGGGGACTGGTTCAAGTGCGAACAATCTCCTGGAGGCTCCGACATCCGCCTTTTGCATGATTGATTCCCGCGCGCAGAGGCTTGATGCTGCGTTTGAATATATCGACGGACGCCTCCAACCGCGCGAAGATGACGGCAAACAGACCTGCACCAGCCCTGCCGGGATCAACGTTCAACATGGGTATCTCAGGTTGTATGGGCTATGCAATGAAATCTCGCAACAGCAGACGAGTACACATGTCTGCATCAAGTTCTCAATGTGCGGACGAAAAACATTCAACATGGGTGTCTCAGAATGCATGTGCTGTCCCACGTCATGCAAAATCTGTCAATTCTGCTGTCGAAAAACTTCCTGCGTGAAACTCGCAGATATATGAGCTGTCTCGCATAGGTACTAGCATACGCGAGTGTAACATGTAACAAGTGAGGCACTCTTTCATTTACAGTTCTGATCCCCATCTATGATTATTTACGAATAAAGGAATACATCTGAAAACGTTACTCGAGGCTTCCCTTTCGAAAAAAATGCCACTTGGGTCGACAAACTACTAAAATGTGAATATATGTTTCATGCATTAAACTACATAAAGATGACTATAAGTGTAAACTGTATGTTGTTATGTTCTAGCACCGCAAGAAATCGATTACCTTTTCTCCTTGCTGGAGTTTGTCTTGATGTAAGGTCTTCAGAGCCACTGGAACCTACAGTACAGAATAACAAGCATTTACATTTACTGAATGAGTACTACGCACTAAAGGTGTTGATTATGACAATGTGTTTTGGAATCGGGCCAAGTAAAACTTTACGTCTTAGGTGTGAAGTGGCCTAGTGCTTAGAACTGCTATTTCAAAATCTAAAGGCTATGGGCTTCAAAGGTTTGAGTCCAGTAGTATTCTTGAGCAAGATATGAAATCTGTCCTGCTTCACCGTACCAAGACGCAAAATTGGGATGTGGCTGTCATGGCAAAAATACCCGTTATCTCCGTGATTGGCTGCAATGTGTCTATACTCTCAAAGGAGTAGATCAGAAAAAAAATTATTAAAAACAGGCAACAGCTGCGAGGTCAATGCTAGTTGTAAAATGATTTTGAATATGCTTAGCAAAAAAAGGAGGCGAGTTAGCTCAATCGGTAGAGAGCTGGTCTAGCAAGCTGAAGGTTGGTAGTTTGAGCCTATGATCTGCCTTCAATCTGAACACTCCTACTGCGCACCCTGGAGGAAAATGGGTACCTGGCATTAGCTGGAGAAGGATAAAAGGCGGTGAGGAAAAGAACTGGCCACCCTACCTCACAACGCCGTGGCTCAGGACATGTGATCCTCTATGGGACTACCTTTACCTTTTACCTTTAGCTTAAAAAGCTTGCTGTGTAAATGTAGTGTACTGTACTTTACTTTGAATTAGGAGGTAATGCACCTCTTGATGCTGGCAAAAACATCGTATGGTAATGGTAGCATCTATGAATCCTCAGTGATGTCTAATTCTTCCTTATAGTGACCTTGAGTTGTTAGATCAGGGAACAGCAAAACTTCTAACTTTCTTTATCAGATCCAATAAAAACATGTCAGGCAAACTTCTACTGATCGGTCAGACAAAAAAATATATTGAGTAGAGACCCGTTAGTACCCCAGCATTGCCAGTGTCCTTTGTAATAAGGCAACGTTCATTGTGGCGATAGTAAACACAGCAACGCACTCTAGGTAAGACCACACCAGCTACTTGCCTGATATTAGTGGGTTTTTTTCAAATATAGCATATATATGCTACTTATAAATATTCTTATTATCTTTCTAATACTTAGGGAGGTAACGACAAAACGAGGGCAGATTGCTTAACTAAATAAATAGCAGATTTTAATATGTCATTAAATTAAATTCTAACAAAAAATACATTACCTGCAAAAGATTATTTATGATGATAAAGGTCTACGATCAATATTTTTTCATTGCTACAGCGTATATTTAAATGCTATCCCAGTTAGCAGTTCATAAAAATAAAAGTACATACATCATTTGCTTATAAAAATGACAGCAAGGCTAAGTATCTTTAAAGAAAGAGACACATCAATATACATTTTTTTCATTTTTATTTAAAAAAAACATATCAATATGTCTCTTTCTTTAAAGATACTTAGCTTGGCTGTAATTTTTATAAGCAGATTGTATTTTCCGCCTGGCATTTCATTTGTTACATACAATATTAACAATAATATCACATACATCATCTTCGTAATAATAACATCACAGATGTTTATTTACAACAGTGCCCTTACTCGTTCATCCTGGGGATTCACCCATATTCCCTTGAGTACCGATCCAAATTCTCCGACTCCCAATTCCGCTCCAGTTTCTAAGGATTCTCGTGTTATAATCGTCTGTTGTGAACTGTTATTCTCTTGGTTGGGAACTAAAAGACGAAGCAACATATCTCAGAATAAAGCAACTACGCTATAACTATATATTTACAATATCAGGCAGTTGGAGGATCAGTTACGTTGGAAGTTACAACAATATGCCAATTTATGCGTAGCTATTTCTCTAACTTAGAGATTACATGAGGTACCAAAGTAGCTGATTAATTCCATTCTGAGGTGTATAAGGATTTGAATTGCAAATAACGTAATGTTAAAAAGGTCTTACTCACAGTAACATGTCAATTAATTTGCCCGTGAAATTAGACATTTTTCCTATCTTCACAATAACAGGCATATACCTGTAGCGACAAAACCTGACGTGATAGGGAGAAATGGACTTGGTTTTCAAAATGAGCGTGAAAAAATAGTCCAGAAACATGTGCTCATTACCTGGTAACATTTAGATTGAAAAAAAATGTCGACCAGTGTAATAAACGTAACTATTATATAGCACATTAAACGCTTTATAGATATCCAACACGTGGTGCCCTTGCGGATAAGGCATTGATTTAGAACCAAAAAGTTGTGGCTTCGATGACAGTATACTTCCCACAAGTTACTAACTTATGCAAGTGTAACGAGCCGCATGGGTAACTTAAGTTGCCAAGAAATGAGCAATGTGCTTCATCTTCATGAGTGGGATGACTTACATTAATCAACAATAACAAACGGTTTAAATTGACTAACGTTATGAAACAATTACGGACATATTAAGACTAAAAATTTATAAAGGACAAAAAGATGAACAGAAAGCATGTATCTGCCGCAGTGTTATGACCCAAAAAAAGCAGTATCATCCCTACGTGAGTGCTTGCTAGTCCCCTACCCCTTAACGGGGTAGTGGAGAGGTAATTGTCAGGAGGTACCACAGGAGTACCACACCAAGTGTGACACTGGCTTTATTACCTGCACCTCGACCACAGGGTCCATCTGAAGATGACGTCACCATACCTCACCGGGGACTGACTGGAGTTCAGTATTGTAGGGGTGTTGTTACTGCTTGGAAGCATCGAAGTGTATGGGACGTAAAAGCTAGTCTCTTGTACCTTTCACGTATTCAACGTTTACCGTAAGTCCTCGATTAAGCTTATTTTGCAAAAACATATTTTAGCGCAGGGGTTTATTCGAGAGGGCATATTTGAGAGGGGCTTCTTCGACGGGGGCTTATTCTGTATCAGCCAAAAATGGTCAGTAAGATATGTTAATTTCGTGGCGATATCTAAGTCCAAGTATGTTGAAAAACAAGAAGAAAGTCAGTCAAAACATAGAATCAAAGTATTTACTAAAATAAGCCACAATCCTCAGAGTTATCAAGTTTTGTCAAAAGTTATCAAAAAGTTATCCTATAAACTTATGATCACATTTCATCCAGTCATATCAATATCTAAAATCGAATATCCCCCTATGGGGGCTTATTAGAGGGTGGGGGCTTATTGCTAAAAATATTTTAGAGTGAGTGCTTATTCGAGGGGGGGCTTATTTGAGAGTGGGGGAACAATGGAGAATCAAGGTAAGTTATGACTGGGATCATTATATTTTAAGGAAACGTTGTGTCTCTTTCCTGAGTTATCTGATCAAAACTTCCATACCAAAAACGCTTCAAAACAGCATGTTCTGTCAAGGCAACTGGAGCAATGAAGGGCATACCTGGAACAGGAGGTCTTGGCATTGGTCGTTGAGCCATATTTACGTTGGCCGGTTGCTCTTGCCAATCGCTAAATTGGTTGTAGTCTTCACCGTCCCCTGGCGACGATATCCTACGTTCCTTTAATGTCAAAAGAACAAAGTTTTTATGCACATGCTAATCTTTAGGACAAAAAATGTTTACTTGGATATTTACAGTTAACATTTTCTTTATCTCTTACTACAAAAATCAAATTGATTCAAACGATTACCGGAAAAAACTTTTCACTTAGTATTGATTTTAAACGATTTTGGTCCTCGAAGCTGGGAGTATTCTTTCCCAAAACCTCCAATATAAACTAGTGCAATTCCTTGAAATACTGAGATACAACTACGTTCACTACATTTTCTAGAAAAGAAAACATTCCACGAACTAAAAATGTCACCTCACTGAAATGTCAATCAGTAAAATAGTGACTAAAACAGAGGGATAATTACCCTTTGGGTAAGAGGGACTCTCAATTGCAGAATTGTAGAGATTGGCAAAGAATAGTACGAATTATTAGGTTTTTAGACAGCTGGTCTAACAACTCGTACACACTGATTCTCCAAATGAAGTCAATGAAAGATACGGAATGAACATCGACATAAAAAGGGTAAGGCCTTGAAAATTGAAAGGGATAGCACTGTCATGGTCAGAACAAGTAAAAAAGTTCAAATACTTAGAAAGAAATATTTGTGAAGACAGGAGGCGCAGATGGGAAGAAACAAGGGTCAAAAAATAAAATAAAATGGCGAACAAAGAATTTTAGAGTGTTCGGCGTGCATTGCTCTATTATATGGTTGCAAGACATAGTCAGTGACAGCGGGCGTAAGTGATGACATCCAGTGATGCGCCTCGTGGTTATATAATCTGATAGAAAGTACGAGCGATGAGGCTGTATACACTGAAGGTACTGAAGATATGTTATTATCATTGCAAAAGATAAATCATCATCAGCTCTATACTACATCGACAATACAGCAGTCCTATATAAACAAAGAGTATTGCCATAGAAACCAGGAGTGTTAAAGAGAACTGACGATGACAAGATAATATTGTCGAAATATTCTCAATAGAGATAGTTTTCCTTAAATTTTACATCTTGAAATCAGGAAATGTTATTATTCGGTTTTTTGTTTTGTTTTATTTTACATCAAATTGTCTAGTAAAGATGGTTTCCACAATGAAGGCTTAAGCCAGATGGTCAAACCTGGAGCACCTGCCATTCAGATCATAAGAAGATAAACGACAACAGCAAAGTCATACATGTGTAAGGAACGTAATATGAACTTACAACTTGCTGATTATCCACTGGTGCTTGCTTCATTGACGGTTTCGTAGGGATAGGTGGTTTTGATACTGATTTAAGAGACGGCACTTTCCCCTTCGCAGGTTCGATACGTTCGGAGGGAATTGGCGTTTTCAAAAGAACCGGTAGTCCATCTGCATGTGTCATGTAGTGATCAATAAGATGTGGTAACGTCTCAAATAAAGGACCATCATCGATATAAAACCATCGGTCCGCCTGTTACGATAAAAAAGGACAAATATTACCAAGGCTAATTGCTACCTAGCAAGAAAAATATTAGTAAGCAATTCTTTTTGCCAGGCGTTGCTTCCATTCCAGTGGCAGAACTTATGTCCTTCGATTTAAAAACTATGGCGAGTCTCGTCTGTATGGGCTAACAGTCATGGTTGGATGCACGATGCGACAAGTTCGGTAAAAGTTTAGGCATAAAAATAAGAAATACAATTGAAAATAACGCTCCTTCAATGTCACATTCAAGAAGTTAATATATTCTAGCGTACTGTCATTTAGGAAGTAACATTTGAATAACGAACCCTATAATTTGGTATCTTTAATACACACACAAGTATCAAGTTCTTCATTTTCTCCTGGTTAACAAGACACACTTTAGGAAAAGCTGGTCTACCTACTACAGATGTTCAGATGGTCATGTATGCAAAACGACAAAGCTTTGCAAGTGAGTAGTGACATCCCTTTACACAGATAAGTAAACAAGGAACTCATTTTGAACAGGAAGATTTTTGTTAATTCTATTGAGCTGTCATACTGGATGAAAAGTTAGAAGGTAGAACCTAGCTTATGTGGAAATTGAGATTATTACCTGTTGCCGCTGCTGCTAAATCAACTAAGAAGATTCCAAAACTATATACAAGATTTTGGACAAAATCGAGGCCTTACACCTAAGCAACTGTGTTGCTTAGAATAAAAAAACGTGTAATTGTTTAGTAGAAAACTAATAGATTGTGGTGTAACGACATATTAAAAAAGAGTGGCAATTTCGCCAAAGATATACCCGTTGTATCCCTACTATAATTATATAAAGGGGACTACTCCATTTTTATACAAGATATTATAAGATATACGTTCTTTTAACAAAGTCCAGCATCAGGCTCAAATAAGAGTAAGAAAATACCAATATCAGGCTCAAGTTATGCTTAGAATGTGCTCATGTTAAGTCATCGATGCACCTTCATCTTTAGTTTTAACAAGCATTCGAACGGATATCAACAAAGTTTTGACTCTTTTCTGTAAACAATGAAACTATCAGGCATATCATTGTCAATCATTCAATATTTTGCAACCTTAACATAACCAGTGTTCTGGTTTCAATTCTTTAAGCAGACAGAAAATCAGTCTTAGCGTAATGTAGCATATGTTTTATTTGAGTAAAAAACTAAACATACTTCTAACGTTGTCCTCATGAAAAGATCTAAGCCGAAAATTCATAGCAGGACTTAATCAACAAGTTTGAAGCACTGGTTCCATTTATTATACGAAGGACTGGATTGAGGTCCGACACTTACAAAGATACCGTTGTGATGTATGCCATTGCTAAATAAATATGGAGACATGAATCATAGCCAGATGAGGCGTAACGATGAGCAAATACAGCCAAGCATGTCTTTTGTGATTCCATGACTCTAGCAAACTACAAAAATAGACGACTATGATAACATGCATTGAATACTGCTGCCATAAGCGAGATCGCTTTGTGTGATAAAAAGTGAGACTATTGAAGCTGCAGTTGCCAGAAGAGAACATAAGATACAACAAAATGTCACTCACATCGAGTTACGGAGCTGGACAATGTCACCATGTGTCAGCAGCTTCGGATACAAGGGAAGTTCAGTATAACACACAACATTTTAAAAACCTAACCTTAACGAAGAAGTAGCTTCTGGTAATGAAGACTATGTTTGCAGGGCATCATAAAATAATGCCATATACATCACTGAACTTATACATGACCCTAATGACCATTTCCAGAATAACGATCTTCCCCGTGATGACACGAGAGTGAGTACAACAGTTGTTCCAAAAAGGACGGTAGGGATAAAAGTTCTGCTAAATGGTAATGACACTGTGTAAGGTTGCCCTGGGAAAGATCCTCCATTTTCCTCGTCATAAAACTGTGATAGTAACCTACGAAAGAAAAGAAAGAAGAGTGTGCATATGATAACAATAACTAAATGGAAAG
>JAAAKM020006971.1:137897629-137912488 GCA_010016025.2 Alatinidae sp. Z8VKAUB7J3 | reverse complement strand
AGGTGATGTGCATAAGTAGAAGGTATGTGCCTCAATTCTATTGAAAGAGAGAAAAAAGGAGTGTGTTAAACCTCACAAGCATGGGAGGCATGATAAAAGGTGGATTAAAGGGAAAATGAGGCACATGGAGCCCTTTAAACTGGGCAATGTTTCCTCAGCAGGCACGAGAAAGTCTGGCTCAAAAATTCGACTTTACCAGGTATGAGAAACCAAACATTCTGTATGGCTCCAAAACAAAGTCAACAGATCCCAGGCACGCCAATGGGGCAGCATTTGCTTGAAAACCCAATATATGCAACATATGCCGACAACTACTAAGGAGATTTGTTTACGGTATTAGCCAAAGCCCCATTTCCGTTTCATCTTGCTGCTTTAAAGCCTGGTTCACATGCAAGTAAACGCCGTCCTTAGGTCTAAGAGGAGGAGCAAGCAAGGAGATCATTTTATATATTTCTGCTGATTCACATGCACAACCACGTCCGTTGCGGCGCAAATAACCAAAACGGAGCATTTCACCTCAGAATTTCGTTGACGGGGGTGACATTTGCATATTTGACGTAGACGACAAAGATAAGCACTTTGCCGTGCAAACTATGGCTGTAAATTTTGGGTTAGGCCAATATTCATTAATAGATAAGGAAACGGAGAAAAAGCATATTTGATTTCTCGGCTGCACTTTTCCCAGCGAAACCTATTAAAGGTTTGAACTTTAACTTATTGTTTAACGTTTCTATTTTGCTGTGTTCATTGTTCATTTTAATGATAACAAGAGCCTAGTTTTGAAGAAGCACTAAAGAAGTGTTGGGGCCGGGGGAGCACGGGGAAACTAGCTGCCAGAAAGATTAGGATTATCCACCGCTCCCCTATATAAATATCTAAATGCAAATTTAAATTGTGGGCTTTGGTTTTATCTTGTATTAGGTTTCACTTTGTAAAAGCATTCAGTTTTAAACTTTTTTCTACCAGAGAATAATTTATTTGAAATATTAACCGAATCACTTTGGATTATTAAAGTTAACAATAAGTAAGAGCTCACCCAGGCCATACCAAAATATGCCTCCTTTCAAATCTATTCTACTTTGCTTCGTGGTTGGTTTTGAAACCACATTGTTTTATTCACTGAAAATTTTGTTTTCATTAATTGCAGATTAATTCTCAAGGTACTTGCAACAAGTTGCCTATTTATGTTGTTAGTTTTCTGGAAATGGTTAGGAATACCCCGCCGTCCTTGCTAATGAGCCTTATCTTCCCTTGGTATCAAATAGCTGTCAAAATTTGCACCTGTCATCGTCATCATAGAAATTCTGCGCCAGCAATTCAAGTGATACTTGGAAACCAACAGGGAAAACTCGTTGGAAAAGAACAAAATGTTTTCTTACTTTCCAACGACTTTTGCTTTGGCATATGTCAATCAAATTTTAACTTTTACGGCAAAGTAGTAGCGTTCCCATTCAAGTTAACCTGCCATAAATATGCCAGCAAGTTCTCTGTCGACAAAAAGAATACGTTCTCAACTTACTCATCTTTCAATAACACGAGTGACAGAAAATGTGTCGCTTGCGTGCGTGATATTTTCTACTGTGTATTTCAGTGCTCTCATTTCCTACACATTCTTCGTAAAAAGTTTCTTACTTCACTCTAGACGATTGCGACAAGTGTCTGGCGAAAACATTCAGTAAAATGAATCCGTTACTCAACGCAATATTCAAGTGTTGTACCAATAACCCACCTTTGTAAGATGTTTTTTTAAAATGTCAGGAATTTACTACGGGCACACTGCGACCTCGTGCACTTTGAGGAGAACTATCAACATTGATCTGAAAGACGGAAACAAACATGGGGCAACGCAAAGGCTGTTGTTAACGAGCATGCGTTGCTGCATCGTTACCGAGTCTCATAAAACTGTTCCATAATGAAAGAAAAAACAATATACGAAGTTATTACCTGTTAAACTAGCGCATTCAGGTCTTGGTAGAACGTTTTTCTTCGGATCTTTGTAGGCTATAGTAACGTCATAAATGGCATCAACGTAACAAAAAATAACAAGTCAAAATTACGATCAGTAAGGTGCAAAATTAAACAGAAAATATATAAGTTACTTTAAAAAATAAAATGTCAGTAATTAAAAGCAAAGAAACCCCTATGGATAAAGTTGGCAGGGATAGCAGTAAAAAGGTTCAAAAGACATTCTTTCCATTATTGTCCCTTTAAGCGCCCTGAAAGATTGCAATAAGGCGATTAAATATTCCGGAGAAAAGCGCTGGTGACAGCTATGGCTGAGTGAACAAGATATCTGTTGGTTTTTTGTTTAGTATATATATAAAGTAGTAGTGTGGTGTTTACCAGGCTACTTACGCAGCAATGATACACTTAACATTATGCAGGGGCATACGGAGGTGGTGCTTTAGGTGAGATAAGTTAGCGAAATTTTTAAACTCAGTAAAAGTTGCAGAAGGTTTGGATATTCTGTTTTAATATCAGCTACATTTTTTGCACTTGTAGTATTTTGCAGAGTAGGATTTTGAATTTTGCGCAGTGGGATACAGGTGTGTCAAGCGCAAATAAAGATGCTCTTCTTTGTTTCACACTCAAAACAAACAGAACTAAAGAATGATCGAGAGTTTTACGCATACTGTTTAATATGAATGCGAAATAGAAACACGGAGGAAAGGATGTGCGCTTTAAAGAGGTATTTGGATCAAGGCAACTAGAACACCTGCGTGTTTCCTGTCTCACAGCAAGCAAAGAGTCCTCCACAACAGCAGTTGTTATCAAATTTCCTTCCGAAATCTCACTCATTGTAATACATCCATATGCATTAAGCGTAGGAAAATTAGTATAAAACAAAGGTGAGATATCTGTATAGTTCCAAAGACCTCCGCCGGAACGTTGATGGAAAACGATCCTTCGATCAAACGCGATCTAACAACTGCAACTTCAAAAGATTCTCCCGTTTAAACTTTTTCACAAGTTCTGTAACAATTTTTTGATAAGCTGTGCCTTATAGAGGAACACTGCAAAATATCCGCACTGTGCTAAACGCGTGGCTTATCCACGAGGTGATATTTCAGGACGTTAAAACTGTTTCTTTTTATTCAAATCTCTTCGACAAATTCTTAGGATTTTTGATAAGTGGGTTGAGAAACACTTGTCCGTTCATGCTCAGAAAATTTGCACAAACAACTCCCGCCACCAAAATTAGTTGTTTAATCCATTGTTTGTTACAGCTTTCACTCCCGACTTCTAGTAGTTTTCTAGGAAAATATTGCAATATACAGCGTCCATTGCCTGTCTGATACTGCCAATAAACACAAGGATGAGACCGTGATCTGCTCATATATGACCCGACTTCGCCGAGCACAAGAGGTCAACAAATTTCGCATTGAAACCTCTGTCTACTGACGTTACTATTTGTTTATTGGTATTGTTTGATTAATTCAAATACATGCAAGAATGCTCTCAACCACCTGTGTTACTGGTTCGTTTTGACAGTAAAGCAGTGAGCGGAATTCAATTCAGTTTACTGCGCCTTGTTCTAGTGTGGCGTAAGAAATATCCACTCGAGGAACACCTTGACAGACAATCGGAAAAATCATCAAAAGATGAATTAGTCATTGAAACTGATGACGTAGCGGCTTCAAGTTTCCATAAAACGATTACTTATTATCGCACGCAAAACCTTCGAAGCTAATTTCTATGTGTAAACTATCACGCTCATAACGAATACAATATATAAAGGATAGGTATTCTCAAAATGGGCGTACGTATTTTATTTAAATCGCAACTTTAAGATTTGCATACTAGAAAGAACCACCAATGCGAATCATCTTCAGTCAATAGGAGCAGATGAGGGTTCTCTTGTACTTCTCACGGTCTATTATATAATTTCCAATTTACGTCAGAGTGCTTAGACTACCTTGCTGAATACCATGGTAAATGTTTCTTTTAATATATAATTTTTAAAAGTTATCTGGAAATTTGGAATTGTGAATTGTGGGCAAAATGTGTTTACCGTGTTTAAAGGACTGTGTGTGATGAGTATGACTGCTTAACATGAACTGAACCAATAATGACTTTCCATAGACAAGTTTACAAAGTCTCGAGTTTTGTCAAAAATTGTAAAGCAAGCAAGAAGTGTTGCCCTCACCGCCTGACTCGTTTGGTCGAAACTTGAGGCGGAACGCAGGGCACAAAACGTTATCGCATATGAGCGAGAAAATTGTTTGATTTTCATAAAAATGACCAAATTCTTTGTTGAATTGCAGTTGCATTGTACCACGATAAATATTTTAAATTTTCCCTAATGTCTGAAATATATCTATTCATAAGTTAGGGATCGTCTCTAAGGAAACTTTCTAACGTTTTTAAATCACTAGTTCAACTACTATACTATATTTATATTATTTATGCAAGACACTTGACAGTAACCAGTGTCTTGAAAAGCAACATGCAATTATATCAGTCATATTTCCTCATATTTCATACACATAAACGATGAAGCTTCTTGGCCTTTTGGCATGGAATGGATGTAGTATCGGTTCTCATTGATGACAGATGCTCTCCGTAATCCGCGAGAAGCGGTCCTACTGGGCGGTTGAGTCTGCCTAATGGCTTTCTTCTCTGCCCGGTAGCCAAAATTGAGAGACGTTGCCCGTGGACGCCCCAGCTGCCCTTTATTTATTAGTTAGCCCGTTTGGCGGTTTTTCTGTTTATTTAGGATAGTTTCAATGTCCGGCCCACTGCTCATCAGGGGTTATTGATTGAGAGACTGCCACCCATGTGTGTCAATCATCCACCACCGTCTGGCCGAGTCACCCACGTGCCAACTTGATCTTAACAACAATCAGTTAGTATTAACGGGCAAAAACAATTCCAGACTACGTATAATGCAGTCTCCCCATAGTATGCGAGGACTCTGTTCTGAATGTCGTACTGTGAATTTTCTTCGTTCTCTGTTTTACGCTAGCTTTTCACTTACATGTGCACATCTGTGTAAATATTTGTTGAAGAATTGTTTCATATTTTTGTATCAGTCCTCCGTTTCGGTAATGTATGGTATAGCACGTTTGAAAGGCCGCAAATAAACACAGGAAGGAAACAGTTGTATAAAAGCAATAGGTAACTCACATGATTAAATAGACTGTGCCCATGTGAGTTTCCGTACCCTCTTCTGCCATTGCACAAACAATATTGCTTTTTACGTAGACGGTACTCTTGCATGGTGCCCGATTCTCCAAGATGATGGGTTTTAATACCACCGTTGACAACTTAATTGTTAATTCTTCCGTTTGGAGACTATATTTTTATACATTTCTTCTTATGCATAGGTTCCACTTGGACCCATCTGGAACCTTTTTGCAGTACGACGCTAAGGCTATCGGTACGCTGGGCTCTTTTCTATACTTACTTTGTAGTGCATGTTACTGTTACATCATGTTTGGTGGAATGATTGGGAGGCCACGTGGATACGATGGTACTTTTCCCGTAGGATGTCATGAATCTTCCGATTATCTCTTCTAAACCACTTATATTTTTGAATATTTTCTTTAACACCAAGATTTTTCAGTGGGGAGCGTGTTAAGTACAGCGTGTTCAATGACCACTGACAACAAGGGCAAATTTTAATATATTTCAGCTATTATATGTTAAATACTGTGAACCTATGGTCCGCTGATATTGTATGATGTGCTCAAAATATGAACGGCCTGACAATCTTCGATTGCTTCATCAAGGATTAACTTTCATAATATAATTTTTAGGTGGGAGTTATTGAAGGAGACGATGTATTCGGTATTGGGAGGGGGCGGGCTGAAATAGTATCTGAATATATGTGATACTTACGTACTTATCTTAATGGGAAAACACTTTACAATATGAAATTTGTGACCAACGTTTTGATGGTAACGAATTTTGATTGATGTTGGATCGAGTGAATCGGGCAACGAAACCCATTTCTATCGTTTAAGGAGGAAGGGATATACTTTGTGAACATGGTGACATGTTAGACCATTCTTTTTCTTACCAGGTAAACGCTAAACGTATGTGCCAATCTTCGTGTTTGATTGCACTTAAAAGCATCAATCCCATGTCGTATTACGCCTCCCTTGGAGAACCCCGTGATAAAAGCTCGAAACAAGGTAACAGGGCTTTGAATCGGTTATCCGTAGTATAGAAGTTGGCTGATATTGGTGTTGCCATATGTATCATATTGAAGCGTTTTTGTTTTCAAACAAAATCGTTTACAAACGCTGTGGTTTAATATTGTTATTTGAAAATTTAACTGTCCGGACATCAGGCCACATGGAGTAAAGATGCCTAAGGTGATACTATGGAATTAGATAAATGGAGATAAGAATTGTTAGAGGAGGGATTAGATTTCTTAAACAGTCAGCAGTTTACTCATCAAGAGTACAAAGTATAAGGGCTTTGAAGTGTATGAAGGTTATTCTAAGAAATCTTACAAGCGAACAACGACAAGAAAGTAATACGCCTTTTGTTGTAAGAACATTCAAAATGGGCAAGGTTGAAAACGTTCTTTGATATTTGGGAAAAAGTCTTCAAAACTAAAAAAGGTTTTAATATCTTTTTAACTCAAAATGATACATCAATATCGATATATAAACCTTCATATTCGTCAGTTCCGGCATACAGTGTGTAGGTAAAAAATTGAATACGTAAAATCAAGAAAAGATAGTTGAAAGGTACAAAATCCAGGTTGAAACCCTCAGATAATTTCCATCCACTTCCTGTCGTATTTACGTCTCTACAGACCAGCCTCTGTGACACTTTGTTCTGACGACAGTTATAAACACAAGCAAATTAGGAAAACACAGTTTTGGGTGGTTTAGGAGTATAAATGTAAAATATCGTCACTCTCAAACTGAAAGGTAGGAAAGCCGCCTGTAGTTGTTATGTCATTCTTCCAAATAAGGTGTGAAGATTTTGTTCACTTAAACTTTTAACAAGAGTAAAATTTTGAATTTTATTTTTAACTGCAAGAGAGTGGGGTGTGGCTGCCTGTTATGATTATTTCTCCTTTGATAAATATGGAAACTCATGGTAAGGGACCGAACACGGAACGATGAGCTCAACACGTTAGGATTTAGGCAACGGAACGCTAGCCTTTGTGGTGAAAAGAAGGGGAAATATGCCTGACAACAAACTTTCTTCTCGACGTCATAAATGTAGATCCAGTAGCTTATCTGATGAAAACTAGTAAGTCCATTGAATGTCTAAAGCTAAGATTAAAATTCATTTAACCTCCGCTAAACTGTGTAGGAAAGAGTCGTAGTATTTTCGGGAACTCATTTTGGCTTTAGTCGGAGAGGAGTACGTCTTTTGCAAAGAGCCTGAGCCGCTTTACCCTGGTAGTAAGCAGACTGCTGCCGGGACATGAATTGGGGAATTTTATAAGGGAATAAATTGCTTCAGAAAGTTTCGTTCAATGATCACTGTATTTGTTTCAATCTGACAAAGTAGGTACACCGTCTTAATTTTGTGTTCTATTGAAAAGCGGAAGAGTAATCCTCTAGCAAGAATGGACCTTGAACTCGTAAATTTTGAGAAAAGTTGGAGATGCCACAGGAATCTTAGATTGGCTTTTATGGCGCTTGAATCCAGGGAGTTTCTCATCACTGCGTTTAATTCAATGAGCTTTTTTCTTATTTTTGTCAATATATTCAGGTTCAGCATCAGAAGGAGCGCAATCGTCACTTCAGGAATTGTATCATAAGGTAAGATTAATGCCATGATATAGGCAATAGATTTAGACTTTGGTACGTAGTGGGACCACTCGCTCAGTCATTGTTGGATTCAGTAAATTTTAATCAGTTTTATTATCATTTGCTAACATTACCTGAGTTTGCTCTTACTCCGTCGGAGATTAAGGGCTGCTAGTTCTCGTCGCCATTAAAGATCGTACGATATCGACAATTAAAGGTTTAATATGGCATTGTTACCTAAAAGATCTTACGATACTCATGATTGAAGGGTCAGCAAGTTTTCGTAGTCTTAGTCTTCATCCTACGATATCGACGGTTAAAGGGTTAGCAAGTATTTGTCGTCTTATTCATCTTACGATATCCACGATTAAAGGTTTAACATGGCGTTGTTGTCTGAAAGAGAAAGTATGTTTCCATAATATGCTACGTAAGTGTGCTCTGACGTTTCTTACAGTGGGAGGACATGTCGTCAGATAAAAAAAAGAACAAAAAACACAATAACACAAGCGTCTATATCAAGCAACACTTCAACAAAAAGCTATTATATTTTAATTGGATAGACACAAAACTTGAGTGTGGCAAATTCGTGAGGATCTGAAAGGTGGAGGGGCCATGAACTCAGTGTTCCTCAGTTCTAAAACCGGTGTTGCTAAGCAGCAATGCACTCAGAGTAGCTGTTGATCAATCATGGCGGGGTACTTTGCCTCCTTTTGACTTACTCGTGGTGTGTGCGCCTCAGTAAGCTAGTATATAAAAGAAAACATTTCCGGGGAAAGGGAAAGGAAAAAATGCTGATAAAGTAACCTGTATTTGAGAGCGACGTTTGAAATCCAGGTAGCCTCTACTGAGTTTGCGCAGTAGATTATGGTTCACTGATAGCACGACGTTGTAAGGATCTTGTGTAGAAAGATATTTCATACCAACATTGATACTGGCTATGAAAAATAACGTGTAGTTCACTGTCTCCAATTCTAGGGGAAGCGGTTTGAGTATCTGTTGTTTTATTATTAAGATTTTGTTATTTTATCACACAGAGCCATCAGAGACAATAAAAACATCAGGTAGCCCATCTGCTTTCCGTTCTCAACAGAAACTGACTCATCGGCATGGATTGATAGTACTAAAAAACTAAGAAACCAATATTTGTTGGTGAGGTTTCCAGGAGAAATCTTTGTAAAAGCCGATTAGATTTCAGTAAACTTTATAATGTTTGTTATCAGGATAGTGCTTCGACCGGCAAATTTATTTTTTTCTCCTTCAAAATCTTGCGTTGCAACATAATCTACACCGTGTACAGCTACGGTTACGGAGGGTTTCAAGTAAGTGTCATTTTCAATTCAGTAAAGGTTTATAAAAAGTTTGCCTCGGAAGTGTTACATACGTAAATACTACAAAGGGTGTGAATGTAGACTAAATGCTACACAGATAGTTGATGATAGAGCTACTAAGTCTTTTTACGTGGTTCACAAATGCAAAGACTAGATATGGTTATCTAATTATCCAATATACGTGATACGTTGACATCAGCTTATCTCGGCATCTTCACAATGCGACATTATCTGCTAAGGTAATGTCTTAAAAGGGGTATGGGGTGATATTTCTTAAAAGCTACAATTGACAAGATAAGCGTAGTAAACTGGCTAGTTCCGACTATCCAGAACATCTATTTTCAAATAATTTTTCTAAAGTGCTTCACAAAGACATAAAATGAAAAGTTACTTTACATGTTTTACTAAAGTTGATTATCAACCATTTGCAGCCCGGAAAGTATACATGTAAATGCGAGTTACTCACAGTCACAGTTTCATACGCAATGGTATTTTATACACTACTAAACCTGAAGCTGGAACGACCCTAGTTAGGTGGTTGCAACGTCTAGCACAGTAATACTAAAAGATTTTAAAAATATATCTAAAGGTTTACAATTATTACCTGTAAAAGGTATCCCTTGACCAAATATACCTGCAACTTTAATTTGTCAAACATCTTTAACGCAACCTTTGTGAAACCTCCAATACTGTAAACACTTTCCCAGTTACATTTAGAACTTCTGTATTGCGAATGTCGTTGCCACCTCGTAACCAAGGACCTTATGACTTAACGAGAGTTTCCGGTTTAGTCGCTTCTTTTCTTTAAACCAGTCCATACCAGTGCATACTATTGTATACTAGAATAGAATATGGATTAAATTTTGCTCGTCAAACCATATTTCCTAAGTTGACGATATGGCCATAGGGCCAAAGGCCTTGGAAATTTAAAAAACAACAGCCTATGCTTCATTGAAGATGTCGAGGACACGAGAAATAATGATGCTACGTTTAGTGCCCAAGGGAAAGCATAATACAACGTGTCCCTTTGCCGTGAACCTATTAAGCCCCAATAATGCTACCCTTGGTACGTCCCTGTATTACCATCGACTAAAATGTATTTGGAGGACCGCCTACTGTATATACATACAGTATAAAAAGGATTGCAAATGTAAGACATATTCGTTAAATTCTAAAGAACTATCCAGATTTAAGACTCCTATTGCGTTTAAACTCTTATTTTAAAAATTAAAAATTAAAAAATGAACCAAGGTAGTTTAAAGTTGAGGAAATTTGGATCAAAGAAAAAATTATTATGAAAATAAACTTACTATTATCAAGAAAACATTATTATGAAGATTAACTTTATGAATTAATTCATAAAGTTTATCGTCATTTCACTTATAAAACGGGTTTTATCTCAAAGAGTTAAACAACTTTCTTGCTGATGATTCACAGAAATATTTCAAAGTTATTTCTGACAAAAATTCTTTCACAAATAAGCGGCACGAGAGATATAATAGTTGCATATAAACGGAGCATTGTCAATTACAGACAGCTTGAGGTGTTTACATCATGGAGAAAGCATCTGTAGATAATATTCCAGAGCGATAACAGCAGTAAATAGACTGCTGGCTTTAAACAAGGTAGTTACCAATCCTTTTTCTCCATGATGTATTATGGGGGGGGCTATGAATATCAAGCTTTTTGAGAGGATTCTTATTTAACTCTTGTCTTACAATTACTGACGCCCGAAACGATTCGATTTCATTGTTGTCTCGAGCAGGGGCTACGTGCCAAGAAATTAATAATATATTGCCTCTCGCGTGACTTATGAAATATGCTAATGTGGAAACACCGTATGCCTAAGCGTGGAACTGGAATCATGAAAGCATTTATGGCGACCTAGAGAAGCTTTCAATTTTTAGAGTTTTTAAATAGACAAGCAGGAAGCAATAGAAACTAATTTTGATTCCCGCAAATATAGGTGGCATTACCCATAAACGTATAACGTGGAAGCGTTAATGTAAAACGGAATTGCTGAATGAACAGCAACTATACCTCAAAGGAGTATGCTAGTGTTTGTATGGAACAACGCTTAATTCCTGAGTTTGTAACTCACTTATCTGCTGGCAACAAAGAAGTGAAAATCATAAAGCATTCCTTGTTTGTTTTGGCCTTAACCCCCTCCTCCCGAAAAAAACCCACCTCAACCTCCAGAGCTAACTCTGCGCCCCATGTGATACCGTGACGTCATGCGTCCTTTGCGGTATTGATTACTGCATTTGCAGGCATATAATGCATTGCGTCAAGTAAAAACCGGTTTTTAGAGGCTGTCCAAAATACACGTCGAAGAAAAGAGGAAAATATAAGCCCCTGTGATATGCCTAATCAACTATTCACACATCAATGAATGATGTCCGATAATCATTCTAGCCTTCTTTTATAGGCTCTGAACATTATCTAAATTTTATTTGGCAAACAAAAAAACCTAAATAAGCGTTTTGAATTAATCATCTAAGGGCGAATTAATCAATATATGTTGATTAAAGTTTTTAAGAAAATCCTGATTAAAATAGGTGTTTGTTGTCAGTTGCTTTTATCATAAATGCCTTCTTCGGGATATTCGCTTTCGCCGCTATTGTCAATGGGCCTTCTGTGTTCATACAAGGCACTTCACAGTGGATCTCCATCATATTATGATACAGATTATGAGAAATTTTAGGAGTTCCGTTGGGTAGTTAGGGTGTTTAAGGGGTTTCCTTTATCATTTCCTGCCTTCTATTCCAATAGCAAAAAGGTTTCTCAAATCTGTGATAAAACTTTTTTGCAGTAGCAAACATTCTGATAAATTTATTATCCAAAAACTACAAGCTTTATTTAAAAGATTTGGTGAAATAAGTTGGCGGCGCTCACATGCCCTTGTGAAAAAATCTAACCCTAGACACTTCATTTGCCTCATTTTCCTTCTACATGCATTTTACCTTCTACTTCTATCCATATGCAACACAGCGAGGATTACGCATTCTCAATTACATCCCTCTGTGACATAAAAGTGAATGTGAAATAAAAAAAACCTACCGGTACTCATCTCAAAAACTATTCTTTTCCATTGAACACCCCCTGCCCCCTCTCAGTGATGTAGTTTATGTAACAAGAATTTACCTACTCGACATTTTAATGTTTCAAAAATTTCAGACATTATATTGTTTGTATTGGATTGCTCCTTTTATGTCTAAAATGTTACTTCAATATCTACTCAAAATAAACACCATCCTCAACCCCCCCCCCCCTTTCCCCCTTCTGAAATGGCCTTTTCTCAAATACGCTCAATTTTCTAAAACTAATGAATAATTTCCAAATGACTGCGCTCTTCAACGAATGCCTCTTTTAGATACACGCCACTTGCAGGGACAAATGCTTGTATCAAAACTTCAATGAAAATAAGCTCATGATATCTCAGTAAATATAGCTAACTCTAAACGAGTCATATTTGTAAGAACGTGTGCCCATAAGTGATTACACCTGAGCAATTTTTAGCGCCATCTTGTTCATGACCTTACGCCTAGTGTCATTCACAGCCAATGTTGTCTTCAAAATAAGAACGACTGATAACGATGAGGATTTCCTTCATAAAAATATGCATAGACAATTTATCAAGTCATTCGTTTATTTGAAAAACATTATCCGTAGAAAGCCCTGTAGCAACCTCGTCGATCAACTTTAATTCGGCCCAGTTCTACTGTAAAGACATACCGCAGTACTGTGATAAATAATTTGGAATAGCTGTATTTATTATAAGGTGGTAGGAAATAAGAATTTGAGTAGCATTCAAAACAAACAATACATGGTGAACATGGTATAATTGAGCTCATCAAAGAATGTTATTTCGGCCGAAGTGCCTTCTTTCTTGATTGTATGTCATCTAGCAACCGACTTGAATTTTACATTCTGTAGGAAATAAGTCCAATTCTATTTTACAGGGTCGCGTATATTATTTGGCATTGGCATGGTCATCAATGAATCAAGTAGATTGTAAATATTTAGTTGCTATACCTTGCTGTCTCATTAGTTGGTGTCTCCATAGTTTCAGGATTAAAAATCAATCAGCCACACAAGGGATTAAATTTATTTACCGACTTGTTTACGTTAGCATATCAATTGCACCAAAGAGCATCGGGTAAAACATTCAATAAAATTTTTTCATTGATTTAATCCGAATTTTATGCTAGCGAAATTATATAAAAGCTTGGCTAGATATCATTTTACAATATAATGACATGTCGTAAAATGTCTTGTGCTTTATAAAAGACATATCGTAAAATGTCTTAATAAATAAGAAGGATAGGATGGAGGTCTCTTATATCGTTTAATAAAAAAGCACTGCTTAAGAAACTACTCCACCAAGACGGCAGAGAATAACAAAACATGCTCGCATCTGCCGTTGGACATCATCGAAGCATGTAAATGTCACTGTGTGGTCACAAAAGCATGAATGTCAACTGAGCAGGTTAGGCAAATCCACATGGTTCAAGAATATTTTGTGTCAACAATTCAGGTAAACACTTTTCACGATAGTTCATGATTATAATTCTTCTCCAGTGTTTAGACGTAAATGATCCAATGATATTTAATGACATACAAGATTTTCTGCACGACAAGTGAATTCAAGATATATTAATACTGTTTACTGTAAACAGATGTCCCATACGCCGGTCAAACGCTAAGAAATTGCGCTTATGAATCATCAAGAAAGGAAGTTGCGTGCTGTCGCCTAACGTCTCACGTTACGTTGCTTATGTCGAGGTTGCGATAACAGAGTCACACACATAAAGCATTGTATCTCTACCTACTTTTAATGACCATAGTTTGATATATTTACTATGAGAAGGCCATGTTTCGTATGAAACAATTTAAGAAACGTTTGCTAATGTCTGATGTGTCGTTTCGTAATTTCTACTTCCACCTTGTGTGCTCAGTAGCGTGGCCTATTTTTCTTCGTATGGGAACTCAGATTATTGGGTGAACATGTAATTTTTTTTAGGCCTACCATCACTTTGGTAATAGCAACTAAGTTGTGCAATCAAGAACTGTTACCGTGTATAAATTAGTACATATGGGAATACTTAGCATCAAATTAACGCATTATCGTCATAGGCGGAACGGACGAAAAATATTTGGTCGCAAGGCACAAATTTCGCGCTACACCGGACCATTTTCAGCGATTTCATTGCCTCTAAACCAGGGCGATCTAAATGATTATTTAGATTGCCCTGCTCTAAACCAATGCATTATAGAGAGAAATGTAATTAATTTTAATCCATGATGAACGGAAATGCCCAGCTCATGAAAATTTCATCCGTAAATACAAAAAAAGTTATTAATTTTCATATCCAATGTAATTTCGAGCCGGCTTTTTTCTGAAATTTAATACCCTGACGAACCGGCTTAACGACAATTTGAGCCGGATCCGGACGGTTATTTCCACCCCTGGCAATAGGACAATAACTCATTAGTCAATGTTATTTTTGTTGGAATGTAAAGTGATTAAGGTTTTGAGCTGTAGAGGTTAGGAAAATGGCTTCATAAAAGTTCATGCAAAAGTAATCTTCGCGTCCTTCATGTTTCCCATTGCCTTGTTTGGATTGGTGAGTCAATCATTTAGTTATTATCATGATTAGCAATCTGATAATGATGGACTAAATGGAGAAGAATTCTTTTGATACTTTGTGGTTATCTTTTCCAAATCGACCGCCTTAGATATAAGTATATATAATATTGACGGAGATTTTTTGCAAAGTATATATTCCGAAACGCCAAATGTTTACAAA
>JAAAKM020006971.1:137872138-137897529 GCA_010016025.2 Alatinidae sp. Z8VKAUB7J3 | reverse complement strand
TATTTATACATATATACTGTTATGTGAAAGCAAATTACTGAAACTAAGGATAGCCATAGGAAGCCATAGTTTACAAATATTTATACATATATACTGTTATGTGAAAGCAAATTACTGAAACTAAGGATAGCCATAGGAAGCCATAGTTTACAAAGTTAGTGTACATTTGACTGATTGCTTCCTCATGTCAGCTTCCTAGATTATACTAAATCTACCTTTCTTTGACGTAAAGCGTTTATAGATATCAAAGTACACAGTTGTGTGATTTATTAAACAATTGTTTTGTTTCTTCATCATTGTTGTCGTTTTCTCATTCCTGACCCAGTTAAATTACTAAGTCAAGAACCAGTTTGATCCTCCTCGATACAGAATAATTGTAAGTGCTGTCCTCCTTTAAGCCAATTGCTTCCATATCCCATCTCACGTGCTAAGAACACAGTTCTGATCTTCTTTTTCCTTTTTTTCCGTTCACCTCCGTTTCCATTGTCCTCCTTACCTATCTTGCATTCCTCCATTCTTCTGACTTGTCAGTCAAAATCTTCCACTTCATTTGTCACTAGCTACCAATTCATTTTAAGTAGCTGTACTTGAACGAACCCATTCGAGGCAGTTTACAACATTTTACAAGCAAATGTATTTTCTTGAGCATTTGGTAGCTTTCGCCTTCTCGCATCTGTACAATTTGATACATTCAAAAAATTTTGAAAATGCCATCATTTTAATATAATGTTCTCTTAAACTAAGTATTCGAGAGGAATGACTTGACCTGATTTGTAATTATACAATCTTGCAAAGTAACCAAAATTAGAATTAGACGAATGGCTCGTAGGCTACACACCAGCCTCCTGTGCAGTATTCTCTTTAAGATGCGCGGGCGTCCGTCCGCAAGTCTAAGAGAAAACGCCACCAAGTTCACGACATTGTCATTCGCCAATTCTCGTGGGACAGTGTATTTCGAGGGCTGTTATAGAGTTTAACTGCCCACCCAATGCTCAGAAATCAAAATTTACCCCTTAGATGTCGTCATGTTTGACAAATGGAACAAAATATTAGAGGGAATATTGTTCCTGTGCGTTGCCCATGTTTCTCCTCTGTCTTCAACAATTCTCTTTCTATAACCAATAGTTGTGGGTGACTCAATAATTTGGCTTGGAAGGCTATTTCAAATAGTAACCATTCTCTGGTACTTAAGTATTTAAAGAATGCCTAGAAGTTATACCCATGTATAGATTCGTATCATGTGTTATACCTCATACCTTGTAAAAACATGTATGTTTCGAAACGATTCTGAAGACGCCCATAGCGGCTCAATAATATTGACAAAGAATTTTCTCTTTGTAATGTATCATAGTGCAATTCGAGCTTAGGTTTTCTATCTGTACTGTAGGGCTCTGATCTTAGTTTACCCAATTTTCAGTAGTGACTTGAAGACGTCTGTTAGACGAAACGTTGTCAATAAAGTTCCCACATTTGGCGTTTTACTTTTGATAATATTGACAATAACATGTACAAACTCCCCACAGATGATTTATTTTTTTTGACAATACTGGCTCATTTTAATAGTGCTTTTCGTCACGTACGGAGCTGCTATTCACCTTTTTGCTGTTGCAACAAAACAAAACAAAACAAAATAGTAACTAGCGAGACGAACTACATTAGCAAAAGAAAATGTCGGAATATCGAATTACATTTGGTTTGTATACTTGATCATTTCCAGCACATGGTATGGTAGTGTAGCTATAGGCAAAATTTAGAAAGAGAAGTTTGGCACACTCAAAGTTATTATCTCGCGCTGACAGTTGCGCCTTGCACCCTTTTTTTAGTAGATATCTCTGGAACCAGTCATCAAATTTAAGCAAAACTTAGTGTATATATATATATATATATATATATATATATATGTATGTCTAGGTAGGGCTTTGTAGTTGAGTTGGGGTACAAAGAACTCAAACCCTACTAACTAAAGGACTCCAAACACTTATGGAAAGGCAGAACAGAACCAAACAGATAAAACTCAAGAAAAATACAGTTTAAGATTGTGGTGAAACTGAAACGAATATCATGTTAGGCATCGTGCTTTTGTAAGAAAAATGGCGTGGTCGATTTTCTAGTCAGTCCATTGTTCAAATATTATTTCAGCAGGATATAAAATCGGAATCTCCCCAAATTATAGTCTTGCCCTCTCCAAACGTGAAGTGCTTGCTAAGAGCCAGAGCTCCATCTAAGGATGTTGAATGATCCAAGGTAAGTCAGGCCTTTCTTAATTATGTCTCTCACGCACTTTCACTTTGTTTAGCTTTACTGCCTTAGAATGCGATGTCTATTAGAGACACCGAATATTATTAAATGTAAACAAGAGCATGAAAATGTTGATGCGGTTAAGGAGAGGACATATAAGATTATGTTAAAACGTTCTCTGGTTGGCCTCACATTTAATTTCAACTTTCTAGCATATTGCTTCTGTATTCACGCAGTATAAAGTCAGCCTTCATTGGCTGCCACTTATAGTAAATAGTTACTCTTCGAGGATTGGCATGTAATATTATTAAAAATGTCACTAGGTGATTTGAAATGGGTGGGATAATAACTTATCCAGGTTATCATTCCCAAACATAACAAAGTTCAGAAAAAACGCAATTTATGTCAAAGGGTGGAGGTATCATGTTAAGCAAAGAATGTATTACTGAAAACCTCGTATGCAGAGCTCAACTATGTTGAATGTGAAAATGTGGTTTATTAGATGCATCATTAGAAACAGATAACTTGAATGGGGTCTGGTAATGAGAACTCTATATAGGAAACGTAGAACAGGTTGGTAAATGACGTGTTTTAGCACTTAAAAAATTGAAGTGACACGGTAGTTCATTGCCCGTCTGATAATGATGGCATTAAACAACAAATTTTTTATTCTTTTGAATATAACAACTTGATATTTGCTGCTCACTTTAAGCTAGATTGGAATGCAGATTATATATCCACATGTTCTCCTCCACACCACATTGCAAAACATGGCTCTGCCAAATTCTAATTTCTTTCTTGTCTTTTCAAAACACTCTATTGCCTTCTTGTTTTCTCTCCCCATTTTGTTGTAAATTTTTCAATGTTTTTAAGATCTTCTGGTTACAGCAACATTTCAAATTTTTCATATTCGTTCTCATTACACTTGTTCATTCACATGTTTTACATGAGAGTAAACGTCGAATGCAGACCCTTAAGAGAATTTTTCATGTTCCAATCTGTGGATGCGGTTCATATCATACATCTTTCACATGGACAAATTAACGTCTTGCTAAGCTGCAAAAAATTTTCTTGACAATAAAGCAGACTCAAGACTTCAGTAAACCTTGAAATGTTTAGATTTGTTAATTATTTAAAGGGATCTTTACATTTTTGATGACCTCTGATTACATATTTATCGTTCGGATGGCTTGATCTCTTGCCATACTTTATCATAAAGGATAGCCTGCAACAACTACTGAAATAAACTTTTTATTATAATCTCACCGTAAGTAATATGAACACAAAATGCTGTCCTTATAATTCTTGAAGGATTATTTTGATTCTATAGGTAAGTAATAAATCTTTGCATTTGAGTCAAAGGATAGCAGATAGGGCGACAACTTAATTCGTTCCGTATCTAGGTTTTCCAATCGGAAAGTCATGCATTATACTCTCAACTGATATGCTTTGCCGCTTTGAGCAGATGCCTTGATTTGGGAACTTACGGTGGCAAGTCCCTTTTTTATTTCTAAGAACTCACGGTAAAAAGGATCTCTTTTAGATCAGGACTATTTTCAAATTTTATGGTAGCAAAATAAATGGTTTACCCGATTGCTTTCTCTTTATTATTGATTCTTTTCAAGTATCACTGAAGATGAATATCTTTGTATAAATGTGCTTTGGTGCAGTATGGCATAGTATACTTCTGACGTTTGAATTCCTTTTACGAACCATTAAAGACGAGAACACATACGGGTCATGGGAGGACGGGAGGACTAGTCCACCTTAAGTATCAGCAAGGGCAGACGACCATGGTTTTGTCCGCCCCAAATTCCTTATAAAACATAATTTTTACTAGTATATATCAGTACTCGATTAAGGAGTATAAAACGCCAGGAAATGACATGTTACTTGAGAGACATTACGGCATATAGCTTCTAAGCGTTCGATGCTATCTTGCATCATCTACGAAAAAATATTACATAAATACGAAAGCAACTTTTTTAAGAAGATAGAAATTATAAGGTGATACAAAATTGGTCTAATGAGAACAATTTATTAAACAAAGAGAAAATATTTACAATAAAGATACGAGGAAGTTAAGTAGATGGTAATCAGTAGATTGATTAAAACAATAGAGGAGAAAAAGGCGACAATTGAGAATTTAAAAAGGGGCTGAATTTAGAAATAAGGAGACGTTCATAAGTAGAAACCTTTAAATTTGACAAACAATGGGGCAAAATATCAAAATCATCGAGAGAAACATCATGTCCAGTAGTCTGACTGTGTTCTAAAATTGCCGAATACGACGGGCTGCTAAGAGGTTTTCCTGTTAAAACAGAAATTCTCAGATGATCAGAGATACGAGTATGCAGATGGCGACGAGTCGATCCTAAAAGCGTTACAGCTTTTCCACTTAAATATATATACGATACTCGATCTGAGAACATATGGGATCCGATCCTCCAAAAGGAAACGTTCTGAAGCCGAAAAGTTGAGCTTAAAAGAACCTGAAATCTAAATGTGGGTAAGTCAAGTTTAACAATTTTATAACGAGTCCCTGTATAAGGAAGACAGACTTAATTTCTTGTCAAGAAAAGTACGAAGGCAAAGTTAATAAGTCTATGGACATGAAAAGGCAATGACGTAACGATTCAACTTTAATATGGAAGGAGTTGTAGCTAGAACTAATTGAAAAAATACGAAAAAGTAATGAAAGTACAAGACCTTTCTTGTAAGAAGTTTAAAACTATTATAACAAGTTCGTAAACGTAGGTTTGTGATAAACTGAAGGATAAAATTTACCGTTGGAACAATTAACGAGGTCATCTAGGAATGGGATACTCACATTTTGTTCCAATTCAACAGTAAACTTATATTTCTGTATCTAGAATTGAGAAAGTCAAGAAATAAAGGTACATGGTCTTTAGACTTAAATAAAACAAAACAATCATCGACATATCTCTTATAAAACAGAGGACGAAAGTATAGCCAACGTTGATCATGAAAAAATAGGAAAACATGAGCAAGTGTGGGTCCCAAAATTATTCAAGCAATTTCAGTTATGTATGAGAATTCAACAAGCTTTGTACAAACAACGGATGGCTCAACTGAAGAGCGGACCATTTTCAGCGATTTCATTGCCTCTTAACCAATGCATTATGGAGAGAAATGTGATTAACTTTCATCCATGATAAACGGAAATGCCCAGCTTATGAAAATTTCTATCCATAAATACCACAAATTGATTAATCTTCATACCCAATGTAATTTCGAGCCAGCTTTTTTCTGAAATTTGATACCTTGTTGAACCGGCTAAAAGACAATTTGAGCCGGACGGTTATTTCGACCCCTGTTATATCCAGTTACCTTTACTATTAACAAGAAAATTAGTAGCGTCTGGTTTACTTAATAACGTATCAATAAACGTATAATCTGTACTGATAAAGTAAACGATTGTAGCAAAATATCAGACCCACTTGGATTGTCCATCATAACCAAATTTAGTTTGGACCTAACTAATAAGCTTTCGGATGTCTTCGTTTAATGCAATCTTCTTATCTGCCCGCTCAGACTTTCAGACTAAAAATTTGCAAGAGGGCTCCAAGGCGTCCATCCTTCCCATCACGACCTCCACGCAACGTAGACATAACAATTTTAAAGTCTCCTCCCTCGTCAAATCTTTTCCTTGGAAACCACATGTTCTCACACCCCTCTTGTCAATAATAAATGAAACGTGGCTTAAGATCCACAACTACACAACTTTTGGGATAGGACCCTCGCATACCAACTGAAACATATTGCTTTAGATAGACTGCTCGTGGTACAGAATCCAAAATAGCTCAAAAAAGGCGACGGCCTGTATTTTCAGTCTAAACTTTTTTGGGTTTAACTATTTATTAACAACTCGCACAGACATGTATCGCTAGTTGTCATATTCCTCCAAATTTCATATACCTCCAATCCTGTCAATAGCGAGTCACACAATGCTGTGGTATGGTGGTATACTTGTAAAACAAAGAGTCTCAAATTTATGGACAAAATCCATAGACGCTGCAAAATAACCAAATGTTTTCTTTCGAGATTTCAAAATATTGCCGCCGTGGAAAATTTTACAAGGGCCCATATTTGTATAAAATTTTGGCACAAATCAACGTCTCAAAAATTAGCGCTACGTTGAAACTAACGTCTCAAAAATTAACGTCAGCATCTAATTAACGTGGATTTAATTAAGGTTTTTTAATTCCAAACACGTTAATTAATGCTCAACGTTAATTTTGTGTATTAAGGTAATTTGTAAAGAGCCCATGTAGGGCTACAATTACGAAAATGTACTGATACCTATACAATGCTTAACTTCATAGATTTTATAGAAACAGTACACAAAGGGCATACGTTGAACTTAAGAATTTGTGACTACTATGAAATTTCTAGCTTTCTTGAAGCTCAAGTCAATAAGTATATCATTCACGCTCTACAATTTTACATGTCATAGTTTGGGGATACTCTTGCTGCAATCTATAACTTTATCTTCTCACGTGAAGGAAGCGTTAGATCTTAGTACACTTGGAATTTAACCTTTCTTGATCCTGTTTGTTCTTACCAACCGAAGATATCATTAGTAGAAAAGGATATCCGAAGATGAATGCGAACAGGTCGCTCTCTTTCAAATTGTTTTGTGTTCTTAAACGTGGATCGTCGTAAACACCATGACGCCAGAAAACAACTCGCCGATTGTTTTGAACAGAGTCTTCCATGCTGAGTCACTCTTTACCTTTTTGTAGACCTCGAAAGGTTGAAACCATAACACAACAGTCACTGTTTTTAAGCCCTTCATAATAACTTCAAGTCAAAAGGATCGAGTTATGAAAATCGTGAATATGTAAAGGACGGTCGACATGCCGCACGTCTAAAGCGGCCCACAGACGTACAATAATACTGACAATAATATTGACGAACGTTTGTTGTTAAAGTCTCGTATCCCCCACAGATGAGTCACTCTTACTGACAATACTGGCTTATTTTACTATTCCCTTCGTCACGGACGGAGTCACAATACGAAAACGAAGTAATAGAAAACGAGACAGACTAAATGAGCCAAAGAGAGGTTTAGAGCATCGAAGTGCCACAAATTTGGTTTGTATAATTGGCCAGTTTCAGCACACGGTATCGCTAAATCTTTAAACTTAATAAACTGATCTCAAATGCCGGTTTGCAGGGTATTTAACTTCACCATTTTATTCTTCTTGGTTCTTGGTTCTTGGCTCTTGGCTCTTGGCTCTTGCTTCTTGGTTCTTGCTTCTTGCTTCTTGCTTCTTGGTTCTTGCTTCTTGGTTATTTGATTATTGGTCCTTGGTTCTTGCTTCCTGGTTCTTGGTTCTTTGTTATTTGATTATTGGTCCTTGGTTTTTGCTTCTTGCTTCTTGCTTCTTGCTTCTTGCCTCTTGCTTCTTGCCTCTTGCTTCTTGCTCCTTGCTCCTTGCTCCTTGCTCCTTGCTCCTTGCTCCTTGCTCCTTGCTCCTTGCTTCTTGCTTCTTGCTTCTTGCTTCTTGTTTCTTGCTTCTTGATTCTTGGTTTTTGCTTCTTGCTTCTTGCTTCTTGCTTCTTACTTCTTACTTCTTACTTCTTACTTCTTACTTCTTACTTCTTACTTCTTGCTTCTTACTTCTTGCTTCTTACTTCTTGCTTATTGCTTCTTATGCTTAACTTTACTTAACTTTATATTCTCGAGTGTGCAGTACGTCACTCGTCTAAATCAATTCAACATTTTTTCAGTTGCCTTTTTTCTCTTCTGATCTCTTTGGTTAGACGATCGCGTGCTGCAAAAGGATCGTATACTGCCAAAAATATTGACAGAGGGTCAATAAACATCTACTGATTGTGATTTCGTCAATATATTGTGCAATGTTTCAATCATTGCCCACAGGCGATCGATAATATTGTCAAGATGGAGTTCTATCAAGATTATTGTCAATAATATTGCGCGTCTGCGGGCCATTTTATAATCTATTGATATTGCCATAATTTCTTTACAGACAAACTTCATGTATGTATGGTGATAACCCAAAATTGTTACATAGATCGGTAACCAAAGAGGAAATCGGTTCCAAAGCCGGTTCATTTGACAGAAGTATATTATGGTCTACGTATTTCCTCCGCTCTTCATTATCATATATATTTTAAAGCTGCACTTATGCTAACCCACGCAGGCTATGAACAGTGCTAACTTGCCACGTTTAGAATCATAAGTTTACACGTGGCCCCTATTATTACCTTCATATTGAGTCGAGAAACGGATTCATGATTTTTCAACGTTCTGACAGACACTGATCATCTGGATTGAAGGAGACGAACTTTCAAAAATAACTTAAAGGATAAGATAGGAATGAATCACGTCCTTGAAAATATCACATACATGAGTTTCACGTCTTCTGTCCTTCGTGTTATTCAAAAACAGATCCTTACACAGCAAAAACACTTTGATAATATGCAAGAAAACAACTTCCTTTAACGTGGTTCCAAGTTTAGCTAAGGGATCTTTTCTGAAGTACCAAAGGTGCGCTGGGTACTATGAGAAAAGGGAGTACAGGATAAATTGAAGTTTGCTACAAAGTCAAACGTATGCTAGTTTGTATCAAAGTCGTACGTATTGGACAACGAATCAAGCACAGGATTTGCATTACAATGCACGGAGACTTTCCTTTAACCAATTTCTAAAAAGGGTTTTCATGAATTAAACCTATAAAGTGGAACCTATATGTAGCGGACATTAGCGATTGCAAGTTAGTGCACTATCAAGAAGTTCTGTTGCAAAGCAGATTGCAAATACCTCCATTTATTTTAAGCAGCACAAAAATAATTATGTTTATTTTGTTACGAGTTCGATCCCCGGTGGTGACATATTTTCTATTTCTCGAGTGTTCTTTTCAAAACCGACATTTCATATCCTCTTTCCTCGATGATACTTTCTATCTTGCAATTGGCTTTGGATAGTTTGACGGCCGGATGGCAGTCCTCCCTTGGTCAAGTCACATGGCAGAGAGGCTTATCTCTAATTGCGTTGAGCTGGATGTCGGCGTTTATCGGTGTATCATTGGGAGCTAATGTGACGACTAAAGAAATTTATTATATCAACATGGGAGGCCACCTAGCTCATGTGATAGAGTGCATGCTGCTAAAGCGTGGGTCACGGGTACGATCGCCGGTGGTGACGTCTTTTTTATTTCTCTAGTGTTCTGTTCAAAACTAACATTTCAAATCTTCTCTTCTCGATGATACTCTCTAACTTGAATGGGCTTTGGATTGATGGCGGGCCAGAGGGCAGTTCTTCCTTGGTCAAGTTACATGGCGCCGAGAGACTTCAGTGTCTCCAATTGCGTTGAGATGGATGTCGATGTCCACCGGTGGATGATTGGGAGCTAATGTGACGGGTAGAGAAATAGAGTATGTTAACATTGGAGGTCACCTAGCTCAGTTGGTAGAGCGCAAGTCGCGAAAGCATGGGCCACGGGTTCGATCCCCAGTGGTGACATTTTTTTCATTTCTCTAGAGTTCCTTTCGAAATTATGTTTTTATAAGGATACCGTTTGCTAAAGATGGAAAGGGGGTACGTCTACCTTGCCCCCTGCACCCTTGACTCTTGGTTATTAATAATATAGCAAACGTGTACGCCTAACAATACCAAATATGGTAATGCTGAATGTAATATGATGTTAAAGTTTACTTGAGATATACAGTAAGAAACCTCCAAACTACATTTGCAGCTGACTTTAAAAAGCGTATCACAAGGGCAACGCTACCGAACAAGCTTAAAACGCTTAAACCATCCACTCAACCTATCAAATCACTGCATAGCTCATTTCCATTTCCAAACAAAGATGACCTTTGAAGGTTCTGCGGAGTCATGGAAATAATGATCCGATTTGTGTCATGTGATCACTGATCTTTATTGTGATTCGTTGACTGCAATCTGAAGTAAATGAGCATCTGAACGTATCTAATCACCAAGTTATGGTAGTAACATGTGTAATGTTGCACGTGTGTCATTTGCTTAAAACTATCATTCTTTGTAAGCTATGCCTCATTTTGTTGTGGTTCCATCAATTTCGACTGCTCCATTAGAAATGGTTAATATTGAGTCTAATAATAAAGCCTTAGTTTTGTTTGAGAAGTGTGAATCAGACCAAGAGGAAGCTCTTCAACTTGTGTGTCCTGCTGTTAAGTTTCTGCATTCCTTTCGCATTCTCTAGTAAGATAAGCTATGAACGCACTGTCATAGTCTGAATAACTTGCATTTTTAAACGCCTGAAAAGAAAGGATAGTTCCCTAGTAAAGCTAAGTGTAGTTAACCTCAAATTTTGAGGACGTCTACAGGATATTCAAGGCTTTTCGGCGCAGTTTTTATAACGTGATGGAGCCAACAAAATTTTGAAAATATCATAATGATTAGAACATTAAGAATAGAACTGTTTGGATAAAGAGTAAATATGATTTTTTTCGTCTTTTCCGGATTTTGTGTCATGAGCATTTGCATTGGCAAGAAGAAAGTTCGTTCAAAAGTGACAACAGTTCTGAAGTGAAAATAACTGAATTATATACTTTGAGAGGAGAAAACCCGTTCTCGTCTGCCCCCTTACCTTCAGATGCCCATCTTGTCATTGTTTGTTTATAGTTTGAGACACTTGTAGATATGGTGCACGTGGTAACAGCCAAAGAGATGCCTTTTGCGATGAGAAAATAAGGAAGAAGCGTTAATTTCCACGACCTTTCAAAGGTACCTCAAACATTTCTGTCTTGAAGTTATAAATAGTTAAAGAGATACAAAGCAAAGAGTGCAGTGGCACAACATATATCTGAAAGTGATGAACGAGGATAAATAAAGAAACTTTACAACTCCACGATAAGCAGCAGGAACAGCCCTTGATCGTTGTAACTTTTAAACCACCACTGTTTACTAGTCATCAGACTTTGAAACCAGATTGCACAAAACTATCTCTGTATACTTTAAAGGAAGAAACTGTCGCGGGAAGAAACTGTCGCGGGAAGAAACTGTCGCGAGAGAAACCTCCCGTTAATTCCCGCGACTTTTAAATTTTATCAGAAAAGTTTCAACCCAGTTATTAATTTTTAAAAAATTATATTTATGCCTGAAGTGGAGATGAGCAGTGATGAGGATGAGGAAATTGCTACTTACTAACCTATCCCACTATATATTCTTTCCAATGTCTATTGGCAATCAGGTGACTAGATGCCACACGAAGTGTTCGGTTCAGACGCAACTCTTTGTACTCGTTCAGCAGGAAACCGCAAACACGCCTACGTTTCCGTTACTACTAACGAGAAACATAGCTTTAAAATAGCTTATGTAGTACTTCAAAAAAGCTTATAACGTTCCTACCGATTAAAAACTGTCTGTAAGAGTCCTTGAATCTATTCAGGTAGTATCTACAAATGGAAAAAAAATTCTTTAAGTTTCAGCGTTGCAACCATACTTCCCCCGGAACCCAAAATCTTAGGTTTCCCATAACATACCAACACGGTCATACAATAACGCCTGCTGATCGTTAGACGGCATCGTTTATGGTTAGAACAAGGACGGTGTCTGATCGTTTTCGATCCTCTAACTGTCGTTCATGATGAATGAAAACATTCTTGGCAAATACTTTCGCAGTTGTTCGTCTTCCGTAAATCCAAGAATTTCACCTCTGACAACGAAATACGAATGCCCTCATCTACAAATTGAAAACCTTTTTATAAATATACGAAATTAGGTTCAGTAAGCGCTATACGAGATTTGAAAGATGAAATTGTTGCTACCTATTAATTTTTCATCTGTCCCATCTCCTTCTCACCACAACTCCCCTGCTTATTAGATGTTCTTGAATTGTCCCTACCCCTGCTTATTCCAACCACCTGGTAATTTTGCACCTCAAAGTAAGGTTTGTATACCCCCTTAAGTCAAAGTGATACAAAGCGCTTAAAAACAATGAAACAGGCGCTGTATAAGCTCTCAAATTATTATTATTATTATTATTATTACTTATGAAAAGTCAATTTGTAATATTATATGTACCTTCTCAAAAAGAACATGAATGAGGGCCAGTGCTGAACATTCTTTAACCTCTAAATTTGAATATACAAAATTTCTAAGTATCTTCTTTGTTTAAAGTGCTGTATTTGATAATTTATCATTCGAAGTTACAAAGCGTTAAAACCAAACCAGAAAAGTTCATTTTCTTCAAATTATTATTATTATTATTACTTCTGAAAAGTCAATCTGTTAGACTACATGTATCCTCTCAAAAAGACTATGAATGGGAGCAAGTGCTGAACATTCATTAACATTTATTTTCTTTTAAATATATCAATGTCATAATGTTTTCGTCTGTGTTTTCTATTGTCTATATTACCTATTAGCTGAATTGTATCCATCCTTCATAACACCAGTAAATTTTCTCTCCCCCGTTCGAGTGAAGTCACCCTATAACAGAACAAAATTAACATGGAAATACGTTGTATATCTGGCGCCTACAATTGCTTACAAATACAGATTTCTTGTGAATAAAAGTTAACATACATTAATCGTTCTTTTTCTTTTGCAAGGTAAAATAATATGTTGGAGGAAGCACCAAATTTTCTTATATATTTTGGGTCAACAAGCTCAAGGGTCGAATTAAGGAAAAACGTACGATCTCGAAAAATGCGAGGTCGAAAATTTTTTCTGGTCCATCACTAGCGAAAAAGGCTGGGATCCGCATCGCGATTTTATCATGTTCGCGTTCCTTATAGTGTTGATATTGTTTGAGCAGCAATTTCTCTTTTAAAAAAGCCCCATAACTTTACCTGATAAGAATTTTCTCAATAAGGTTATTTGCTTTTCCTAATTTTTGCTTGCCTTGGGGCAATCTCCTATCGCACGTTTGTCAAGTAAATAAAATTTCGGATCACACTTTTGCAAAAAGCCTATAGCCAACTGCGATTCCCGATCTGCTGATTCGACCATTGAAGCGCCAAACGGTTTTGGACTTTTTTCTGAATTTAATTGCAAAATTTTCTACTGAGATAAAAAGTCTTTGAAAGTTTCTAGAGAAACGGGAAACATGTACCGAGGGGATTTAATGATAAATTTCAAGCACAAAACTATGACGTGCTCAAAGAATTCCCAACTGAGATTCCGGTGTCCGATGCCATTACAGAAAAAAGCTTTCGGCTACGTCAGTTAAAAAACACTAAAGAGTCTGGAGGATCGATGTTCTATGGGCGCATTGCATAAAATCGTTAAGGGTTCATTACCCGCTTTTTTTCTCCATTCCATTTAAGAATAAGTAACGCAATTTCTTATCTTTTTATCAAAATGGGATAATGATATCATTTTGGTATTGCATCAGGATGTTTTACAGCATGTGATATTGGACAATAATGTACGAGAAGAACTTAATTGGTTCAACCAGAAATTCGGAATTTTATCTATTCCGGGAGATTTCCATGAATGTGCTGTACGTAGTGCATTTTGGACCTCGGATTTCGTTATTTCCATCCATTTCTGTTGGTGTTTATTTTTCATTCTCTCTTCTTCTCGTTTAATCCACTCAGCTTCATAATTGTGCTCTTTTGGGCTGTTCCATATTTCATTTCAAAATTGTTGTACTGCTTCAATAGATGATGGATCTTCAATGTCTATTTTCTGTTTTCCCAACTCACGATAAAATTTTCTAGCATCTATATCTAAGTAACGCAATTTCTTATCTTTTTATCAAAATGGGATTATGATATAATTTTGATTACGATTATAATACATTTTGAGTCAGAAGAAAGTGCCTGCCGAATACAATCACAACATACTCCCATCAAATGAGTTTTCTCTGCCTAACTTTCGGTTCAACGTGGCTGCTTGGCCCTCTGGACAACGGTGGCTTTTAGAATAGCTGATCCATTGAATGTTTGGAATAAATCAAATTGTACTACGCAAATAATATTTCTCTTTTAAGCCTTTCCTTACATATCAGGCAAAATACAGAGAACGTAAAATGCTCTACCTCAAATTCCTGCCGTTGTAAGGAAAATATTCTAATTTCTGTCCTGTAAATATATACCGTACAAATAACTGCGTACTTCTATATCTTAGGGTATTTGGAATTTATAAAGGGTCTAACCGAACATGTAAAATCAAAATATGTTTGACCCACTTTTATCAGTTCTCTTCGTGCAAAGACATATTCAATAGAGAAAAAAATCTAGAAATTATAATTTGGCAACTTAATATGTAAAAATCAAAAATACGTTTAACCCCACTTTTATCAGTTCCCTTCGTGCAACGACATATTCAATAGAGACAAACATCCTCAAATTTATAACTTGGCAACTTAATATGTAAAAATCAAAAATACGTTTGAACCCACTTTTGTCAATTTGTTGGTCAAAAGAAACATTCATCATAGAAAAAACACCTGAATTTATAACTTGGCAATTCCAAAAACGTGAGCATCTCTCGTGAAAACGCAGAGATTAATCACATATGACGGCTAAATGTTCCACCAAAGCAAGGTGGGGCCTTAACGTTGCTTCCAGGGGGGAGTATGATTAGGTGGACTTAATATGTGGCTCCACTTTAGATAGGCAAGTACATCCACTGCCAATAGCGGGTTGCATACAGAAGCGGAATGCATACAGTAATAGTTTACAATAGAGTACTAAAGTGATGACGACACAAAAAACTTTTTTCGAGGAATCTCAATTATAACCATGTCACAGTGTTAACCTTGCCACCAAATGCCCGTATACAAAATATCGCGTTCAAATTTCTTCTCAGCTGCGAGAAATGGCTGTTTGAATTTGGCAAAGGCCTTCAGGAAACACTGTTAATTTTGCTCAGTTCATAAAATTATGAACTGGTTTCTTTTAACACGGTTTTGATAGGCATGATTTAAAGTTCGAAAGAGCATATCTCATCGATTGCTCATGGTATTGTTCTCAAATTTGAACAGGTTGTCTATCTCAACAAGGAGAAAGCAACGAGCTGAAAAAATTATCCAAGTTCCGATATTCATGAAATCGTGACGTCACACTTTAGTACTCTATAGGAAAAGAAAGTAGAAAGAGTGACAAACAGCTAAACTTGGAGCGAAAAATTCAAGCAAATCAAACCTTCATAGCAGCAGTTCCGGCGTACTGTCTACTAATGGCGTCACCATTGTTAGCCCAGAGGATATTATGAACACGTTTGCATGACGATGGTAGGATTTGGTCTGGAAGTAATCGGCCAAGTCTCTGAAGCTAAAAATAAAAGTGCATTAAACAAAGGTCGAATGTAAAGCTACGTATAGAATAAATGAAAGTATAAGATATAAGTTATAGCTATTCAATCTTTTCTTATAATGGTAAGGCCATGAAATGGTAAGTTCTAAATTAGTCGAAATCTGCCAATAGGCAAATCACCCACACAGAGAGCACGTCATCTCCACATCAGTTTCTAACCATCTCACAAGGACCTACGTCCCCTGGTTACCTTCTGCATGCCTCATATTTCCTCTCTTCTGGCTGCTACTTCCTGTGTTATCTTCTGGCTGCTACTTCCTGTAATACCTTCTGCCTGCTACATTATGTGTTACTTTAAGCCTGGTACTTCCTGTCTTACCGTCTGCCTGGTACATCCTGTATTACCTTAAGCCTGGTACTTCCTGTGTTATATGGTACTTCTTGTGTTACCTTAAACCTGGTAATTCCTGTCTTACCTTTAGCCTGGTACTTCCTGTCTTACCTTAAGCCTGGTACTTCCTGTCTTACCTTAAGCCTGCTTCTTCCTGTCTTACCTTAAGCCTGATACTTCCTGTCTTACCTTAAGCCTGGTACTTCCTGTCTTAGCTTAAGCCTGGTACTTCCTGTCTTAGCTTAAGCCTGGTACTTCCTGTCTTAGCTTAAGCCTACTTCTTCCTGTCTTACCTTCTGCCTGCTACTTTATGTGCTACCGTCTGCCTGAAACTTCTTGTGTTACCTTCTGCTTATTACTTCCTGTGTTACTTTCTGCTTGTTAATTCCTGTGTTACCGTCTGCCTGCTTCTTCCTGTCTTACCGTCTGCCTGCTTCTTCCTGTCTTACCTTCAGCCTGGTACTTCCTGTCTTACCTTCTGCTTGCTACTTCCTATGGTCCATATGGTTGCTTCACAAAACACTGCCGTCAGTAATATACTAATTACCTTAAAAACCGGACAGCATATTACATCCCCAAACTACATATTAAAACAAAACGCATAAAACGTTACTGATTCAGTACAGACTCAACACTTTATTCTTTAAAAACCAGCCAGTAAACCAAATACTTTCCTTAAAGGCGTTTCACCAAACGATAATGTGTAACGCACAGCACAATTTATTGACATAATTAGAACTGACCTCCTCCTGGTAGACGTAGTGAAACTGTTTAACGTAACCTTGGGTTTAATGGTTGACTCATACTACACTTTACATGTTTGTTTTTAAAGGCGTTTCACTAAAGGGTCGCATTTCAGGAAAATGGCAGTCAAAATACCAAAACTTGATCAAATATGGCTTTAAATGTAGCTACAAAATATACGCTACTAAGCCCAGTGCTAGAACGTCCTTGGTTACGCGGTGGCAACGACATACCCAGCACAGTATTTTCTACAAGATGCTGATAATATTCCTATTGGTTTTGAGTTACAACCCAGAAAAGGATTCCCTCAGTCAACCATAGTTGTAGCTTCGTTCGATCGATCACAAATCATTACGACATCTTGCGTGATATCTTCCATACTCTTGTCTTTTCTGAAGCGGCATTAAAAGAACACTTTATTAAGGATGTCGTTGCCACCACGTAACCAGGGTCATTATGGCGTAAAGAGCACTTCCGGTTTAGTAGCGTATAATGCAGAGAACTACATGGAGAGTCAATGTTAGAAGATGCCTGGTGTTGCCTACCCCGGATTCTGGGAACTCCGCAGCACCATAAATACTAAAACAGGATGATAAGGTAAGATGAGGTAATGCAAGCACAGCTGCAAAACGTGCCTTACCAATTTAATTAGAACAGTTCTTGCAATTGTCGCTTCTATGACATTGGTTCGATCCAAACAGTCCATACAATTGACGCGGAACACACTTTGCTGCTTCTCGATGACGCCCTTCGCGTCCACCCTGAAATGAAGATTGAGATTATAAATATACATGCATGTCATTGCACCAAATTTGCCCAAAACGTAGCTGTTGAGCTCCTCCTTCATTAGACAATGGCTCAAAAAGAGTTGCTAGTGTAAAGATTGTTTACGAAGGTACGATAGACCATTGGCGACCGCAAGAGTTTGTCCGTCCGGCATGAGGCAAATGTCGTGCGGACCGACGCCGCCGGAGGAAAACTCCGCCAGCCGGGCATACCCGTTCTCCGCGTCCCAGACCCCTATCATGCCTTGCGCCGCATCGAAATCATTCTCAGTGGTGAAGAGCAGCGCACCATCCGGGGAAAACGTGCCGTGACCGTAGAAATGCCACCCCTCCGGCGCTGACAGCCTAGCGATCTGTTTACCTGTCGCGCAATTGATCACCACGGCAAACACACCCGGACGCCGCGCGAAGGCGACCGCTTCGGGGCGCTTGGGATGCGCGGCGGCGGCATGGCCACGACCGGGCAGTGGGATGTGAAACAGTTGCGCGCCGTCGGAGGTCAGACCGACAAGCGCGAACTCGCCATTGGGGCGGCGTGCGGCGGACAGGAAATCAGGGCTACCGGCATCAGCCCAGGACAGTGTCGGGAACGCCCCAGTTGCCAACAGTCCTGCAAGAAAACCGCGCCGCGTTGCCATCTCAGTCACCATCCAGTGAGTTGAACCCGGCGGCGACCCCCAGACGAGGGCCCAGCTCTTCGGCGGCAATCCGACGGATTTCGTCGATGGCCTGCTTCAGAACTTCCAGACGCAGACGTCCCTGCGGCTCTGCCACCGCCGCGAAGATCGGATCATCCAAACGCGCGGCGATATCGAAGGCGCGTGCGTAAGCCTCTTCAAGCGCCGGATCGTCGCCCGAGAGCTGCATCGCGAGCGCCTGGGTTCCCTGCAAGGACAACACCACATGGCGCAGCGAGCGCCCTGACCTGCGAGCTTCAGCGCGGTTTGGCCGCGGACGCTCAAATGTGCCCATGGAACGGCCAAGGCGGGTGTCGGACGTAAATTGCAAGCCGGTTACCATCGCTTTGAATAGCTCCTGCGCGGCCTCCTGATCGCTTTGATAGGTGTCATTCTCGCCCGCCGCTTTCATCAGATCGGCATATCCGGACTGCCAATCGGCCAGAATGGCAGCAGAATTTGCGGCGATATCGGTACTGATCGCTTGCACCAATGCGCAGTGATATGCGCCGTCCTCTGGGGCGTTGAACGCAGGGTCAAACAGCAGATACTCGAGCGCATAGAAGCCACGTGCCGCGATGGAGACGGTGCGAAAAGCCTCCGGGTCATTCACAACCGGGTCCTGCGCGCGGATCAATGCAGAGAGGGCTTTTTGCGTCTTGCCACGGCTGTCAGGCCAAAAAGCCAAGGCGAAGGCGCGGTCATCGATCTCCGTCGGGCCAAAGCGCAGATGGCTGGCCAAAACCCAGGCGTCGAAGGCAGTCGCATAGGCGTCGCGCAGCGCGGGGTCGGTCGCGGTGCAATGGGATCGCGCGGTGTCATTCAACGCCTCGGTCGCTTCCGCCAATCGCGCAAAACTTGGCAGAATATGCGCGTCAATTACTTCGCTAACTTCGCTCGAGTGCACCGCGCCCGCCCAGACGCAAACCGACAGAGCGCAGAGGCTCAGAAATCGCTTCACCATCTCAAAGGCTCTCCAGGAAACGGATCAGCGCCGCGCGGTCGCCTTTTGGCATCGCGACCACGGTATCGCGATGGGGTTGCGCCTCGCCGCCATGCCACAACACCGCCTCCAGCAGGGAGCGCGCGCGCCCGTCATGCAGGAAGTACGTATGCCCGCTGACCTGCTCGGTCAGACCAATGCCCCAGAGCGGCGGCGTGCGCCACTCGCTGCCCGTCGCGCGGGCTTCGGGACGGTTATCGGCAAGCCCGGGGCCCATATCGTGCAACAGCATATCGGTGTACGGCCAGATCAGTTGGAAGCTCTGCTCGGGTTGGTCCTGCAAGCGATGGGTCACAAAGGAGGGTTTGTGGCAGGATGTGCAGCCGGTTGCGTAGAACAACTCCTTGCCGCGCAAAACCTCAGCATCCGCCACATCGCGTCGCGCCGGGACACCAAGGTTTCGGCTGTAGAAGGTGACCAGATCGAGGCCCAATTGATCAATCTCGAAACTGTTGGGTTCGGACTTTGCGTCCGGCGCCGCGCGATCTCCGTGCGGACCGGCCCTACAGTCGCTTTGCGCCTCTGTGCATTCACCCCAGGCGTCAGGGAAGAGAGGGTTGGAGATGCCGATATCGCCCGCAAACGCGCCCGCAGATTGATGACGCACGGTCGGAGCACCGGCTTTCAGGCCAAACCGGCCCAGCATCGGCATGTCATATTCAACCGACCAAACGATATTGGCGCGACCGGAGATACCATCGCCATCGGCGTCATCCGGATCGGCGCCGGAGAGGATGTCAGCCGCAGGAATTGCCTCCAGCAGACCGAGCCCGATCATCTGAGGAGCAACACGAGGGCTGAGCATGGCCTCCGGATGCAGTGGCCCATAGCCCAACTCTACCGCCGTATAGGTCGGTTTACGCAATGAGGCGGTTTCGCCATCGGACAGCGCGACCTCAACCTCTTCATAGTCAATCTGCATGTCATATTCCGCCTCGTGACCGGGCAGACTGTGATCCTGCAGCTGCGTGCCATAGGTTGGGTCAGGCAGCGTCGCGATGTAATCCTCGATCTCGGCCACCGGGTCACCACCCGGGATCGATATGCGCAGGAACATCGAAATCGCGCTGTCCTCGGGACCTTCCGGCGGATGGCCTCGCCCGTCTTTCAGATGACACCGCTGGCAAGAGCGCGCGTTGTAGAGCGGCCCCAGCCCGTCGGATGCCAGCGTCGAGGACGGGGAAGATACCCAGATCTTGCGGAACAACCCGTTACCGACCTTGAAGTTCAACTCATCCTCAAAGGTGATATTGCCGGAAGGCTGCGAGAAGGCATCGGCATTCATCCGCGCCCGCACGGTGGCCGCCCCGGCGGAGTTCTCTTCGAACTGCGCTGGCGCGTCGAAACTGTCGGTCAGCGCGGTGACTGCGGCCACCCGAGCCGCCTCTTCGGCGGTTCGGGCAATGATGTTGAGGTGAGGTTCATCTTGAGGCCCGGCATAGGCTGCGGACCCGGCGACAATGGCTGAGGCGAGCAGATTACTCGGCTTCGTCCATCTTCGAGGCATTAAGCTGCGCATATTTTTCTTCGCCAAGTTTTTCGACCAAGTCGAGTTGTGTTTCCAGAAAGTCTATGTGGCCTTCTTCGTCCGTCATCAGTTCCTCGAAGACGTTCTTGGTCACAAAGTCGCCAACCGCCTCGCAATGCTTGCGCGCCTCAGCATAGAGTTCACGCGCTTCATGCTCTGCCGCCAGATCGCATTCCAGCGTCTCTTTCGGGGTCTGTCCGATCCGCAGCGGGTCGAGTTTCTGCAGGTTCGGATGACCACCCAGAAACAGGATGCGGGCAATCAATTTGTCAGCGTGGTTCATCTCCTCGATGCTTTCCTCGCGGCTTTTCTTGGCCATGTGCCCAAGGCCCCAGTCTTCCTGCATGCGATAATGCAGCCAGTATTGGCTAACCGCGGTCAGCTCGCTGCGCAGCGCTGCGTTGAGATATTCGATAACTTTCTTGTCGCCGGTCATGTTGGGTTTCCTGTGTTGCTCCGGCCCGAAGGTTGCGGAGGTGCATGGGGACTTCCAGATTGTCGTTTTGGCGCATGGTGTCGAGAAAGAGCGGCATACAGCCGCCGCAATCTGCGGCCTTTCCAAGAGCACGGTAGACTTTTCCGGGGGTGATGAGGGTCCGACTATCCGCTGCACGCATCCAATCGACGGCAGCGTTGATGTCCCGGTCAGAGATATTCTGGCAATGGCAGACAATCATGGCGACGGACCCTTAGGGAGCTGTCAGGGCCGCAAGGGCCCCGACAAGGGTTGGATTACTGGAAAACGGCACTCGGGTTGTCGAGGCTGTCCGAGCCTTCGAACTCGATCCCGTCAAGGCCAAGGGCCGTGACGACACGCTCGATGGACCGGGTTTGATCGATCAGCCCGTTGACGCCACCCATCACCAGCGCCTCGCCCGCGGCATTACCCTGCTCCAGCATCTGGTCATAGGCGAACCCGGCTTCAGCGGCAATTTTGATCCGTCCAAGCGCCAGCATTGTGGTGGCCAGCTTCATCTGCATCTCCTGATCAAGCGCTGTGTCTGTTGCGGCAACGAGATCGGCCAGGGACGGACCGGAAACGAGGCTGCCATCGACACGAACATATTCGCCCAGATAGACGTTCTGCACGCCAAGCCCATCATAGTAGTGGCTGTTATGCGTGTTGTCGGAGAAGCAATCATGCTCTTCTTCGGGGTCATTGAGCATCAGACCAAGACGCATACGTTCGCCTGCCTGCTCACCGTAAGACAGTGACCCCATGCCCGTCAGGATAGCGGAGACACCAGCATCTTCGTTCTCCAGCAGGGTCACGCGGGCGGCACCACCGTCGGTCCATTGTGCGGCCATCCATTCCAGATCGCTTACAAGAAGATCAGTTGCCGCCTTGAGATATTCCGCACGGCGATCACAGTTTCCGCCCGTGCAATCATCGCCCGAGGCATAGTCGGTCCAGGGACGGTTGCCCGCACCAGCGCCATGGCCATTCAGGTCCTGACCCCAGAGCAGAAATTCAATCGCATGATAGCCCGTGGCCACATTGGCCTCGATCCCATCGGCCTCATGCAGCGTGTCACTCAGCAGGGCCGGTGTGATTTCTGCCGCATCCACGGTTTCGCCGGAGAGCGTGAAGCTTGTATTGGCGACCACGTTGAGGACTGCGAACTCGTTCTCGTCAGACGGCCCACCATAGGCCGCATCGACATAGTCGATCAGCCCTTCATCCAGCGGCCAGGCATTCACTTTACCCTCCCAGTCATCGACGATCGCATTGCCGAACCGGAACACTTCGGTCTGCTGATACGGCACACGCGCTGCGATCCAGGCAGCTTTCGCGGCACTCAGGTTTTCCGCCGACGGTGCGGCAACGAATGCGTTTACTGCCGACTGCAACCTTTGAGCGGTCAGAAGGCTGTCGGCATAACCGGCTTGCGCGATATCAGCGTAGGTGTTGATCACAGCGCCCTTGGTCGCAGGGCCATCGGCGAAGGCCCCGCTGGCGAAAGCAAGTGCGGCGGCAATCGCGGTGCTGGCTTGTCGAGATCGTGAGTTCATTTTGTGTTCCCGTTAGTGAAGTGTCTTGTTGCAGGTGGTGATGTCGGGCGCGGACACCCGCACCATCTTTTTCAGGGCCAGACCCAGAGTTTCTGCGAGCCCGACGAGGCAAGGCGCCATATCGGCGCGCACCATGAGCATGGCGAACCACATCGCGTCGTCGCGGTCGCCTTCGCTCGCGGCGGCGATGAAGTTGGCAAAGCAGGATTCGTCAGCGCCGAGGCATTTGCACGACACCTTGTGGCGCATCAGCGGGCGGCGGCCATGTTGTTTGCAGAGCTGACATAGCTGCTCGAGGCTGTCCAAGGCGACGCTGCCCTGCTCCGGGCCGAGCTGCTGGGAGAAATCGTTCCAGGCCTCTCCACGTGCCCGGGCACTTTCGCACCAGAGCCTGAGATAGATCACGGCGCGCGCCTCGACAGGGCCGAGCTCCGCCAGATATCCCACCGGCGCACCGCCTCTTTGGCTGCTCATGTCACTCATTTTGTCAGGATCAACTTGCCGGCTTTAGTGATCCGCAGCCGGTAGATTTGTGCGCCCAGCGTGATCTCCGCCAGATCGCCCCCGCGGGTCAGCGCAAGCGCACTGTGCTGCGGCAGGCTCGATTGCGCTTTTTCGATGGTTGGGGGATTGGATTGATCTGTCATCGTGCCGGACCGTTTTTTGCTTCGACATGATCCAGCAGCCACTCAATGCCGAGATCGAGAGGGGGCATCGAGGTCCCGATGACATCCCAGATGTCGTGCCGCGACACGTGAGGGGGGTCGACTGCGGCATCAGGCGTGGGGTCTTTTAGGTATGTGACATGCATCAGATGGCCTCCAATAAGGTGGCTCGGGCTTCCCCAGATGCAGTCGGGGTGGCTGGATGCGGAAAGACTGAGTGATTCAGTCGGGAATGTCAACCTGAGTCATTTAGTCAGAAATAAATTTCCGAAAATTTGCCGGTCAGAGTAGTGCTGGCGCTTAGCTCGGACGCGATTGCGATCACGAGACCGTTTTCATGAATTTGATAGATTTGATATTTTATAGAGCGATCTAAAATTAAGTTTTGAGTACATTTCAAACTCATTCGTGCTAATTAAGGGCTGACTGGCATCAATTAGGGGTGATTATAGTTTATAGTGACGTCATACTTCGATTCCTAACTTGTTAAACTAATTTGTTCCTAAAATTCAAACAGAATGACCCCACATATATTAATAAGACTAAATACCATCTAAAATAGGTGTAAGGACAAGTTTTTGTCAAAAAATAATACATTTCTTGAGACATTATAAACATATTCCGTTTAAAGTTGCCTAGCTGCGATCGTTGAGACTTCCCATCTTCACTATTGCTTCCGATATTTGTCATGAATACTTGTGTTTCTCAGATATTTTGAATAGAAATTATTCTAAGGCTCACAACAGCTTTTGATGTAACTCTTGCTGTCTTAAATTCATGAAACAAAGCGAAACAACTTGGATTCTATTCCGATCAGACTTACATCCGGTGAACATTTTTGACTTAACCACCTTACTTTATAATACTAATAAAACATATTCTTTACCAATATGACATCTATAGTTTGATATTTTCTCAATTCTCGAGTCACGCTGAGGAACTTTCATCATTTCATCATTCCCACCCTACGTAGGTTAATTTATACGAATCTTAGTTACGCACCTATTTAGCATCCTCTGTTTTTAGACGATATATTCATCGAAACCGATACCTTCATCTTTCATATAGATGACATTTTTACAGTTCGATAGAAGCAACACGATTTTAAAATAACAATAAAAACGCTATTCGAATATTATTAAACACTATTCGAATGGTCCATGAACGACCACCAATAACAGATCAAGGACCTAGACTAATTTTTACATAGGTAACCACAACTGTCTCCCTAAAAACCCCTCTGAAAGGTTAGATTTGTATTGCATCCTTATGAAGTCATAACAGTAAATTTACAATGGCAATTTTTGGAGAACATAACTTTTGTCCGTTTAATTGTGGATTTGAAATATAATACTTACACTACTCAGCGTCCAGCCCTCAAAGTTTCTTAAAATATGGACCTTTTTAGCCCACAAAGTTTCTTAGCAGTTTCTTATTCTCTGGTACCAAACAGAAGAGGGTGTAATACGCGGATAGGGCTAGTCACACTGCTGTTAGTAAATTCACACTTCATTTAGGGTACCCTCTGTTCCAGGCCAGCCTATCCATGAAATAACCCGTTATCAAACTGTTTAAACTGGCTTGGAGCAACCCCATTCAGCCCTCGAGTTTCTTAAATTGTTGGGAGATTGAGCCCTAGTTTCTTATAGACTGGTTTCTTATAAAAAAGTAAATTTTTTCTATAATACATGATTGATACTAGACGTTATGATTTTGATAATTGAGTGTATGTGGGTATACGTCCTTTCTTATGCAAATGCAGGCCTATTGATAAATGTATATTCGTATAATAAATGCTGCGGTCAAGATAAAAATTTATTCACAGTCACAAAGCGTTTTAAAATATTGATCAAAGTAAACTTTTTCATTTTAATATTTAAACAATTTTACATTGGTTCGAATATAAAACATGATACAAATGCCATAGAAAAAGCAGGAAGCAAAATTCGAAGGAGTAGAAGATTAAATTGTTTGGAAATAAGGTGCATGATATTCCGCAATATCTATGTTTTCCTTACAACGCATAAAGTAACTAGAAAAATATCAAAAAAGTTTTAAATGAAGGCAGCAACTAGTAATTTAAGGCTTTCTATTGTAGATAGCATTAAAGT
>JAAAKM020006971.1:137859130-137872038 GCA_010016025.2 Alatinidae sp. Z8VKAUB7J3 | reverse complement strand
CCATGCAATATTTTGTTTGTCAATTTTCCAAGCTGAATTGTAGCCTCGAGCAGCAACACGAATACAATCATTGTCTATGGTATACGCAGCTCCAAAAGTGGGATTAAATCCCAGCGAGAAGCGATCTGACCATTGTAGTTGCTGGTTAGGTGTCACCAGCCAGCAGAAACTGTATCCACAACTCAAGTGATAAAAAGTAGCAAAATGTAGGTGAACCCAGGAGTGACCAAATAGTGAAGTTAAAGTCATACCAGCTCGTCTCCATAAATTACCTACGATATATCAATAGAAAAGGAAATCTCGGTATCTCCTTGTTTCACTTGACAATAATTAGTTCCCAAAGACTTATTTAACCCTACCTTACATGGGCTTTTTGGCTCTTCTCGTACATGGTGGGGGGGCGCTAGCAGGCCCGCGGCACTTTGACACAATATAACTATATAGCGGTAGTGATATTACAAAGACGTTTGGCACGTTTAGAGTTAAGCTCTTTTCCAACAAATTGGAAAAAAAATTAGGCGTGCATGATTTTTTAAAAAGGCCTTAAAACATACTTTTTGAATTACATTTTGATCTTATGAGCTTTTAGTATCTCTAGGGTATTTCTGCACGTATACGTTGTATTAAGGCAAGATATTTTAGATTTTGAGACAATTATTTTCCAAAGTGTATGAGTTTTGAAACTACCAAAATGATTTCTTACTTATAATCCACCGGTCTTTGTTTATTTTGAGCATTATGGCTAACAAATATACTCCAAACATCAAAAATAGAACTTTTAATTCACTGTTGGTACAAATTCATCTAAAGATGTGATTTTCTAACAATTATTTTGCATATATTGTTATATAAGGTCTCTAGCGAACTTCACCTTATTGCACAAGATATTTTTTCATTTATTGCAAAATGTCAATAAAATGCATTTGTCATTTAACAAATTTGAGAATACGAAATCGTCGGTACAAACTTAAGATATAGCAATCATGTTTTTCAAAGAAGAGTGACAAAAGCGAACGGTAAAAAACTCCACTATAGGTCAACAAAACGCGAATATCTCACAAGTTAAAAAAAATAGATAAAAAATTTATCCATCACAAGATTTCTCAGTACATTTTAGGAAAAGTCACAATATTTCATGTCAATCCGGCCAGGCTTTTAAAAGTTTTGAGCGGAATTGTGTAGCCCCTGGCCTACTAGCCCCCCCATGTAAGATAGGGTTAAATATATACTGCAAACATACTGATATTCTAATGATAGTGTAACTGCAGATTTACAGGCTCCCAGAAGCCAATAGGTGTCTCCGCAATGGGAACAACAAAGTGAGACTAGGATATTGTACGAAATAGCGCAAACATTGTGTACTGAAAATCTTCTTTCGTCTGACACTCCTCAGAGTACTAACGTCAGAATGACCGAAATGGAATGTGTGAAAGAATATACCCAACTGTATTTTGGAGGAGCTAATCAGAAATTGGACTGTCCGAATCGCTTTCGTTTTTGGACAAATAGCAATAGCAAGGGCAAAGTAAAATATGTAAAGAAAACAATAATGTAATAATACTAATTTTTGGGTACACTTTAAGCCAAGATCTTTCAACCTCCAACAGTGTTGTAACAACTGAAATGCCAGGCGGAAAACGCAATCTGCTTATAAAATTACAGCCAGGCTAAATACCTTTAACGAAAGAGACAAATTGATATATTTTTTCCTTTTATTATAAACTAAACAAACTTTTCGTCAAACATAACTGTTGACATCTTCAGAGTAAATATAAACTGTATGCTACAGAAGAATAATCTGTACGATCTGTACGATGGAGAGAAAAATGATCTACAGGTAACAATACACAGATGGAAACAAAAGCAATGACAAAGGAACAGTAGGAAAGTGGTAACAACTAACAAGGGAGAAATAGATATTAAAACAAATACAAAGGGGCAGATGATACGTTATTGTTCATTAATGGACTGAGGTCGTTAATAACCAAGGGCTCGTGAATAAGCAATTCACTGATTACATTTGCAATAGAAACGACTTAAAAGTCGTCAAGCGAACCTTGATGTCCGGTTGACTTCAAGTGATCCTGTATACTGGTGCCCTGACTGACAACCTTATTTCCAAAGATCCCTAGGTGTTCAGAGGAACGAATGAGCAGGATTCGCCGGGTCTGGCCTACGTACAGAGCATTGCAGCACTTATATTGAAATTTGTATACTAAATTCAACATCATCAACCGGGAAACTCTGTCTTTAAAAGGAAAAATCTTGCGATTTGAGGGCAGGGCTTAAAAGTAAAACGGACCTTAACGTAGGGGTAACAATTAGTGAGAAGACGACTAACCTGGTTACGTATGCGGAAGGAATGATAGCCCGTAAAGGGCAACAAAAAAACCCAAAAAACTAACTTGGGCGCTATAAATTAAAAACTGATTTGGGGGAACGGATCTTAATAAAAAATAAACGAATACAATTATCCAAAAGCTACAAAGGATTGCTATTGCGAAGTAATAGCTTGCGGACTTTTTCAATTTCAAGATGAGAATAATGATAATTAGAACAAAGGCTGAAATAGCGATGCAAAATACAATTAACAAGACCTTTCTTATATGAGAAGGGAATAAAATTAGTAGAAAGACCAGTAAATGAAGGCTTATGATAAACACTAGTATTAAATCCATTAACTGTACGTTCTTGTGTTTCACATGTAGATAATATATTAGGGTGATTAGAGTTGAGGTATTGACGAAAGGGCTCAATGTAATCAGGACTACGGAAAATGAGAAAATAATCATTCACAGAGAAATAAGAAGATAAGAAAGGTCTAACAGTGTATTACTCCCCTCGAACTACCAAAACTTGATAGTATCCCCCCTGGGTCCATAGGAAATGAGTATTGTTTCTTTGCATCGATATTGAACGATCACACTATCAAACAAACAGTCAATAAAGAGTCCTAACTTATATTCCAGGTGTAAAATAACAATACATGCAACGTTGGAGTAAACGGGGACACTATGTATCTATCTATTTGATTGGTTTTTGCCTTCAGCTGTTTCCTCCATAGTACTCCTTTTTTCAATTTTAAACACTTTGAAATCTCAAATAGCCCTTAAGGGCGTTCTTGGAGCCTCGTTGAGAATTATTACATTGAGACACTTTTTAAGGACAAGGGAAGGGGCATTATTGATTTAATTTAAGAAGGTATATTCTGTTGTTTTTGTGTTCATATGTATAACTTAAATACACATTTGTGGTAACAGAACAGGTAAACTTGTCTTGTAGAGGGTATTTGTTAGTGCAGAACATAAATGATTAATTGGGCACGTTTTATCCTTCCAACTGGACAGGCTAGTATATCGATGGACCCTGTATGCTGGATTTAATCCTTTTCCTGTTTATGGTTGTTAAAAACTTCAAGGATTTTAATCGTTAGTTTAACTTTTAAACTGTTTATACAAGAATAGTAGGTCAGAATATACCTTCCATCTGCGCTTGGCAATGAACAATAGGTGTACTTCTCCCTCAGTTATTCTTACATGCATTTATCCAATAGATAACCGTACGATTAACTTAAAGCACCAAAGAAAAGCTGTTAAATGAACAAAACACTACTTGCTATGTACTATATAACTATTTAGTAATTGCGTTTCCATATCTCACAGAAAATGATCTGAGTATATGCAAGCGTTTATGAGTTGCTTTAGATCCAGCCAACACTTACAGTCTTTGGTAGACAACCATATTAATCTAGGCTGTGTGAATCATCAATTCGGCATGAAGGCTGCAAAATGATGTCTGCATGTCTATGAAAAGTATCCCCTTGCCCCCCCCTCTATAGAAAAGCCACCAAGCTCCGTGACTTTATGTAAAGTAGGGATTTATCTTTGCCATTAGTTCACCTACTCAAGCTTCCAAAAGCTGCAAATGTATTATTATGTTGATTCCCGTGGCACATAACTACTGCAGCTATCTGGTTGCCCCCCTTCCACCCAAGAAAGGAAAGCTAGTGAACTTGACGTCACGTGTAAAAAGGTCTCCTGCGTTGCTCTAGAGGCTTGAACATTATCTCACCTTTCTTGTGCAAGGAAAACCTTAACATTCGAAAATTTCAGAGAGTCATGAAGACATTTAAATTTGTATGCTATTTTTATGGGAGCAAATGTCACTCAAGAGGAACAGTAGAAATACTGCTTTCTGTTCCAGCAGAGCAGCACGATCATTGAAGCTTTTTTGAAAAAAGTAATTAAAATATGGCAACAATTGAAAAACAAAGACTCCTTTCCTTTAGGTGAATTTTTACATGAAGTCGATTAGTACCTAGTAACCAGGGCGTGCAATTGTACTGTCGGGATTTTTTCTTTAGGGATATTTTCCTTAGGGATTGTTTCCAAGAGGGATATTTTCCGTAGGGATTTTTGCTAGGAGGGAATATTTCCTTAGGGATTTTTTCCATGGGGATATCTTCCATTAGGGATTTTTTCTTTAGGGATATTTTTCGGGGTGGGCTTTTTCCATTGGGGATTTTTTCCTTAGGAGTTTTTTCCGTAGGGATTCTTTCTTTAGGGATTTTTACCTACATTCGTTAAATTTGAATAACAAATTTATCAGATTGTTAATGAAAAATATGCAATACAATAAATGGTAGCGGTGTATACCAGTGGTGAGCAGCAAAAGGGTTTAAAAAACTATTGCTTGCACTGTTAACTAAATCATGTAAAAGTCCAGAGTGCTTGCTTGGTTTAACCATCGAATTTATATAAATTTATGTAAATTCTGTCGCTTAATTTCAGGTTTGAATATCACTTTAATACAATTGATTTGTATATGCTTTAAATAAAATTTAGGCGTTTTCGCCAAATGTTATAAATCTAAATTATCATAGATCGTTCCGGTGGATACGTGAACTTGCCATAATTGATACGGTGTCTTTGCAAGCCTTAAGAATGGCCAACAGTTGGGGGTCTTCTCGCGTACAATTAACATCTTGAAACCTATTTAAATGCAGTTCAATGCAGTGGCGGTCCATAAATTGATTGCACAGGGAGGGGTGGTGTTGGAAAGGAGGTAATTTTACTGCTTGACAAGGTCGATTGCATGGATTTTCCACATCCACATTTCTTTGATCCTCCTATCTTGTTGTAATTGTAAAGGTAAAATCTAAGGAGGGCTCTTGCTTGTGACCTTGGCCCCTCCCCTCGGATCTCTTACTGGTGTAATGTGCTTTCAGACCGACGTGACGCAATGACGACTTACGACGAAATGCGAGCACGAGGAATCAAACCCCGTCCTTACTGTTTCAACGCTGATATGCTAGCCATTACAACATGGTCCCTTATCATTGAGGCAAGGGAATTTGAGATATCATTTGTTTCGGTTGACGTCACTACAAGACTACATACCGGTACGTAATGTGGAAATCAACATTCCCTTTGAGATAGAAATGCAGAACCTCCTTCCTTTAATTTTTCACCATTTAACGAAGATATTTTCCTACCGAGTCTGGAAACCATAAGAGAGCTTACACACCGAAGTGGCATATGCAACGTGGCATGTCACTTGGGAATAAACCTATACAAAAGTATTAAACCTTTCACACCAAAGTGGCACACCAAGCTGATGTGCCATTCCTGTGCCACTCGAGAAACGGACCAGACCCTTTTTGAAAACCATGCCAAGTCGCACAGTTTGTTCTCAGCCAATCAGGATAGTCCTTGTTTACATCACATGGTCAGCCGGCATGTGAGGACTAGGGTAAAGGTTCGCTTATCTGTTTCTGTTTGTTTGGAAGGGTACTAGAGTATCAATACTTTCATGGAACCATGGGAAAGTCCAGTGTGTTTGGTTAGGCCATAGGTTATCGACTCAAGCTAAAGTTCTCTGGTTAAACAAACGAATAGAGAACAATATTGTCTCTTTCTTCGATTAACATTCTTTTTATGATTTTCAGTTTCAGTTTAAATAGATGATATTATAAAATTTACTTTGTTGATATCTGTTTTGTGTTCAATTTAGTAATGCTCATGAAATATTGCTCGCTGTTCAAATGGTCTCCGCCACTCTTATCTATACGATAAACAACTGCAAGATGATGCAATGGCATCCAGGTTATATTACATCTTTTCTACTTACTTATTACCTTAGAAAGAGTACTGGTCGTTCTTTAGCTCTCATGCATCTTCGGTATCATTATCCTACCTCTGTTATCAAGGATTTACAATGGCCACTAAATGACGAAGGGCATCTTTTGGGTGTAGTTTAAGGCCCTCTCAGCCTATAAAAGTTCTTTGCGAGTCAACATTCCCTGTGTAGTATGAGATGTACCCACCATCTCCCTACGGCATACGACGTGACAATAGCCACCTCGATCGGAAAACCACTATGTCGCGTGGCATTTTTGACATGTCAAATCGTGACGCGCCACCTGCGACGTGCCACTGTGGTGTGAAAGCTCGCTTGAAAGTGACAGGAAACACAGTGGCTGCACACGAAAACGAGGTTACCTAAACTACTGGCTTCAGTCTGGAATGTTTTCAGTTAAGTGCCGGTGCGGTGCGTTGCCGTCTAGATCAAGAATTTTACGTTATTTTGAAAGCTACGCTATCATTTTGTGTTCTTGCTGCTGTTGGTGACGGTGTCAGGTAAGTGATAGTTACTTTAACGGCAAGATATTTTCGAGCATGTTGAAACAGAAATTTCTCCAGTGACCTAATCAGGTTGATATTCGCCATCTTGCCTGGCTTTGACAATGGTGACTCAACTGCTATTCCGCACGACCAATGTCGAAGGTCTCCAGATGGTGAACTATTACACTTTGTTTGTTTATCGTTACGGGGAATAGGAAGCTGAACAGCAAATCTTTAGCGATTGCCGTAAATTATACAAATTCAGCCATGGGCTTATGCCACGGCCAGGCTAATATAGCTCCAGTGATGGTTGGCCTCTGGCGCAAGGGAAAACCTTAAATATTAAATTCATTAATGGTTTCTGTGTTGCCGAAAATGAAGGAAGTCACCCATTATATAATTAGTTGAGACGAACGTTTAGCATAACAAAAAGCATTTCACAACTCGATCAGAGGACAAATCTCACAATAGTGAGTGTACTGCCTTAGATGATTTGACTCACAATGACCCAATCTCACAAATTGCTTGATATTTACTGGGAGCAGTAAGTAACTGTTTGCTTCACACTGTATGAGCAGAAGAATACTTGTTAGAGTTACTATTGACCAAGCAGTAGTCAATAAGTAATAAATAAACATAATGAGATCATTTGATATTTAAGATCTTAAGAATTGTTTTTTGTAAGTAGGCTTGTAGGAGCAGAAATGCAATTGGTAAGTTGACAATGTAAAATTCGTTGGTAGATCCGACCAGTGCAAACATCTGGCAACTTTACATGCATATAAATGCTCCTGCTTGGTCGTAAAAGTTAAAGTTTGATTTACCTACCACAAGCCGCAAGTCATGGGACAGTTACAGAAGTTTTTATTCTTTACCAATGAGTTGTCTCAATTGGTTTCCAACTGTAACTCAAATTGCTGTTGCCTCTTTATTTCTGATGGAGCAATTCTATGATGATGATGACCACTGCAAATTTTGATAACTATTTGATACAAAGGGGAGATAAAGTCTCTAAGGAAGGACTGGGGTGGTAACCCAAATGGTTTCCAGATAACTAACAACATCAAGAGGTAATTTGTTGCAAATCTCTTTATAAGTATAATCTGGAATTAATAGAAATATATTTTCAGTAAACATAAAAAAATATAATTTCAAAGGGGCCGTATTTTGATATTGGGTGGGTGAGCTCTTATTTATTGTTAACTTTTGCTAACTTGTCGCAATTTAGAATTTGCATTTTCTGCATGATATGTATTCAGGGAGCAGTGGATAATTTTATTCTTTCTTGTTCCCCTGTGTTAGTTAGTTGCCTTTCACCTTGTATTGTAAATGGCTGTGATTGAGAAAAGGAGGTTACAATAACAGCAACATTTACATTATAATACTATACTGCAGATATTAATGTAGTTAAGGACAACTGTGCTTGTCTCATTTTCATATTTAGAAGTAAATTCTTGTGTGTTATGATCCCCAAGTTCATTGCTTAGCAATTGTTTTGGATAATGCACTTGCAAGATTCCAGCACAATCTTCTAGAAACTTCTAGATATTTTTGGTAACAATAATCTGCCATGTGGATGAAGAGCCAATTGCATAACAAATGGTTTGATAAACTAATAATAGTGTCTTACAACAATAGGTCATTATTCATGCAGAGTATAAATGAACTAAACAAGTCAAGAAGCTAAGAAACTGTAATGGAAACACAATTTGGCATTTTCACTTGATTTTTTGACATTTATATTTTCTTACATTTTATAGTTTAAAGGTACATATGCATAAATCTTTAAATGTACTAATAGTTGTTTATTATCCCAAATAGTTCTTTAAATGTTTTCTGCGTATATAATATTTAGAAGTCCCTATTTCATTATGCCAGTATATATGTTTTTATGTTTTGTATGTTTATGACATGACGTACTGTTGTGCTTCACTATATTTGAGATGAATATAATTGAAGTTTCCAAATTGTTTATCCATGGCAGTGGAATAATCTGCAAGGCTAAACCTGTAACTTTAACATTCCCTTGAGACTGTCAATGAAAAGTTAACTTGGTGATTACCATTTTTTGTCAATGGGCAGTACTTTAATCTTCTAGTAATATTGATAGGTATGGAATTTTCTTTTTCTCATTCTATATAAAAGTGATCAACATCATATTGAAAGAGACTGGAATACTTAACATGGACATTCAAATTAAAACAGAAATAGGTAGGTTTTGTTGTAATAATATTGCTATATGTATTTTACAGTGGCAAATGTACTTAATATTTGTTTTTTTATGGAAAAGTTTTAGTTGTTTTTATGTATTCAGATATAGTTTCACTGTCACCTCTGCTAACACTGTTGAACCTCATCATCATCTGTATTCTCCTCTTCCACCTCATATTTGTACTTCATCTTGTTTTGTTTTTGTTATGTTGCCCGTGATCCAATACATAATTGACTTGCCTTGATTCCAGTGGAACGAGGGTCAATTTCCAAGCAGCAAATCTTGTATACGTAAATGGTTTGATAAAAAGTCAGTGAGCACAAGCTCTAAGCCCTCAGTAGAGATGAGTACACACCATAAGACTGCAATGCACTCACTGACACAAAACTAACACCTCCACCAACAGCTCATAGTCCTCATTTCAATTAGCACTACCATGATCACAACCATTGTCACCCCAACTCTGATCATCTGCATCATCATCATCATCATCATCATCATCATCATGATCCTCCTCCTCATCATTATTGTTGTCATCAATATCATCATCATCATCATTATCATCATCATCATCATCATCATCATTATCATCATCATCATTATCATCATCATTGTCATCATCATCGTCATCATCATCATGAATATCAGCATCATCATCATCATCATCATCATCATTAAAGCTGTTAATGCCAGAAACCTATACAATGGTTATCAAAATAATCATACCATGCTTTGTGTTTAAATGCAAGGGATGCTATTCACATTGCTATATAAATTTGTTAAGCCTGCTTCATTGTTGAGTACCACAAGTTGGCAAAGTATTATTCGACTTTAAATCTCACTGGTATATATTTTGACATGAACCACAACTGCATGTGATCTATTCTGAAAAGTGTCACAAGCCACTGCATTAAGTGGAATGTTTCTCTGTGAATAATTATGATTCAGTGTTGACTCATTGCAACTGGTAACAAATTATTGAAATTGTGTAAAATGCATTGCAAATAGCTGTACCTCCGTTTTGCAACTGCCAAGTTTACCTTAAATAGATTGATCAGATGATTTCATTTCTACAGCTGAATTTACACTAGACGCGTTTTTTGTGACGTGCCCAATATAAGGTGTGCATAATCGGACACCCCTGATGCCCAATGCTACTACCCATGTTGATTTCCTTGATGCGTCAAAGTTAAAAAAAACCAACTTTGCTGCCCCGTGACACATCAGAACAATAGAGAACGAGGATCAGTTTTCATTTGAAATGGCATCTAGCAGCGGCAAAGGGGAAAGGTTTATCGTTTCAGTGAAGAGTCAGTTATTGCTATTTTACACAAAGAGTGGTGAATAGAATCATAAAAACATTAAAAGAAATGAACGGGATAGTCGATAATGCCTTTTAAAGAGTTCGGAATCCTATCATTCTTTTACACATTAAGTTGGTTGCTGATATCAATTCCTCAGATTTCTTGTCGTAATGAAATTTTCTTCAGAAATATTGATTTTGGCAATGTTGTAATGATTCATCCTTGCTTCGTATTTCCAAATTGTTTGTCCTTTCGGTCGGCCAAATGGCAAATGAGTAATTTCTCGTTTGCAAATAGGACATAAGGAGAAGAAAAAAATTTGAGAATTATTTTCTTTGCCTCCCCAGACCAATGGAGCTGCCTCCGTGCTTGTGCAAACATCCGTCTTGATATAGAATTATGTAGATAATGTAATGCTATCACTTACATGTAGTGCATAATAACTAAAAAATAAGCTCTAAGTCTCACAATATTATAATTAACCCTGAATGCATATACGCCTTTATGTACCATATATGCACAAAATACACACTATGCATATCTAAAAATAGAGGTGATGAGTAAAAATAGATTTTAAATTTGAATTCAGCACCCCCAAATTAGGCAAAAACAGGTATTTTTGTGCTTGCCTCAATTTCTTTGTAAACCGGTGTAATCATTAGTTAAAGACATTTTATTTATTCTGTTTAGCATTCTTTTATTACATTATTAATATAATTTTTTATAATCGTTCATTCCTCCTCAACTCATTCTCTATGAGGGGCTTAATGTAGTGGCATCGTTGTTAATGACCTGTGTAACAACAGCAATTTGTAGAGAACTGTTTTTGAGCGTAGAGAGTCAAGACAACAAGTTAATGGAGAATATATTCGAAAACTATTTTCTGTGATATACATCCTTGGCGATACTAAAGATCAAGCGGATCAGTGAGATCGTTTTAATTGTTATATATTTGTTCAAGTAGAGACATTATCCACTTTACTTTACAATCTGTTTACACTTCAAGCAGTGGTGGCCGAGTGGTTAAGGCGTCCGACTAGAAATCAGATGGGATCTTCCCGGTTCAAATCCTGTCCACTGCGTTGATAAAAGCGCCATCAGGCATTTTATTGATGAGAAAATTTTCTTGATTGTCAAAAATACATTTTATGTTTAAATGCGTATGAAATCTATTTGCTCTGCAAGCAGTGGTGGCCGAATGGTTAAGGTGTGTGACTCAACATTGCATAAGATCATCCCACGAAGATTGGAATCCTCTCCACTGCCAATATGCTTACAACGTTGAGCATTTTGGTGATGTAGGGAGAGCCTTAGGTGTAAGAACGTAGTGATATCCATTATCTCATCGATGATATATTAGCTGAAATAGGCAGTGGTGGCCGAGTGGTTAAGGTGTCTGACTCGAAATCAGATGGGATCTTCCCACCCAGGTTCGAATCCTGTATACTGCGTTGATGAAGGCGCCATCGATTAGGTTATGATTAGTTTATCTTTATTGCAAAGGAGATATATCATGCTGCAAACATCTACGTGTTATTTGACCTTCACGCAGTGGTGGACGAGTGGTTAAGGCGTCTGACTCTAAGTCAGAAAAGATCCTGCCGCACAGATTCAGGTGCTGTCAGTACTAATATGCTTACAAAGATAGCAAGTATAAAGGAAATTATTAGGAAGAGTTGTTGTAAATAGTTACTTTGCTAATTGAGGTAAATTGTCTACTCCAACAAAGAGCGCTGACGTAGATTCGAACGTTCCATTGGTTCGGATATCCTTTGAACTCATCTGATTACCCTTTTTTTTGACATTATAAAACTTGGGTGTATTAACCTCTTAAGCATGCAAATATACAGAAACACACGGTTTTGAGTTGTAACGTTTGGAAATTAAGTAGCTACGTTGGGCTTTACAAGAGTTTGGTTTCAAATGAGATATTTTGTATCATGTTTGCTTATATGTCTATTGCGCTTAGATTTACTGGGGAGCGATATTTCGGGATTCTCAACATAATTTTTGGTGCCGTGACCAATATAGTTAACTATGGCAGTTGAGATCACCACGTTAAGGCGGAAAATAACCTCGAGTAAGCTTATATGTCTATTGCGCTTGGATTTATTTGGGAGCAATATTTTGGGATTCTCAACAGAGTATCGCCGTTTCCTCTCAATTTTATTATTGACCCTTTGCATGTGTCACGTGACAACAAACTGATACGGCCTCCCTTCTGTGAACAGACTTAACATAGAAAACTCTTTTGTCAATAGGACGTGGAAATTGTGGGAAAATGAACGTGGTAGAAAAGTAGTTTAACCAATAAGAAATGAAACAAAATGCTCAACAGCATTCATAGAAATAAAGGAATACTCAGGATATTTGTGAAGTAATTTGCAGATTAGCACCTCGACTTTAAAAGTAAGAAGGAGGGTGAGAGCCACGAGAGCATGCTTAGAAAAATAGGAATTTGAATAGCAAAGCAATTTCCAATTTAAAAATAGCCCTTCGGTGAGATCAACTTTCACTGTGAAGCAAAGACACAGACTCTGTCAATCTGCGTTCTCTTCTCTAGAAACTTACTGCATTTATAAAAAAAATTCCTTTTTGATTATACTTGGATACTCTCACACGATCACTGGGTCCCTGTGACGTAATATAATCGTATTCGCTGCCTTGTTCCAAGGTTAGAGACCACTGTATCAATACGTACATACTAAATTGTCTTGGTTCTTCCTTCCTGGTTTATCTTCAATACAGATAATGAACAGCATGTGGCGA
>JAAAKM020006971.1:137844106-137859030 GCA_010016025.2 Alatinidae sp. Z8VKAUB7J3 | reverse complement strand
AATACGTACATACTAAATTGTCTTGGTTCTTCCTTCCTGGTTTATCTTCAATACAGATAATGAACAGCATGTGGCGACAAGCATGGCTTATAGTCATGAATACTGGCTTGGAAACCAGCGCCTTTTTACCTGTGCTCCACCTGTGGTTGTCGGACAGGCTGAGAGACCGAAGTCCTAGCGTGCTTGTGAATCATGTGCCAGCAGGGCTGGCCTTTAATCTGCTGAAGAACAGCACAGGACTTAAAGATCTGGTTCGTTTGTTCCTCAGCCTTAGGTAGGGGGTAAGTGCGACCCCTGAGCCTTGGTTGGCAGCCCACCTAAGGCAGGGAGAGACAGACTTCCTAGCCTTGGAAGGCAATCTCTAAGAGAAGGACTACTCTAAATTCAAAACAGGGTAGATGGGCCTCTATAGGTGTGTCGAGCAACCCATCCAAGTTTGGCGTCCTTACGTAAAACACCAACATATAGCTAGTGGCGAGGCACATATTTAGTAGCTATTCAAAAATATGGAAATCACAACTTACATCTGCAGGGTTAAAAGCTTTTCAGGAACCTTTGTTTTGGAATCTGTTGACCTGAATTTATTTACGCGATTCGGTAACATTTAGGAAACTTTACTTCGTCTACTCATGAGACTTTGGAAACTTTACGTCTACAGACTCAGCAATAGATCAGTATTTGACTGAAAACCCACCATGTGCTGACGACTATCAACAGGATTCATTTAGGGTATTAGTGATAGCGAGATTTCCTTTTCATCTTGCCGCTTTAGAAGCCGCATTTATCAAAACAAAGAAGCCGGTATTCTATCGACAAAAAGAATTTGATTACAGTTTACGCCCTTTTCTACAACACGAGTGGCAGCAGAGGTGTCGCTCTCGTGACCGTTAATTTCTACGACGTGTTTTGGTCTTTCCATTTCCTATCAATTCATCGGAATAGCAGTCTCGTTCCACTCCAGACGGATGATGTTATCAGTGCATGGTGAAAACGTTTAGCAGAATGAATCCGTTACTCAATGCAATATTCAAAGTGTGTACAGCTAACCAACTCTTCAAATCGTATTTATCTTAAGAAAATCAGCGATGTTATCATTGTGCCAGAAATTAATAGCAACCCAACAACCACTAGCATAGCTTGTTATAGCCCTACAAACACAAGTTCCCTAGGATCGATCGACACATTCTACGCTGAATTGCAAACCGTTACCGAAATTGTTCCAGCTCACAACTTCCCGGTTCTTGGTGGTGATTTTAATGCTCAAGTAGGGCCAGAAGATACAAAATTCACTTATACTTTAAAAACCATTGCATGAAATAGCGAAAACATTGTGTACTTAAAAGCTTTCTTCGTCTGACATTCCTCAGATTCCTGACGTCAGAATGATCGAAAATGAAGTGTGTGGAAGAGTATACCCAACTGTATTTTTGAAAGACCCAATCAGAATTTGGACTGCCTAAAATGGCTTGTGTTTTTTGAACCAATCAGCATCCGCTAATAAACAAAATTACTTGAGTTGGCCTAGTAAGAAATCAAATTCTTTCTGTCTGCATAGCAAAGTCTTGCTTTTATGTGGACTGACTCCAGAACGGCCAAATGAAATGCAGACCTGGCCTGGTGTTCTCTCTCACAGGTCAATTTTAGAGCTTGCTGTAAGTTGTTAAGGTTTTGGGGGAATTCGTCACATTCGGACTCTTTTTCAAATATCGTAAATGTGTCATCAACATAACGGAAAGAAACAATGGGCTTTTGGGAGGATTGAAAATACTGAAGTTCATAAAAGGCAACAAAGATATTAGCAAATGCCGGACCCAAGGGACGTCCCATGCTTACCCCGTTCTGTTGTCGATACATTTCATTATTGAAGCAGAATTCAACACCTCGTGTTGCAACTTCCATCAATTCAATAAAAACTTATTCAGGGAATTGGGGAGGGACAAGGTTACCTCTATACAATGCATCGGCGCATATCTTAATTGTCTAACAAGTTACAGATGTCGAAAGAACACAAAAAACTCTCGTTGGAGCCGAAATTAAGGTTTTGGGTATGATTAGCAAAAGTAAACGAGTCTCTAATACGATATTCCGAATAAAAATGAAGTACAGGTTGTAAAATTTCTGGGAGCCACTTAGCCATTTCATGTTGTGAGGAGCCAATCATAGAAAGAATTGGTTCGAAAAGGAACTTCTTTCTTATGTGTTTTAGGGAGGACTTGCATACGTGGACGTTGTGACACGGAGGGTCTGATTCTATCGCAAACATCACGAGGCAGACGGCCTAGCTTAACTAAATTAAGTAAATGTTTTTGATACGCTGCTCAATTCCGGCTATATCATCGTTCTTTTCAACACTACCTAATTTTTGGAATTTGCTAGAATCTTGCAGTATATTATCCATTTTGTGGATGTAATCTGTTTGGTTTAAGATGACGACCCCTGATCGTTTATCTGGTTTTGTGATGAGGATTTCTTTATTGTTCCTAAGCGATATTAAAGCCTGAAAAAGTCTCCTATGCATGTAAAACTTTGAGGGTAAGCATGGGCCAAATCACTTAACCGTGCTTTTAGAGCGTCAAATTCATCTGCAGAGAAAGGTTTATGTTTATTAAGTTGCGCGTACAGAATTTCAAACTCGGCAAAAAATACAGTTTGGTATACTCTTCCACACACTTCATTTCGGTCATTCTGACGTTAGTACTCTCAGGAGCGTCAGACGAAAAAAGCTTTGAAGTACACAATGTTTTTGCTATTTCGTGCAATATTCCTGTTTTGTACCACAAAGACACTACTTTAAAGACCAATGGAAATGTTGACCAGATTTTGAAATACATTGACAACTTGTTGTATCTAACACAATGGTCATGAAATCAAAACAGAAGCTATTGACATTCAAAGCACCAAATGGCAGTCGATCAGAGATCGTAAAAAATTGAGAAACAGCATACGGGATAATAGAACATTTTAGCATTTGCACTTATAGGTTCACATCACAGATTAGTGTCCACAAAAATATTACTGGGCCTCGAAATATCTAAAATCCCTGCAGTTCATTCATTGAAGAAAGTTGAATTGACCCAAGTTTATCACAACAATAACATAAAGAGAAAGTTTACACTTGGTGTATTTAAACGTTTTACTGCCCTCTCATCACCTAACCACAGCATCCAAGAAAACGATGACACATTGGTTAAAGCAACTGAAGTGATTGCACTTTCAACTTTGCCAAAGAAACGGAAGATTAAAAAGAAGCACGTGCATTTGGGAGTGTCAGATCGGCCGGAAGATTGGTCAATAATACAGCTTCACATGAAGCCATTGCCATCATCCTTAAATGATTAAAAACAAACCCAGATTGCTCTGGATAATGCGTATACATATAAACATCCTCAGTGAGCATCAGCATTAGTGGCGGATGCCAACAGCGCACGTCTAAGAACAACTTAACAGGGAATAGAATATACTTAAAAGTTATTTTCCTAACAATATGGTCAGTTGGTAATTCTGCACAAATAAGGTCATACTACTACACTTACCCTGTGATTTAAAATGTTCATTCCCAGCATTTTTCAACTCTAAACATTTTTTTCGGATATCCTGAAGTTAGGGGTAAAAAAGTTGATATATACTAGTAATACATTGCTTCATCAATTATATTTTGTATACCCCAAATATATGAAAAGTAGAAGACTTATCATACCTGTAACAGTGCATTTATTTACCTTTGGAGCTGGAAATACCTTTTGAAGTAAATACTAAACAGCTGTTACTATTTATTTCCACCCAGAGTGAAGGGATTTAAAGCCCTTGTTTTGTATGTTAAATCAAACACCTGGGTTAGATTTTGGTTTCCATTTTCATGATTATAATCAATCACCTGCAAAGCAATAGCTTGCAAATAGCTTCCAAAACTTATTACCCTGTAATGTCCGATTTTCAGGTGTGGCAATCTTTTTTAAGGGAGATTTCCTCATTTCTAGGCAATTGATGAATATATAATGTTTCTATTTAGGACATAGCTCATTCACTAGTCCTATTTTGCCCTAAATCAATTACTATGGAATCAAACTACTTAAACAGGTTTCACTTTGTAAAGCTTTTACCTATTTCTGATCTCAAATTGGTCTGATATTCTTTCCTTATTTTGGTCCTATTTACACAAGTCTTCATAAAATATCTTTCAACCACTTTATTTGATGCATTTATCATTTGCCTTTTCCTAAAAATATAAGTTATGAATTTTCACAGTACATTTTTACCCCCAGTGAGCATATTTCACAGTTACTTTAAATTTACTGGGTTTAAAAACCATGAAGAAGAAAACAATAACACGACAATTTCTCAGCTCTTTCAATTCTCAAAGAAAATAGATGCATCACTGAAACCTACAAATCAAAAATTTGTAAAACTGTCTATCTTAACAGAAAATCCAAAAGGCATCTCCTTCACAACTATACTTTGTTTTAAGCTAACCTAAACAATAACTATTAGGAAAACACCCATGAATATTGTGATGTTAAACATCTCAACCATAAGTATTAAATATTCTAACACTTGTTGTGTTTGCATGTAGGAATGTTGTTTTGTAACATATCATATTTATATAGAAATGTTATGTTTGTAGTAGTCATTAACGAATGTACTTAAGGGAGAGTTGTCATGTCGATATGCTACACAGTGCATCATAGTGCATTGTACCCTTATGATGTTGATGTCCTAGCAGCATAGCTATGGGACACACTGTTATTAATAAACCAAGAGAGGCTTGTATAAAAAGGAGTGGTTAATTGTTTTAAATCTTAGTTGTTGTCAAATAAAGAAACAGATTACCTCACATTTAGGTAATAGTGTAACAATTGCCTGTTTTCTGCCTGAAACCTCTCAATCTTATGCAACACATCCTGAAAAAGACATACAAAGTGGACCAGAATATTGTCTAGTTGTTTATCGCCTGAAGAACTCATCATAACCAAGTTTTTATGCATGTAGTACTAGTAATAGCAGTATTTATAGTATTGATTTTCAAGACAAACTAGTTACAGTTAAATGTTTTGCCTGTCTTAAACAGGGGCATTTTACCAAATCGTTGGTGTGTCTGGCATGTAATGCTAGTTGTAATGTTTGCAAAAAGGCAGGGCATTTCACAGGCAGCCGGTACTGTAAGTTTCCCAGTAAAGGTGGTAAGCCAAGTAAGTCGAAGGATAGTTCATCTTGTCAGAGGCGAAGCACAGGGATGTAATTACCATACCAGTTTTGATTAATGGTAAACAAGTATTATTTATGTTAGACACAAGTTCTAGTCTTTTGTTTGATAAATTTTGAAGTTGTAGAGAAGTTGGGTTTTCCCAGAACTTTGAGTGAGACAAACAGAAGTGTTACTTGCAGATTACAATGGTAATAAGGTTGAGGTACTAGGAATTATTGATTTACCTATGGATGACAATGGGGTTACAGTTACCCAGCCTTTTTTTTGTTGTGGCAAGTTGGGACAACTTGATAGTTAAATGCCTTAGAGAAGCTCAGAATAAGTATTTCTGTAGGGGATGAAGTAGTTAACATGGTCGATATCGCTCGTAGTGCTGCTGAGAAGACCTCAAGACATAAGGCTGTAGGTAGTCAGGGTAAAATAGATCTTGAAGGGGACCCTACACTAGGCAAGCATGCCTCAGTTTTGCAAGGTTTGGGCTGTGTCAAGGGGTACCAGCATGCCATCAGGGCAAAATAGGGTGCCACTCCCGTTAGTTTGAATAGCCATAGACTACCTGAAGACTTGAGAGAGCAAGTCAAGGCAGAGTTAGATAAGCTGGTGGCTTTCGAAGTTGTTTAATTTCAATTTTTGTGTCGAGTATGTAAAGAAGAAAATCCCAGTGCCTAACGACTTGAAAATTGACTATGCAGGGAAGTGTATTCGACTACTTTCTGGGTTTTTAGGTTATTGATTCTGATGCTAGAAATTGTTTCAGTTTAATTTTTATATCACATTTTCTCAATTTGAATGTACACTGAATAGCTTAGGCTGTAAATAGATTCAACGACACTGAATTTTCTTCATTTTGCAAAGCTAATACTTATTAGGAAACCCTTCCAGTAAAGTGATTTGCAAAGAGGGCCATGTACTTAATGAATTAACCTAAACTGCTCAAGCTTTATTCTCGTACGATTTTATGACTTCACAATCATCTTTAGGTAATGAATTTTGGCATACATTTGGTAGTATTCTTTAGGATTGAAACAGTATAAAAATTGACTACAAGTACAATTATTCATACGTAAGAAGAGCAAGTTATTGCCAGATATACTCTCAAGATTATGTAGAGCAAGAGAAGAGGAAATAGGAGAAGAGGATTCAGTTGCTGCCCTTGTTCATGACCAATTTGTGATGGGCATACAGTGAGTTGAAATTGCCCAGGCAACAAGTAGGGATGCAGTTTTGTCCATGGTAATAAAATGGATCAAAGAGGATTACCCTAAGGACTGCCCCCAATGGAGGTGGGTGTCATGTGCGACCTTAAGTGGGTACTTACCCTAGATAAAGGGGTCATATTCAGATCAGATGGTAGAGTTGTAATTCCATCCAGTTTGAGGAATAGGGTTATGGCCATAGTGCATGAGGGGCACATGGGCATTGTAAAGTCAAAAATTAAGATGCATAGCTTAGCTTGGTGGCTAGGATGTACCAGGGATGTGGAAAGGTTTTGCAAATTGTGTCAGGTTTGCCAAAGGACAGACAGAAGTAAAAATCCATTTAAAATTTAAGAATTTAGTGAGGTGGTTAGGAGTCCGGACAAGCCATTGGAAAATGTAAGCCTGGATGTAATTGGGCATTTCTATGAGGCACCACCTGGATATAAGTTTATGATAGTCTTGGTAGACAGTGGTACAAGATTTATGGAGGTGTGACCAGGAAACGAGATTACTTCATGTTTTGTTGCAGATAATTAAATGGAAACTTGTTTGAGGTATGGCTTTGTTTCAAAAGTGGTTTCAGAGAATGGTAAGCAGCTCACCAGTTTAGAGTTTCAGGAGTTTGTAAGTAGATTTAACATAGCACATAGTAGAAGTAACCTTTATTTCCCAGAAGGTAATAGTCTGGCAGAAAGTGTCAACAAGGATTTAAAGTCTCACTTACACACTGTCATTCCTACCATGACAGGAAATGATGCTTGTGAAGTGTGGCAATCAGCCATCTATAGCTTTTTGCAGAAAAGGAGAACAGTTGTTCATGGTAAAATAGGTAAGAGTGCAGCAGAAGCATTACTTGATAGGCAAGTAAATGGAATAGCCTTATTATTGCCTAAAGCAGACTCTTAGTTAAAGTGGGGTAAAGCTGTAACAGTATCGGAAGCGTGATCTTGGGTTCAGGTTCGACTCCCAACCAAGGGATTTGGGAAGTTGGCATCTAAATAATCAGACCCTATACAAGTGCGTGGACATGTTGGTAAATATGTGTATGAGTTTGCTGATAGCAGGAGGTGGAACCTCAGGAAGTTAGTAGCCACACAAGCTCCTGACAGTACTATTGGTTTAGTTATCCCTGCAACATTAAGATCCTCAGATGGCAACACTATTGTAGAGGCAACTAGTAGGCCAGTTAGTAAGACTATTGTAGAGGCAACTACTAGGCCAGTTAGGAATAGGCATCCTCCTGCTTATCTTAGTGACTATTTATTAGGTTAGTTATTAATTGGAATAATTTTTTAGTGGGGAGGAGGTGTTGTGTTTGCATGTAGGAAAGTTGTTTTGCAACGTATCTTGTTCATATAGAAATGTAATGTTTGTAGTAGTCATTAACGAATGTAATTAAGGGAGAGCTGTCATGTCGATATGGTATGCATTGCATCATAGATTATTGTACTCTAATGTTGTTGATGTCCTAGCAGCATAGTTATGGGATGCACTGTTATTACACATTATTAAACCAAGAAACGTACATAAGACAGCTGATGGATGACACAGGTAGCTCTATTGATGATCTCCTGACAGCAATGAGCAAGAGAGATGCATGGAAGAAAAAAGTCAAATGGATCCGAGATGTTAACTCATCATAGTAAGGTTGGTAAGAGATCAGGATACTATCCCTCCTTGGATCTGGCATCCACCCTGACTCTGTGTTCTTTTTGAACACTGATATTAGCCACTCAATTCCAATACTTCTCAGTACTCATCATGCTTCCACTGGGATTCCATTGGTCTAACAGCCTTCCCTTTCTTCATCTCCTTCATGGCTGCCACAATTTCTCCCTCATTAACCTCTTCTACCTCTGTTTCTTCATCTGGTTCTATGTCCCTTACTATCCTTGCATTTTCTATGTTCATTAGCTCCCAGTAGTACTTTTTCATCTCTTCCTATTTTCAGTACTCTCTGTTAAAATCTGTCTGTTATATACTGTCTTATACCATCTTTGCTTGGTAGATATCCTGAGATTCCTTATTCCTTTGCTTTACTATATACCCTTATTGTTTTGAGTCAACCTTTAATGTCCAAGCTATTGTAAAAGTCCTGGTATGCTCCCCTCCTGGCTCTTGCTACTGCCATCTTTCCATCCAAGGTTGTTTTGCAGGCCAAAACTGTTGCTCCACATTTGTTCACACCCCCATCTTTAATATATATATAGCTTTTTGCACATTCTAGCATGACCACCATGTCTACTCCTTTCCGTTTTTTCTGAAAGTAACCATTTATTACTCACATATTCTTTATCATGGCAAAGCAAGTAGGCTATTCAAATGATGATATTCAAACAAATAATTCTGTATATTGATATAAACTATAACTGTTCAACCTTACAAAAAATTAGCTTGTGAATAGGGAGGCTTTATTGCAGATATTTTACTGTACATCATATATCATATCTATAGGATTGAACAAGATGACAATATCATGAAAAAATACGATCATTTGAAGTGGTATAGTCCTATTTATGAGCAGCAGGTCAGAATGGTACTAATGATGAAGTTTACAATGTGATCTTTGGTAGGGGCTTGGCTTACAGAAGATATGTTCTGCATAGATGGGGATTTTTACCTAAAAAACATGGAATTTTCCATAGGTGTTATTTCCTACAAGGATTTTTTCTCTAGGGATTTTGTCCTATGGGAATTTTTTTCCTTTGGGATGCTTTCCTAGAGGGATTTTTAGTCTGGATATTTTCAGTAGGAATATTTTGCTTAGGGGTTTTTAACAACATTCTCCCTGGACTACATACTAAATTGATATCCAATAAGTTTTTAAAAGATTAGTCATGATTCTTACAACAGGCCTCCTCCAGACAAATGTGGATTCCTGGGCAACTTAGCGTAATATTAATCATTGCAACTGATGATGATGACGACGATGATGATGATGATGTTAATGATGATGATGATGGTCATAATGGTAATGTTTTCACAATGATAATGGATTGGCAATCATGAAGATTATTACATATCATTATATATAATGAAAAATTATTATTATAGTGATGTGGTACGGAATAGATACAAGGGATTGTACCATATTTGGCAGTGAATTGAAAGACACTAGTCGAGTAGATTTAATGTCAACAAAGGTTTTCCATTTCTCTGGCATTTCAAAGCATTTCAAGTCCTCTCTTCTGTGCATGTGTTGGGGATGATGCTATTCATTCGAGGCTTTACTACCCACATTTTGCTCTCTCAGAAGATAGACTAGGGACCATTTAAAAACTAAAATGATACGCTCCGGAAGAGAGAGAGAAAGGGGGGAGGGGGTCGGCGGACCAAAGCTATACTGGTCAACGTTGGAAAATAATTTATGTCAGACTCCTCTTGTGAGTGTCATTTGAATGCAGACCCGCTATCACATTAATGACCTTCTGTTCTTTCAAAGCAAGGCGAGGGGCTGCAAAGTGCCAGTTGAACTATTAGAATGATTCCTTGAGATCAGAGGATGTCCATTGTTTAATGGCATCAGAAGAAACATATTAAGATACGACCATGAAAAGGGTACATGATTGAAATAAAACTGCTACTAGAGTCTTGCGATAGAATCTGTTTCAGTCTGGTGTGAATGAGGCCCTCCACAACTGTCTTAGTAGGGGGCGGATTTGAGGGCTTTATATGGGGGCTTTATATGGGAACAGGACATGCCTCTGCATCTCTTTCGGAGGAGCACTTGACGCTGAAGTGTACATGGGGATTATGAATCGACCAGAAGGGTGTAAGTACACATCAAGACAAGGAATAATTGCTTATAATTGTAAGTTGTTACGGAAGGTGGAAAGTATTCTGTGTTGTTTTAAGCAAGGCTGTCGAATCAAATGCAGAAAACCTCCTGCTAAATTCTTTTCCTGTATGCTGCTTTCTCTCTCTACCGAAAACTTCAGAACTGACGTCTCTAGTCGCCAATTTACAGTGCAAATACAAAACTTTCATGCAGCCAGCTAATGAAGTTGAATTTCTCTGCTCCTGTGAAATGAAGCGAGCCTCGTCGGGTTTACAATGAAGTGAACTGTTCTGTCGACAATAAACTCTGCACAAATTTATCAGAGCACAACCAGTTATACAAGTGAACCTTACACACTACCTAATACTTTACGCTTGGCAAGGATTTAGCTCTAAACTGCATTCTGAACTTCAGAATCCATACAACGATCATAGAGGCGAATTAGTCGCCCGCTTGTGTCGCGAACTCCACGACTTTCTATTCTGCTGGGATCAAAGTTGCCGGTAGTACCATCTTTTTCTCCCATCGTCTACGTAATATCCTTAAATCTAAGAATTCCTTTCCTTCACAACAAATACAATCATCGGTTATGCCGTCTTTTTTTCTCCTATTCAATGACTATCACCTCTTATATCTCCTTCGACTTGAAAATCACTGCGAAATTTCAACAAACGAAGAACACGACTTGACAAGTAGCGGTGCTTGCTTTCCACTCCGAACGTAACGGTGTGTGAAAATAAGAAGTATAGAAACTTAGATGGTTCGGTCATTACTTGAAATGGGATGTTCATTTTCGGTGTGCTGATCGATTCCGCTTTGTCTGGCCTCTTTTCTCACTTCTATGGTTCTGTTGGAGTCGTACATATGTGAGACTTCCTTCCTCATTTTCATAAATTCGTCATTAATGACAGCATCTTCAAAATAACTTAACTCTTCATTGTTGGCGGAAAAGTAACGGAGATTGGCGGAGACTCTGGAAAAAAGGAAGACTGAAAGTGCCGACAAGGAACGTAAAGGCCGTTGAGACTAGCTCGAAAGAGTTTGGGCTGTTTCTATTCAACAAGAGACCCATTTGTATTCTCTCTGCCAGCACAAAGTTGTCATACAAATTCTTCATTTGAGCGGATACTATTATTGTCCTTTGGATCTTTGGATTTACTTGTCCCGAGTTTGTGCGAATTCTAAATCTCTGAATTTGCATTCGATCGATCAACTTCATTGGAACCCTGCAGATATTTGTCAAATTGAAGAACCTCGTATTCAATAATCTACCTCTCTGTCGGTTATTGAAATAGAGGTCGGTAATCACAACAACGCAGTGAGAGGCGCTGATAATAGTACGGGCGGTTGGAGGGAGGGGGTGGGGGCTTTAGGTTGGACATATTGCTTAACTGACAAAAGGGGAAATTTCCAAATTGTGAACCCTTGCTACACCGATACGCAAGAGGAGTTGTTTTTCCCGTTTGTGGCAGGGAGTGTCATTTTTTGACAATTCTCTCCTTTTCTTCAAATGTCGAAAAAAGCCTCAATTGAGTTGAGGGAGGAGGGCCAATGTCCATGAAAGAAGGAACAATTTCTGTGAAGCAACTACAATTTAAGACTATTTGAAATAAGACAGGGAAAACCTATAGCAAAAATAAGGTGGCAAAATGGACTCTTTCTTCAAATAAGAAAAACAGGGTGATAAGTAAAAGAGCGGAATCACTGCAATAAGTCCAGAGAGAGTTTCCTCATAGGTAGGTAAAAAACCCTGAATTACGATTGGAATCGATAGTTGTTTAGTATTTTATCTGCTAAAGTGGAGTTCAAATTCTCTCTTCTCAATAATACACTGATGAAGGCCTCCACCCACTTTTAACAGCACAAAAAGCTATACGTAAATATGTATAAGAATTGGAAGGAAAAGGGTGAGGGGGACAAGCCAACCAAGTAGAACCTCTCTATATCGGTCACATTTGCCTCCAGGTAAGCCTTTTTAGAAACATTCTACTGGAAAACGATCAGAAATACCTCAACCTACCTTTAACAACACAAGAAGCTATGCATAAATTTAAATAATATTTTCACATCGCCGCCGCTCTTGTATGCTATTAGGTTAAACAAATTGTCATCAAGATATCAAGTCGCTTCAATAAGAAGAAGGCATTTGGTTCCCTTTTTTTAATGAATTCCTCCCTACAGTTTTCTCAGTTCTCTAGGAGTTTGTGTGGTTTAAAAGTGGGAATTTAAAGTGTACAAAATAACTCTATCGCAGACGTGTATAAATAATCACCCTTAATCGATTTTGTTTACAGATTTCTTCGTGACCATGCCCTTGCGTTATTTCATAATAACAGGGTTTGAATCTTCTCAGGCGAATGAATGACTGAAACCAGGGCGTTTTGGTAAATCAGGGCCTATTGAAAACTTGGTTTTTCATAAAATTGTTTATGAGGTCGTTAACATCTATCAGCATGGGATTAAAGGCATATACCCATGTGCTTGAAGCTACTTACATTATAAACGAAACGGCATAAAGTGGATTTATAAGATTTTTTAGAATGTTGATACTCGGCTATTTGATCTGAGGGGAATAATTTAAACTATTTTTACAGAGAACAGGGGATGTATACTTTGTAGTACAATCATAATATCACATATCCCTCTCTACAGTGACAAACCTCACCAAGTGCATAGCCCCACTTAAAACGCCTTATTCTGCTGTCAAAATCTCAATGTTCAATAAGAATAACTGCAAATTGTAAAAATAAATTTAGTGGCTATGTGTAAATAATTGTAACGTATGGCGAGGTTGGCGATCGTGATTGTAAACGTGGGATCTAGGGGGGTCGACAGCCAGATTAAATAAGGCTATTGGGGGTTGTTCTGTAAATCTATGTTCTTTAGCATGAATTTCATCAGGATGCTATTTAAAACATATCTAAGAAATAGGAAAGACGTTTGTGGCTTGTTGTTAATTTTAAAGTTTTAATGTTAAGCTTCACGAAATTAGGGGGTTGTCCCAATATAAACGTCTCTTATTCAACTTCTAGGATGGAGGTTAAATTCCTTGTCGAGGTGGGATCGACGCCAATTATAAAATCAATCTAAACACATCTGAAACCTGAAAAGTGAAACGTGTTTCAAAATATCAAAATATAGATTCATGTTATTGATTCATTGGCTCCATAAACTTATCGATCGATAATACAAAGGAAAAAAATGACTAAACTGGTGTTAAAACACAAAATACGCTGATTCCCTCCTTAAATAAGGGGCCGTGGGGGCACCTGCCCTGTACCTATTGTTTCTACAGCCCTGATCTAACGTAAGATACGTTATCAAGCAATCCTTGTCTTGGAGTCTGCTCTTGTTAGTCCTTCACAAAATATCTTAAGTATTACGTCATTTACAAGTATGCTTTTTCTACACAGTTCGGCTTCTATTGATCGCATAGTTTGTTGGACGTGTTTCAAAGATATTCATGACTCACGTGCTCGGTCTCTCAATGAAGAAAACCGAATAGCGTGGGTTTGAATTTCGAACTTTGCAAGTTCTACCTTTAAAGGCAACGAAAATCGCTCACACTTCTGATCTTTTTAGCTCATGCCAAGTGGATCAATTTTAAACGACGTTGAGAGATGACGTCAATATGAGGCGCTGCGTCAAGTCTATAGAAAACATCCATGATTCTCGGAATCTCACACCTTCCCCTATTTGAATAAGTCGGCTTGATAAGTATGCAAGTCGGAGTACAAAAACGAAAACTTTGCTTATTGTTCGCATTCAATATCTCTTTGGAGGTATGAATATTGCCGGCCGATCATACACATCTATATTTACACCGTCCTTCGATGATTCAGTGATGCCTGTTCTTTCTTGAAACACGAACTCAAGATCCTTACTTTAACAAAGTGAATTATTTAAGGGGGAAAGCTGGCAATCAATGACATGTTCGTAACGATAAGATCAATATAGTAAAATATCAATTTTCTCTTTCTTACCGAACAATCTCAGATCAAAAGCCTCGGCACAGAAAGTCAAGCAGCGGTTTCAACTGTAATTGACAATCATCAACAACAATCCATTCATGCAGAAAGCTTTACACATTCCTCACAAAGCAATCTCGTTCAATTGTTAAGGGAGAGAGGGTTGAGGGCAACAACCACCCTACAATTTTAAGTGTGGTGGTTCAAATTCATTTAAACAGGAAATGGGGAACCTTGTTAGAATATTTGTAGAATATATTCTTCCGTGTAGAATCTGACGCTTTCTACCGACAGATAAACCACGTGACACATAAACACACAAGATTTCTGTTAGAACTATAAAATAACAGGCGAAAATGATTTCTCGGGAGACTATACCCGAAATCTCTTATGTTTCTTGTTGTAGGTAGTTTGCTTCGTGGGCTAACATTGTTTCTTCTCTCTTTTTCCTTCATTTCCTCTCGCACGCCGGCAACGAGACTGCGAGGTGACGCTGTTTTGCAGCAGTAGGCGGCAAAGTTTCGTAGCAGTGCGACTGCAGGAGTATAAGTAATTAAAATAAAATACAAAATACAATATACTACACACAATCTCGACAAGTACCCACCCCCTGCATGTAGTATGTGCCTCTTTGAGAAACTTAATCTTCCTTTGAAGAGGACATCCCACAGCTTATTATTATCATTATTATTATTAGGGCGCTGTCGAGAGGTATCGAAGGCCTGAAGCTGGAGGTGTTCCCGACGCTCACTACGACACTAACTACAGTGCCTGTG
>JAAAKM020006971.1:137803742-137844096 GCA_010016025.2 Alatinidae sp. Z8VKAUB7J3 | reverse complement strand
GGTTTCCCCCAGGGACAACAAATATTTACCGAGTACATTTTCCTGTTGCAGTTTTTCAGAGAGGCATATTTAAATGCAATGGTATAATATAACTACAATTGTCTTGACATCGACATGTAAACGTCAATTGCATTTGTATTCTGGTCTACGTTTCCACTCAGATACCGCTTCTACTAAAGTAATCAATGTGGTAGATCACTTCTCGAGGTTTTTATGCGATGTGATAAACGAGGTGCCTCTTGTAGTTTTCAGGAAAACCTAATATAGGATATTTATGAAAATGACATGAGTCTACAAGCTTTTGACTGAACACAGTCGCTGCCTTCACAAAATGGCTAATAGAGTGAAGTTACACAACGTTAATGAGAGGCTATACAAAATAGCTGCCTAGTATCTAGTGGTCACTGTAAGTTGTAATACCTTTAAAAGGTTTATAGCGATTATTAACTAGACTATTTGAACTTTAAAGACCTTCTGGACTTTGACTGGCGGCTAAAGTGTGATCCGTTTGATTAACTATAAAAAAGATAGGCATAACTCATGTAACTTTTTATTCATCGTAATAGCTTTCTCATTTCACTCCATATGGTTGCTGTGATCAGTGTATGGCGAAAATGACGTTAGTACTCTGAGGAGTGTCAGACGAAAAAAGCTTTTAAGTACACAATGTTTTCGCTATTTCGTGCAATATGTTTCTAGTATTCTAGAATGGTCCTAGAGCGTCCTATAACGACTAGGTCCTAGGACCTAGGGTTATTCTTACGACCTCGGTGCTTATGACAAATCCCTGGAGTTCCCATCTTTAAAATGTCTCTACTTCATTGCACTACGCTTCCAAGAAGAGGATCACAGAAATGTGGGCAAAACAACAAGGATACGGGTCGGAGTCGAAAGCAAGTTGGCATTCACGGCTCAAGATTTAGCATAAAGCTATATTAATGTTTGGAATTATATGCCAAGTAGGATAGTAGTTTATGTAGTTGTAAGTTTTAAGATACTAATGTAGTAATATGTGTTGTTAATTGAAAAGGATAGGTCTACCAATTGGTGCTGGTGCCGGTACCACTGGCGACCGAGTAACCAGCAATGAGCCACTCTACATCAATTGTACCTCTTGTATTATGGGGAAGCAAACCACCATCGCATGTTATTTCTGTAGTCAAGTGCACCTACGACCAAAGAACGATTATATCTGGAACGACAGATGGTCAAATTGGGCTGTGGGATATGAGACACACACACAATTCAACTCTCAAGGTTAGCAAATCTCCGTGCCTGTTTTTTTTCTGTGGAGTTCTTGTGTAGGTACAGATATTAAATGATTTTAAAATGTTAAGCTTTTAAAATAGATTTTCATCGAATATCATTGAAAGTGCACGAGAGGGAGTGGGTGGAAAACTTGACATTGCAGCATTTATATCGACCAATTTTCTGTAATATGACTTGGACACGCAGACAAACTGCTGAAGTAGACCATGTCAGATATGATGGAATCACGAGCTTCCCCGTCGGCGGAGGGCGACGGGGGACAGACAGACGAAGCTCACTGCCAGACGTAGCTTTTATGTGATTAATTGTTGATTAACATCTCTTACTTTGCAATTTAGAAAGCATACATTTTATGACTGCACATTGTTTCACTGAATGAACTGTAAAGCTAGGGTTTCTATAATATAAATAAAATCAGAAAAAATGACTACGTAGATACCCATCTTACTTTTGATGTAACTTTGCCACCTACGTTAAAGATTGTAAAGCTTTTATGTTTTGTTTTTCATCACTTCTACGGAATTAAAGACCCCTAGACCTAAATTAGGTACTTCTCAAATAGGACCGTTGTCAAGGGAAAAAAAGAAGGAACTTGCATTAGATTTTCTTTCAGGGGTTAAAGTGCTCTAATTTATTGATCGTAACTTGATTGGGAAGAAACAGTTTTGCAAAGCCGACCAATGGAAATTTAGAGTGTAAGAACATATCCAAATAAATAATATATAATCAAATAATACTTAAGCTACTTAAGATACGCTACTCCACAATCTCTTTCCTACCCTATCCTGGTCTACCTTACTCAACAAATACAAAAGAGTAGGTTTCTGTATTTTACGTACCGTTGTATTTATTGAAGTAAAACATTGACATGATGAGACTTACCACTTGAAAGTAATGTTGAGAAAGAGTAATTTTTATAGGTATTTAGGAAACATGATAAACAGTATAAATTCTCCAGTATCCAGTGACAGATTAGGGGCTTTACATTACAGTATCACCATAGTTTGAGATGAAAATATGTAGATAATATTTAATAACGGAATCATTAGTGAAAGCCATTGACCGCTTTCGTTGCACCCTTATCAGAATGGCTCGTGCAAAGAAGAGTTGTTCAAACATTCAAGCACCATTTATGATAACTCACAAGCAAAGAAAAGGATCGAAGCAAAAAATTGTGGAATGCTGATTGGACAATCATTAAGCCTACCAACAATTTGGAGGCACCAAGATTGTTAGAACAATTTCAGAGATAACACAAACTCCTTTTGTCGGCATAGTAAAGGATCCCTGGTTTTGATGAAAACGCCTCTAAAACTTTCAGATGGAAAGCTGATCTAGCTTTAGCTAATATACAAAAACAATCATTCGTATAGGCCCACAACCAGTCGTGCTGATATATTAAATGTGTACCGATGACCGAATCACAATCTATCAGACTCACATTTGCTTTACACTTTCATTCGGGTTGTTGACATTCACGAACGGCCTTCATATTTCTCAAGGCAGGTGGAATATGTTGCAACATACAGTCTGTAAGTCTTTGAGACATCCTTCCAACATACCTAGCATCGCACTGGCATCTAACTTCATATATAACATTACTATTTAGTTTGGTTGGAATGACATCCTTGTAGACTTTAGGCAACATGCGTTGTGCCGTAAACACAACCCTGGTCTGACTGCTCCCAAAACAACGACCAACAGCTTTACTAATCTGGGTCTCGAACTTGCTAGACACTTGCCCTGTATACTGCAACCTTATATAGACTGGGCACTTCTTAGGTCCATAGGGCTTGTTAGCTGACCACATTGAAAGTTTATTGCTGATGCAATGGCTTACAATATGATCAGGATATCCATTACGCAGAAACAAATCCCTCAGGTTTGATAGTTCCTGTTCTATATAGCTTGGTGAGCAAATCATAAGAGATTGTAGATGTGATTAATCTTGTATTTGGTAGAGCTAAAAGATTCCCAACGGACATATTGCCCAGTGAAAGTGGGTTTTCAATAAACTTTCGTGAAAAACCCCTCCAATGATTTATCTACTAGTACATCAAGAAAAGGTAAACTGGCATTTTCTTCACATTCCATAGTGAACCTTAGGGAAGGATGTAAGGGATTAAGATGTTCAAAGAATAGATCACAGTCCTTGTCTCTAAACAAAGAAAACGTATAATCAACACACCAGATGTAGCAGAGTGTAGCATTATGTAACTCACTCAACAATTTCGCTTCAAAATGACCGACAAATATGTTGGCTAAGACAGGCCCCAAAGGTGAACCCATGGCCACACCATCTGTCTGTTTATACATAATATTGTTGAAACTGTATTCAACTGAGCAAGTAGCGAGATTCATAAGTTCAACAAAAACTTCTCTCTGCATTTTGGGTCTCAAATTGTCAGGTTGTTGATACAAAGCATCTGCGCAAATGTTTATGGTCTCATTCAAAGGAACATTTGTAAAGAGACTGCTGATGTCAAAGGAACACATAATGCATCTGCATCCTGCTGTGCCAGGTCTTGTACTAGATGAAAATAGTACCTATATAAACAAGAGGCGACATAGTGTAAGACAATTGTGTGCTGGCAGTAAAACTATGTGCCTGTAAAATCCTGAAAGACATCCTGAGCCCTTGTTGTTACATTGAGTATATAAGCTGAGTGAATAAAATTAAGCTTCAGTTAAAACCCTTTCTGCCATCTCAATAAAACTGTTGACTCATAATCATTGATAATTCTCCAACAGCATATCCACTATTTTATATAAATCTGAACTACAGTAAGTGTAAACTACAAAAAATAGCACAGAAACTGCTTAGAAAAGTGTGCTAATAATTGGTTTGTACACTATATAATTGATTTTATGTCAAAATTCATTACATAGGGTAGCCAAATATTATAGTTTTATCACCTGCATTTGTTTTTTGGACTTTTCAGGAAGTCATAATTTGACAGGGAAAACATTCTATCAAGTGCACATTGATTGACTCAGAGGGATTGTTCATATGCTTTATTGGCTGATACTAAACAAAATCTCCTTTGTTGATCTCAGGCCTACACTGGGCAGTGCTTGAGCTGTATGAACTTGCTGTGATGTTTTTCTACACAACTTTCTGTGAGGAACAAAAGTTATTCAAAAAAATATGTATCTAGATTTTACCTAAGAAGCCCATAAAAGCCAAATATTTCCAAATGATAGAGTGTATGTCCAGAAAGCAGCTATAAGCCGACATCTTATTTAAACATGTATATAGTTTTAATTTTTGGAAAATGTTTTGTTTTACCAATGTTAATATATAAATGACAAATCTTTGAAAAATATTTTGGAGAATGACTACCTCTCATTTTGGGACATGAACTTGCACCAAAAACTTCCAAATTGAATGCAACTGTCTCCTTACAAAGCCAACAATCATGAAGTGTTACATCTTGCATTTCTGTTTCAAATAGATGCTGTATTAAAGCTTCTGCCCCAAATTTTAATGGTTAACTAATATTCAAGTATGTTTTATAAGGCTGCCACATGGGCCGGAAGCAGGTCAGTAGAAAGGCTATAACACTTTAGGGGTAACTGTGTTAAAAGAAGTGCCAAACTACCTAATCTTAAACATCTAACATTGTCTTTAAAAATTCAGATTTTTTCAGGAAGTAAAGGGTCAAATATGGAGAGGTCCCAAGAAGGCTGCACATTTTCCTGCAGATCTGGAAGGATGCTAAAGAAGCTGAAGCATAAAACTATTTCTTGAATGGTGTTTTGAATTTAAGTAGAATATGAAATTGTTAATTGGGACTCAATAGCACCCTCGAAGTAGTAAAATCAAGAAGTTGAAATAGCATGTTTCAGTAGTGGGGCATTAAAAAGTAACAGGGTCTAAATGTTTTAAGAGTCTTAATATGGCAGCCTAACAATTTCTTATTGAAAATGTTGTGACCTACTAGTCCCAATTTTATAGCTATGTGAATGATACCCACATTGCCAGCAGAAAATAGGAAAGGTAAAATGGAAAATTGTCTGCTTAAGATTGTGAATTGAAAAGAAATAAATTTATGTACAGCTGAGTGGTGTAAGATACTTTTAAAAGTGTTAAATGCACTAGGGGAGGAAAGCTAGGTTCATAACAGGAAGGGGAGAGAGTATTCACCTTAAAAACACTCATTATGATCAAAAAATGTTGCCATAATTTAATACGGAGGGTAATTATTACACACTTTTTAGAGTCTTTTATTTTGAAAAGAGCTGAAAAGTTAAATTTAACATGTAAGTAATAAATAAGTTTTTTTTATATGCATAAGAATTAACTGACGTTTTGGAGTAATTTTTATGCAGTAAATGGGTAATTATTATGCACATGCATTAAGATGCAAATGAAGTTAGCAAGAACTTTAAATACATGTCTAATTGATATTTGGTGCTATCTGTATCAGTCATTATTGAATTAGATGATTTTGTATGTGTTTAGAATTAAGTTGAATACCTTAAGGTAAAATATAGGACATAGACCCTGTATGTGGAAGCTAATGTTGATATTGCATTATCATCATAGGGTGCTGGAATACATGCCCTATTTGCTTCCGTAACTTTGTAAAACCCAGCGAATAGTCTTCTTAAAATAAAAATATTTAGGGATATATCTTGATTACCTGCATACTCAGTCAATAGGATCTATATATTTGTTTCAAAGGAAAACTTCAAATGGACCACAGAGGCTAAGAAAAATATCACGAAACTGGTAAATCACTACCAGATGATATTCCTTTACATTGTCACTGTTTTCTTTCTGTAGATTTCAAAAAGCTGTGTTTCTATCTATCTGAACCCACTGAACACACTTCAGAATGCTTTTAGAACACTTGCTCCACTTAAACAAACATCATTTAGTCCTTAACGACTTTTATTCTGCTTCTCAAATGACTCAAATTTGGAACATCACGCATCTTGCACAAAACAAGCCTTATTATTTATACATAAACTAATACAGTCAAGCTTTTATTGCAATCGCTAGTCTCTCTGTAAAGTCATGCGAAATACTAGTAGATGGACAGTGTGAATGTTTATGATTGTATTCCACTTGGTGTTCATAAATTTTGTGATAGGCCTAAATCTATTAGAGATGTTACACAATGGATTGATTTGAGCGAAATAACAAGCATTAAGTTTCTCAACCTATGATGATTATTCTGTTGTAATCTCCAAACTTTGATATTTTTATGATTCATTTGGTTTCAATATTTCATACTTAAGTGGTACAATGAGTAGTATTAAACACAGTTGTTATATCGCGCTGTTACGATATAATATAAAGATAAGTTGACGAGGTACTACGACTAGTTTATTTAGCTAAGTATATTTCGTCCGCACTCGTAATCTATACAAAATCGTCTCTCTCGTTCACTCTGATTGTTGTAGAATTTAAGGTAAGAAATTACGCTCATTTTAAGAAGTTGGCATCTCCTTGATAACGTTCCGCAGTTTTCAAATCGTAAGTCGTTTATATCTGCGAGGGAAATCATGAAAACGGAGTCCCCCCTGCCGAAGCTCTGAGAGGAGCCAGTTGCTTGTGTTACAGTAGCTCAGCTCTATTCAAATTGGCACGTGTCCCTTTGATGTCAACTGTAATATCGAGAATTCAAAGCTTCACCTTCAGCACTAACTACTACGAAGCAGGCGCGTAGCAACGGTAGTTGGGGCCCCTAGGACACTTTCACCATGGGGCCCCCGGACAAATTAGTGCAAAGCGAGGATCTCTACTCGCATAGTGAGTGGTTATATAGTTGGGGTGTCTGGGGGCGTTGTAAGACCTTCCATGGAGTTCCGACAAATTTCGGAATTTTGACTATTTCATAGCCCTGAAACCCCTATTTTGAGCCCCTTTTAGGGCGATTTTACTCATTTAAAATATACAGCTTTTAAGAAAAGTATGTATCTTAAGACGTTAGATTCCTCTCGCTCTCCTGAAGACTTTTGATAAATATTAAAAAATCGCATATATGCCTTCACAACCAAAGTTTTGTCAATTTTTCTTTCAAATTTCGCATAAAATAAAAAATTACATAAAAGTGCTGGCCCCCCCCATGATATCACAATCTGGTCGGGGCCCCTAGGACGTGCACTCCCTGAACCCCGCCTCTTACGCGCCTGCTACGAAGTCAAAAGCAAAGGAATGATGGCCTTCCTTGCTAGTTGCTGAACTTACTTCGCTTTGTTAGGTTGTTTCTCCAATGGGCCAATACTAGGGTCCTTATCCAATGATCAGCACCTTTGTTCTTAAGTTAAAGTGACTGATATAATACAATGTCATTGTCATGTAACGCTTGCTCCACTTACATTCACCTCTTTCCTCATTTACAGATACGAAGTGCCTTTGCAAAAGTTATCGTGTTTTTGGCAAATGCAACAAGACAGGATGGCCATTGGTTGCCAGATACTCTTCGCCCTCTTGAAAACTGGCAAAGTAAGTCTCTTCGTTAGAGGTTGCTTTGCTTAAATCGTGTACGTTGAATGTCGCGTTGTTAGCCATGGCCTGTTTCGGAGTCGCCCCCTAGATCCAACACTCCTATTTATGTCTTCAGATCTCCAGTGGAAAGTATATTTTGCCACTAAGACATACTTATTAATGTAATTGCCATATGGTTTAGACCCCGTGGTTATTCCTTTCCGTAACACGCTCTAAATTCCAAAACTGCAAATCTACCAGCAAGATTACAGCAATTTTCCCGGTTTTGTAGAGTACTACTCGATCGCAGAGGAAAGGAATTTTGACAAGTTTCCGTATCAGCTGTATGGTCTGGTGTGGAATATAACGGAGCTGGAAGATGATTATAATACCCATATATAATAAGACGATCAGGAATCCATTCGTGTATAAAATACAATAGCTTTGTTAAATTTTGTTCTAGGTCCGGAGCGGTTAGGGGTCGCAAGGACCAAAATATATTGCTAAGATTCAAATATGGGGGGTCTCATAGAAATGTACTTGGAAACGTAGGTTTTACAACTTCATTAATCTGTTCGTCAGCTAATATGTTCAAGACGCCAGTAACTTATGAGATGACCTGGTATTTTTTTAAAAGTAGTTTTTAAATTACAGAATTCTCTTGCCTTTCAGTGGGAGGATTGAATATCCAGAATGCAACTCTTGGAGACTATCTTCTCAAAACTGTTTTGGAACTGATTCACCGTGACTACCCAGACACGTCAAGACATTTACTACAATACTTTCAGCTCTTTGTCATGTATGCCGGCTTTGGAGTGGCAGAGGTAAGGATATTTTAAGGTTTAATCATGGTGTATGATTTCATTTTATACAGCTGCAAAAATATTACGTATTTTGTTTTCCTTGTGATCTAGCTGTAGTTTCTTAGTACGGTTGGCTTTTTATTAGATGCTGTACGCCACGGTGACACATCCTTTACATTATCCTGGCGACCGTAAATTAACCTCTTCACCAACTGTTGCTCACCCGAGTAACAAAAGATAAGTTAGCTTAGCTAAGCTTTACCCCCATGTCACGAGACGCAAGGGAAAGTTTTTTCTTTGCCCATAACACCTCGTAGGATGGGCAAGTTTAACGTATTTGGTAAACCCGCTATGATAGTCTTAAACAGTGTCGTTAGATTGACCTTTGGATCGCCTGTGTGGTAGAATTGAGTATGTGAGTGTTTCGCATGCACCAGTCATCGCAGGATCAATACTTCGGATTTTCAGTCCTTGTTATCCAAAATATTCTGCCAATAGCTGAATTTCAAGTCTATGATGGTAACTGGTAGCGAATCGTATGACAAGCTCCAAAATTATAAACGTTTTTTTTTTTCGATAAAGGCAGCTTCTGTCAATGGAGACAGATCTCTTATATATCAGATCATTATCGAGAATGTAAATTAAAGATACACGAGCATGGTGTCAAACTGTTGATAACGTTTTGGTGTTGGGGGGGGGGGGGGCAGCACATTACCATGCACATGTGACTCCGTTCGTACTGAAGAATTGGTTTATGAAGAATCGAAGATTGAAATCGACTATATTACATTTTAACCGTTGCCCTTTTACTTTACCGTTGCGTAATGGTATCGTTATATAGAAGTCAAATAAGTCATTGACATTCCAATCGAATTTTTACCATCCGTAAATTTTTGTCCCTCTTGTAGCGCAAGCAACTGTTGGATCTCGGTGTTCTGCAAACGTTTATTAGGTTAGCAATTGAAGACGACAGAGGAACAGCTGGCAAATACCAACTCAGTGAACTGGCAAAACTGTATTCCTTGGTATCGGTTCTTATTCGAAGTTGTGATGTGACCAAGTCAATGAGATCTTTTATCGAGGTAAGGTGCCTTATTCCTTTCTATTCATTGCATGTGCTTCTGTTGTGGAATCAATTACAATAAAATATTACAAAGTACCGTGACTGTTGGCTGAAAAGTACTTTGCTACTCCCTTTGTATACATGCGCGTCGCCAATTTTTCAGTAACACCAAGTTCAAGATAATCTGGTTTACTGCCACTGATTCACAGATTTGTGAGTACCAAAGAAATATGCCAGCCTCTTACAATAATGTTGATTCATTCTCATCGAGTTTAATGGGAAGTGTCAATTTGAGAGAGGATTCTGCATGAGGGGTCTAACAATAGTCAGCTGTACTTAACTAACCTATACTTTACTTATTGGTCGTATCCTATTCGATTTTTCAATCTAAGAATTCACGTTTCGACCATAAGAGACCATAATAGATATTAATTGGGCTCCAGCCAAATTATTAATCAATGCCATGCGCATATTGTTTAGCAGGAAGTAGTACATAGTAAGGTGATGGCTATCTGTCGTGAAAAAGCAGGTTTTCTGCATATCAGGGTAACGCTTTATACCGTTGCAAAATTGTACTAAGATCTGTATCTGCAGTAACCATACGTTATCAAGTCATTGATCTTTACCCGAAAGACATGGCTAGATCACAGCTATAGCTTCTAAATCGACATAATCTCTCAGGTTCTAGGCAGGGCCTCAAATCGCCAGTTTTATCAAATTCATCTGTGGAATGCTGTACAATTTCAGATCATTGCAGCATCAAATACTTTTGTCGTCAAAAAGGGTTCAATATTTACTTAATTGCCAAATAATATGGGTAAGCATATAATTGAAAAGAGCTATAAATACCAACATAGTTCTTATACTGCTAACTTACAGATAATAAATGTCCTATTATATATGTAAGTTACAACTGCGCTTGTATATGTAATGATGTAACATAGCATCAGATTTAGTTAGTTCCTTCCTAAAAGATCTCGTTTTTAAAACAAACGAAAGAGACCTCGCAGTACCAGCCAAGACCCTTTCTGAGGACAGTGAATTCAAATTGTTGCTTGAGTTAGGCACTTCGTAGTTTTGCGTAGCTTGTTTTGTTTCCCTTTCGTTTGCTGGATTTACCTCTATTTTTGATAATTTCCTTTTACTTAATCCCCATTTGTATATCAAAAGATAAATAAAATAAAAGTCTTCGACCAGGTCACAGAAGAAAATCTCCAAGCTGCGCATGCTCTCTGGAGCTCAACGGAGCTTAGATCCTCGTGCTGCAATTTTTTTTAACTTGATAATATCAATGGCATTTTCATGGAAAAGGGAACATGGTAACCAAAGAATAAATCTATCTTGCTCGACAAACAAGTGACATAATTACATCCGCCTAATCATAAACGTTTAAAATTATGTAAAATCTATGATTACAAAATTCAGTTTTGGCATAAATCTAACAAATAATGTTAATGTTTAGCCATACGTTTGCTGAGAGACAGATAAACTTTTGAAACTGAATGTGTACCGGTATACAATTTACGTGCGTAGCAAAACAGATAGAAAGTCATCATGGTCAAAGCAAATTTAAATTGTATATGACTGGGAAAATATAACCTCCGTCAAACAAAGGCCGTCAAGCAGTTGCTGGAACAAACCCATGTTTCTACGAAGAGGCTTTTTCATCACACCAGTAATTACCGCGCTGGTTCAATACTCAGATGTCAATTTATTCCATTTATCTCTCCCTCGTAAGGCTAGGTTCTAAACTAGTCCCTTTCACAAGGATGATTTCGTGAAGATACAACTTTAGCATCGCGATTAGTTTTGAAAGACTCAAAGTAACGTCCGTCATGGCGTGATTGCCCACGGAAATTTACTGTCATCTTACAGACTTCTTTAACTTTATGTTATGTTTACAAAAGTTCCTTGTTGTAGTCGCCAGTGCAAACATTATTCGCTTGTTATTGAGTCCCCGCTGTACAACCCCGTGGTTGGAACAACCAAAAATGATTGCGTTTTGCGGAAGAGAACTTCATGCCCGTTATATGTGGTATGCCCTTAATATGCAGTACTTGACAGTGTTTGCTTACCCCTGTATTTCCTTGAAGGGACAAGAGCCGAAGCCGAATCCCTACTATGACAGCATCGTGCAGCAGCCTATCATGCCAATACCAGAAGATGTTGAAGGGCTGATATACACAAGGTGGGTAATGGTAAATTTTTGATATAGACGAGAGGGTTCCACTCATTTCCCAGCCATTTACCAAATTAAAATTACTTTATTTTCGTGACATTCGTTCGGTGCATCCACTTTGGAGACCATTTGAAGATGCCCAATTCAATCTAAAATCTAAAAGACAGTCAACGAAGTAGTCAGCATGAAAGTGTTATGCATTTGGCCTAACCTTTGCACAACATTCTGATTTCCCTGCGGTACCGAATTGACGTTTCTCCACAGACCCCTTAAAAATTTACTTCGTTGTAAATCGCGGGCTAGGAGGTTTGGTGTAAAACATGTCCACTTAATTTAACTATAGTTATAAATTAAGCAAAGAAAGGCCTGGTTACTGCACGTTAGATTTTTTTATAAAGTTCAATAGTAATGCCATCTATTCAGGTAGTGCCCCATCAAGCCAAAAATCAATGTAGATGTAACGCTAAATATTCACTTTCACAAGATAAATAGTGTATCTTTGGCCTTGTTTAATGATGCGTACTAGAATTTAGATCGCCGTTACCACAACTAATTGTGTGAAGACAAGCAAAGAGATGCAGTGGAACATGGTGTCAAACTTATTGTTTTCACTAAAAAATTTTGCTTGTTAGTGTTGAGTTTATAAAGGTTTTCGTGAAGCAGTATGCTAAGATTTACCTGGCGATTTACTTTCTTTGGCGAATAGTGTGATGTGGCTAGTGTGATGTTTGCGGTTGAATAGTTCCAAATATTATCAAGGTGTTGTTAACTAGCTGTTTATACATCCGTTTCGCGATGACGGACGAGCCCTATCTTGTTTGTTGTGAAGAGTACCTAAAAACTATTGTTGCGACCCCTTACACCAGTCCGCGTCATTGGCATTAGTAGATACCAGGGGAAACTATGAAAATTGCACTCAGATTACGTGGGCGTGTTTTTGGTCGAATAAGAAGGTCTTGTTTGAGGGATTTCTACTGATTTGGCTAACTTTGTCGCTGTTTTTTACCCTTTTTATTGGTCGGTCGGTCGGTTGCGTCAGTTGGCGTCCGGCCAGGATGAGCGCAGTCGCCCGTCCGAGGTGGGCGGTCTCGTCGCCGGGGTCGAGCGCCACGAGCTCGCGGTAGCGCTCCGCCGAGTCGTCGTAGCGCGACGCCTGACCGAGGGTCGCCGCCAGACCGAGCCGCGCATCGCGCGATTCGGGAGCCGCCTCGAGCGCCGACTCGAACCGTGCGATCGCCGCCTCGAGGGCTCCGGCCGCTCGCCGCTGTTTGGCCAGCAGGTAGTGGGCCATGGCGCGCTGCTCGTCCTGGGCCGACTCGTCTCCGAGCACCGATTCGGCGATCCGGGTCGCCTCGGTCTCGCGACCCTGAGACTGGCGCAGGTAGGCGAGCCTCAGCAGCGTCTCCGGGTGCCCTGGCTCGCTCGCCAGGACCCGTTCGAGCTCGGCGGCCGCCTCGTCGTGCCGGTCGAGATCGGTGAGGATCGCCGCCCGACGGAGGCGGGCGGAGATGCTCTCCGGCTGTCGGCGGATCGCCTCCTCGGCCTGCGCCAGACCGCGCTCCGTCCGCCCGGTGCGCACCAGGGCGCTGGCGAGGCGCAATCGAGCTGCCTCCAGATCGGGCTCGCCGTCCACCGCCGTCTGGAGGTGCTCGACCGCGCGCCCGTCCGAGCCGGACCGAACGTGCAGGATGCCGAGGACGTAGTGCAGTCGGGCCGACGCGGTGGCGTCGAGCTCCACCCCGTCGGCCAGCGTGCGCTCGAACTCCTCGACGGCGCCGTCGATGTCGCCGAACTGCGCGATGGCGTAGCCGACCAAGTCCTGCTCCGACAGCGCCTCGGGCGAGCCGGCGAGCTGGCGGACGATGTCGAACGCGGTCGTGACCCGGAGCAACCCGATCTCGCGCCCGAGCGGGTCGGGGAAGCTGACCCGTCCGTCACCGCGGCGCCCGAGGTGGTGGCGCGCTCGGTCGAGGTCGCCGAGCCGCCGATGCACCTGGCCGAGCTGGTAGTGGACGCTCGACGCGCCGGGCTGGAGGTCCAGGGCGCGCTCGAACAGCTCGACCGCCGGCTCGTGGCGCCCGGTCGACACCGCCAGGCGGCCGAGGTGGAACGGCGGCGCAGCTTCGTTCGGGTAGAGGTCGCGCGCGCGCTCGAACAGCTCCCGGGCCCGTTCCGTCTCGCGGAGCTCCAGCCGGAGACCGCCCAGCCGGATCAACGACGGCAGGTGGGTGGGGTCGCGCTCCAGGCAGTGCTCGAAGCTGGCCGCCGCCTCCTCGATCGCCCCGGCCGATTCGTGGACCAGGCCGAGGAAGTAGGCCCAGCGCAGCTGCTCGGGCTGCAGCCGTCGGCTGGTGCGAAAGCACTCCACCGCCTGCGGGTAGAACTCGTAGGCGAGGTAGAGCTTGCCCAGCTCGCCGAAGCTCTGGGCGACATCGTCGGGCCGAAGCTCGGTCGCGGCCGCGGCCTCCTCGGCCGCCTGCTGCAACCGGAGGATGCGGTCGCGCGTCCGCTCGTTGACCGAAGCCACGTCGGCCCGCGGCACGACCAGGCCGGTCGAGGCGAGAGACGAGCCGCCCAGGACGCCGATCGCCAGCAGCGTGAGCCACCCCCGGCGTCGTTCGGGTCGGCTTCGGTCGAGAGCGGACGTCGACGCCATCCTCTCAACCTCCGTCGGCGGCCGGATGTGCCACCAGCAGGGAGTCGGCCGTCGAGGCACGGAACGGTCGCCCCTCCCGATAGTCGAGACGGCGGCTCCGCGCCGCGGCCGACCGGGCCTCCGGCAGCGCCGCCAGGGCGCGCCCCTGCCATTCGACCGCGGCGTCGAACTGACCCATCTCCGCGTACGCCATCGCGACCGTCTCGGCGCAGCTCGTGGTGCTCCGGCGTGCACACGCCGTGGTCGCCAGCTCCAACGCCCGCGCGCCGTCGCGCAGCTCGGCTTCGGGCGCAGCCGCGAGCAGCCGTGCGAGGGTGTGGGCGAGCGTTTCGCTCTCGGGGATGGCGGCCACCCCTTCCTCCAGACGGCCATGAGCCTCGGTGTGACGTCGATCGAGGAGCAGGGCGGTGATCTCGCCGAGCCGTGCCTGCTCGTTTCGAGGGTGCTCCGAGGCCACCTGGCGGAACTCGGTCGCCGCCTCCGCCAGTCGGCCGAGGTGACCGAGCATCGAGGCCAGATCGAGCCGGGCGGTGGCGTACAGTCGGTCGAGCTCGACCGCTCGGCCGTAGTGCTCGGCCGCCTGCTCGAAACGGCTCCGACGTCGCGCCTGATCGCCGAGGCCCTTGTGGATGCGAGCGAGCTCGGTGTCGGGCAGGTCCAGCGTCGACGCCTCGCGCAGGCGTGCTTCCGCCGCGTCCGGCTGGCCGCTCGCCTCCAGGACCTCGGCCAGGCGGACGTGGACGACCGCGTCGCCCACGTCGGTGGCGAGCAGACCCTCCAGGGCCGCCACCGCCTCGTCGCGTCGACCGACGTTGAGCAGGGCCGTGGCGCGCTTCAACGCGATGTCCCGGTCGTCCGGGCGCAGCTCCTGCGCGCGGTCGTAGTGGACCAGAGCCGTGCGCAGGTCCCCCTGTCGAGCGAGCACGTTGCCGAGCTTCACGTAGGCGTCGGCGATCGTCGGATCGAGGGCGATCGCCTCCCGGAAGTGGGCGACGGCGAGCGCGTCGCGATCCTTGAACACCAGCAGGCCGCCGGTGACGTAGTGCAACCGTGCCCGGTGAGCGGGAGCGGCCGGGGGGTCGGCCTCGTCCAGGCCGTCCAGCACGTCCTCCAGTGGTGCCACCGAGCCCTCCAGCTTGCCGAGCTGGGTGAGGGTGAAGCCGAGGAGCTCGACCGGGGTGACGTCGCCCGGGTCGGCGGCGAGCGTCTGGATCACCTGGAAGGCGGTCAGGGTGCGGATGTCGATCAGCTCTTGAGCCATCGGGTCCGGGTAGGTGACGTCGCGTCGACCGCGGCGGGCGAGCTCGGAGCGGGCCGCGTCCATTCGACCGAGACGGCGGTAGGACTGGGCGAGCGCGTAGTGTACCACCGACGCTTCGGGCTGCAGCTCCAGCGTGCGCTCGAAGTGGGCGACCGCGGTGTCGTCGCGACCGAGCGCCGCCTCCGCACGCCCCAGGCCGTAGATCGCCGCCGGCTGCTCGGGAGATCGGTCGAGCGCCTCTCCGAAGGCCTGTCGTGCGTCGTCGAACCGGCCGCGCTCCAGCTCCACCCGTCCGAGTCGGATCGGTGCGCTCGGGGATTCGGGGAGCAGGTCGGATACGGTGGCGAACTCCTCGGCCGCGGCGTCGAGAGCTCCCTCGTACTGATGGACCAGGCCCGACAGGTAGACCCAGCGGGCGTCCCCGGGCATCAGCAGTGAGGCGTTGTCGTAGCAGGCGACGGCGGCGCTCCGGAGCTCGAACGCGTGGTAGAGACGACCGAGGGCCCCGAACGCCTCGCCCAGCGCCTCCGGCTCGACGTCGTCGCGCTCGTTCCACTCCACCACCCGGGCGCGTACCTCCTGCATCCGCTCCCGGAGATGGCGCTCGAGCTGGCTGAGATCGGGAGACGGAACCTCCAGCACCCACCGCTCGGGCGTCGCCGGAGGCTCGGACTGCTCGGTGCAGCCGAGCCCGACGAGCAGGCCGAGCGCGACGAGCGCGACCGGACGGGTCGGCCTCACGGCTCCGACACCGGGCGGCCGGTCCCCTGAACGAGTCGCGTGTAGCGATCGATCGCGACGTCGGACCAGCTCTCGACGCTGCCGTCGGGCCAGTGAGCCCGCACCCGCACGGGGCCGCCGTCCTGGCCGAGCCCGAACAGGACTCGCGGATCGTTGCTCGAAGCGAAGCTGCCGTCGGTCCGCACACGGCGCCACAACGGTGGGCTGCCGTCGCGCAGCACGGCGACCCGGGTCCCGAGCATGTCGCGCTCTCCGGCACCGCCCACCAGCCGCAGCCCGATCCAGTGGTGGTGCGAGCCGACCTGGTTGAGCAGCAGCCGCGCCGGGCCGTTGTTGTTGAGCACCAGAACGTCGCTGTCGCCGTCGTTGTCGAGGTCGCCGACGGCGGCGCCGCGACTGACCTCCAGCTCGTCGAATCCATCGCCGGCGTGCTCGGTCACCTCGCTGAAGCGACCGCCGCCGTCGTTGTGGAACAGCTGGTTCGGCTGGCGTAGTGGGAACGGTACGCTCTCGCGTGCCTGCTCCTCGATGATCCGGACCTCGCCGTTGACCGTCATCAGGTCGAGCCAGCCGTCGTTGTCGTAATCGAGCGTGACGGTCCCGAAGCCGGTGGCCCACTTGCTCGGTGTCCCGAGGCCGGTCTGGATCGAGGCGTCCTCGAACATCCCCTGGCCGTCGTTCAGGTAGACGGTGTTGGTCTCGCCGAGCAGGTGGGTCATGAACAGATCTTCGTCGCCGTCGCCGTCGAAGTCCGCCGCCTCGACGCCCATGCTCGCCTCGGCGAAGCCCTCGGCGTTGACCGCGCTTCCGCGCAGCAGCGCCTCGTCCTCGAAGCGCCCGTCGGGACCGTTGATCCAGAGCTGGTTGGGGCGTCCGTCGTTGGCCACGTACAGATCCGGTCGTCCGTCGCCATCGAAGTCGGCCACCACGGCGCCGAGCGCCGAGCCGTACGCGGCGGTGAGCCCGGCGGCGCGGGTGACGTCGCGGAAGGTGCCGTCGCCCTGGTTGCGCAGCAGCCGGTCGGGCGCTTCGGGGTAGGCGAGGGGACCGCAGTAATCGCGGGCGCCGGTCACCCGGAAGCAGGTCTTCGGGTCGTCGTGGCTGAACTCGACGTAGTTGCCGACGAACAGGTCGAGCCAACCGTCGAGGTCGTAATCGAAGAACACCGCCGGGACGCTCCAGCGATCGTCCCCGGCGCCAGCCCGCTCGGTCTCGTCGGAGAACGTGCCGTCGCCCCGGTTCCGGTAGAGCTTGTTGGGGCCGAGGTTGGTCACGTACAGGTCGGTCCAGCCGTCGCCGTCGTAGTCGGCTGCCGCCACGCCCATGCCGTAGCCGCCGTCGCCGATACGGCTCGACTCGGTGACGTCGACGAAGCGCGCCGCGCCGGTCGTCGGGTCGAGGTCGTTACGGAACAGACGGTCGACCGGAGCACGACCGTCGGCAGGTGGAAACAGAGCGTCGGCGAGCGTGGCCTCGGGGTCGAGAACGTTCCCCTGGGTGAGGTACAGATCGAGGTCGCCGTCGTTGTCGTAGTCGAGGACGCCACAGCCGCCGGCGGTCACCTCGGCCGTGTAGAATCCGCCCGACATGCCGTTGAAGTGGACGAACTCGAAGTCGCCCTCGTCCGCCTTCACGAAGATGTCGTCGGCGGCGGTGACCTCGGGCGGGCTCGTCGTCGGGACCTCGACCGGACCCTCGGGGCGCTCCGTACAGCCGATGCCGAAGGCGATCGTGAGCAGGCCGCAGGCGAGTCGGCCGGCGAACGACGACATCGTCGTTCGGACTCTCGGAACGGGCCGAGCGGGGGGCACTGAGCGCACCGTACAACCTCGTCGTGCGGCCGCGGGACGTGGGCCGAAAGGCCACGAGAAGTGGCGTCCATCAAATCGAGTATGATAGCCGACCCTCGCGCGCGTGAAGCATGGACAGGACGGTCGAAGGGTCGTAGGGGACGTCCGGACGACGCTCGGGGGCCCCGACCGTGTCGGTCGGCGGACGACGGAGAGACGATGTCGTGTCCTGAGCGCAGCCGGGGCTGGGTGGTCGCGTTCGCGGTGGGGCTCGCAGCGTGGAGCGGATGCTCCGAGGGCGAGCCGCCGATCGATCGCGAGGAGCTGGTCCGGCGCAACAACCTCGGGAGCGCCTGGCTCAGCCAGCAGCAGTGGGAGCCGGCGGAGGCGGAGTTCCGTGCGGCGATCGAGCTCGCTCCGAGCGAGCCGATCCCGCACGTCAACCTGGCGGTCGCCCTGCTCCAGCAGTCGCGCCACGACGAGGCAGAGGCGAGTCTGCTGCGGGCGCTCGAGCTCGACCCGGACCACCTGCACGCCCACTACAACCTCGGCCTCGTGACCTCCGGCCGCGGCGACGCCGAACGAGCTCTGACGCACTTCGGTCGCGTGGTGGAGGCCGACCCCAACGACGTCGAGGTGCTGTACAACCACGCCTCCGCGCTGGCGCGCGCGGGCCGCGCCGGTTTTTCTGTTTATTTAGGGTAGTTTCAATGTCGGGCCCACTGCTCATCAGGGGTCTTTGATTGAGAGATTGCCACCTATCTCAATAGTAAAGCACACTCCGCAACTGTGTATGTTACGGGCTTAACTACCCGTGATGACATTCGTTTTATTTATCTTATGCCTTTTTGAAACTACTGTTTCAAACCCTCCCTTCTTTATGATATGGTACTTTCGATTGGCTTTGGACAGATATGCGAGCTGGATAGCAGTCCTCCCCCGGTCACTTGACGCAGAAAAGCTAAGCCACCAATTGCGTTAAGCTTTATATAGATGCAAACTTATAAGTGAATTAGAACTAACGTAGCTACTAGAGAAATAGGGTATGTTAACATCGGGAATCACCTAGCTCAGTGGGTAGAGCACATGGCGCGAAAGGGAGGGTCATGCATTTTAATTTCTATGTGGCTAATATCTTTTAGAAATGATATAATTACAAAACTTATCGCACTGTCAGAAATTCAAAATGGCTAACATTTTTGGCCGTAAATGTCATGATTATTCCTATTTAATGTCATTTTTTGTCTCGAAAGAACTGCTTTGGTGACAAGCACACTGTGGGCTAGCTCAAAGTATCAGAAGCCCATTAAATTAAAGTCATTAGTTCATTGTAAAATCGAAAATAACTTACAAATATTGAAAAGTTATTTTTTAAAGTAATGCAACATTTTACTGTCAATTCAATGTTTCAATCACGAAGAAAGCAATATATTATAAAGAAGCTACGTTAATGTAATTTTTCTTAAACATATAACAATATGGCATCAAAGTTTTATGGGTATTGTTATATATGTTATTTTGATAAACTGGTGTGCTATTTGAGTTGATAACAGTTCAAGATACCAAGATAGGCAATGGCCAACTAATTTCCGAGAGATCTATCGTCAGGCAGTGAAAGATTATCGTAGGCCAGCAGAATAGTGATACGTGTTTCCATTTTATTACAGAAGCATGAAGTTTAAGTTATTAACAAGTTTACTGAAATCAGTTCTTTTTTACAACGATGGAACAAAGAGAGTGACTCTATGGTTTTCAGTGGAAACTAGACAAAGGCTTGCCACTTTTTAATTCGTTGGTCAGATGACTCTTTGTTATGCTAAAGCTATCGGTGATTGTAAAATCACCACAGTTACACTTTCAAACGAAGGTGCTTCTTTTTTCATTCCATTTATTGCTTTTAGCTCTCTGTTGTTCTGTTGTTCTTCCTCCGCCAAAATGAAATGTAGGCAGTACAGAACATGATTTTCAGGATGTCAGAATCAAGCCAGAGTCATCCGTGATTCCTACTCTTCCCTCAAGTCCAAAAGGCGCTGTTTTTTAATAGGTAAACACCAGTCGCAAAATTTTCGTGGAAAACCACCATTATATTTGTTGGCAACGCAAAGCAGAATACTTCGTTTGTCGGATGCACAACACATTACCACTGTTACTACTTTACTGCGTCAGCGCAAGAAGCCAGCAACTTTTTTTTTAGAGTGCACCCAAAAGTAAAAACTAGGAAATGTCATTTTGTTTCCTACCAAGCTTTGTCGTTGAAAATTAATGGGCTTTAAAAGTCCTTTGTGAGTCCGACAGACTTTCGACGCAAAAATTTAATGCTGTGACGACGCAAATAATTTTTTTGGTAACAAGTCGTCCAAACAGCAACCCGTCCAGCTGCAATTCACCACATAATCATAGCTAAGACAAATGCCACGTTAATGCATCGTGTGTGTCCGACATATTTTGCGTAAGATATTTTCGTTTGCATACCCGGAAAGGCTTTGCAATAATTTTTGACTGTTTACAAACATACAATGTATTTTGATTCAAGTTTCACTAGAACATGATATGATTCCAAGTAAATGTATTCCCAACGTTACCAAAAAGGATTTGTGCGTCTGATAGATATGTGAATTGCAACTTTGGACGCATGTGATGCATATTGTTTTGAACAGGTTTGTTTTATTATTTGCACGTCAATCGAATGATAATTCGAATGACAAACCTCGTTTCGAACGTTGGAAACTGCTTCAGCATTTTTGTAGTTTGAATCTGTTGGTTATTGTCTTGCGCTGTTGAAAAATGTATGCTCATATGGCAATGGTCACTATAAAAATGGTGAGAAGATGATGGAATACCGGATTTGAGAGAAGTGGTATCACAAACCTTGCTTAGCAAGGTAGCGCTCTTTTGACGGCATGTTTTCGAATGCTTTAACCCGGGATCACACAGTACAATAAAGTACAGTACATGATGTTACAGAAGCAAGCTTTGCTTTCGGGTGATTACCTGTCAGTGCACAATGTTATTTATGAGTTACTGTTCCTACAGTTAATTCTTGTTGATTGTCGCAAAACGAAGATCTTTCACTATATGTGCCATTGCTCGCTTTTTCTAAACAATAATATCTTCTAACATTTACTGTAAGGGACAACTTTTGTCAAAAAATCTGTCCGACGCACACTTTCTTTTTTAGCTAACTATAATCAAGACAAAGTTAATGCCATCCGTATCAACCTTGGAAACCAAAAGTACCCATGGAAAAGTACATAAAAATATTTCCAGATGTTGATTTGCTCGACATCAATTCTCGAGTAAACATCTGTGTGTCCGACAGATACATTGCGCCTTAGTTGACTGAAAGTTTTGAATCCTCTATAAAACATTGCGACCAGGAAATAGTTTTACAGTGGCAAACTACAATGTATTTCTCTACCATAAGTAATATTTTGATTTGCATTTGCAAATATCGATAAAATCGCAAAAGTTAGCAAATTTTGAAAAACGTCAAATTTATCGCGTGCGTCTGATATATCTGTTTTTTGGATCATGGTTTACGGTAATGCAAATTCTTGTGTGTTTTTCTAATGTGTGTTGGTAGATGTTACATATCATATCATATCAAATGGTTCAATGTATGCTATGTGTTTTAAAATTGCTTTTGAAGTATGAAATGTGCGTCCGACAGATTTTGCTTTGAAAAACAGCGCCAAAAGAGCATCTTTAGAAAAAGCAATGTGACAAAGCAGATGCGATCAGCCAGCCAAACAGAAGCGCTTCAAGGTTGCAATTCTAATACATGCTCTTTTTGAGAGATGTATGTTGTCCATGACGCTCGTTTCATAAATCATTCTCAAACTTGAATTCAATATTGTGACAAGTCCAACATAATTAGTGAAAAAATGCTTATCCCTGTACCATTAACCAAGCTCAGTACAAATCCTTTCGATACAATAAACATCTAATTTTTTCTGGATTTCGACAATTTTGCCTTTTTCTTTCATAAATCCAAATCGCGCGTCACTTATTTCAGTTAACGTACGCCATATTATTCTGCTTAGAATGATTTGCAGGACCAACTTTGTGGTCTTTGTGGTGACACTCACATTTAGTTGTTCTCAGTTTTTGTGACAGAGTAATGAAGGTGGAGTTGTTCAGCACTGATGGAAATTCGCCTTTTCCGTAAATAGCATTGTACAATTCGGTTAAAACGAGAACGCCCTGTTCAACCGATGCTCGTAGTATTTCTGCGGTTACATCATCAGGGCCTGGAGCGTTTCGATTAGGGAGCTTGCGAAGGGCTGCCTCTACCTCACTTTTCAGGATAGGCTGGCCTTCTGTTCCATCAGTAAGTGGCTTTTGACCTCTCTCATCATCGTTGTATAGTGACCCGGTGTACTCTTCTCATCTTTTCAGAATCTCATCTTGTTCCATCAAAATCTCTCCGGAGATCGACAAGCATTGGATACACTTCTGGATTTACTTGTTACTTTCTTAATTTGAGCGTTCATCAAACGCGTATTATGGTGAGTTTGTAGATTGCTCAATTTGCTTGCACCCTTTTTGGAGGAAATCTTCTTTAGCTTTGCGACACTCTGACCAAATTTCCTTATTTAACCGCGTGAATTCGAGAGGATCGCTTTTATATTTTCTGCGCTGCCCCATTTTTTCCAAGATGTCAGCATTCATCCATCGTTGTTTCGCTTTGCTTTCCTGCTCAGGTAAAATGCGCTCCGCCGATTCCACCAAAGCCTGCCACATCAAACCAAAGGTGCCTTCAACATCAGATGTATTGATTTCGGCCTCTGCTTTTAGTCGTTCAAATCTATTCGATATCTCTAAGGAAAAAGCGATTTTGTACTGTGAACTTCAAAGCGCTTCTGACGATACTCGCTTGCTCACACTTGGTTTCTTCAGCATTTGCAGTTTGATTCTGAGCTGCGCAATGACTGGCACATGATCGTTATTACAGTTCGCCCCGGGATAAGCCTTTGCCGACCTGCAGACTTTACGAAATCTTTTGTTAACCGTGAATGTAATCAATTTGATTCTTATGACGGCCGTCTCGGCTCATATATGTCCATATTAACTAGAAGTGCTCTCAACTATTGTTAATTCTCCATGATAGTTACGACGATTTTACACAATCGCCAGTGAATACAGATATATGTTGGTTTTAAAAAGAAGCATTTCTGTCCTCTATATTTTGAAGCTATCAAAGCTTTAGATCCCTGATATTAATTCCTGAAGGAGCATGTACACGCCAAACGAAAATAAATCCCCTATCTTGCTAAGAGTGTAATAATTTATGCAGCTCCAAGAAAACAAAATAGATTTGGTGAAAGTGAACAATGTAATTATGCTCAGACTAGAGTAATTTAAACATAGACTTCGCCGTTGTGAATTCTTTTACTTAATAACATAGACTGTCTTCATGATGTGCTGTAGGTATAACCCCTGCACATGAAAGAACTTTAATTTTTCACTTGATATGTTGCTTATTAACTGGTTTGTCATTCCTTTGTGGTCAAACTGCGTCATTAGAATCGCAACTGCAACAGAACTTCGCCGATTTCAAACTAACATGGTGAGAATAAATATCTTTCAGGATAACTTTTCACCTTTCTTGATCTCTTGGATGAGGATGTTAGTAGTTCTGTGAAGTAACAATGTTTGTTCCATCATTCCCGACGTTAAAAATCAGCGCGGGAATTCGGGTATCATAACAAAATGCAGATAGTTTGTTAGTGGTACAAACCAAGAATATTGCACGAAATAGCATAAACATTGCGTACTGAAAAGCTTTTTTCGTCTGACATTCCTCAGAGTACTAACGTCAGAATGACCGAAATGGAATGTGTGAAAGAGTATACCCAACTGTATTTTGAAGGAGCCAATCAGAAATTGGACTGTCTGAATGGCTGTGTTTTTGGACCAATCAGCGTCCATTACAACAAGATTAATTAATAAAGTCGTGCGGCCAACATAACCAGCCTCACACTGGCATGAAAATTGATAAACTACAGAGCTAGAATTTGTGGAAGGCACATTTGAGGTTGGTTGACCGAATTCAGCAGCATGTACCGTCGTATATTCGCCAAACATCGACTCCTAAAAGGAAACACCACCTCGGGTTTCAAAGACCAAAAACACCACTACGCAACGTGACTCTGCCTTAGGGCAGCACTTGCTTGAGAACCCAGACTGTGCCAAAGTGTACACGGAAGATTGCTTCCGTATTATAGGAAAGGCCATGTCTGCATTTCATTTGGCCGTTCTGGAGCCAGTCTACATAAAAGCAAGACAACCTTTGCAACTCACACAAAAAGAATTCGTTTCTTCGCTAGGCCTATTTAATTTACGAAATGCAAATGTCACCCGAGCATCGTCCTGCGCCATGCTGGTTGGCTCATGCTGACTGAGCTGGTTCCAAAACTCATGACGAAATTGGAAGTGCGGTTGTTGCTGCCTGTTGGCTTTCTTTTTGATACGATTTTCCAGACACAAAATGGGATGATATATTCATTCAATGAAAGTAGTGTTATGATCAAATCGAAAGCGAAGGGAATGCCAAGAAGGCCAGATTCCTTAGAAAATATGCCCTATTAAAATGCTGTAAAATGATAAAAACAGGTTTTAGGATCCACAGTACATGCAAAAGATTGTATATTAAAGCATTGCTTTCCCACATTTTACATCTTGTAGTTCATGTTTAATCGGAATTTCCACCTACTGTTTGTAAGCTCTTGACAGGACTCTGGTCGTTCGGAAAATGATATCCATACCTGTGATTTTGCGCCTACAAGCAAATGACTTCTTTTTATAAAAAAATGAACTTTATTATCATCTTGCTCTCCTCAATTGACGTTTGTTTAGCCGAGGCTTAGCTCACCATCATATGTTATGTGATAGTACTCTATAACGACAGAAATGAGTGTTAACTAGAGAAGGACATTTTCTTTGTCAATATGGACGTCAAGCACTTACAAACGTAGTCTAATTCAGGATTTTACACATTGATCACTGAAAGAACGTTAAAATATCAAAAAGTAAGAACAATGTCCGTCTTCTCATATTGCTCCTAGGCAAATACCCAGCATGCCTATGTTTAAAATAACTTTTGCCTTCAATGGCAAAAAACAGAATTCTCTGTCAAGGCTTGAGTATGTTGTAAGTTGGTGACTAAGACCATGATACGTTAAGAAACGTTTTTTAAGTGGAATTATATAAATATCGTATTAAAAACGTGAGAGGAAAGTACTATGAGATAAAAATTGGTTGTGAAGAGAATTGTTGAACAACTTCATTCCCACGGAATGGTAATGTTGCTCCTTCCATTTTCATGTATCAAATAGTAAAAGCATATACGCCAATGCAAACAAACAGAGAAGACAGCGTGAGGTACAACCTAATCAACCGATAGTCATTTTTAAGGGTATTTATATAAAACCAATATATTAACAGAAACTGGTACTATAAACTAAACCATATTGGTTTATTTAACTATAGTCATCAATTGAGGATATTTTCTTTGACGATAGCTTAATATTTTTGTACTTATACGGTTTTCTCTGATTATTTTGAGAACTTTATTGCCAAAGTGATTTTTTTATTAGCTTTTCTTATACTCCTAAAATAATTAATTCAAAAAGGAAACGAAAAGACGGTAAGGAATTTTAACTCAAGTTATACAAAGTATCACAAAATTGTAACCAAGCCATCAGTATCATAAAAACTATTCCATTACACAACAGCTTGCATATAAATATTTAAACTATATTAGAATTTAATCTAGTAGTGTCATTGTTGTAACAATTACATTTAAATTTGGACCTCCCCTCGCTCTTCACAGTCTTAAGGACAGCTTTATATAAACTAGTAAAAGGAAAAAAGTAAACTACTACGTCTATAGAGAAGTGGACAGGTTTGAATCCCCATTTCTCAGACTTGAGTTGAGTATTTTATGGTGTATTTCAGCTAAACAGTTTAGAATTGTTATTGCTTAAGTCGAGGTTTCTATAATATAAGTGTGATGGTTTTTACTTTAGAAAATTAACAAAAAGATCTCTACAAAGGAACACGTCACTTTAACGAAAACGCATTATTAACATTCGAATAGGTTGTTTTCTGAAAAATTTTGTCTGTATTATTGTCTATTGATTCTTGTTACAAACTGCTTTTGTCAGTTTTCTTCATCAGATGTTTGTGTTAAAAACAAAAAAATGATTTGTATACAAATGTGGCCTTCAGATTCACCATGAAATAATCTGCTTTTTACCTTCAATAGATACTTGCGAGAAAATTTGAAATAATTTGTCTTTATGACTAAAAAGTGACCAACATTTTCAATAAACAATAAGACGTTTGAGATAGTTGCAAAGGGCTTCAACAAGGCTTAACCTAGTAGGGGAGACATGGTTCAGGCTCATCTATTGATACAGTGGGGTTCGTGTAGTGCCTTCCCTCTCCTAGCTTTGTTCACATCAAATTCCTTATAACTGTTTAAGTTACTAATCAAGTAACTCGTCGGATCGAAGAACGTTTTACATCAATTAGCCATATTGGCTCCTTATTCAAGAACCATTAGCTATATTGAATCACAAAATCTCGATAGTGGATTCCAGGTGTAAACGGAAGCTAAACAAGTTTTGCTTCAGGCTTTGTAAGCTTGGGACAACAAGTAGCTAGATAAGATATGCCACTAAAAATTGCATCTCCAGTAAAACTGTATGCCGTACCGAAACACGGTCAATACGCGATTGATGATCCAAATTCCTACGAAAAAGTTTGGCCCTATGCCTGCCCTGACCTTTTGATTCTAATAACATGCAAAGCACCTGTTCATTTTTTGCGTTTACATTCATAAAGATTGTTTTTTGCAATTCTATTCTCTCTTTTTTTATTTGTAGTGGAACTGAATCGAAAATACCTGTAATAAAAAGATTCTGCATTTTAAATCAGTGATATCATCACTACGTTAAATGTTTCAGTTTGTGAGAAAGCTACAGTCTACATGACAACATAAACAAGTCCAATCTCTAACATATTTTTGTCATTAAACACTGCAACTCACAAACTACTCGTAGCTCTTTTTTAAGAAAACAACGATTTTGCTATTACCAGATGACCTATCGAGCTCTATTGGCTTATATGGACATTTCAATGTGCCCGTTATCAACATAAATTCAATTTGATTTCCAAATTATTGTGAATGTAATGATCAACAGGAGGTGTGAGTGATTGGCTGAAACCACACTAAGACAGTAAGAAGTATTTTTTCTTCTCTTCACAATTCTGAAGATGGTTACAGTGACTAAAATGATAATAGCTTTAATTGCTATTTATTATTATTATGCAATAAAAGTTCATAGGCACTTAATCATTTTAAAGAACAAAATGCGTTAGAATGTGTTGAAGAGCAAATTTTGCACTACCAGGAGGCCTCTGGAACCCGAACACATTTCATTTACCTCTTTCATCTTCATCATAGATGAAACAGAACAAAGGCACATCTTTACTGTACTTTAAATGGTAACCTCTTTTATTCTCTAATGTCTTCTTTCTGGAGAAACACTTGTCACCCTGATGACATAGGGAGGGGGGTTGATCTATACCAAACAGTCATTAGCACTTATATATGATCACCTCCCTTGTCGGTGTTCGGCTTTGTTTGGGTCACTTACATTGAAGGGTCTTAGACGCCATAGAATACAATTTGAAATTCCAATCAGGAAAGTTAAGCTCGTAAACAAGCACCCTTTTTATGTTATTGTCGTTATAAGCAAACCAGTGATATTTCCCAGTATCTCGCTGTACTACAGAGAAAATCGAGTTACTTGTCAACAAAAAATAAGCCAATCGGCGACCTCAGAGCAAATACATTGTATTAAGTAAATATTCTTTGTCACTGATAGTCACCAGCAACAAACTTCGTATTCTACCTACCTTTCACAGCATGATAGAGATTATAGATAAGGGTCAAGGATATCGTTTTTGTCCGTGTTTTTCTGTTATTAAAATGATGGCTGAAGTTCTTTCACTCGTTACCAACCAGAGGGGGAAAGCGAGCATTGCATTTTACCCTTTAGATATCAGAAAAGTTTTAAGATCCGATCATAGTTATTGCCAACGTTTGTATAAATTGGAATTTACTTGTTGTGATTAGTTAGAGAGCAATGAAATACTCTTATTAATAACGTCGGATAGCTCTATGTTATGTTATCATTACATCGATCTCTCTTCTTTTTCTGGCTTTTCTCCGCAGGCTGTCTGGCCCCACACTGACTTTCACAACCAACAGAAGACGATCGAGTCCTGTCTTTATTCTGAACAAGAGAAGTTATCTCGATCTTGTTGACAAATATAAAAAATGTTTTGTAAACCTTATAATTGAGCAATGATTATCAGACTTGCACCTTTCGAATTCCCAGCCATATATTATTCGAGAATGACTTTGTTGTCCAAATATACGGGATATACACAAGTACCATGCGATGAAAAGCCTTGTATTACTGCGCTCATAAAATGTCATTAAATATAATAATTTTAAAACGATTGGCTGCAGAGTACATGCAAAGTTTGTCATATTTTAAACTCATTTACAAAAAGTTTGCAATGCATTTTTTATTTCAGTCGAATGTAAAAAATCACAAGATCTTTAAATTGTCTTTTATGCAAACATTGATGTAAGGACGAGATACGAGCGCCCGTCTGCCGTAAAATAAATATATGTTCTCTTCCTAAACGTCCAGTTGCAAATGATCAAGTGATGAATACATACTGTTAAATGTTTTTGCCCCTACTTTCGTTCCAGTTGTAAGCAATTATATAACCCTTTCATGGCAACCCATCTGACCCTGAGTATAAACATACAATTACTATTCTAAAATATACTGTATTGGTTATGATTTTTTTTTACTTTATAATAAAAGAGAAATTTGTAAATCTGCAGTCATGTATGAAGGGATATTTAAAATGGGCCAATTGCCTCGTTGAGCCTTGCACTTTGAAAGACTGACTTCGATTAAATGAGCAATTTTGAATATTCGGCTGCATTTCATGGCATGTATAATCTACATGGTTCTCTTTCAGGAGCAGATCTTTCTCGCGTAACTTATGGGATGTCTACATCCTCTCTTTCTTCATCATCTTAAGTTTTAGATGTTTCTTGTCCTCATTTTACGAAAGTCGTTTTTTACTCTTCGTCTCTACCAGTATAGCTTTTGTAATAGTATTTATTTACAGATCTCTTTTTTGTAGACTACAGTAAAAACAATAAGTACAATTAAGCTTAAAATGAGTATATTATTCAAGTTGACAGAGCGAGTGTTAACATTTCCTAAGCAGCATTGGGCAGGTAAAACCGACTTCTGACGTAAGGCAAGATAATTGCATCACAGATCCCTAACCCCTCGTGTCCAATGAAGGCGATAGAACCTATCGCTTTGTTCTATCGCTTTGTTCTATCGCTTTTAAAATAGAACTGCTGTCAGTGGGCACGAGAGCGGGAATATCTATCGCTTAAAAGTTGGTCTGTTTTAAAGCGATCGGTTCTATTCCAGAAAGTGACAGCAATGAAAAATTTTTCATTCTATTATGCCGAGATTTAGGTTCTATCGCTATGATCTGAGAAATTACTCAGTTTGCCGACCATTCATGACGTCATTCACAAGTTTACACTGTCTCCAGTTGAAGCTTTCCTTGGAAACTTCAAGAAACAATGTAGGGAAATTCGCAATGATTATCATAAACATGGCATAAGAGAGGCGGTACAATCTGTACGACGCTCCGGAAACTAAAAGGGGTATTGAGAGTAAATTAAACAAAACCACACATTACGCATTATGCAGTGAAGATTTTTGTTTTTTAAGGTAGGCAACAAGTGTCATACTGCCATATACGTAAGTAAAACACTTTTGCAAAGCACAATCACCTTAAAAAAATTATTAGGCGTTTCAATAAAACAAGTTAATAGTTTAAGTATTTCTTGTACATCAATATTCCGTATGTACTAAGATAATTCGTTAAAAGCAGGACGTAAATTTTGCCAGAGAGGACATGACCCCTGAATTCCCACCTTTGCTACAGCTTTTCCCACAACTTTCAATAACTTCGATCCCTCCTGTGCCTAGATATTATTTGCGAACCCCCTTTGTGAATCACGCAAAATCAGAATAACCATGGCCTAGCTGCTAGAGTTCTGTTTTCACTGGGTTACTGGCAGCTAAGATATCCTCTGTGGGCCCCAGATTGCTGATCACTTTCAAAAAGAACCCATTTGTTGTACATTTGTATATTTATAGTTTAGTCAGGTGGTGTTTATTTTTCTTTGGGGTAGGGTTTTTCTTACATGGATATTTTTATTGATACTTATTTATTTTTTTAGGGAGACAAAGAGCCAATGTTTTCTTTGGTCTTCAATATACCGGAGGGGTGGGGGGAAATTTTTCAACCAATTGAGAGCCTCCCTCAGCTTATTGATTTTGAAAAATTTAGTTGACGTTGTCAGGAAACCGCACGCAAGCGTAGATACAGCAAATCATGCTTACAGTCGGTTTCTTGTACAAATATCTGGCACTAAGGATGATTTTATTTATCATAAATTCATATAGACCTCAGTGTTTATTCAGATTAATTTCCTGCATTAGCACAAAAAAACTATTTTCTACCCAACCGTCTACGTACACTGTTACGTAGAGCGAAACCTAAATATTAAGAACTATCTTCAGAAAATTCCTCACCCCCCTTTATTCCAGCCCCCGGTTTATATCAAATTTCGAAATTGATTCCAACCCCATTTTATTCCATACTCATCGTTTATTCTCATTTGTTCAAGAAAACCTGGTTATTGACAACTCTGGTTATCTGGGTATTCAAAAGATTGGACAATCATTAAGCCTACCAACAATTTGGAGGCGCCAAAATTGTTAGAATAATTTCAGAGAAAACACAAACTTCTATTATCGGCAAAGTAAAGGATCCCGGGTTTTGATGAAAACCGCTTCTAAAACTTAAACTAGTTTTCGGAGAAGTGTACATTTTTTCTGTCGTTTACAATACAAAGAGAAGCTAATAACAAATGCGGTAGGTTGTAACTTAAAAGACACCGTAGTTTGTTAAGGCATGCTCGCTCCTTATTCCACCAATTGATAGTGCAGTAGGAAGCCTTTATTTTTATTACTACTGCTACTACTATTACTATTACTACTACTACTACTATTACTACTATTACTGCTACTACTATTACCACTCTTACTACTACTACTACTACTATTACTACTATTACTGCTACTACTATTACCACTCTTACTACTACTACTATTACTATTACTACTATTACTGCTACTACCACTAATACTACTACTACTATTACTGCCACTACTACTACCACTACTACTACTACTACTACTACTACCACTACTACTATTAGCACTACTACTACTTCTACTACTACTGCCATTACTACTACTACCACTACTACTACTGCTACTACTAGTACTAGTACTACTTCTACTACTACTACTATTGTTACTACTACCACTACTACTACTACTACTACTACTACTACTACTACCACTACTACTACTACTACTACTACTACTACTACTACTACTACCACTACTACTACTACTACTACTACTACTACTACTGCCACTACTACTACTACTACCACTACTACTACTGCTACTACTGCCATTACTACTACTACCACTACCACTACTGCTACTACTAGTACTAGTACTACTTCTACTACTACTACTACTACTACTACTACTACTACTACTACTATTGTTACTACTACTACCACTTCTATTACTACCAATTGAAAAACCTATGTAAGTGCATCAACGTGCATTATAGTATCTACTTAACGATGAAATAATAATTTTTATGACCTATATAAGTACAAATATGTATGTAAATAGATGATATATTATCAGCATAGTGTTAAAAACCTATTAGAAATATGGAAGTAATTGAAAATTCTACTGTTTGATTCTTATAGTAAAATGTAAATCATCTTTTCATGAACTTTTAATTCTTTAATTGAGCCCCACCCTAAACCAAAATATTTACCCTGCCCCGCTTACTTATTGATTAATCCTTGTCTCAAAGTTGCAGGTAGCCAATGGTATCTACTCATAATCGGATTTATGCACCATCGCTTTTCGAATCGTCGCTATGGTCCTGCTAATACCACATTGATGATGGGGGCTGGAGCAACTCCTACTCTTGATTGCATCCCAGTTATTTTCCCTAGCATTGCTGTTAGCATTAAATTAGACTTGCGATAACTCCAGAAGACAAGATCGAAGGTAATTGAGACCTCACCATAGCCGCAAATGGGACATCGTTTGTAATGCATGTTATGGGGAGTATAACACACACGAAATTTCAAACGCATAACAACAAATAGAATAAGCAGAACATAAACTTGAGTTAATACAATGACATGTACGGGTTAATTACGCTAACGAAGCTGGCCCTCTAAGAGAGGGGGGCTCTTGGGATTTCTAAAATATGAAAGGGGGGAGGTCATAAGTTTTATCATTCTCAGGAAATAATCCTAACAATAGAATCCATTCAATTTTATATCACATTTGGTTACATCGATACAACAATTGTCAGAGGTGGGTAAATTCAAGTGAAAGTGGCATATTATGGTCTAAATTCTAGCTGGGAGAAGCTTAGCCATGGGTTGAAAGTCGTGAAAAAAGTTTGTTCATTAAGGCCAAAAGACACAGTCTCACGGAAGGCATTTTCAAGGAACTTTCAACGCACATACCCATGGACATACGAGCAAGAGTCACCCCACAGTCATCCCATAGGTCCGACATTTATTATCTCCGATGCATTATGATATACTATAGTGTAAAATATAAATGCCGATCAGAATGCCAGGGGGGCGGAATACGCTAGTAAATTCTCTCAGGGGGCCGTCCTTGCCCCCCTCACCTTCGTGACTGACACACATAATACAAGTTTGATTTGAGTTCTGCCATTACTTGACAAGAATTCTCTTTTCTCCAACAAACATCGACGAGATGAACATGATCTTACGACTGACAATAACTGACGATGAAAAAAGGTAACCGGAGGTCTACATAACAGTTAAAGGGACTGGACCCAAAAGCCTTGGAATAAACATACAACTTTACAAAATTATTCCTCATAAAAGATTCGTAACACATGTCAATATCTGGGAAGTGTTCTCAACACATCCTACATCGTCGAAAGACAGAAACAGACAAAAAAAACCCTTGAACAAGCCATGATAAAAACATTAAGGCATCGATGTCTAAGAACTGTAACAAGTGCTGAAAATTGTATTGTTCAGTTACCTTCAAGGTAAAAAATATCGCAGGTATTTAATTTCACGATTTGAAAAATTTTACATTACGCGGTATTTAATTTCGCGATTTTTGCTTTTTAAATAACTTTTCGCAGGTACTTAATTTCGCGATATTTGAATTTTCCCATTTTATCTGAGTATTAAATTTCCCTATATTCCTCAATAAGGATTATTTAAGGTGGTTATAAAAACGGAATAGAAAAGGAAGTAAAACAACAAGATATAGGTAAGGTGTTTTTAGCTTTCGTCATGATTTTGTTCTGCTTTTACCTTAAAGGTAGAAAATTTCGCAGATATTTAATTTCGCGATTTTAAGGTTTAAATAATTTACGTAAGGTTCAGAGAAAACTACATTGCTTGCCCCGTTTACTTGGCAACACTGTGCACACATCAAGATTTAGGAACTATCAGTGTATAGTAATACACTATGCTACCCAATGTTGCCTTTAAATCTACAGTAAATGGAAGGAAACTGACTCAGCCTTTTCAGATTACATAAAGTTTTAAGGTAATGCTATTTTATAATGTTAAACTCATTATACAACAAGATAGAAACCATGTTTATTGATTTCGAGGTAACCATTGACGAAGTTGTTGCACTGGTCAAAATATAGAAAAGACATCGATGGTGTAGTTTAGCAGACTACACAACAAAATTTACTAATAAAGGGGTCCAAAATTTAAAGTATTCCCTGTCTCCAAAAATTATGTTAATTCTACTCTTATTCTTCTTATCCTATTGCTGTTTTGTTTCCTCTCTTTACAAAAAAATAATTTAGATTAGGCGAGATTGATGTCAAGTCACAAATGTCCTCAAAATAATTGATATTTGTTATCCTTATCCAGTAAAAGGTATTCAAGTTTGACTTCTAAGCCTACGTTTGGCGGAAATATACTTCCCACTTAACAATATAAGTTTTGTACTACTACACGACTAACCTCAAGCTAGAGCGGCCTTAGTTACACGGTGGCAACGGCATACTCAGCACAGTATTTTCTACAAGATGCTCAAACTATTTCTACATGTTTCGAGTTATCACCTATTAAATAACACCGTCAACGAAATATAGTTGTGATTTATTTGAACTATCAAAATCTCTCTATCACGTCTTGTTGCATAATGCCTCTGATATTTTGAACAACTATAAAGTGGTATTCAGAAATCACTGTATATGCATATCGTTGGCACCTAGATATTATTATATCTATTCACTCAGTAACCCATTAATTAGTTGATTATAGGGTGAGGGGATACAGCTTCAAAGGGATTTGGTTTCCACACTCCACAACATGGACTTTTGCCTGAATATCCCTATACCATACTATCTCCGTCGCTAATATACAAATTGTTACTTGAATTTACAAACATTCCAAGTCCAGGAAACTACCAAAACAACCCCCTTTCAGAAAGAGAGAACAAGCAAAAATATATAAAGGGCCCTTGGTAGGTGGGGCGTAACCTCGGTAGCCTCCCTTGTATCAGAACTGCGTTTTCTACTGCAACATTATAAAGTTGCTACCAAAAAGTACGGTATTGATTGACTTTTAAAACGTACGGACGACATGAAAATGATCCTTGTGAACATTTTTTACAGTTACCATACTGTTGGATGGCTTATAAAATGGGGTTAACCTTGAAACTGTTTAAGTATGGGAAACTTTACAAGAATACAGAGTGGATTAAATTTCACAAATACACAGAGCATACTAAACTGAACAAGAATACAGAGCATACAGAACTTAACACTAATACAGAGCACACTGAACTTCACAAGAATAAAGAGCAGACTAAACTTCACAAGAATACAGAGCACACTGAACTTTACAACAATACAGAGCATACTGAACTTCACAAGAATAAAGAGCACACTGAACTTAACAAGAATGCAGAGCACACTGAACTTTACAAGAATACAGAGCACACTGAACTTTACAAGAATACAGAGCATACTGAACTTCACAAGAATAAAGAGCACAATGAACTTAACAAGAATACAGAGCAAACTGAACTTTACAAGAATACAGAGCATACTAAACTTCACAAGAATACAGAGCACACTGAACTTTACAAGAATACAGAGCATACTAAACTTCACAAGAATAAAGAGCACACTGAACTTCACAAGAATACAGAGCATACTGAACTTCACAAGAATACAGAGCACACTGAACTTCACAAGAATAAAGAGCACACTGAACTTAACAAGAATACAGAGCATACTGAACTTCACAAGAATACAGAGCAGACTAAACTTTATAACAATGCAGAGCATACTGAACTTCACAAGTACACAGAGCATACTAAACTTCACAAGAATACAGAGAAGACTAAGCTTCACAAGAATACAGAGTATACTGAACTTTAAAAGAACACAGACCATACTGAACTTCACAAGAATAAAGAGCACACTGAACTTTACAAGAATAAGCCTTCAGTGCAGACTAAACTTTACAACAATACAGAGCATACTGAACTTCACAAGAATACAGAGTATAATGAACTTGAAAAGAACACAGAGCAGACTAAACTTCACAAGAATACAGAGCATACTGAACTTCACAAGAATACAGAGCATACTAAACTTCTTAAGAATACAGAGCAGACTAAGCTTCACAAGAATACAGAGTATACTGAACTTTAAAAGAACACAGAGCATACGGAACTTCACAACAATAAAGAGCACACTGACCTTAACAAGAATACAGAGCATACTGAACTTTACAAGAATACATAGCAGACTAAGCTTCACAAGAATACAGAGTATACTGAACTTTAAAAGAACACAGAGCATACTAAACTTCACAAGAATAAAGAGCACACTGAACTTAACAAGAATACAGAGCATACTGAACTTCACAAGAATACAGAGCAGACTAAGCTTCACAAGAATACAGAGTATACTGAACTTTAAAAGAACACAGTGCAGACTAAACTTCACAAGAATAAAGAGCACACTGAACTTTACAAGAATACAGTGCAGACTAAACTTCACAAGAATACAGAGCATACTGAACTTCACAAGAATAAAGAGCATACTAAACTTCTTAAGAATACAGAGCAGACTAAACTTTACACCAATACAGAGCATACTGAACTTCACAAGAATACAGACGATGTTAAACTCAACAAGAATACAGACCAAATTCAACTTCAGAAGAATACAGAGCATACTGAAATTCACAAGTACACAGAGCATACTGAACTTCACAAGAATACATAGCAAACTGAGCTTCACAAGAATACAGAGTATACTGAATTCACAAGAATACAGAGCATATTGAACTTCACAAGAATACAGACGATGTTAAGCTTCACAAGAATACAGACCAAATTCAACTTCAGAAATATACAGAGCATACTGAAATTCACAAGTACAGAGAGGATACAAAACTTCGCAAGAATACAGAGCAGAGAAAACTCTCCAAGAATACAGACGATGTTAAACTTCACAAGAATATAGACGAAATTAAACTTCGCAAGAATACAGACCATACTAAACTTCACAAGACTACAGAGCATACTAAACTTCACAAGTACACAGAGCATACTAAACTTTACAAGAATACAGAGCATACTAAACTTCACAAGTACACAGAGCATACTAAACTTCACAAGCAAATTTTTACACGTTTTCACCTATAGTAGTATCCTCCAATCAAATAGACATGTTACTTTCTTTAATCTGTTACAATATTTTACAAAATGTAACGACTTTTAGAAAAAAGGAAACCACTTTGAGAAAATACTTCTCAAGGCACATTCATGTTCTCATAAAACCTTTGAACAGATAAGAGCAGACTGCTGAAGCTTTCTGACATTTCCTAACTTATATTCACATTTGTTGTAGATAAAATAGCAAAATTATGATTAAACTGTAATGTCTCCTAATGTGTCTATTTTTTAAACGGATTTTGGTAATGTGTTACAGGAAGAAGGTTATTTTAGTTAATTCAATCTATTCAATGCCAAAATGTCTTATTATTTAGAGATTGAAAACCTATGTTTAAGTATTTAGATTATCAACAAAACCCCAAATGTTCCTAATTTTCTACTTTTATACCTGATTTTGAAGTATGGAAGTAATATTTAGTAGAGTATATTGCTCTGAAACTAAAACCATTCATAATAATATCCCTTGAATTTAAAGACTCTTAACTGAATTGATCTTCAGCGTCAAATAATTCACAACAACGGTCATGAATGATGACGTCATCAGATTACTCTCTTTTTTAACTTTTCTCTCTGTTTCTCTTTCAAATCTTGTACAGTAGCCTATTCAGTTCAGTCTGTTTTCATCTTGACTTTACTAAGATTAATAAATATCAAGAAAATGAGTCGTAAGAGGATAAATTGCAAACGAATAAAACCATTTATAATATACCGGGCCTTGTGCGCGCCATCGACTGGGGTTATGTTATTTCGTCTACGTTCTCGTTTTGGTACAACTTCTACTCTATTGTATTCCTTAGATACAAATAGCCTCTTATCTATGTATTCATTACCGATGCAGATCGGCTGACGAGAGTATGCAAAAAGCTTTTCGATTAAAGTGAGTTGCTTACTACACTGTGCACTCAAGTTCGGCAATACAAATAATATGCTCAAAATGTACATTGTACTAAATAACTACAAATCATACCATTAATGAATTGAATTGTATTGTCTTCTGTGTATAATACGGGCTTCATCTCCTGTTTAGAACAAAATTCTTTCAAAAGATAAAATGATATATTTTGTATTGTATTCAAAATTAAATAAAATCACATCTACTCTTCTTTAAAGCAGATGACAATATTTCTTAATTTTCTTTAGTACCTTTAAAATATTAAATATTTCTATACAAATGCCGTGTTGTTAACTTAATAACATTGTAAAAAAGATTATGTAAGATCCCCATCAGCGGGATAACATATTCTTACTAGTATAAGATCGTTGCGGTTAGGGGTAAAATTTGTTAACTATTAGACAAATGGCTTGGCAACCTTGTAAGCGACTCTTTATTTCATACTTTCGCATTCGGTTGCATCAGGTATTTAAATAAATGAGTATCAAATTTATGAGAAAATTTCATTGCGATATGATAAGGAGCTTTTTTACAGTTTTGCACAAACCAACTACCGTTTATTGGTATATCGCAGCTCACGTTAGCCTCAGAGGGGTGGGGGTTGTGGGGGTGGTGTGTATTTATAAAAGATAGGCTGTAGGCTTTCATTAAAACAATTAGAATTAAGTAAAAAGGATTAGATTTACTATTAAAAGTTGCGTTTCTGATAAGATTCGTTAACTAATTGATATTTTTAATTTTGTCAAAATATACGTAAAAATGCTTCTCAAACCTTCAAGGATAATGCCTGTATTTCCACATAGTGACGATCGTAAATTCTGCCTCTTCATTATTTGTCCAGCTAGCTACGCTTTAGAAGGGTGTTTGTAGAATTTCTCAAATATGAGACGTTGCATCCTTCATCAATGTATTTGTTTAGACAAACCCATGTTGGATCGGTAATTCTTAGGTTGATGTAAATTGCTCTTACCCTATTGATTGGGAGAAAACAAAGCAATCTTTACCTACATGTGCGTCTACAAATGTAAGCGACTTCTAAGCATATTCGAGGATATTGCAAATTATAAATGGTCTAAACAACTGGAACTAAATTTAAAGTCAATGTCTGTCTGCATGTGCTGTTTATTAACGCTCCAGCAAAAATATAGATGAGCCAGGCAGAAAACGTAATCTTAACATAAATATTAAACCCAAGATAAAGGATGCAAAAGCATCATAATGCTAACGCAATAAAATGCAAACAAATAGTTAGATCCTGAGCTTTTGATGTTTCCTCTCTTTCTTCTCTCACATCTCTTTAGAAGGTGGATTACAAACGTGAAAAACCAATTAATAAAGTAAGGCTAAGATAATACCAAATATTACTATTATTAATAGTAAAGTACTAATCGCCCCTAAGGAGGAAATAAAGTGATAAGGGCGGGGGAAAAAAATGGAAAATTGGTCTAGGACACGTCAGAAACTGTTCACTTGGATTTCGCTTGTACTTTTTATGATTATAGTTTTGTATTATGGGTTTTTTTCCCTTATTCGAGTCGACTCTGAAAATTTGTTTTTTGAGAGGTGTTACACGAATATAGTTGTACGATCAAATGCCTCAATAATTGTTTACCGTTTCAAAAATATGTATTAAATCCCTTAAGACAAAACTGTTATAGTAAATACCAAAGATATATTTAGTGCCCAACTTTCTAAATTGAATATCTGCTTTTCAGTTGTAAAACCGCAAAAATGATATCCTTAGCAAACTTTGGGCAAAATGTCTTCTTTTTAACAGAGGTCTTCTTTCATGTCATGATTACTTTAAACTGGCAAACACGACATTGTACAGTTGCATACTTTCGTCATTATTGTCTACGACAAGCATTGGTACTAGGAGAGTACTTCCTATGGTTGGACTACTTTATTCTGAAGTATGCAAAACAAAGCAAAATGTGTAAACAAGAAGGGCCTAATCATTTTTGTTTAGAGACTTTAGACCCATAGTCCCAACTTCTAATTCCAGCTGCAGTGTATTCAACTAACCCTTGCATTATATTTACTTAAAGAGTAGATAATACACACAGTATTTGTTGCAAACATTTGAAAAAGTATGGTCCCTAACTACCTCTTGAAAGAGAGACAGGTGGCTGTAGTTAACTCAGTTAAGTCAGTGAATCTCTGGGGCTGGAAAATGATGTGTTTACAGCATGCTTTTGATGTTCTGTTTTACTATTTTATGGCAGCTTTTCATATAACTAATTTTGATATAAGA
>JAAAKM020006971.1:137768821-137791624 GCA_010016025.2 Alatinidae sp. Z8VKAUB7J3 | reverse complement strand
GCTGTAGACAAATCCCAATCCTCAACCATGTATCTTTCACAATCTTATCCGTACATGTTTATTTCACTCGGGGAAGGGAAGGAGACTGTAGCCGATCCATGTATGGCGCTAACTGAGATGAGGAATGCTTTTGCTTTTTTTCTGCATCAATAGACATTTTCGATATCAGTTTTAAATGCATTGGTCAGTTTTCCTCAAAAATAGGCCATACAGCCTTCCTTGTAATGCTATATTTAACCACACCCATTAAAATAAGGTTCAGATTGTGCAGTTCTTGTGACTGTTGACAAATACATCAGTTATGGGGGCGAGCTATGTAAATAGCAAGATCTTTACATGCCGATTATGAGGTTTAAGTGAATATCATATAAATGTGGGTATTTCAGTCTTGTGAGGGATTTGCATAGGTCACGAAGTGAATGGCTGAGTTAAACACGAATTTACTTAGTTAAATATCACACCGATTGCGTGTGGTATCGTCGGTTGAGTAGTAGCACATGTAAAGTGATATCAGCACATTTGTTTTTATGTCTCTTAAGTATGCAGCGACAGGTTGCCTCCTAGTAAACGTAAGATCGCATTCGCCAGAGCTCATTGCTTTTGTAAAGGTTTAACTAACAGAGAATACACAGTCACTTGAACTAACCTTTTATCGTTCAATTCGTCTCAAACTAAATTTTCTTTCTTAATCTTAAAAGCTGAGGAAAATGGCATCTTCGATGTGGAGAGTGTAACAAGGACACGAGATTTACTGATGGAATTGTTTCCAAATCAAAATTATGAGTTGTTGGTAATACCAGGTAGGAATGGATGTTCTATTTGTACGAGGGATATGATTTGCCTTTCTTAAGGTTTTGTGTAGTTCATTTCATGTGTTGCTAAAGTTGGAAAGATGTATACATGTAATTGTCTAGTGTTTTCTCTTCTCGTTGAGCTAGTTTGCAATGGTGGTTCCTACGGAACTAAAGACGGAAGAACGCACGAAGAAAGTGTAGTATCTACAACGCGGACCTAGATGCAATCAGCGTACTACAGTAATTTTGTTCTTGACTTAACACTGATTCTCACTCACACAAGTATTATTAAAACCATAATTGCAAGTGGAAATTTGAGTTTAATATAAGTATGATAGCGAATAAAAGAAATGGAATCTGGGTTGTAGTACATTATTTACTAAAAATCATGGTGGGAAAAAGTTGAATGTCTACTGTTTCTGGAACCTTTTAGGTCTAAACCGTAAACTCATAGAACTTTCTAGTGTTTGGGAATTCCAGCTAATCTTGAGTGTGACACAAAGTACACGTTGACTGTTTCTACCTTTGCTGTAAGAAATTTCGGAAGAACAGCTACTGCAAAGGTTCCTTCTTACTTTTAATTTGAGCAAATGCTTTTTGGCATTAATCTGTATCTGAATTAATCTTGTTTTTATTAAATATGATTTTAATGTATTTTCGCAAATATTGAGCTGTACTTCATGTCATAAAAAGGTAGAGATCATCCTGATAGTCCTGTACGTTTATTTTGTTTTGTTTTTATTCAGATTATGGCCACTCAGATGTTCTCATTGGTAAGCATGCGTCACGTGATGTTTACCCAAAAATTCTTGACTTTCTTGATAAGTATGCTCAAGACAATGTTGCCAAGAACGAGGAAATGATCCTGAAAGTGCACATGGTGTTGGATGCAATCCGATTTTTACAAAGGAAAGGACGGGGTAGGAACTCGATTTTACTAATGTGAATAATAATCATCCTCTGTTGGAGATAGATATTATAGACTTAAGATTTTGACTTTTATGGGATAATTTTGCGAGATGTGGCAAAGTACAGTAATTGTCACACTAGTCTGAAAAGCAATCAAAAGTTTTCCCACATATCCCTGTACACTCTTCTCATTCTCGTGTTCCACGTACTGAGTGGTAGTGTACTATGATTGGGCAGCAGCTTCATCGATTCCCTTTCTTATATGTATAAGGATAAGGCAGATACTGGTGGTCTCTCCATTAAAGACCCCTGCTGATCAGCGAGTCTGTTATTGAAGAACAGGTCCTCTATACATAAGCACAATGATACAATTTTGCACTATGAAGACGAGATTGTGGATCAGACCCCTAAATGTAACTGTGGAAATGAAAGAGGAGGGCCACTGGAAGTTAAATATGTAAGAAAAGGTATAGTTAATAAATCTCTGTTAACAATGATAGCCTCAACTATGTATGCATTGACACGTTTAGTAGGAATATTTAACAAACTACACTAAATCGTATAGTAATATCAAATACAATCTGGAGGCTGAACTATCAAAGTACATTTGAGACAAGCTAGAGCTTGATATTAGTTAAACGTGAGATAGCGTACTTTGAAATGAGTAGAACCGTTCGATAGGGGGACATTCTTCGTTCTTTGTGTGCTTCTGTCAAACTAATATTATAGTATGATGGTGATCAGAGACATGTTTATGACTATACGTTATACGGCCAGGAAGCATTACTAGAGTCTGATCTTACTCCGGAATGTGGATGTCATTCAGAAAAGAGTCTGAACTGATTCGGACATGGTGTAGTAATGGTGGAGGACAGCTTTGTATATCGAGTGTATGAAAAGGAGTTGCTGGTAAGGGGCCGCTAGGAAGACTCCCTAAACGCTGAATGGACCAAACAAGTAAGGAAACACACAAGAACCACTTCTAACAGCTGAGTGTGATGTGTTGGCCCGTAGTCGATGGAGGAAGATTGTCGACAACAAATATTCAAAGACCAGATAATATTATGCAGCTCAGTCAAGTCAGTTCAAAGCATTACTGTACATGTTTAAAATCATTTCTTATTGCTATTATTTATCTTCTACCAGCCAAAAGGGGACAGACAACAGCAATGAATGGACATGACGGGGTCGATTCCAATTTAGCAGTAAAAGCAATACTCGCCAAAGCAAAGCAGATTAAAAGGCATTGCTGTAAAACATCCAGGAACTTTTGGTTTTGAGCCATTAGGGCCTGATTTTGGTTCAGGAGAACTTGAAAGTCTTGAAAGGAGGGGATGGTACGCCCAAATTAGTTGATTTCCACTGCATCAAGTCAAAGATCATGTAAGTGTACGATCCATCGCATTACACTTTGTAACGCAGCACACACGTACCACATTGCAAGAAACAAAACATCAAGGGTCGCTCAGCATCATTAGGCGCAATACATCGTATCGTACATTAATTTGTGCCACGTTCTCTAAGTAATTTAAGTTTATATTTCTTCGTGTTCCTTAAGTGAAATTTAGCACGCTTGTGCATAAGCAACTAAAGCTCAAAATACTAGCCTTACAGGGTTTAAGCAATTGCATAACATGCTAACGTTATTTCTTGGTAAAAAGGGCTAGACTTACCTTGCCATAGTATCTCTAAGGTTCCGAGCAAAAAGTTTGGCATCCTGCGATTCCTAAGGGCAATCGATAAAAAATTCATATCAAAGTCTTATCAAAAGATACCAAAAAGCAAGGCATTAAAATGTTAAAATGTCGTTAAAATTTTACCGTTTCAAGCTTTCTGTTAGGCTCAATGTCTGTTTAACTGCAAAATCATGCTACGGAGAGTATAAAATGAGTACAACGTAAAGTAACCTGGTTATTGTTAGCTTCCAAACTACAAGTAGCCCTTACCGTTAGTTGATTTGCTTTCATAATTTAAAATCAAGCTAGGGAGGGTTTTAAAATGAGTACAACGTAAAGTGACCTGGTCACAGATAGCTTCCAAGGTGGCTACAACCAGCCCTCACCGTTAGTTGATTTGCTTTCATAATTTTAAAATCAAGCTACTGAGGGTTTTCAAACCAGTACAACGTAAAGTGACCTGGTCACTGATAGCTTCCAAGGTGGCTACAAGCAGCCCTTACCGTTAGTTGATTTGATTTCATAATTTCAAAATTAAGCTACGAAGGGTTTTAAAACGAGTACAACTGGTTACTGGTGACTTCCAACGTGGCTACAAGCAGCCCTTACCGTTTGTTGACTTGCTTTCATAATTTCAAAATCAAGCTACGGAGGGTTTTAAAACGAGTACAACGTAAAGTGACCTGGTCACTGAGGACTTCCAAGGTGGCTACAAGCAGCCCTTACCGTTTGTTGACTTGCTTTCGAAATTTCATGCCTGAAATGTCTTTCCGAACAACTAACAAAATACGGTATTCCGACATATCAACAAACTAGTGTACCGGGTAAACATGTTATATTTGTTTAATGTAAACGAGCTAACATGGGAACCTCTTGTAATGCAATAACTAAGCTGGCACGAACCAGTAAAATACAAAGATTAGATGTAAAGTTGCCACCCACTATCGAATCAGTCCCAAGGGATCAAAACTTTGTTACGAAGTCGTGGTTTTGAAGTCGTACATACCTCGTAAGATGGCTTGTAAACTGGTAGGAACTAAATGAAGAAGTGAAGAACAGTGCTGGTAAATATATTCCTAATAACAGAAGACGCTTCACAGTCTACATTGCATTATATCTTAAAGTTTACTGGGCTTATGAAATCAAGGAGCAAATACAGGAAAGATCAATTGCAAAATGTGATAAATCCTTAACATCCATACTACGTCATGTATTTCAAACACAAATTATTGCTGGTTTCCGTGGTAAACACTCGCAGTGTTTACTTTTTTGACATTTAATAGTAAACCTCGATACAGGTAAATTTTCAAGTCTTTCCACCCTATGCTAAAGATGTCACAAAAATTGTGTGAGTAGCATTCTAAATATTGCTTCTCCATGGACATATTGCCAGAAGAGTGCTTGCAACTAAGATTATCCTTACTAGAATCATCTTTCTATCCCACAGAATCTAGGACCGAAGACACGTCTTTTACTTGTACTCAAATGCAGCGGCGTTTTAAGGGGAGAGCAAGTCGGGTAGCGTCCCCATGATAATCACTACGAAGTTCACTACAAGTACACAATGGTCAGGAATATGTAGATTGCGCATCTGAATGGCTTTCTGTTTATCTAATGTAGAAAAGTTTCCTGCAGCTGCACCCGCCAGCGATCAGAAACGTGCAACGCCTGGTACAACCACTCTTGGCTACGGCCCCGCAAATTAAACGCCCAAGAGCCCACCAAAAGCCCAAAACAACTTTAACACACCACTGCTCACATGTACGGTTGTGCAAAGTAGGCGTCTTTAGTCTGATTCCGACCCGAAAATCCAACCTCAAAGAAAGGAGCATTCACTAATAGCTTCTGTAATCTGAACTAAAAGTTCCCTACTTGCCAGTGCATTATCATATATACTGCAAAAGTCACTGTTCCCGAAAAAAGATGTCACTGGCCTAATAGATTGTGCCACTACATATCTAGTGGGTATGATAAACGGTCTTTTAAACTTTATTCAGAGCCTCGATTTCATTTAAGCATAATTATATCCTGCAGACTTCTAACAGATGAACTGAACTGTTATTTGATACTCGTTGCTTGTTGCCTCGTTATGTGTGTATTAAGTCACGAAATTTGGGTTCGTAAGACGATACAACATATTGACAATGGTCTCGACTTAGGTATTGAGATCTGTTGAACTTTGAGTGTACTTCCAACGTTTTCAAGGCTTTTTGCGAACTCTTTTTGCTTCATTTCATAAAATGTCGTCCAGGAATTTAAAGGCCTTCTCTTATTTAAGATTTCCTCTAATTAAAGACCTCCTTGTTCCGATGCCCTTAACTAATTGTAGACTAGTGTATAATTAGAAAACTTACAATATGACTTTGTCCAGAGCGTCAGATTTCCCTTTTTACTTTAAAGATATGTATATACACATGACTTTACGATACAGCAAGATTTGTTCTGTACTAATAATTCTCATTCCCTAAAGATGAAGCCGAAAGCATTAAAGAGGCAATAAATAGCTTCATCCTTGGGTAAAACACTATAAAACAACAAAAGATCCATCAGTAATATGTCTGATTGTTGGTCTATCGTGTAGGCACGGTAGTACTTGAAAGGCTATGTTTGTATTCAGTACATTTATATATATTAAAATGTATTATATGTATTAAAATGTATTATATGTCATTGTTTTATTTTCATTAATTTCCATAAGTAACTTTACACCGGGAGTGTGGAGAAATTTTATGAAAGCCCTAGTGTAGAAGCCCTTAAGAATCGCACGTTTAAAAATATAGTGAGCAGGAACGATGAAACTTACCTCGACCTGCAAATAATTGTGAAACTGGCAAAACAATAGAACAAGCTGCTCGAAGCTGTAAAGAAACGTATAAGAATCACTTAAGAATAATTTAAACGTTATAATCGACCTTCCCATGAGGCGAAGCACACAGTGCTCTTTGTAATAGCTTACGTTTACGCAAACGGTGCGGTGCGCTGCACTTGCATGCGTGAGTAATATGATGCAAAGTAACTTACTCAAGTACACATCGGGGTACAGCAAACCGGGATCGAACTTAGAAAAGTCTGCTTCTAGGTCAATGCCGTATCCATTACGCCACCTCGGCCTCAAGATATTTCGCGTCAAAGTACTCACTTATTACTGGCGTGTAGTTGTAACTCGTGTCAGTCGACAACGATTAATAGTTAGAAACATTTTTAGAATGTCTACATTTAAAATTAAGGGAAATACCAAGGTTTTACGACACTGGAGCAAAAAACAAAATTTGAATAAAGCCCTATTGACCTCTGAAGAAGCATACATTATTGTTGGTGAAAAGTTGAGTTTTCAGATATGAACAGACTCGTTGCAATCATGAATGACAATATAAATCGTTTTTATTTTCACAAACTTGCAACACAATACTTGACTACTATCTGCAATGGCTACATGTTAAGGGGTATTCCCTACCCCATGAAAATTCCTTCAAGTTTGAGACACACTGAACTAGTTTCCATGTTAGAGGTTTGCCACTCGAGGCATTCGCTTAAGACTGGGAAATACGATACAAGGCGAAAAAAGAATGCGACGAAATCTAAACAAATGATAACCAAAACTCTATAGAATATCCTAGCTGACGCATTAACTACTAAAATGATGGCATTTTGCAAAATTGGGGGTCTACATTCAGAAAGTTGCCGTCCCCTGATCAACACTTCTTTCGGCTACAAGCCTCAAAGCGCTAAAACGAAAAGATGTACTTACATTTGTGGTCCAGTCCATGTCCAGCTTGTCACGTCCTTGGAGAATGAGAACGATTGATCAATTTTTAAGAAAATATGACAAAACAGAATTTGAGTAGACATCGTTGTGGAAAGCTCTATCAGCACGTTGCATGCGACGGGAATTAAAGTTTCGTCGTAGCGACATCAGCCGGGTTTTTTCCACACTGTCAGTTACAGAACACGGAAAGCTTTGGGGTATTCAAAATCTAATGTCCACCTCACAACAAATAAGTCTCGTATAATATTACCACTGAAAGCCGAGGAATTAATAGCACCTGTGTGTTGGTGCTATTCATCATCATCTTTAATCATCGTAAAATTTCACTGGCCATTCACTTATTGGTCATTTATTTATTTATTCACTTATCACCTATTCAAGTATAGGCCATTTATAAATAGGCTATTTACTTATAGGCCATTTATTAATAGACCATTTATAGATAGGTCATTTATTGGCTAATAGCTACGGACAATTCATTTACACACTATTTATTGCTCAAATAGGTCTTAGTAATTATCTTATAAGCAATTTACTTGCAAGCTGCTTATCTATGGAACATATGTTTACAGGCCTTTATTTTATAGGCTGTATCATCGACAAGAGAGGATTTGAAACGTCAGCTTTTGAAAAGAACACTAGAGAAATAGAAAATATTTCACCACCGGGGATCGAACCCATGATACGCGCTTTCGCGGCGTGCGCTGTACTGAGAATTCGAGTATGTTAGCACCGGAGGTCACCTAGCTCAGTTGGTAGAGCGCACACCGCGAAAGCGTCCGTCACGGGCTCAGTCCCCGGTGGTGACATACTTTCTATTTCTCTAGTGTTCTTTTCAAAAATTTATAGGCTATTTATTCACTGACCATTTATGCGTTAGCACTTTAATGGTTAGGACGTTACATGTACTGGACTTGCGATTCAACTACAATGTTTCAAGTTACAGTGAATGCTGTAGCTTGCTAACTATGTCTCCCAAGTTCGATATCTGATTTATCTATGTACGATATATGGATTCAGATGGTTCCCATTCAATTATTTCATTCCAATGCAAATCTTCCAACAGAAATCGAATGATGATAAAGTGGTATGCTTCATGTTTGATCAGTCGTATAATTAATTGGTTTAGTCCTTTGATTGATGGAATAAGTAGAAGACCAAAACGAATAATTTTAACTTCAGAAGCAAATTTCGCGCTGAAGACCACTTGTTTAATAGTTTCATTCCTAGAGCACCACAAAATCTACATTTGGAAAGACTTTTTGCCTAGTTGACATTACATAACCATGAAAACATCATTATAAAACTAAATAATTTTACCCAAACTTGTTACTTTTGAAAGTCATAATGATCATGCTCCGTAGCCGGTTGACCGAAGGTGTACTGTCTTTGACTCCACAGGCAAAGTTAACAAAAGTTAACAGAGACAGAAATTTTTCAACGGTATTTCGGGATTGTGTTGTTAACGTGGCGCTGAGTCTAATGGTTGAGTAATTAACTTCCAATGTACCGTGATAACTCAGACACCGAGCCCCTTGTAGAAACTATCACTACCACCCAGTTTCGGCTAGTCTAGAATTTTGAAAACCCAAGCGAGCTTGAGCGAAGAAAAACGTACGGAAAAATTACCGAAATTCATCAAGGCGAATGGAGGAATATTTAAAGGTAGTAAAACTTCTACTATTTTTGAAAACACATGAAAACTACCTTGGCATGAGAACGTTCCACTTCGACTTAAAAAAAAATAAAAAGAGGCCACAGAGAAGTGGCCCTGTCGCTCCACGCGTTGTTTACACCACTAGGGAGGCGATGTTAACTTGATACAAATTAGAGGTCTCTAGTAAACCGATTTTCTTGCCAGTATGAGGCTGGGTATGTTGATCACACAACTTTGAAAACATTGTGTTATTGAAAGCTTTTTTTCGTCTCAGAGCACCAACGTCAGAATGACCTATGTCATTGTGTGTGAGAGAGTATACCTAACTGTATTTTTGAAAGAGCCAATCAGAATTTGGACTGCATGAATGGCTTGCGTTTTTGAAGCAATCATTTCTGACGTTAGTACTCTGAGGAATTTGCCAAAAAAAGCTTTTAAGTACACAATGTTTTCGCTATTTCGTGCAATTTTCTTGTTTTGTACCACAAACAGAGTATTTGATAAATATATTTATTTCAGAAAACATGCACTAAGTTTACAAACAGGGGAAAGTTACAGAGAGGTGTTAATTGTGATACAAAACAGTTAATTACCCATCTGAAGATGTTGTTGTCAAATAGAGACTGTGTACAGACAAAGAGGGTACATGTATTAATAGATCTTAACTAAATAAAGAATGGAAGAACTGAAAATAATGAAGAAAACTGTAGGGGTGAATATTTACTATTAATAAAACAGCCTAATGGAACAGAACCATCATGGGCATTAAAATTTGATTTTTATTCTATGACACACAATGCCTCTTCTATCCTTCGTTTCCAGACTTGATTTGACGAGTCATCAGTGGTAGAGAAACCTTCCTAGACGATTTGATGTCCGGTCTTTATTTGGTCATCGTAAATTTGCTATACACACAAAAGGAATTAGTTTTCTCACTGGGCCTCATCTTCTATCGGACCTTAAGTGTTCCTAAAACACCAGCCATTCAGGCAGTCCAATTCTGGTTCACTTTTTTAAAAATATAGTGGGTTTAATGTTTAATGTGTTTTATTTCAATCGTTTCTAACGATTGTACTCTGAGGAGTGTCAAACAAAAAAAAGTTTTTCAATACAAAATGTTTCCACTATTTCGTGAAATATTTTTGCTTTTGTATCGCGGACAAGTTATTTAAAGGAGTTTCATGAATTATATGAAAAGTGTTTGAATTCAACTTTTTTTGGAGGGAGTGGGGGTTGGGGGTGGTTCATTATGTCCTGATGTATGTTGATCCTTATCATTATCGGTACAAATGTTTTTATTGTTTTGTTTCTTTTCGTGGTTCTGACATTTTAATAATGCATATTCTCCACAGAAATTCTCAAAATATGTAACATCATGTACTAATGAATTCACCGTCCATCATAAACTGTTATATATTGGTTATTAATAAGATTATTGGATATCCTTAGCACCAAATAGTTATGAGTTACTGCATCAATACAAAACTTGATATAGATGTACAGTAAAGAATAGGAATGTCTATATTAGTGGCGTATCAAGAATTACTCCTTGTCTAGCAAAAGCTAACAGAAAAATGGTACCGGCAAACCAGATAGTCCAAAAATTGTGCTTTGCCAGAACAGAAACAAAGACTGTCTAGCCACTTACATCTTTGTCTATAACCTCTAAAAGACTATCTGATGTTGAACGGACAGGAGGGTCCCTTTCAATCCGCAAAATAAAAGGTAGGCTTTTCAGTTGGCTTCTCGACCATTTCTTAACTGGGATTTCTTTGTCAGGTTACATCTTTATGTTTGATTTCCTGCGTCTAGACTACTGTTCCCCAAAAAGCCTTTTTTGGCATCAGTACTCAAGACGTGCTGAGATCCTTCAGGCCAACTTGATGGTCATTCTTGCATTGACAACACTGGACATGCAGGCATGACTGTAAGAGCGGCTCTCAGTTCAAAATGCAGTAAAACGAATGACATTTGGTGAGAAATAGAATTAGAATATAGCAAAGATGGGTATTGTTTAGAGTGTGCAACACACGCCTAGCATAAACAGAGCCCCACCCCACCCCCACCTGATAGCTTCGTGCGTAAATGTAGCTTATTATTTGTAGATCCATGCAAGTATGAAAAGGTTCTTAGAGACATAACTCTGGTTATCATGGCCTTTTATTCATGGAAAAAGGAATTTATTCAGACATACATACACTGAAATGTTTGGTGTCAACCTGAGGGCACATTTCAATGATGAATGTTTCTTAGGTTTCATTTGCATAGTGATGATCTAGGAGTGTCACTTAGATTTAGCATAGTACTAGTATATGTGAGTGTTCATCCCACGTTATTCAACGTGAGAAACGATTATCTGTCTCATAACCCTAAAATAATTATTATACAAGGGAAACAGGGGCACTTGATGCAAACTAGAATATTCCTTAGTTTAAAACATGCAGAACATTAATGGTAACCAGACAACATAGACCAGGAACACGTCACTAAGCTTGCAAAAAGGACCAGACACGAAGAGAGGAAAAAATTCTGAAAAAACTGCAGTAAGATGGAAGGACAAACAATCCACCGTCCTCACCCCTACATAGTCAAAACACTTGCTGTGACGCAGGAAAAGGCCCGTCATTGGCTATGAATTGAAGAACTGAAGGCTAAAATGGGAGGAATAATGATAGCAGCAGAAGAACAAAGCCTGCCTTAACTAATCATTGTAAGTTATCTAAAAAGGAAGAATCCCCAAGTGTACAATATGAAGCCAGTAAGAGGAGACAGGTGGTTAAATAATCTCGGTCAGCCCTTAACGTGCAAATATTACAGGTTATCAACTGATGTAAAAGCGTAACATGTTACATCCAAAGAAAGATCTGGAACAACCATTAAACAAGTTGTATGAACATCGTCCGAGGACGGTTACAGAAACCAACAATGTAACTGTACTCAGTGATTGACGCAGGTATTCCGAAAAGTGAAGAGCTATGTGCGCTCCTGAAAATTCCTTATCAGCTAATCATTCCTTCTTGTATATCAAACTTAATAGGATATGCTTGCACATACTCTTTCTAGGGGGGGGGGGTGACAGTATTCTAGCCCCTCCGTTGGCACATCACTGGTGGCACAAAGGGACATGACGTTACACGCACATAAAGTGACCTGACAGCATCATCAAGAGGAGAAAAAAAAATTGCATAAACCATTTCATCTGAGAGAAATGTCACTATAACAGCAGCGGAATATTTGTCCATTTCAAAAACTGGAAATCGAGGTCATTAGATTGTCGGGAATAAAAGTATGGACAGTGCATAGTGCAGTTGTTGCACTTGGCTTTGTTAAGAAAGAACTGGACAAGAGAATGGAACAAATACTGGGAAACCTAACTGCAGAAGAATTTCAGCAGATAGTTTTGTTTACCACTGCTCAACTAATGAAGGGAACGGTACTTTTACCCTAAACGTAGGATTATCTTAGAATTGATAATTGACTCTGATATCTTAGTAACAACTAAACGGGTTACAAAAAATAGAATTGCCAATCTACTGGCCTTCCGCTTTCTTTCGCGATCAATCAGACTGAAGATAATTAATGTTCTTGTTTCACTTTTTCAAAAATTCTGAAGTGCATGGAGCAAATATTGATGCTTGCTTGGTTTTGATAGAGCTTATTTTGGTTTTATACCATGCACTCATGTTTCAAACTTATATACCAGGAAAAGCGGGGAGGCCAAGATCCATTTAGAACATATCAATAAGAGGTACATTTGGGACAATGGAAAGAGCAACACGAACTGCTCAAGAAAGAAACATATTTGGTGTTGCCGTACGAGAGGGCCACAAGAGCTTCTTTGATACCAAACTAAACTCCGTTTTTACTAGGGCTAGAAACGTGATCACATGCATGAAACCTTCATCTGAGCTCCAATATTTTAAAACTAAGCGCCCTTTTTGGTATAATCAATGGCCCACTGGGGTGTCAAACCGATACCTCCTGGTTTGAAGGGCCCGATAACTATCCACGGGACCACGGCGGTTGTATTGCAACTGCTCCTAAAACCTAAAGTGATCTGATGCACGATGTGATTAGCTGAAGTAAACTACCAGTTTTAATTGAATTAACGCTTGTGGAGACTAATTGAATACCAACCTTTGATCGAATTTAGAGGCTCTATTCATCGATTGTCAATCTGCTGTGAATTATAATTTGCCAACTAGACTGTAGCAATTAACCAAAAATACTTGCCAGCCGGGTTAAAAATAATCCATGAAAGAGGCTTACTTGCGATTCTTGAACAGTTGGTTAGTGGTACAAAATTTGAAGATTGCGTTGAGTAACGGATTCATTTTGCTAAACGCTTTCGCCATACACTGATCACAGCAATCGTATGGACTGAAATGAGAAAGCAGATGCGATGAATTTATAGTAAAAGAGAAGACCAAAACACGTTCTAGAAAATAACGGTCACAAGAGCGGCACGTTTTCTGCACTCTTGTTATTGAAAAAAGGCATAATATGTAAGCAACTTCTTCTTGTCCACAGAGTACCTTTTTCTTTGTTTTGATAAATGCAGCTTCTAAAGCGGCAAGATGATAAGGAGATCTGGCTTTGGTTAATACCCTAAACGGATCCTCTTGATAGTCGTTAGCACATGATGGGTTTTGAATCAAATGCTGTCCTATTGCCGAATGGGTTTTGGGGATCTGTTGACTTCATTTTGTTTATGCGATTCGGTAAAATTCTGGCAGCATAAATCTGTTACTTGCGATTCTGTTATAATTACATTTCTTCAATTCTTATTACTGTCATCTTCAAAGTTATGTTAACTAATTAAAGATTAAGTAAATTGAAATAATTTGCTAGTAATTAGGATCACTTTTTGCAGATAGGAGAAGCATTATACAGCTAAAGTAAAATATATTGTAATGCACCTACAAGCAAAGGGAAGTAGAAAAGAGGCAATTAGTAATAAGAGAGAAAGGTGCCTCTGTTAAGAGTTATCTGAACCGATAACGAAAGAGTGGAAATAATTAATGTTAGTTGTCTGCAGAAATTGGAGGATAACATGTCTTGCTGAGTTGAATCCATTATTGCAGACAGTTGAGGGCCAACAATATATTTATGTATTGATACCAACTTCGGGTACTAATCTAATGATACAATCCGGAAATGTGGTGTCGAAACATTGTACTTGATAATTGCAATTTAAACCAAGCATCAAATATACTTTCGAAAAATACGTTTGTCTTTTTATTGTCTGTACTAACAAATTGGAACATTTTGGAAGATGGCTCATTAATATTGCCCAGTAGTGTATTTTCTACGCTTTTAAAGGAACAAAGGAGCAGAAAAGTACGTGATATCTGATGATTAGTTGATGGATACATGTCTGCTTTCAAACAGCCCTTGTCAGAGCAAGGATCAACTAACTGAGAGATGAAGCAGTTCATAGGTAGCCTACTTTAACATTGAGAACTTACCTAACTAATTTGAAATCGAAAATGGATAATATTTATAATTTTTTAAACTTTATATATTTATTTCATTTCGAATAATACAACCATTACTCACTTTACAGGCATAACGTTTACATGTACGATGTACGTGTTTCTTTAAAACTACCAAATAAGAAGCTCCAGATTGGGCCAATCATTATTTCTCGTAGAAAAAAGAAAATATGTTGTTCTTATTGCACGAGGTATGATTTTAAAAACAAGAAAATTACTATTTTCAACATTAGAGTCAGTAAGCATCACCATAGAACATTCATTGTCCATTGCGATTCTGCCAATTCCACTCATACTTAGATTAGTGAAAGAAATTTTGTCAAATAATAACAGTAATTTTCCTAACTTAAATCTATTGTTTTCTTTAGGAGAATACATTCTCAGAAATAGCTTACAAAAAGACATACTGGAATGGCTATAGTATATGCCTCTTACCACGATAGGAGTTCCGTGTTAAGCCATTCCTTCTTTCAGTTAAAAAAGATGCAATAGATGGATCCTATTGTATAAATGATATTTTTAATGAGGTAATCTGTGTGAGGAACATTCAAACCACTTGGTATTGACAAAAGCGATTGCTTTCGGTTGTTATTCCACCGATTGCACTTAAACTTAAATTGATAAATCAACATCAGATCTGTGTCCGATGTCGTTGCACAAGTCTCTAATAATAATAATGATAATGATAATAATAATAATAATAATAATAATAATGATTATAAGAAGAAGAAGAAGAATGATAATAATAATAATAATAATTGAATGCTGCCAACAAAATTGAAGCAATAAACAGTTTAGCTGTCCCTATAGTAACATATAGCTTTAACATCATTTTATTGTGACAATATCAACACGTTTTTTATTGACATAAGAGCAATTAATTTACCTTGCGGAAGCCCTAGTTTTGTAATGAATTGCAATAGCCAACAAAGAATATACATATGTATCATGTTGAAAATATGTTAAACATTTGAGACAAGATATCAAATCAGATACCTAGCTTTCGATGTATTCATCATATCATCCTCAGGGTGTGGCGAACTTAACAACAACTGATGTATTGAAGTAGTAAATGGCCGAAGTAAAGGAGATGAATAGTTGCAGTGGAAAGAACAAACACATGTGCCTGAAAGGAGAAAATTAGAAGATGAGGATTGGGCTGAGCCTATTGTGGCATTGAAGGAAGGGCTTGAGTCTAGCGAGAAGAAGGCTTTCTTTGATCAGTAGAATAAACGCAGAAAATGCAAATAATAGAACATAAAATCAGATTCAGAAAAGGATGAACGTGAGGAAGGGAGTGAGAGTGTGATATAGGGATGCTCACTTTTTTATGCTATGGTTTGTACAGCCATTGTTATACTCTAGGATCATTCCTCACTGAACGTTGTCAGCACATTGTGTATGCTTTCGTATTGGAGGATAAACTGCTTAACTTTTGTTGTTCTTGGATAGATTCAGTGGTAATATAGCAAAATTTTCCTGTGCGTAAAAGAATATCGTACCCTTGATTGTTAGGGTTGCACACAGAGGCTAAGGGATGCTAAACAATGGCAGGTGGTCTTATACGTGGTGGTTTTACTGTTTATTACCCACAGCAATTAGAGAGTTCGGTTAATATGTATATTAGACGAAGTTCCTAAAGGAGAATCTTCATTTTGCACACTAAACATAGAGTGGCTGGAGTAAGATTTTCAGCAATGCAAACCGAGACAGAAACTCCTTAATCACTAGATTAATGTAACAACCAACACGGGAATAAATAATCCTTATGCACCTATTTAGAGTTTATTTGTTAACATATTTAGATATGCCAGTACTTTAACTGTGCTCTTTGTGTTATTTGTTTTTAAATTTTTGTATTTTAGTATGACTTTGGTCTTGAAGAGAAAGTTATTGCGACTGCTGAAGAAGAGAAAACAATAAAAGAAGCACAAATCAAGAAATTAAATTCTGCATCTACAGTTGAAAATGAGCACTCTGAAGATTCAGACAGTAGTCCAAATAGGAGCAAGACTGCAGAGTCTGAAATGGCAAATGGGAATTTAAATACTTTAATGCCAGTATCAGATATACTTACACCAATATCAATACCGGTTTCACCAACAGATAAAACTGATAAAAAGGTTAATAAGTCGTACACTGAATTCAATTTATCAGAATTCGAAGATAATAATGCTACGCCTTTTGAACTTGTCGAACTGCAAACTATCAATGATTTGGACGAGTTGAAAAGCGTATTACAACCAGAACAGACTAAAGTTTGTCAACAATTAAGGACTAAGAGCGAGTCTGCAAAGACACCCTATACTTCGAATTCAAAGCCAGAGGCAAATTTTAGCAAATCCGATGGAACCTTTTCGTTCGTTTCTAGTAGTTCGCTTATTAATGGCATCAACTTAGATTTAAGTGGAGTTAATAGCGATAAACAAGGAAACAGATTGTTAATTTCAATGGAGGACAGTGATCTGTTATCCCGTGGAATGGTAGGCACTTCTAGTACAGAGGTGTCAGGAGCTACGAATTTGACATCAACCAATTCGAAATCTTTACCTTCGTTGGTTGAAGGGTCTGTGGCTTCAAGTAGTCCTTTAAATCGTTCGTGTGAATTTGAAGGGCTGCCTGCTGTTACTGAAGGTACATCAACAGTGCAACAGGACCTTGTGCCGACACAGCGAGTAAGTGATATAATGAGACAATATCACTTTACGCGAATGCCGGATACAACGGGGTACCCTCGAAGCACAGATAGCCAGCATGTAATGCCAGGAGTACATGATCTTGATCAGGGACATACGTCGTCATCATTCCAACGCCATGGTCAATTGCCGCCAATGAGTCATTCCCAATTGTCTATGTCGTACAGTGAACCTTCACCTGTTAGGTACAGTGGGCCTCCACAGGTACTTTACAGTGCGGCAAATGATGCAATTTCGTTAGATACAAGGTCACCTCCCGTACCGAAAAGTCCAAAACCAGAGGTAAGTGACTAGATGCTGTGTCAAAGAACCGTAATTCTGTTGTTGTTAGAAGCAGAGGATAAGGATGGTCTAGAATCAGTGTGATACAGTAGTCTAGGCAGCTTAAATTTTTATGAAAGTAACTGGAGCCAGTAGTGGAAAAAGCTGTTTATTATTGTGATCATAACCTTACCCATTTTTGCCAAATAGGTAAGAGTTCCTTTCAATATCAAATGCCACAGTCAACATTATGGTTGAAAGGGAGTTACAAATCATTGCCGACAAATTCGCATTTAAATGTATTTTCATTAAGGCTCTCTGCACGGGCACCATTATTGTGATATAAGAAAAATAGCCACCTTAGGGTGCTGCATAAGTTGTAGGGATTGAACACATTGTTTCGTATGCTATATAATTGGGGAAGGACCCATGAAAGCTATTTCTTTCAACGGATATATGATAGAGGAATGGTTGTAAAGTATTTGCCATAGTGTAAACGGACGCAGGGAGACAAAAGGCTAACATTGACAACAAGTAAAATGGTGATAGATTGATTAAATGTAAGCTTTATGGATACCAGATTGTAATTTCTTTATGGAATGATTATCGACTGATTTTTGTAGTCGTTTGTTATGAAACTGGCTAATTAACAAATTTTAATCAATTAAAATACCCTGCAATCTCATCATAGCGACAATACCTTGCTATTTTTAAATCAGCTTTGCACAAAGAAGTTGAAGTAGACAACTGAAGAGTTAATGACTAAAGTCAAGGTTATATAAACGACTGCAGATGCATTTCTCCTAAAGATCAAACTGACCATTTAGAAGTAAATAATAGATAAGCTAGAGGCTAGTAAGTTTATCAATCATTGATTAAAATATAGAGATAGAAAAGTAGATAAAACTCGTTCAATGGTTTATTAAACACGACATGCAAATCACAATGAATAGAAATATATAATAAATATTGCAAAGCATTAACGTCTTAATGCATCGCTTTAAGAAGATAGATCATAAACGAGGTAGAGGATTCTGTGGAGGTTGAAAGCGACGATGAAAAAAAAATTTAGAAAGAGCATTATGTCTAATAAATAAAACAACGCCCCAGCAACATATGCGTGGCTTCAATAAAGTTTTTCTGCATGGAAACGGGATCAAATAGAGATTGGTGATATTAATAAATAGCTTAACGCCATTTCATTAGCATCACTTGTTATTGTGCTGTAGTCTGCTTGCAGACTGAGGTAATTCTACTGTAACCGTCTTACCAGTTCATTGCATTAAGAAGTCGATGGATTCTGATGTGTGTAATCATCACCATCATCACCATATCATCATCACCATATCATCATCATCATCACCATTATCATCATAATTATCATCATCACCATATCATCATCACCATATCATCATCATCATCACCATTATCATCATAATTATCATCATCACCATATCATCATCATCATCACCATTATCATCATAATTATCATCGTCATCACCATCATGATCATCATCATCTTCATCTTCATCATCAACATCACCATTATCATCATCATCACCATCATCATCATCATCATCACCATCACCATCATCACCATCATTATCATCATCACCATATCATCACCATATCATCATCGTCACCATTATCATCATCATTATCATCGTGATCACCATCATGATCATCACCGTCTTTATCTTCGTCATCAACGTCATCACCATTATCATCATCAACACCATCATCATGATCATGATCATCTTCTTCATCTTCTTTATCTTTTTCATCTTCTTCTTCACCAATATCATCACAATTATCATTATGGTCGTCATCATCAAGACCATCAGAGTCTAAATAGGAATCCATGTCAAAATGTATCACCCCTCCCCCTCCTCTCCCCCTTCTCCCCCTGCTCCTCGCGCCCCGTTCTCCACCTTGCCCCCCTTCTTTCCCGACTCCGACTCCGACCCTAACTCCACCTTTTATCGTCCCTGTTCCGTCCTTCTTCTCATTGTGATTGCCGTTACAATCACCAACAGTTACAACATCAAGGACGTTGTTCTGGTCTGTGGCCAACTTGCAATTGCTTATAAATCAATCATCAGATTGTGTATTTAAGGCTTGAGAAAGGCAGCCATGAACTGCCATTAAAGGGCTTGGCGAAGGGGGCAAGCGACGACCATTTTGATAAGCTAAAAAGTTATATTACTGCAATACCATGTCAACTGGCTTAGACGCACATTGGTGCCTGGATTCCTTTGTTAAATATATTCCGCGAATGAATGGCCATTTTGAAGTCATTCTTTAAATTAGTGTCTTCGAGCTAACTTCCATGTTTTGATAAAAATATGTGATGTTTTCTATTTATTTTTATCTGTGTTTGTTCTCTTTTTACTTTTAAACAATATTATTATTAATTTAATTACGGTTACATTACGTGTTTTGTAAACTTTGCGCATTTATGATTTCAAACTTTGCGGAAACCGCCCATGTTTTAGGGCGGGCATACTTTAGGGAAGGATACCCTGGTCATTGTTTGCGACACATTACTCTCAGAACGGGAAGAGCATTGGCTTGAGGACTATGAGAAAAACTACTAGGAACCTCTAGAGAAAAGGCTTGTTCTTATTTTATTTGCCTCTGGACACTCAAATTCCTCGATGTATCAAGCTCTATCATACACATTAACTTTCTCCCATTAATATGTACGGCTCTTAGAATTTGTTGCAGTCAAGGGTAGATTTGAACCTCAAATATATTTGCAGGAAGGCGCACGTAACGTCACAATCACTTTTGTTCAGTTACCAATTAGGTATGAGTCACGGAACATTCCTTTCTCTGTGTAATAAGGTAATAAAAGCTGAAGCATCACTGCGTTTGACAGAAATTCCTGGATGCTCCTGTGAGGCAACATTAACCAATCAGTTCGAAGACAGCGCTACCTCAGTGATAGAAGTACCAGCTTTGGAGACCATACTGTCTTAACGTGAAACAAATATTAAAATAGTCGATATTGTGTGAACATTTTTGTAAGTACTATCTGTAAGTTCTTTAAATACAAAAGTGGTTTCAAAAACTAGATCAACCATAATGTGTATAATTAAAGAGGCAAAGTCTACCGAAAGATGGTCTTGTAGAAAAGATTTCGTTGTTCGGAATAGTCATGCGCATTCCAATAAACTACATAATATTAACCCCAGAAGGCAATCGAGAATGCGTATATAGTAATTTTATCGTTTACGTTGAAGCCAGTTTTCGTGCAAGGTCGAATTTTACAGCGATGATGCATCAACAAAAACGGTCAACTTTGTATTGATTGTATTTGCACTGTTTGATTGCAATAAACACTCATCATGTAATAACACAGCACATTAGTAGATTCCTCAAACACTTGCACGCGATTCGTGATCGGCCAACACTTGCCTCTAACTACAACCGCTTTTTGTTTTGAATTTCAGCCCCTTCCAGAAGGCATGAAAGTTTGTTCGAAGGTAACCTTGTACAGATTAAACATTGATAGTTTTAGTGTACAACTCGTAATTGAATTGCTATTTTTGCTAAAAGAAGTAGTAAGTTAACAAAGAAGCTCTTTTGTTTCAACATGATGCATTATTCATTGTCCACAACACGACAAGAACATATTTAACACTTCTAATTCAAATCCAGAAATAGTTCAAGTATTTATGAAATGTTAAAACGGTATACGCTATCATACATTGAACTTACCAATAAACTGATGCTTATAAACTAATCATCACTATTTTCAAATTAACATTACACACCCGTAAGTAGTTACCCGTCCCACTTTTGTTTTAACATGGACAGAAACACACAGATACGAACACACAGACGCAAACACACAGATACAAACACGCAGACACAAACACGCAGACACAAACACACAGACCCAAACATACAGACACAAACACACAAACACATACACACTGACGCAAACATACAGACACAAACAAAATGCATTGCGATTGACAAAACACTAAGGTCAAAGAGATGCAATCATTTAATAAGCTGTCCTCTGATAAGGGGGCTGAGTTTGAAATACGCATCTATCATGTTACGCATGAACATCCAATACCTGTACTTGAGTGTTTTTCTGTCAAATACCGTTACCATCGTAGAATCGAGTCAAAACATCTTTAAACTAGCCCATCAAATCCCCCTAAATTCGGGATGACCTTCTTTGCCTGTAATTCATTCACATCGAGCAGAACTGCAAAATCAGTCGAATGATCACGATGGTATGGTTTAAAGAAGTGAGTTGCAACATTTTGCTTTCCTAGAACCCCTATCTGCATCAGAGAAATGATTTTGAAATCTCTTGAACATCATGTAAAGTTTATTCGTGTGTCTTATTCGTGTGTTTTATATGCATTTATATGAAGGTAATTACTAATAAGAATGTATTTTAATTGATTTTGTTGGTTTACTTATAAAAAATCATGGCCCAAAGTAGAATAAATTGTTGCTCAGTGGATTCGATCTATAATGGATTAAGGAGCCCTGTAACATCCTTTGCGGACGTACAAGGCGTGTTTGGACCCAGTTTACGGACTACTAACAAACGGCATCTTTACAAAGGTTGCAGATTATTTCATAACAATCGTTTTGACAAGCGGATGTTCATAATCAAATTGTGAGAGTAACAGATTCTTTTCTTGGAAAACAGTTTTGGTGTCAGTTTAAACATTTTACGACTGTGATTTCTAGCCATTTTGTATTTACGACAACAATCAGCACTAAAATGATACTTGAAATGAAACTATATACAAACAAGTTGTCATCTTTGATTTGAGTTGCGCTTTTTCATTCCCTTTCGAGTTGGTAATGTAATAGCGGAGAGGTTATGATTTAACTTGCTTCTGGGGCAATACTGCGTAGAATCTGTATCTCAGTAGTATATTGCTGGAGATAAATTAAATAATTTCGCATTTTGAAATGCTACTGCATAAGCTGCCAGTAAAGTTTCCATGAGCTGCTGGATAGAGAAAATCGGCACTCATTATGATGATGATATCAGAAATATTTATAGCCGTGCTAACGGCACTAACGTATCGGCATGGAATGTCGCAACACCTAGGGTTTGCGAATTACGAGTTTACCCACAGTTCCCTTCCTCAGGCGCAATGGTGAAGTTATTGCTGCTAATTTATAACTCCAAACAATGTTTGTCGCAATCATGTGCCATGCCTGTCGAAAGCTATTGTGAGAGCTTGACAGTCTATTTTCAGTTGTAAAAGAAGAAGAGTTTGTTATCAAGTACATAATTCATCTGCGCGATCAGTTCAGGTATCTGCCCGGCGTCTAAATCTGCTTCCCCATCAGCATGATGCCTCATGTTGGTGAGGAGGCTGACATGACAGCCTGCAGGATTAGAAACAAGACCTGTTAAAGGGCGGATGAGCTCATTATTAGTCAACGGCCATCATGCAAGCCCTGGGGGAAAGGAAATGGCCACCCTACCCCCTTATTACGGCCTAGTAAACTATGATGATGCAAAACAAAGGAAGAAGATTGAACTGCGTTAAGGGGGCCTT
>JAAAKM020006971.1:137749219-137760068 GCA_010016025.2 Alatinidae sp. Z8VKAUB7J3 | reverse complement strand
GGAATCCCAGATGTCAAATCTCTTTTGGTATTTCAGTTGCCCCAGGGCTTGGGGTCACACTGCAAAATTGAATTACAGCAGGATCTAAACGCCCAGGCCAGATCGTGCCTTCCTTGTATTGTTCTCCAGGTACCATGTCTCTAAACATGTTTGTATTTGGCGGGGAAATTTATTTTCAGTTTGAGTTTACCTAGAACCTTTCAACAATCTGTCAAAGGCTGCTATCCGATTGGTTAATTACATCTGGGGTTCGGAACACACTGCTCACTATACATGGTGAATGTAATCCGAAACCCTTTTGTTCTTTTTGGCGGTTGCTATTGAAACTCAAGATCGTCAGATCAGATCAGAAGTGGGATTTGCGGTCACACACAAAAAGTCGTTTCCCTAATCAAAACCCCTGTTTTGCTGCGGTCAAAAGTGGCAGTGTGACCGCAGCTATTGATGAAATTGTGACGTCACACTTGTGGAATCAATTAAATAAAAACTCTACTTGTAGAGTAAGACCGAACAATTAAGGCAACAAAACAGGTAACTCTCGGAATCAAGAGATTGTTTTTCCACTGATAACCAAATTTGTGTAGAGAGCAATAAACAATTATTACATATTTCACTGTAATTGATTCTTTAATCAGTTGTTCTAATTGTCAGGTATGTGGATTAAAGTAATGTGGACGTCATGTAATTGCGTGAATGTAATGCCATTGTGCTACGTCGTTGGGAATGGGACGTCCAGTGTTTTCTACTCCATTACATCATTATCCAAATAAAGGCTGAACACGAATATATAAATAAAGAGGACAATTTGAGTTTTTGGGAGTTCAGTTCGTGGAACCAACTGTTCTCGACCAGCTGTCCATAGAATGGCATCCAGCCATCGACAGACTGGGAATATAAAGCTTCAATGTTCAAGATCAAGTCAAGGCAGCACTATATTCAAGGAACTTTGTTTTTAATGATATTTTATTGTTAGTTGAATTTGAATATAATGATTCTTATGTTAGTACTGTACTAGTTTTACATCTAAAAGCACAGTTGTGTTTATTTCTTTGTCCCTGGCGTTCCGTTTGCGTCTGTCCAGTTGTGACACTAATGCGTACCATACCATTTTTTAAAAGTAAAAATGGAACCATTTGTCTACCAAAATGGCCCAAAAAAAATCGAAAGTGGGGCGTCCCCACTCAACAACCCCTCCACCACCCTACACGCCTGTCTCTTCATGATGAAACTGTTGTTTCGTGTGAAGATTCGTTGCGTGGGGTAGAAGACTGATGATAACAAGCAAGGCAGTAAATGAAAGGTGAATGCAGCTCTATCGCTATACCTGCATGGCAGAAAATGGTCAAATATCAGCATTACATGTAGTCCCAAAGGAGGAAGAGAGCACAAATACGAAATTACGAAGGATATGTACAGCAAGTACAAAATCAGAGAGTGCTTATTAAGTATGTGGATGGTCCACAAAAACCAATGGAAACATAGACCTCTGAAGAATTGGGTGTATTTTACATCTCCAATTGAACTGCAGAAGAGATGTACATACGGTTATTGTTTTATACGTACATATGAAGGAGGAGAAAGAAAGTAGATAGTTGTCAAATGCCACCAGAATGACAAGACAAGGAACAGTCAATGACGCTTGCCACGTATAATTTGCCATCCGTTATTTCTGCAAACAGGGTTTTCTTTAATAATAAAACACAAAATGTTCCTTACTGATTGACACTAGCGTCGTATGGAATATGTTAACATCGGAAGTTATCTAGCCCAGTTGGTAGAGCGCACTCTGCGATAGCGTGGGTCACGAGTTCGATCCCCGGTGGTGACATATTTTCTATTTCTCTAGTAGCCAGTCGCTATTTACTGGACCCACGAGGGGTCTTGTTTTTCTGAACTGACTTCTAAGTAATATGACCTTTACCATTAACTAGTCAGTGTTATCCCCCGCCCTCCTCCCTCCCCCTTTCTTCCCTCCAACAGCCAGCTGCGGAGTTGAGTCATATTTTACAGAATATTGAAAATCTTCAGGAAGGTAATAAATGTAACGGACACAGATGGACTGCAGACCTGAGATGATTCTACAAATGACTTACATAGCAAAAGTTTCTCTTAAAGGAAATAAGTTTTCACTGGAAAACTTTTTTTCCAGGAATACAAAAACGTTGACTGGCACATGCCCTGCTCTACTTTTACCTTCTTTCTTACAGATTCACGCCTCTAGGAACGCTCCTTAGTTAGCTACAAGGTCCATGAAATTATCCTAGCGTAAAAGAAAACTTTATCATTTGCAATCCTTTGGCAGGAAGAGATCTGATTGAAACTCAAGTACTTTGCAACCTAGTGACAGTTGACTTTTATTTACAATTTCCTATAATAGATTTGATGTTACGGTCCGAAAGCAAGAACCAAAACAAGGAGCACCCTCCTGTGAGAAAATTCTGCAGAAATTAGCTCCGTATTATTCGTTTGTTCGTCTGTCGCTTTGTGGTTCCCTTGGAGGCGGGGCTGTGCCAACTTAGACGTTACATCTTGTATGACGAGTCACATAGGTGTTTAACCATCACATTGTATAATTAGCTCCTGCTCAATCTAAAGATTTGATTTAATCAATACAGACAATGCTATCTCTACCTCTGCACAAACGTAGGATAAAGAATTCCTCCCTCGACTGATAAGTTTGTTGTGAATTCATGCTCCGTAGACAATGAAGGCGACAACTTTATCAAGGGCACCGAACGGTAGCCGCAAGCTTTGTTGAGCTGGCCATGATGTCTGCTCTTTCTAGACCAGAGTTCTAATCTGACTAGATTGTGCTGATAACAGTATCAAGGGACAATACACCAATCTTAAAGTTTTGGTTCTTCTACGTTTACACTTGTGAGTGAGACTCACTACTACTGACTCTGCCCTTAAACCTTTCGACAACAGCTGGCAAATTATCACTTCTTTACTCTAACCACAGAGTGGTATTACTATCTTTTATAGGAAGTTGTTCTAAAATAGTAATCTAACAAACCAGGTGAATCACACAGTATTCTAGAATAAGATATTACGGTGGTCAAGATACTATGCCCTTAGCTTTCTTCATCGTTGTCTATTTTGCCATCCCTCTATTCACTAGATCAATCTTTTCGATCAACATGGTTCCCTTTTTGCAGAGATATAAATTGTTCAATAGACAATGGTGTCTGATCTACTCTTACTTTGTCGACGGCTTTTTTCTTGAAGTGGCATGCTCTCAGAAACTGAGGATCTTATGCACACCAACGAATAATACCCTTAATATCACATTTTTCATTATGAGATACTTTGGTCTTGAATCTAAAAAGCACTGCTGCCTCTTGTGTCCTTCCTCCTAAAATCCAAGTCTTTTCCTGTCACTCTAGACTTCGGTAAATCATGCAACTTTTGCAGAGATTGCTGACTTTATAATCAAAGTGGGTAATGGAAATGATCCGCTATCAAGTTCATCGCCGCTCTAAACATTAAAGTTAATAAATGTGATCTTAGTGAGAAGAGAAGAAGAAATATTGGTGGGGCGCAACGACTTTTTAAGGCACCTGCTAGCTTTTTGTGATCAAATAGCATTTTGAATCTGATACCCTCCTTTTTATGTAGTAACAACACTACACAAGGGACACCATATGTTTCGTCTGACACAGAACTTTCCCTGCATTGAATGTGGCGTAAAAATATACCTGCTATTCTTCAGAATGTCGCGTAACTATCTATGTAAATGCCATACGACGTTGTTGTTGTCTACGTTCATGAGATAAACTAGTTTACTTGGAGCAGAAATGAGTGACCTTTGTTTCCTCAGTACTTGTGAAAGTGGAAGCAAGCAGCATATGCCTTTGCAAATAATTTAGTGCCTTCACTTGATACTTTCTGTGTTAATTTAACTTCTGGTTGATGAGGAAAGTCTATTAATTTCACTCGTTGGGTTTTACTTCATGGGAAGAGAGAATTAAGGAAAACTTCTCTTAGCCTTTTACTAACACTTAATTATCTTGTTGAACACGGTTTGGGTTGACTCCTGGAAACGGAGACTTCTACATTTTTGATTCGAAAAGGCTTCAATTTGCGCAAGGTTTTCATGCGATGTGCAGTGATTTATGTTTTACCTACAGGGAACAAATTTCTTCAATTTGATGCTTCTACAGGTCATGTTGTCTTCTTATCTTTCTTGTCTTGTTTTCTTGAGTCCTTCTGTAAATGAGTTGGAACTTGTGAATTGGTCGAAAGAGCAGATAAGGATGTAATGATCAATTTAAATCTTGGGTCCTGTGCAAGTGAATTAAAGCATCAGACAAGGTATCATAACGCCTTCAGAATACCAAATGATTACAATGAACATTGCTGAATTCTTGTAGAAGCCTAGTTAGGTATTTTTTGTACCAATCCTTCATATGTTGCAATTTTCGTAGAAAGAAAAACGGACGATAGGAATAAGTAGTTTGTCTACTGTAATTGGAAACATAACAAATACCCCACTCTCATTATCTACTACCGGGCATGTGGAAGGGATGGACTTTGCTCCTTGCCTTGGGCAAAAATGTCCCCTTACTTTCTACCAATTTCTGCAGTGTTGCAAGGACATTCAACTCAAATCAATTTCCAGATGCTCAATTTGAAATGTCAGTACAACTGGGCCACTGGGCCAAAACATAGACTTAATAATAGCTCCTCGGATATTTTATCTACATTGCAAAGAAAGTTCTAAAAAGTGTTGTGAGATATATCATACTGAGCGCCTACATGCTTCTGTATGCACCGTATAGGAGACTGTTGTATTCTTTCTTTTTAAGAAGCACTGTTACATCAGTTTTTGAACAGCTTTTTCAAAACAACACAACGGCTACATGCAACATTTGTAGGTGTGGTCCACTATGACGTAGTTAAGCGAGAAGTCTTATCACGTGGTATACAATTAGTGAAGGGTAGTGACAAATTTCATATTTTGTTGACATTGAAACTTCACGATTATTTCAAGTTGAAGTTGATGTTTCCTAACCAATAATGTAGTTTTATTTCAGTTTTATTGTGTTTTATTGCGTGACTTTCCAGTCTAGTAATGTAGCGAGAACTTATCTTTTCCAATTAAACAAATAGCCATGCAAATGTTATCATTCATTCTGCCAATAGTATGCTATAGACAGCGTGAAATTACAAAATATCATCTAAAGCAGAAAATTAGAAAGTGTCAGGAGATAATGATTTTATACTAGTTTACGCTTTTCGCCTGATGCTGACCCCAACTAATGATTTTGAATAAACGTGAAAACCTGTCGTTTCAGTTAAAGATGTCTAGACACATGCTAATGGTCTCCCGAGGAATAGGAAACAATTTAATTTGAAATGTAAACATTTAGCCCTCGGATTTTGCCTAAATGTGTTTTTCCGTAAAACAGCAATACGCTTCTATCTCATAATGGAATTGCTTGAGGTGCACCTATGATTAAACTACGAAAGTTTGTAGCTACATTCTAGGTAAGCCTCTGGATTGCCATGGCGATAGCGCTATGGGTGTGCTTAAGTTTTTAATGGATATTTATAGGCGACGGCCACAAAGCTGACCACATCAATTTACCTGGAACTGCGCTTCGTTGGTTGCTTTGTGCGAGGGTTGAGAATTTTAACCATTAGAAGAGGCTTTAACTAAGAGAAATGTTATCTTATTAAACGAATGAAGCGGGGAAGGTGTTGCCTTTAGATTCTGGGACACCGATGAGGAATCACTAAAGGTCATTAATTTGTTGCGGATAGAAGGCTTTTAATCATGACTTATGACTTAATGAAACTTATCGAAAGTTGCTACAAAGAATGAGACCAAATCGTGCTCTTCAGGTCGAAGAACAATTAAATGGAGTTTGACTTTCGTTTCTCACGAGGAATCGTAGGCTACTGGCTTTATTGAAAATGGACAACTAGAATTTGATTAGGTGTAACTCGGCTGTTAAGTGTTCCGGTTTCCCACATTTCAGCGTTTAGGGGCTTTTCACTTACGATCTCAATTAGCACCAGCTGCAGAATTTAATTAGTTTCGTCGAGAAATAATAAAACTTGCTACTTGTCAGTAGCTATCAATTAGAGAGATAACAAACTTTAAGTGGACTTCTTTAGAATCATTAGACAGCATTTAAAAAAACTGATAGCTTTGTAGGCTAAACTATCTCTGCTGAAGTCAGTGTTAAGATGAAGAAAATACGTCCTGCTAGGGTTAACTTGGTCGTCCTGAATTATAAAAAGACTGTTAATGCTAGCTGGTATATAATGGTATCAAGTTGTTGACTTAGGTGTTTATAACCTTGTGACGAAGACACCGTAACGAAACTATTCGAAGGAGAGTCATTAGGAAAAGGTAAACATACGCTCACCCTACTACACTGTTTCGAAGCGCATATAACATCACAGAATTGCACTGTATGGGAATTTCCTATAAGTTAAACTTACACTCACAATTTCCCTTTTAGTCCAATACTTGGACTTTTAAAAAAGTAGTTTATAACATAATTTTGTAAGAAAAATGTCAGGAAAGGAACTATTGTATACAGGGTCTTAAATTTTTCATAACACTTAATACCTGGGAGTTTTGTACTTGACGTGTAATACTAAAAGTGCTGGACATTTAAGTTTTTTTGAAGAAGGTACTTTTTTGATAAAACATTTAGTACTTAATATAGATCTACGTGCCGCGCAAATTTGTATCCACAGAAAAAGGAAGGAATATTCGTGTTAGTGTAAGTGGTTACTGTATCCATATTATCGATGATAGGTTTGAGTCCCTGTTTTAAAATGTCGTATTTCTTATAGTAAACACCACGGCGTTTAATACAAACCCAGCTTTTGGGTCCAGTGTTTGCTAAAAGGCAGCTTTTATTATAAAATGAGAATGAAAGATGAGTAATAAGTTATGCAAATATTCTTCATCACAAACTATTAAAGGGAAAGGGCAGAATTTCTTGCTGGGTAACATGTAAAACTCTTATAGACTTTTATTTTGCCACTTTTTTGGTCTGTTTTCTAATAAATGCCACTCTTCAAGATGCGGCGTTAATTAGAGGAAATACTCTATTTTTTATTTCTAGTGTCCTTCCAAAACTTATATCGATATTGCAATTGATTTTACATGCTTGTGCTGTATGAGCGCGTTTGCACCCATTATTTCCACTATTAAGTTTAGAAGGATCCAACTTTTCAAAACTTTCTTAACAACTCCACAGTTCTAGTAGTCACACTCCGTAAAGATATTTTAATCTGAAGGATAGGGACAAGACGGTCGGAAACAAATTGACGTTTGTGCGTGACAGCATTGCTAATGAGATATTTGGGGAAAAGGCAATTGTCATCAAGATTGCATATTAAAGCAATGTTTTCTATGGGAGATTTCAATCTTGTCTAATTGGAGATTTGACACAGTGATTGGCCTTGAGAGGATTTGAACCAAGCATACCTACTATTAGAGACATTTTGAATAAGTAAAGCTATTCTGTCATATATGGAACCCTAACAAACTGAAGTCTTTCTACAACTTCAATACAAATTTTAGCAAACCCAACATAGCATAGTTTCCTAGGGAACAAAATCAAGTACCGGACTTCATTAAACTTTTAGGGGATCTGAGTACTATTTTCCAGTAAAAGACTTTCTGCGAGAAATGATTGTATTATCAGTGCCGAAATGTCCTACTGGTTTGGATAAATACTCTTGATTTGGTCACTCATGCCTTTAAGATAGACTAGATCAAAAGAGTCAACTGAGCTACAATTGTTCATATGGCTTCCGTGTATACTTTTTAAGAATTGTAAACAGTAATGTTGTTTATTTGTTTTATACATCCCATTGTACTTAAGATTGATCAGTTTTGGCAGTGTTTGTTGGTTGAGAATGACGAATCAAACTCGTAGAGATATACCATAAATATCGTAACTCATCTTGAATTGATTTCAGGTTTGAAAGGAATACTAGAGTGAAGAAAATGTGTCACCATCGGGGATCGAACCCGTTACCCACGATATCGCGGCGTGTGCTGTACCAACTAAGCTAGGTCTCCTCTGATGTTAACGTACTTTATTTCTGTAGTCGCCACATTAGCTTCCAATCATCCAACGGTAGACATCGACATCCAGTTTTACATAATTGGAGTGCATCGTCTCTGCACCATGTGACTTGACCAAGGAAGGACTGCCATCTGGCCCATCTATTGTACTAAAGCCCATTGAAAGTTAGAAAGTATAATTGAGAAGAGAGGATTTGAAATGTCAGTTTAAATTGATATGTTAACAACTATTATTTGGGGCACTGATATCATCATTGCGACAGTCTTTGCATGTTAGTATTTAACACATTTAAATATGATGTACTTCGGTTAAATAACGTATTTGACTCTACTAAACGCCGCGTCGTTTATTATAAACCCCAGCTTTTGGGTGCGGCGATAAATAGAGGACGGCGTTTATTACAAAATGAGAAATAAATAAAAATTAATGCAAAAACTCTTCAGGTAAACTATTAAAGCGGAATCTGTTGATGGAAATTAGCAAACTCCTATAAACTATTTTTTATTTCTTGTTTGGTCTGTTTTCGAATAAATCCCATTCTTCAAAATGTGGCGTTTATCAGAGGGTGGCGTTTATTAGAGGGTGGCGTTTATCAGAGGGCTACATATATTGAAGGACGTACGGTATATGATATCCTGAATTATAAAGAATCCACCTTAACTAGCTGCAGGTTGTGGAGGTGTTTATATCTGTTGATGAGTAGCTATGCGCTTCTTCGGAGGATGTGCTAGTTTAAAGGGAGTGAGCTAATTCGGGTAATTGTGGCAATTGTTGGTGCATGGATTTGTGATAGACGCCAAAATCGTTTCCGTAGATCAAAACACACTTTCGAGTTCCAGCAAGTTATCGTGAAGGATTTTCTTATGGATTTCTATTTCAATTGATGAGAAGTAGTGTTTGCTCATTGACTGAGTGAATGTGTGCAGAGCAATCAAATGAAAATTTTAAGTCAACACGCTTAGATTTAAAGTCCTATGTACACACAAGTCAATGCTGAATTAGATGGAAATAACTAGGAGGGGATGGCCCATGATCAAACATCTTCCGGGACGCAGTTTGTATCGTATGCCCTGAAGATGAGAGAACAAGGAGAAGTCGGAGCGAAAGTGGCAAGCACGCTGTTCAATAGCGAGACAAAGTAGCTACACTGTGAACGATATTTGTGTTTGGCTTGCTATGTGAAGGTAACACAATAGGCAAATTAGTTCGACCTACGACCACGAGGACACGTAAAAGGTAGTGGGGTACCACGTGGGTTGGTTCTTAACTTTCCCGGTACCATATTTTTGGATTGAAATGGTCACACAAGTTTTGTTAGATGCAAGATTCAAGGCATGTAGCAATCAGACACCAGGTAACACTATTGAGTGAAAATTATTTCCTTTACGGGCCTGATTCAGAACGCTTGTAATTTTGTAAGGTTTTAAGATGGGAGTTTCTCAGAGGGGCTAGCGGGGGGTCATTTAAAATTGCCCCTCTGATCCACTTAAGCTAAGGTTCTGTGATACGCTATAATTAACATAATCAGAAGTTGGAACAATTTACCAAAGAATGCAAGAGACACAGCGACGCGGATGCTTTAAAGAAAAACAAAGAAGCAAAAGTTAAAGAAGCATATGTGACTCCACCATGTTTGGAAAAGGTACCCGTTTTGGCATCTTTGAGATTTTTAGGGGAGCCAAGAGCATTTAGGTGGGCCTACCATGATCTATGGCTGAGCTGTTTTACCCCTTTAATTTTTGTAAATAGTGAGGGAGAGCCGCTATCACGAGCCATCAGGGGTCTTTGACTGAGAGACTGCCGCTATTAGGAACCAGTTTAGAATTGCTACTAAGGATGTGTAGGGGGGATGGGGGAGGGGATTGGAGTAGGAAATGTATTAAATTAGAAGCCGAGGATGTTTTCTGAGAAAAACTAGCTCTTTACTTAATGGATACTGAGACTATGATTTTAATGTACAGCCCTCATATCTTCTGAAAATAGAAAAATGCCAAAGGTCATGATCTGAATATTTCACTATAGTTTTTCAAGCAATTGTTTACATCAGCTATAGAGTAGGAATAGAGTAGGAATAATTATCTCAAATCACACTGGTAGTATGTTGTATAGTTATCCAAAGTTTGCGATACTAAATATCCTCACGGACGATCATGGATGGGGGAACAAGTTGGGCAGAGGCGGCCAATGCCCCCCCTAAGATTTGCCAAATCTCAATTTTTTCCGTGACCACCTTTCACCACATTGTGTCACATTTACAGGAAGATATGCATATCGACTCAAAAAAACCCTTTCCACACAATGACGAAAGTGGAATGTGAAAAAATAAATATGAACCCAGCCTACAGGGCTTCAGTATGAAGTCTTGATTTATGTACCCTGCACTTTTAAATTTGTTAAACATATAAAACATTGCTTGGAAAGAATACTCACTGATTCACAAAGAAATTTTACTACTTTTAACAATTCATTTTGGAGACAGGAAAGTTGTCAGCAGAAGGACCAAACATGCAACATGTTCCGAACTTGATTTAGGCCGTTGGAATATAAAGCACGAGTGACCGGTTGAAATTGCCGCTTGTAGTTTTATACGGAGATCGCCTATTTTAGTGCTTGGCTGTGAAAAAGGAGAGCCCCCCGGATACCATATTTGGTAATGCCTCAAACGCAGAGCGAGGCTAACGGGTGTTATATCAGTATTTATGAAATTAGGAAGTCAAGTCCGAGGTTAAGCAAAGGTGTTGTGATCGAAGCGTTAATTGTCAGATACGCATCAATGTAGTTCGTAAGAG
>JAAAKM020006971.1:137719698-137747908 GCA_010016025.2 Alatinidae sp. Z8VKAUB7J3 | reverse complement strand
AGCAACCAAACAACGGCAGCCAAAACAACAGCAGCCATAACAACAGCAGCCATAACAGTAGCCATAACAGCAGTAGCAATAGTAGCAGCAGCAACCAAAGCAGCCATAACAACATTAACTGTAACAGCAACAACCATAACCGCAGTAGCAACTGTAGTAGCAACAACAAACCGTAACCACAGAATCTGCAACAGCAGAACCATAATTGCAGTGGCAACTGTAGTAGTACTAGTAGTAACTAAAATGACAGCAACAGTAACAACGTGAGTTAGCTTACTAAGTAGAAAAATCTTATAAATAGTAGAACTAACAGCAGTAGCATCAATGACAGTACTGGCCATTGCAATTTACGTAGTAGGAGCAGTGAGGCAATATGAAGAAAATAAGAGAAATAGCAACAACAGAAGCAGCAAAAAAGTTACAGAACAGTTACAGAAACAAAAACAGTAGAAACAACGAGACACAGCAGCAACAACAAGGTATGGTAGAGGAGCTGAAAGCTAATTGTGACAAAAGCAAGTTTTAATAAGTAAAACGCCAAATGTAGAAACTTTATTGACAACGTTTCGTCTAACTGACTTCTTCAGGTCACTACTGAAAACCGGCTAACTTAGTTTAAGATTATGATAATGCAGATTAAGATGTGTAATCATAGAATTATTAATTTCGTAGTGAGACATAAGTAAGTAATAATTACATTTGGATTAACATGCAGGGTACTGATAAATCAGAAATATAAAATTTGGGGCGGTAACAGGACCAAAAAACTTAAGCGGATGTGAAAGATGTGTCTTTCATTTGCAGATATCGTGGACTTGATTTATGTTTTAAGACAGTTACTGTATTTACGTTTAACAGGGATTTCACCCGGGTGCTGTGAGTATCTAAGAAGACGTGCTCTGTTGTGTGTATGATACGTCCAGATTTATTACGGCCCAGACCTCTGTAATTTGGCTTTCATAATTTCTTTATTCAGCAACAGAAAAATTTGTCTAAGGACGGTGAAAGCTTTTATCGCAGGTGAATGAGATTTGGCAACAAATACATGAACCTGATCTCAAAATTTCCCATTTCATATGTATACTTAATTTGGGGTTTTTTCTGATGACGTCAAATGTTTAAATAATATTACGTAACTTTTAAACTGAATACCACAGTATACTCTTCGCCACAGCCAGGTCATTTTCCAAACGTCGATAATATTGTTTATAGTAGATTCCAGTCTTTAAAACTGTGTGGAAACAACCGTAGATCGAGATAAAATGTTTTGTGGTTGATCACGGTCAGCCAACCAAAACAGAAACCGGGACAACGTTATGTAGTCAGGAAGTCAGGAAGCCTTTCCCTCTAATTCGTTTAGTGACAGGGCGTTTGTTGGAGTAGTGGTCTTGGCTTAGATATTGTGCTGTTCCAAAGTTACTATTGCATTAGGTCGAGGAGAAGGAGAGAGAAAGTACTTGCAACTCTATCTTCCCATTAGCTTAAACTCACGTTTGCTTACCTACCGGATCGATCTCGATCGGTTTGTCACGACACGGTTTTTCCACAGGATTCTATTAACAGTGCTAGAGAAAAGTCTTCTTTTGGTATGCCGGTGTCTTCAGTAAGCTGATCTGTAAATGTGCGCGATGGCCTGCCTGCCACGTTTGCTAATTTTGGAAAATTCTTTGCCTCGGAAAGTAATTGAATTTTTGCTGGAGGGTGAAAAGATGCCCCGAGCGATCACAAATCGTATAAATTTACGGTAGGCCTAACTTTGAGTTACACTAATATTTATTTTGGTCTTACAACAAGTTGACAAAGAAACCTTAGAATTATTTCTTCCGACTCATTTTAGCTTTAGCAAACCAAAGATCATCATGAAATAGCTGCATTATCTGAACCATCTACAGCCCTTTTAACCCAAGGATTTCTCTTCATCCATTCAGGTATAAACTTTCTTGCATGATCATAACATCCCTTCCGTTTATTCCCTTTGCTTTCCTTGCTCAAACTCATCGCTAAAATGAATTTGTTAACTCACTTGAATGAGAATGGCTTAAAAACAAGAAATGGCATGCAAAAGCAAGCCACGATTGTTAGCAAAACGTGACAGAATTATTGAAACAGCTTAATAAACAGAAATAATAAGAAATCGAACACTTTTCCTTCAAATAACTTTTTATTCGAATAGATTATTTTAATTTTGGAATTCAGAGTGTGCAGTACTTTATTTCAATTTAAGATTAATTTCTTATTTTGACTCAAACGACACGAAAATGTTTCCTCAAGACTTCTGCTGAAAAAAGGCCAAAGAGGCCAAATTTAAGTAGTAGGCCAACTTTGAATTTTCCAGGCAAGTTGTCTCTAAAAAAGGCCAAAATCGAGAAATTTGGCCTGAAAAAGGCCAATATGGCAACCCTGATCACAATTCGCTTTGGTAAGCTTAATTGCTGTTCGTTCAAGTTCTCTGAACGTTATGCGTCTGTTGACGAGTTTTCTCAACACAGTGAAAGACATCCATTTCGTTATATAAAATTTTAAAATTGCACACGACGTTTCGTAAAAAGCACCAAAGCAAAATATGATATTGACTTTAATGTTTTATGTGAAAGAAACGAGTTGCTTCCAAATTATACAAGATTCTCAAATGTACTTGAGGCGACAATAGGTATGTAAGGCAAAAAGTGTTGTTGGTATGCACGTCCTGGCCAAATCTAAGCCTTAGTCATTATTACTCTCCTCTTGATTGATGATTGAATTAATGCCAATGATAGTTAGTTTAATCTCAAACATAAAAGCAAGAACCAGTCAATGGTTGACAGTGGACGTTAAAGCGATTCCTGTATCTGGGAGACGTGATTCTTTATTGGTTCTTCAAAATTACCAATTCTTTAAAAGACAAATTGAAGTTTTGCCGGTTCTCAGACAACACATAAAATAAGAGCAACATAGAATCTAACAGGAAGTGCCAGATTTTCAAAATAAGCACGGGCTCTTAACAATGCAAAACCAACTTATTACCACAAGATTAGATGTACGTCAGTAACGACTTTTTGGAAGGAAGAATTTGTTGAAAAGATGCCACTGGATTAAATGAGAAAATCGTAGAACATTGTAATATAAAGTGATCTCACATAATAGCATCTAATACTATCCATGCACTGTCCAATTATTGTTTAAAAGAAACTTGATGTTGATGGCAGTACTTACAATAAACATCAACATTGATATTGTCAGAGTTCAATTCGTTCACTCTGTTTTTCGCTTTGCAGTAGTAGTCACCAGATTTGTCTTTCGTAATGGACTTCAATTCGAGACGTGCGTTGTTAATTAGAACTGGTGCCGACTGCCCAACTCTAAACCAAGAGTATTCTGGTTGCGGATTTGCTTCTGACGAGCACAAGAGCGTGACGTCACCGCCTTCGACCACCGCTGCTGATCCGACTGCTGAAACTACTGGTTTTTTAATATCTGTCAATGAAAAAATTATGATGCAATTATACATACCGAAATAATTGGATAACGTTTGGCTTTTGAAAGTGTATCAGATCGCATTTCTGCTGTACACTCTTTCTTTACATAAACAACCCAAAAATAAACATCAAGTAGCTTCATCAGCCAATGTTCATCAGCCAATGTTCCACTGAGTAACAATTGAAAGATGTCTCTTTCTTCGACCACATCACCTGCAACAATTTCACGAGTTTCTTCTTCTTCATCAAAATCATTATTCAAGACGTTTACTCAGTATACCCTACAAACAACTACTAAACAACTTTTTGAGGCGTTTTTGAGCGAAGAACTGAACAACCTTTGGGGCGAAATTCAAAAGGTGAGTTGTTTATTAAAAAATTGAAGTGTATGCCTTTGGATAAATTCTATCGGATGTCTTTATTATCAATCACTTGAAAATAGAGACAATTCAAGAGTTATATGACTTCGATTGTGGCGCTATTTTAAAACACAAAGGCGCATATTTGCCAATCAAATAACTGTTTATGTTGGCAATAGGAAATTTGTGAAAAATCTTCGAACTCAAAGTTTTTAGGCAAATCGAGTTATGCTGCCTCGTAGGATAAGGACATATTATTAGAGAGTTGTATCTACTCTGAAGGTTTGGTTAATATATATATATATATATATATATATACATATATTGTCTTAGGTGTAAGTGTAAATATGTGTTTCTAATTATTCTTTAGTGTATTGCCATTCAAATTTGTATTCAAGCAGGACTGTGATCTATGTAAAGCAATTTTTGAAAAAGATAACATCGAAACGTCAACGAATTTGTGTATTTAATGAATTCTATATACATATATATATATACACACACACACTCAAAAGCCGTCCTATGCGTCTAAATATTATATAAAGCTCAAAAAATACACATTATCTTAACGTTTCGATGTTTTCTTTATCAGATTGAAAATACACGTTCTCAAAGAAACAATAGCAATCATTTGTTATTTTCTCACCGGAAGAGGTGATTGCCCACGGTGCAAATGGGCGTTGGTCCAGGACATCTCTCACCACAAAGTGCCGACCTCATTATGGCACTAAACAATTCATTAATTAATGCTTAACCTCTCCGCCAGCAACAGTCTTATATTTTCTATTTCGCTATAAGCTTCATCAGTGCCATTTCCTCACATAAAGACGCTGACATTAAATTGTGTATTTAAAACCCTTTTATAATTCGGTCAAACTTAATAATGTGAAGTTAAGTTGTGGAACATTTGAAAAACAGCTTGATCTTAGCATGGAGACAAGTTAAAGAGAAGTAAAGAAAGAAAGAAAGAAAGAAAGAAAGAAAGAAGAGAGAGAAAAGTATTAAGAGACCGCTTTAATATTATTGAAAAGGAAGCTCTTGTGTACCAATGTTGTGATAAATTGTGATGGTGAATTCTTAATGCTAGGTGGAGCAGATGGAAATCTGACAAGAATTGTATTAAATAATGAAGTCAATAAGGACGTGCTAGTATTATTGTATAAGCCTGACAAGTAAAGAATTTGCCAGATTCCTTTCTAGTTTTCAGTCCCATAAAAGGACGTCATTAAGATTTGGAATATTAAAATTACAATGATAATCTTGACCCTGAGGCAACCAAAGTTTGTTTTCTTACGCTACAGATTTTCCATTTGCTATTGTATGTATGTATGTTATGTATTTATTTTGCCTTATAGAAAAAAATGTTACAAAAAATAACAAGAAAGAGTTAAAAATTTTAAGATTCAAATTAATTACAAAATTAAACAGAAACTATAAATATTACTTTAAAGAATAAAATATAAAACATCAGTAATTAAAAACAAAGAAATTGAGAACAAAGAAACTCTCAAAAGACCTATGGTACCCTTATAGAGGTATTAACCAAAATTGTACTCAAAAACGCAAAGAGGAAATAAGGTCGTAAGGCTCATAGGGGAATTTCTTTACTTACTCTGATGTACCCAGCACGGGGAAACTAAAAGTAATGATATTGATCTTCCTCTATTTGTTGGAGTGTTATAAAAATTCTTCTTTTAAAATAAAACAAATAAATATAATAAAATTAAACTAATTATTTACCTTTGAAACTATATAATTTGGTATAGATATAAATGGTTAAAGAGTGTAGGAGCCATGGCTACCATCACCTTCTCTTCATTGTGCATAAGCTCTGAAATACAATCGGAATAACTTACATATCACGTTAAGGGAAGTTACCAGCGAGTGCATCTTCCCAACATTATTCATTGCCTCGCAGTAGTAATCTCCGGCGTCTGTCCTGTTTGTATTGCTGATATGAAACACAGATCCACTTCCAACTGTCCTATTAGACCCATCCTGGGAAGGTTTGTACCAGGTTATTGTTGCTTCTGGAACGGCAGAAACCGAACAGTTTAGATCAACAGGCTCCCCTTCCTTCACTGTGATATTTCTGCCCTGTGCAATCACCGGAACATCCAAGTCTAAGATAGAGAGTAAACAGAATAAAGATCCCCTTTAGCGTATTATCAATTTACACTAAATATTCTAAAACATATCTGAGCATGTACTAACGAGATTTGTGATGCAGTTTTGCTGAATTAAGAATAATGCTAGTTGAGATCATTAGAGAGACTATTAAAATTTAACCAACAAAATGACATCGGTAAATGACAGCAAAATTATTAAAGTTGAAAAAACAGGATCTCATCTGGCAAGAGACGTAGCATTTAAGTGGTAGAACAAGATAGATGATATGCGGCCTAGTGCACACTTCTTTAAAGAATGGCAAAAGTTTTCAGCCAGCAAAATCTGCCCATAGACTTGCCGAGACAAACTGTTTAAGGACGAAAGGGGGAGACCGCGCCCTCCTGCCTTAGTTGGAATTATTGAAAATCCTCCTTACTGCATGTGCAAACTTTAACACTTTTTGAGTAATGGAAGGAAAGCTAAGAGGACATAGATCAAGAGGCAGACCAAAAAGGATTTGGCTGAGTGACGCGAAAGACTGAACTGGTGAAACAAACTATAGAACTATGAAAGAGAAAGAGGGAAACAGGAAAATTGGAAGGCATCGATACTGCACCTTTTAATCGAAGACGCTACGTAGATAGACGAGAATCGAAGAGAATGAAGATTTGTTGTTCACTCTCGCCATTGCTGTACAAAAATACGGTCTGTCGTATTTTATAAGTTTCTTTTGAGTGTTTAAGCGTGTAAGAGTGTATAAGATCGGCAAAGCCTTTCATAAATGTAAAATTCTTTAAAGGGTTAATGCTCCATGTCCCAAAACAAATGACGTCATGCACGACATTCGGGCATATGGACATATCTGGAAACTATCGGACGACTTTCGGACAATTTTCATCAGGGAAATTAAATTTGTCCTGGACTTGAGGTTTTGAGGCGTCATACTAAATTTATGGCCGCCCCGAATCCAATGTGCAGAGGCTACTATCGCAACCTACATACTGTAGTTCGGAAGTGGAAGGGCAAAAATGAAGGGATTAATTCATTTTCAATTAAGAATTTAGGCATCTTTAAAACTCTTTTTTTCACATGTCTTCTTAAAAATAGTTGTATGCACATACAGTATTGAGAATCTGAATTTGCAATCATTTTCGCTTATTGTAGTAAAAGGACACAACAGAAAGTACCTACATCGAACTGTAAGAGAGCTCCTGATGGATTCCTTCGCTCCAACGGTAGGATTTGTTGCTTTGCAAAAGTAGGATCCGGACTTAGATCGATCGACAGGATTGTAAGTAAGACTACTTCCTTGTCTAACCTCGGTTGTTTCTTCAAACATCCATTTGAAGGTTGCCGGCGGTACACTGTCCGCTTGACACAAAAATAACACTGCTAGTCCTTCGCGTGGTGATGGGGGATTAATAGAAATGATTGGAGTGTCGACATCTAAAGGGAAACGCAAAAGAACAAACGTAAAACATGACAAACGTAAAAAACCTTCTTTAAAAGTGATGCTTGGACACAGTGATCTAGTTCTACTGTCTACCCCTTTCACCGTAGCAAACTTGCTTTTATGAGTCGTTGATTGAAAATTAAATCTTAAAGTTTTTCATAAAAAGTTACTTCTTCAATAGAGATGATCTGCTGTGACCAGTGTCATGCAAAACCTATAAACAGGTGAATCCATGAGTTTAGTCACTTTGTCGTTACTGTAGCAAATGACAGGGCTTTAACCAAACCGCTAAATATAAATATATATATATATATATATATATATATATACATAGATTTCTATGTATAGATCTATGCCCGCTCTACATATTTATATATAGAGCACTGTATTTCTAGTGTCAGCGACGCTTTCACGTTACACTCTATATATATACAAACACACAAATTTATAAATATATATATATATATTCAGCAGACACATTGCAATTATATTTAATTCTCAAACCGCAAGGTGGCTCTGGTCAAATTCTCAAAGAGTGGAGCATTACCACAATAGCTTGCAATTTAACGGCGCTGAACGGATTCTTTTACTCATGGGGGGACCTAAAATTATGGGGGGACCTAGAATTTATGGGGGGACCTGAAAAGCTGGATGAAACCATGTAGAGGGAAGCCTTCCATGTGATTTCATTTCTCTCTTCTTCAAGTTACATATTACATGTATTCCAATATATTTCTAAGAATTTCCAATTTTCCAAGGGAAACGGATGATGCAAAAGTTCAAAGATACTTTACATCGCTTAACAAGATCAGACGAGAGCTGATTGGTATTATAAAATGAAGCCAGGTGGGAGGCGTATTCCTGTCTTTCTCCTCCAGCATCGTGGCTGCTGTGGTTAATCTCAACACTAAAGTAAAAATTTTACATATCTATCATGAGCCGTATCATCGAATATGAATTTCAATTTTGGTCAGACTGATTAGAATGGCTTTCAATCTTATGGACATGCTCCTTTGTATTATATCACATTGTAAATCAGCATCAGCCTCTGCTACAGTAGGCTTTCTGAATGAACCCGTGTTAGTATTTGTTGTAGAAATGAATTCATGTAATGATATCATGTAACTACTCACAACATAATACGTATAATTACTCAATCGTTAAGATGCATTCCAACTGAAACACCGTCCCCTCTCCCTTACATCTTGTTTTAGACCGACGACAGCACAATCACATTCTGATCGTGCTGCCGTCGGTCTAAAACAGAAACAACAGCAAAGGCACATGGCAACGTGCCAACTGATTGGCTAGCTAAACGGGCCTTGGTCCCACTAACTATTCAGGCCAGCATCAAAACGTTTGCACTTATGCATACTTTCGAAGTCAATATCTTACTCTTCTTCTTGGTTTAATGGCCATTTTCCCTCTGTTAGTTCTTTTTGGAATCATTTACATAACCAGTTTCAACGTGATTTCTGGTCTTTTTCAAACACACTAAGAATAAAATTATTGTTTTGCTGAACTAATTCGTGAACAATTTTCTTTCACTGTCTTGGTGCACGTGACATATGGAATAGTGTACATGAATGTCTTGAAAGCGGAAAAATTTCTGTTGCTCCACTTCTGATAGCGTTCTCTTGCACTCAGTTTCTAGATAAACGCTAATTTCTTTCAGTTTTGTAGCCAGGAATTATAGCCCCTTCTGCCCTGCACTTGTCATCTACACCATTCCGCATTAATAAATGCTTAAAAGAAGTCTTGAGGTATAGTGACGACGCAAACTCAAAAACATCATACATAACTTTAATGTTGTCATTTAACACTATTGGCAAATTAAGTGTTACATTACAGGTACTGATGTGACCACTTGATTAATTCTAGTCACTGTATATCCAAAACGGTTTACACATTTTTCTTTTTACGTTTTGAAAAACATAGTCCATTTTCATATGCAACCCTGCCTTAAGCAGATCCTTTTCTTTAAGGTAATTGACTACTTACCCCACCTTTTTATGTGCGATGACATTTAAAATGATGATCCCATCCCCAAAATTGTTTCCTCATCATGGCTACACAGTTCCTTGACGCACGTAAGGATTCTTCTCCAAAGAGGTATTATTGGAAAACTGTCTTGGTAACTTTTCGTTGTTTACTTTTAATTCAAAATGAAGGCTTGTTATCTTTCTTTTTCCACTTTGTGTATTGTAGAAACACTGCAAAACTTTTCATGACGTTTAAATCTTAGTAAACTACTTGTAAAGGACCAAAGCCAAGCTATGCAAAACAAGCTTAATCTGATGTCTATGTATAGTTAATATTGTTCGATATTCTACACATGTGCATTCTCTGTTGGGCGTTGCTGTTAATAACAATATTTCGACGTTAATGAAACTTCTTACAATGTACGTTCTGATCTCTTCAACTGGCCATCTCCTTTAAGCAATGTGGCATCTTCTTAATTTATTAGCTTAGATCAAGAAGACGTCTTTCGAGTTTTTCCCTTGCTTTCCTCAATATTTTCTCGTGTTACACTCCATATCGTCAGAGATTTAAATTGGAATCAAATTATCTGTGATTAATTGAATACAACCAGTAGTCGATTTTGTCATGTAAAAGTTGGTATTTAATTACAACCTTAAAGGAGACGTATTTTATTATTGCCCTAATAACAAGATATCGAGAGGTCGTTCTGCTTGTAACAGAATCAAGTAACAAACTCGGTATTAATCAATTAATGGATATTCTCTTAACTGACTCTATTAAAACTTACAACGTAATCACGATTAGATCAGGAGTTCAAACTGAACTTATAACAGATAAATGAGAACCTAAGCAAAACAATTTTATCCATTTTAGCTTTCTTGTCAGTTTTCAAAGTTGTTTGGTTTGTTAGGAAATAATTAGCAATAATTATGTGTTTGGCCTCAAGATCCACAAGAAAACGTTCGCTTCTTTCACTTGAGCAAGCATTTTAAAGACTCGTAAAGTATACTGCGTGGCAATGGACAATAAAAATCATACCCCTAAGAATGTGAACGTTTAAGAGTAAAGTTGAAATTGATCAAATGCAGACAATTCCAGACCTCCTATTGATGTACCACAGAATATCGGGCCCTAAGAAAAACATCATGTCTTGTTCAAAAAGGCTAGAGTTATCGTTAAAGTCGCTAAAAACCACTCAAATATTAAGGATCAAGCAATAGGGTGATCATTCTACATAAAGGCATAGTCATCAGTGTAAAATTTTCTTGAATGGACGGCAGTCTGTTGCATCTTATACAAAAATTGAAAATAAAAGCGGACACATTGCAGCGACATTTTTTGTTAATCAAGGCTTTTTGATCGGCTCTTATCAAAATTCTAACGCCAACATACTTGCGGTATAAAGTTCAATTCTTAAATACTAAATCAAGGTATGAACAATGTGCCAGCGTATTCACGATGAAAGCAAATAAATGCCATGATGTGCAAAAATCTGTTAAACTTTCGATTTCAAAAGGCATACAACTTTTAGCGTCATAGATCATGCAACCAGCATCATTAACAATCAGTAAAAGTCATTGGAACATGTCAATATTTTCTGTTTGCATATTCAACTATTCAACACTTCTACTTTCACTCATCATTAAACAAGAAAATCAAGAAAATCAAGAAAATTCTTCCACAGAGTGCATCTTCATTACATACAACGCAAAAAAGGGAGTAAAATATGTGATAACTTAGTTAGAGCTAATCAAATAAGAATCCCTGCTACAGTAATGTAAAGACCATTCATTGATTAAAACGATGAAGCACGAAATCCTCCAAATCAAAAGTTACAATGCTTAATTTTTACCTAAGAACAAATATATTTACTTTTCCATCAACTTTGAGAAGTACAGGTGCAATTTTTGCACGTACGCTTATCGCTATATAGCTAGCTATGCAGCTATAGTTGGTAAAGCCAAACAAGCATGTAAAGATGATAACATCCATCCTTCAAAGGAAAGGTAGGAGGCCAGTATTGGACCTCCGGTGGAACCAATTCCAAGCCTTCTTATTCTTCCGTTTGGCGCCTTAAGTAAGAAAATTGGTCAACAAAATCTATGTAGCGTAAATCATAGGCAGAATACTGGGCTTTTAAAACAGATCCTGTAATACTGCATAAACGATTTGCTAACTGCTTATCGTCATTTTCTTGGTTTTTGCATCATTTACAGGCAACTTTTTGGTAGCTAAAGAATATGTTAGACCCTGCATATCAGATTCATTGTACCCTTGAGATCATTGATAGTATCGGCTGAGGAACAAGCTGTGGCATTGTCAAAGTATATATCAGCATTAACCGTCTTTAAGCAGCATGGAAAATAATCTAAACAAGCTAAACAAGAACCCTGAGGAATGCTACATTCCATACCCTGAGTGTTAGTGAATTATCCTAGAGACTGCTTTGTAATGCAGGATTGACTCAATGTGGTGTCTCCTTGTGACAGCTCAAAAACTAAAGTGTTAGAAGCCCTTTTTGCTTTATAAAAATATATGCCAAGTATGTACTTGTATCGAAGTTTCAGTCTAAGTAATGGATATTATATCTTCCTCTCGCAACACGGTAGTCTTTAGGTCTATTATTCCTTACGGCCTCCCATATCTGCTTTGCAGAGGTGACGTCGACAAAGTTAAGAGGGGGGATGGGGCTGTGTGATGAGCAGCAAATGCCACGCCCACTATTATTCTTCTCTACGCTGCTACGCAAGACGTAATTTTGGATTAAGTGCAAATATTCACACTGCTGAAATATCCGACCAGACATTATAATAACCTTTATCAAGCATTTTACAAAATGAATAAAATTGCTAGTAACATGAACCGAAAACTAGATGTTGAAAGAGGGGCTCAGCCCCCAAACATTTTTAAAATTTTAAGAAGGGGGCTTAGCCCCTTGAGCCCCCCTTCAAGGCATATTTTGGTGCCATGGAATTCATCTGCATGAAATATGTGTTTTTATCACAAGACTCGCCTTAGCCACCTGCATGGAAGTAGAAATTTGAAGTGCTTATACTATTGCATGCATAAATTTATAAATTGACTTTGTGGCAATTCAAAGGCAGTTTAATGTTATTAATTTCAAACCAGAGCAGACCAATTACATCAAAACAATGTTATAGAAATAATGAAATACTCAAAAAATGAAGCTCGCCTATGTAAGTAGCAATTAATTTGAAAAATACTTTAAACGTAGTTTATCTTGTGTCCTAGATACTTCTCGTGCTTAAGGTCCATTAATCTTGTGCCATTTGTAGCCTTGTTGAATGTTATTACTCGCACACCTCAAAAGCTAGTGTTTGAAAATAATGCCATAGAAATAATTTAACCTCAAGAAGTAAATGTCACTATTCTACAGACTGCAGCTTAAATGAAACCCAGCTCTCAAGCCAGTTATTCCCATCGGGAATTCCAACGCATGAAATACTTTGACTTCGTAGCAATTAGAGCCTCCTTAGAAGCCCTTACTTTCTCACCGCAAAATCAAAATATTTAAACGTAATGCCATGGAAATATAGTAATACATCATCTAAGATGAAAGCCGTTTCGTGTAAGAGAAATAGATAGGGCGAGAAGTCCCTTAAGAAGAACTTTCCTGGTTTTATAGAAAAGTTAGGTGTTTAACTATCGATAAATTATGTACTTCAAAAATTAAGAACTCGTAGAGATCATTTAAGAATTTCCGTCGGCAAATATAAACCCATCTCGATTATTTTCGGAAACGGAAATTAATGTATGTGGTAAAGTGTTTAAGGTTGTAATGGCATGCAATCTATGAAAGGACAGAAACGTCTATTCAACCCTGGTCTGGAAGCTTAATTAAAATCAAACAGTGCCGCCGTGGATGTTGAATTGACCGCTCACGTGACAATGACCGTGCACAAGTGCGTTTAATCACTGCGTCCTCAAAGGGAGTTTTCAGTGAGAGCAGCTAAAGTTTCAGAATTTTTGGTAGCATTCAGAATGCATAGGAAGATTGAAGGAGGTTGGTGACCTGGTGGACCATCAGTAAGACTTGTGACTACCAGGGAATTGGGAGGTATTCCCCCACTTTTCAGAAAGATCTATCTTAAAATTCTTCTTAACCTATGATAACAATTTTGAGCGCGAAGCTTAAGTTCAGGCTAGTAGTTAACGAGACAGTATAGACACCACACAAGCAGCAAAGTGGTGAAAATATTTTAAGCAACAAACCTTCGTAAGCTGATGTTATATTTATAAGCTTTTTGTCTTACATATGACATTGGTAACTATGGAACTTTCGTCTTCTGCACTTTACATATTTGTAAATTGAACATCAAGGATTACTAGTCTATTTATATAATAAGCTATAATTATGCTTGAAGATTCTAAAGAATTTTTTAAATGGAGTTGGTCCATAAACAACTATTTGCCATATTCACTCAACTTCCGTTAAAAATATCTGTCCACATCCATCCCTGGCCAACAAACTCAATTTCTATTTGCTATTTGAAATTAAGAAGTTTAGTATTGCAAACACTTGAATCGGAATCTCACCAAACCCTAAGGTAACGGGGGTACAGGGGGTATATCCCCTCAGATGAAATCTTGCCCACACCTTGTTAAAAGGTTGCCGAGTACTTTTTCGGCATTTGATTTCAGCTCCTGTAAACGAATTGTTCGATATAATGCCTGTGTTGCAATCAAGTAATAGCAAGTTCAGTTAGTACGAAAAGAAGTATGTGTTCCAATAATTACAAGCAATAGTGGCAATTGTTTCAAAAATCGTGCAGGCAACTACAAAATAGGTCGACGCACGGTTGTTAACATCATCTTCGCCACGGTTGCAACACGGTAGCAAAACCTAATAATTCGGAGGAATCTAGGTGTAAATGAAAGCGTAAAAACTCCTACCTGATTTTCCAATGAAAAATACCATTAAATCTATTTATATGGCGGTATATCCTGCAGAAACCATTCGAGGCGGTAGTTATATGTAACGGTTACAATGACACGAAACTTATCTACTTTGAGACCTTAAAATTGTCTTTTATTTTCAACGATAAATACCCTAATTGTGGTAAATATGTTGTTCTATGATATTAAAACATGTTTACAGTTTCAAATTTCATAAAAAAATGCTATTTAGGCGAAATTTGTAGGGGAGGGGGGTAAAAGTAAACTTCAAAATAAACTTTTTGATTTAAACTTAAAGAAATACGATATGATTTTCTAATGATTCACTATTTATTCCATAACAAGTCGAGTTTGCCGAAAGAATCGCTGTTCTTCCCTGATATCGTGATGAAGTTCACAACTCTTGAGAACAATGTTAAGAGTGGCTTGAATATTTGCCCATTGATATCCATTTCTTCGCTGCATTTGCTGAGGTAATTCCACAATCTTTTGCGTTATTGGAACCAATATTCTGAGCAGAAAATATTTACCATGCATTGTAAACGTAACAACTGCCTTAAAAAAATCGATAATGATGATGATCTTCACTTCTCAATAACAGTTGTCTGGTCTAGCCATACTCGAAGCTCTGCCGTAATTCAACGTTAAAACTCTGACATTGTGCGGGTATTTTTTTCAAATCTCTTGCATTCCATCAAAAAGTAAAGCTTTTGTGAAACTAATTCTAAAGTTATAATGGTTTATAATCCTTTTCGAAGTCGGCATTCCCGCAAAAAGAATAAGGGATCGATCGAAGTATTAGACATGGCGTCACTATTTTCCACAAGTTGTGGACCACAACACGGAAGTTCACGTGCAATTTTGTTGAAGGTCCAGAGAAAACCCTATTGTTACTTGTAACCAATGGAAAATTTGTTCTTTTTATAAGACAATGATATGAATTGTTAAAATATTGAACGGTGTTTTCATCAAGTCACAAACTCAGCAAGTCAGAAAACAAAATGTGGAAGCGGCTCGTTGGCTACAAGGCACTGTCATAGCAAGCTTCAAACGCATTGCGTGGTCCTTGATGAGTTAAACGATTACTGTTCAGGTTTATTTCTGTCGTTACTACATCCATTAACTTAAAGAAGTCTTTGTCTCCCTTTATAAAGCTAACGCCAATGGTTTATATTGAAGAAATTTTAAATGGTAGCCCTTTGCCAATGACTGTTTTCAAGTTAGACTGAAAGCGATCGTCCCCCAGCCAAGCCCAGAGCACAGCGCGCGCCATAATTTGCATAGAATTTCCGAAATGGTGTATTACGTCTCATTGCGTCTAACTAGTATATACTTTAGTCGCGCTATAATAAAATACAGAATTGCTATTGGTGGAAAGAAGTGATGGTGGAAGCTATTTTCATGGTTGCCGGACATGATCGTGCAGAACGCATGTAACTTACATCGGCAGTATTGACAAGCTACAGATGAGCAACGTCATCTTTTGTCGAATCGGCGAGAAATAATGTTTCAATGTCACCCACATGCTATTTTCCTTTCGTTATTTGTTGAAAAGAAGCACGTGAGGTTGGAATCAAGACAAATATTAACTTTGGGCAAGAATTAAGACTTTTAGTAGAGCCGCACATTTGTTAAAAGTGCATTTCATTCAATAAGAAAATTTAAAGCATGTAGATTATTTATTTATTTAAAAATTGAGAGGATACTCGTGGATTTACAGTAGAGGCATAAAGAATTTCAAAAGGCAAGATACTTTCAAATGTTTTTACATGGGAATGGATTATGCTTAGAATTACTTATGCGTTTATGATAAGAATATAACCTGAATAAACAATTCCAGGGACATTAAAATTGGCCGTTTGTACCACTTTGAGACCAGGACTTCAAGTTACCATTCCATGACACACCACCAAGCGATTAACATTGGGCCGTAAAACCAGCCGCTAATTTACCCTTAGTACGATACCAAAATGACGAGGACTTAAACAATAGAGTCAAAAGTGATGACGTCACAAAAAACCTTTTTCGAGGAATAGCGATTATAATTGCATCACAGTGTTAACCCTGCAACCAAATACCCGTATACAAAATATCGCGTACAAATCTCATATCAGGTGCGAGAAACGGCTGTTTGAAGTTGGACAAGGCCTTAAGGAAACACTGTTAGTTTTGCTCAGTTAAAAAAATTAGGAGCTGGGTTCATTTAGCAAGTTTTTCATAGGCATTGTATAAAGTTTGAAAGGGCGTATCTCATCGATTACTCAAGGTATGGTCTTAAATTTGGTTAGGGTGTCTATCTCAATAAGAAGAAAGAAACGAGTCTTAAATATTAGCAAATTTCTGATATTCATTAAATCGTGATGTCACACTTTAGTACTCTATACAGAGTGCTGTGTCGTTATTGTGGATGCTGGAATTGTTAAAGCTTTGTCATAGTTGACAACCTCTCCCCAATTACTCAACGGCAAGCACTCGAAGTACCAAAAGTATCTTCTAAAACAGTGAAGTAGACAGAAGCATATTTGTAGTAAATAATATTATTAAAACATACACATAACAGGTACTATTCCTCTTTCAGTTTAGAATAGCTTTTGGCGAAGGCTAGCGGAGATAATTTATTAACCCTAATTCAAGAGTGAATAACAACGAACAGCATGGAAACGACAGCGAGCCTACCGGTGGAGGGACAGCAATGTGCGGTTTAATTTTTTCCCTCAACGATTATAAAAATTGATGACTGAACACGAGTCAAACATTGGGTACAGTATGATGATGATTTAAGAACATTGTAACTCAAAACTTCCTATTTGAAGAGACTTCCAACACGTGAAACGTGTAGGGTTAGCTTGCTGATTGATGTTTTGTGTGTGTTAGGTATTTCGCGCACTTTCAGACCTGATAAGGCTGACATCTTGACTTTTCGGAATGGTCACGCCAAATTTGGCAAATCCACTCTCTTCGCCTAATTGCTCGATGGAACCACCTTACATTGTCTTGAAGCTACTAATATTAGAACCAGGGCAAAAGTAAGTCTCTCAAACTTTCTTTCGTGCTAGCTTTCTCTTGCAAATATAGGTTACCCAATTCAGGATAAGACTGATAATCATTATTATAAGGGCTATTCCCAGACCTCTCGGGTCCACGTTATTACGTTAGTAATTTTTTGGCGTAGTCAGTCATCAGTTTTCGCTTGAACAGCATGGATTTACAGTCGTCGTAGCAGGGAACGGTTGGCATCATGCCAACCGTAGTCGTTTATCAATTTAGTATATTCTTTAGTCAAAGTTTATTATAATGTTATCATCTTAAGGCTTTAGTACAGAAAAGAAGAGGTAGAAAATCGAGTTCCCAGTTTTGTTCACATTCCCGTGTTGTCTCATCGCAACAATCATTATTACACACTCCCTTTTCTGTCAACAGCATGACGGTGATCAGCGGCTTCTTCCCCTGTCAACTAGGGTTCTAGTATAATTAGGGTGACACTCCAACCGGTGGTTTCTAAAACACACCACATTTTAAAGGGTTGTCTTATAGGACTATCAGGGAATTCCTTTAGCTTAAAATAGCAAGAATAGAGAAAAGAATAGCAAAAAAGTACAAAAGATGACAGTACGAAAAGGGACACCGTTGCCTCTATTGAAACAAGTGTTCTCGTGATAAGAAGACACTATCACTGTTGAGTTTATTAAGAAACCAAACCAAATTTAGAAGGGTTGTTTAGTATGCTTAAATCGGACTTATGAGGTTACAATAGAAACGAAAGAGGCAATACCACCGGTGATTCTAATCAGACGGAACATTTAGGTGGGTTGTCCAGTATGATTACTGGGGCTCTCCTCCATCTTACAATAAACAAGAAGTAAGAGAAGATACACTACACGGCAGGGAACTCAGTTGTTTACAGATTATCGTAGAGTTAACATTGCATAAGAGAAGGAGAGTGTTTAGACGACACCTTGTCTAACTACAACCAGGTTTAGGTGAAGACTAAAACTCATCAGACTCTCTTCTCTATAAACTGAATAAAAGTCAATCAGCGTTCTCCTCCCCTGTGACGCGGGTACTTGTTAATAAGTTGACATTACCACCGGTGGTTCTATTAAGACACTAAATTTAGAAGGGTTGTCTAGAGTGATTAAAGGGGACATTATGCGGTTGCAATAGAATTCTTTACCTCCAAGTAGAAAGGAATAGAAAGACGATGCAAATAATGACAGTCAGACAAGTTGAAAAAACATTCTTCGATTCCCGGTGGTTACATATTTTCTATTTCTCTATTGTTCTTCTCAAAACACATTATTATTACGACTTTTCATAGCAGAGGAATTGGAGATGGCGATAACTGCATCGCTTCCAAATACAAAGCCCTAAAGCTCAGAACACCCCTGTAATACTTTGAAGCTAACAATTTAAGAACCAGCATGAAAGCTCCTCGCACAGTCTTCTTTCCTGCCGGGGACTAGCATACTTAGACAATTACCTAAGGAGTAAAACTCATAGTTATTAAAGCGCTCACGAAGCTGGCCCTCTAAGAGAGGTGGGGCTGTTGGGATTTCTCAAATATGAAGGGGGGGCGGTCATAAGTTTCACATTCTCTGGAAATAATCCTAAAAATAGCATCCATTTAATTTTATATTACATTTGGTTACGGCTATACAAAAATGCCACAGATTGGTAAATTCAACAGAAAGTCGCATTGTATAGTCTAAATTCTAGCTGGGACAAGCTAAGCCATTTGTTGAAAGTCGTGAGAAAAGTTTGTTCATTAAGGCCAAAAGACACAATTTTGTACAGTTTTGAAGTTTTATCTTACGGAAGGCAATTTCTAGGAAAATTCAACGCTTATACCATGCAAATACGGGCAAGAGTCACCCGATGGTCATCTCATCGGTCCGACGTTTTTTGTTTCCGATGCATTATGATATACTAAAGTGAAAAATGTATGTGCCGATCAGAATGTCAGGGGGTCGGAATACCATAGTGAATTCTCTCAGGGGAACGCGGCGCCGGTCCTTTCCCCTCTCACCTTCGTGAGTGTATCAAAGACTCTCTTCTCTGTAGACTGTATGCCAGGCAACAAGCGGTCTCCTACCTTGTAATTAGGATACTTGGTAATACGGTGACATTACCATTGGTGGTTTTGTAAGAACACCACATTAGGAAGAGTCGCCCAGTGGAACTAGAGGTGCTTCAATCCGGCTAACAATGGATACGAGTAGAAAGAAAATGTAGTAGACGACAGGAATGGAAGTTGAAGACACATTAAAACTTGGAGTTTACAAAGAAGAGGAGCTGCAGGTCACTTTCACTACATATTGTTTAAATACAAGCTCTCAAACTCAAAATCGGAACACACGTTTATGCACTTACAGGTACTAATTTCAAGGCCAATCTTCATTAGGCGATTAACATTGTGTGGGGCGCCACTGATGATGCACAGACACTTCTTGTATGTGTTAATTAGGTGATGGAATTTGAAAGCTACGAGCACCAGCGTTCTCCCATAATCGACAGTGCTCCCAAAAAAATTTAAGGTGATTTAATTTTGAAGCATTCACCAGCAAATACTGACGTCATTTGTTTTGCTTAATAAAATGAGGTTGAAGAATTTATAACACATTTAGAACTGTAGAAAGATACCTAATGGTGTCTAAACTTTAATGATCAAATGGATGATCACTTTCAACATGTTTAATGTGCCCTTCTAGTGGTATGCTGAGGTGTCAGAGGTGCTTTAGGGAGATTTTTTGCTGTTAAGAAGACGTATTGGGTATATAGGAGCAGACTCAGAACCGGTCTCAAATGGGGCCTATTTCAAATTTAGGGCAACTATTATTAATTCATTTGGGAGACAGCGACAGAGTAAGGGTGCTTATTTGGACCTGGGCGCTTGTGAGAAATATTTTTCCCAAACTGGGCGCTTATTTGAGTCCTTGGCACTTAATCGGTAATTTACGGTATAGTTTATAGACACTCGAGGAAAATTTTAAACATAAATTTTAAACTCACGATATTTGGCATGTTGGCTGATCTTGAGCCATTATCAATCGCTTTTAATTTATTCCCTTCCTTCGATTTCCCAAAGATTTTTGTGGTAAGGACAATAAGACAACAGTAGTAGAGTCATGTAACCTCTATACTTCGTCAAAATAAAGCTAAAACTGGTAAAAAATTGTACAAGAGACATTTCACCTTTCTCCACTCCAAAGCTCTAATCTTCCGTCAGTTATTCTGATAACTCATTAGCTTTAGGATGACTTCAAATAAGTTAGAATGTAATTTTGGCACGATTTACACCTTCTGTTTTAATGACAAGACAATATGTAGGTAATAGGAGAGACAGAGGGTACCTTAATATACAAAATTAACATGTACACGAATTAACGCGGGTTGTATGAACGTTAATCTAATCAACATCTCTTTAGACTAAAAAGGCATGTTAACGGACATTAATTAACGTTTTATCGGCAATTTAATATTTAAGAGACTTTAATTAACGTTTTTCAAACGATCAAACAATAATTAGTGACATCATTATTTAATGCATGTGTTAATAAATGAATAAATCAAGTACCAAAAAGAATATTTTTTGCGAACGTGTTTTCTCTTTCCCTAAAATGTACGTGATGCTTTCCTAAAAGTGGCTTAAAAGGCAACATTACCGAATATCCACTTAGAAAATTGTAAAAGGTGAGCGCCAAAAATAAAACCATCATCTTAGTTTCTGGTCTTAAGCACCGCGGTTTCATCAGGTGCCCGGCTTCACTGCACTTTCTACTCTGATATTTGTCTTCCAATTTGAAAGTAAAAGGCTTAAACTCGCGCAGTTCGACTTGCATCCCTAGTTGTCATTTCCCTCCAAATTTTATATATCTCCAATCCTGTCAATAGCCAGTCACGCAATGCTTTGGTATCGTGGTATACTTGTAAAACAAAGAACCTCAAATGTATGAACAAAATCTATAAATGCCACAAAATAATCAAAGTTTCTTTCAAAGACTTCAACATATTGCCACCAAGGGAAATTTTACAGAGGCCCATATTATTTTAAAATTTGGCACAAATCAACGCTTCAAAAATTAGCGCTACGTTGAAATTTGCGTTTGTAAAAATTAGTGCCAGCGTCTAGTTAACTTGGATTTGATTAAGGGGTTTTATTTCCGAAACGTTAATTAATGTTCAACGTTACTTTGTGTATTTAGGTACACATCAACAAGATTTTCTGGTTCACAATAAGCATCTAGATATCTAGATATATACAACAACAAACATCTAGATATTTGAAGTTGGAAATATTGAATCATATGATATTCTTCAAAATTAGCTCTAAGTGGTATTCTCCACACATGCTGGCGACCTTTTACAAAATCTGAATAGAAACAATGCAGCCGTTTAAGAGACAAGTTAAATTATGATACAAATAAAATGGCCATTTAAATCTTTTTTCAGTAAAAAGATTCTATAAACCAGTATTTCAAGCTTTCTTCTTCATCTCAAATACTTTTTCGTTGTTGTTCTTGTTGTTGTTTATATTTGCAACTCTCTTAAAAATTCGTCACATGCCATCACGGCAATTAATTTTTTGAAAATTTTCCACCCACAACTCAGTTATTCCAGCCACCACGTTTATTAAAAATTAACAGGTTATAGCTCGACACCAAGCTTACTTATGCCCCTCGTTTCATCAAAATCCACATGCAGAAGTGGTCTTTTAATAATGAACGTTGTTCATCAGCTTTGTCTTAAATAAAATAGTATCTTTTGTTGTAACAGTGTTATTAAAATGGCTGTATTTGTTAAATGTTTGAAGTGAACACTACTTTTTCCTGTTACTTTTTTGTGTTTTCTGGCCACTACGTCTATTCCAGCCACCACACTTATTAGTAGTTCCCGGAATTTCCGACCACCACGCCAATTCCAGACACCACGCCAATTAAAACTTTGCCTAATTTCCAAACACCGCGTTTATTCCCTGCACCTCGTTTATTCGGGACACAAGAGTACTTTCTTTGATTTTTGAATTTGCAAACATCTTTCTGCAATAACAATGTAGTAGTAAAGAGTTGAACTAGAAAATTCAAACTGTTTATACGAACACCCAAATTTTTGTGATTGTTATAATGACGAGTTAGTAAGTTGACAAAGCAGTTGCCTTTTGGCAAGGAATGGATGTAGTATCTGGTCTCATCGATGACAGATGCTTTCCATAATCCGCGAGAGGCGGTCTTACTGGGCGGTTAAGCCTGCCTCATAGCTTGCTTTTCTGTCCAGTAGCCTAAATTGAGGAGCGTTGCCCTTGGACGCCGCAGTTGCGTTTCATTTATTTGTTAGCCTGTTTAGTGGGTTTTTTTCTGTTTATTTAGGGTAGTTTCAATGTCAGAACCACTGCTCATCAGGGGTCTTCAATTGAGAGACTGCCAAAACTTTAGAAAAGATTGATTAATGAGATCAGCTGTTTCCAATTCCTGAGCACTTGCTGCACTTTGTGCAGAAAGCACGAGGACATTGCGAATGACTAAGAGGTGTTCACTTATGACATATTACTGTTGTTGAGCGTTTTTCCAGGGAGAATTTTCCATTTTTAACATCCTCTGCGGACGCCAATGTCTGCGTTTTCCTGCTATGCATCGTTCGGATATGCGTAGGAGAAAACGGGGTAAGTTCTTAACAACACTTTGATTTCTGTCTACTACTTTGACTGCGTTTTGCTTTTTCTACCTAAGCTGATAGCGTAGAAAGTGTAACGGTACAAGGGAAAATTTACTTGTAGATGAGCGCTACAAGGGGAAAGAGACACAAAGAATTTGTTTATTTCCCTAATGCAATTTTAGAAGATTGCTGTATAAGAGAAACAATACCCGATAGGGAGGATTATCCTTGCATACCCAATTTTCTTTCCAGAAATGAGTCATTAAATCACAAGTAAAATACAGAAGCTTTTCGGATGAGCTGAAAATCTTGATGCATTATGATTCTAAGCTCAAACTAATGCTGTTTATGCAATTGGGAAGCTGATCAATCTTGCCTAAAATGCATCAGTTTTACAATTTACAAACAGCTCAAACGGTTTTACCTCTACAAAAGGTAATTCTACCGAAGCAAAGAAAGAAAGTTTGTCTTAGCAAAAGGGAAGAGATCGGTTTATCTAAGTGCGACGAGTCGTGTTTAATGAGTCAACGGGCAGTTTAACTTTGCCATTGAGTAAGTATTTATGAGTTGCTACTAAGAACGTGTACTTGAAGAGTTTATAAAACATGGATCTGTATGTGTTAAACATGAATGATAGGTCAAAAGATGGGCTGAGATACAATCGAAGGTTCTGAGTTGGGTTTTTTTTCAATTAAAAGTCAGAGAGGATTTTGCATCTGTTGATACTGAGATTTGATAAAGGACACGTATTTCCTCTTTTCCTTTGTATTTAAGTTTTTCTTTGTTTTCTTGACAGAGAAAAAAATTATCTGGCAAACATGAAGTCTCAAACCCCCTCTCCCCTAGATAAGCCGCAACAAACACAAAATATAATTGACTACTAATGGTCTTCTAGGATAAAAAGGATACCCCTCTTGGCTATTTTTACAGAGTTTCAGTTTATGATACTCTTGTTGTCGCGTCATCATAGTTTTCTTTAATTTAGTTTGTTTGAAAAGACCACTAGAGAAATAGAAAAGCATGTCACCACCTGGAATCGCACCCGTGACCCACAATTTCGCGGTGTACGCTCTACCAACTAAGCTAGGTGACCTCCGATGTTAGCATACTTTTATTTCTCTAGTCGCCACATTAGCTCCCAATCATCCAGCGGTGGATATCGACATCCAGCTCAACGCAATTGGAGACAAGCGTCTCTGCGCTATGTGACTTGACCAAGGATGAACTGCTCTCCGGCCCATCATCAATCATTAAAGTTAGAAAGTATCATCGAGAAGAGAGGATTTGAAATGTAAGCTTTGAAAAGAACACTAGAGAAATGGGAAAAATGTCACCACTGGGGATCGAACCCGAACGCCGCGAAAGCGTGGGGCACGGGCTTGATCCCAGTTGTTGACATATATTCTATTTCTCTAGTGTTCTTTTCAAAACTAAAACTTTAAATCCTCTCTTCTGAATGATTTAGATTGTTTTCAAGGGGTGTGGTGAGGTGGAATCGAGAATGCAGTTTATGCCACATAAGACAAACAAGTGGTATTAACGTGGGTAAAACGCCAAGAAGGAGACTAAAAACGTTGAGTCTTATTTCAAGATGCACGTCAAGTCTTTGTACACTGGATGTTACAGCTGTAATAAACTCTGGAAAAATAGACAATAAATGGCTTATGGTATTATTATATGGTTCCAATCAAAATTCAGTAAAAACCAAAGAAAAATTACTTAAATCAAAATATCAGCAAACCTTTACATTAAGTAAATACTATTTGGCTGCCATGTTTAACTAGCTTTCTGCTGTACTCTTGGGTGCCTAATAGACGTCCTCCCCCCGCTAATTAGTTTTTCAAAATTTTCCACCCAGGACACTCTTATTCCAACCTCCCCCGCCTATTAATTTTTAAGCAATCACCCACCCAAGACAATTTTTTTAGGTATATTGGCAGGCAAGAAAAAAATATCTTTATTAAAACATGAAAACCACACATTAAAAAGTTGAAGGTGGCCTTTTGCTAAGCTCGAAGAAGTGAAGTGAAGACACACATTACAGATGTTAGCAATAACAGGAGGATGAGGGGAACATTTTTAAAACTTTGCATGCAGGAGACTCCCGTGACGTCGAATGACTGACTGTTTGTATTGTATTACCCTATGTTTAAAAAGTTGGAGTTGATTCTAAACGTTTATTTTTGACTTCATTGTTTAAACTTTCAGTCCACACTCCCCGTCTATTACATTTTTGTCATTTTCCAACCCCCGTCTATTCCCCCCCCGTTTATTAAATTTTTGGGATTTTTCCAATCCCCCGTATATTCCAACCTCCCTTCTATTAGGCACCCAAGTGTGCTTCATAGAGCGCCATGCACAAAGGCTATAAATACTCTTCAAATTTTAACCATGTGTGTACACCAATGAGTGGCAATTATATGGTTGTAGCTTTAAATTTGCTTATTCTTTAACCACTAAAGTCAAACTGAGGGTCAGTTGAAGACTTGTGACAACTGAAAAATATTGTGAAAGAAATGCTAAAGTACAAGTAAAAAGCATGGAGGCAATATATTAAAGGATTTACAGTAGACATTTACAAACATATTCTTCCCTCGGACCCCTACCACCTTACAAAATATTATCTAGGGAAGAACACTAGAGAAATAGAAAAGCATTTCACCATTGGGAATCGAACCCGTGACTCACGCTTTTGCGGCATTGACATGCTTTTCTATTCTCTAGTGTTCTTTTCTAACTAAAATTTCAAATCCTCTCTTCTCGATGAAAATATTATCTGCAGAACACTGTCAGTTTATGCACCTCGAATTTTACTGGAGTTGAATTCTTACCTATCAAAATTTTTGATATTCTGTTGGTTTTGATTTGGAGATTTTGGCCTAAAATATAGAAAAATTAAGTTTATTGCTTCTGATTCTTAAAAGGTTACGTGCCCTTGAACTTATCTTTGCTGAGCCCAGCTTGGAAAGCGCTCATAAAGAATATTTTATTAAACAATTAGGAGCACTTTTAAACATCATTTTCTAAAACATTCAGTAGATCGAGTGTTATTTTTGTGCGAAATACTTATGATAAAAATAATAATAATAACTTCATGTTTTATTTCATACCGAGTGATACAACCATTACTCGCTTTACAGGCATAACGGTTACATGTATGACGTACGTTTCCTTTACAACTACCACGCTAGAACTTCGGAGTTGGGCCAATCATTATTTCTCTTACAAAAAGGAAAATAGGTTGTTCTTATTGCACAAGATATAATTTTGAATAAAAGAAAATTACTATTTTCAACATTAAGATCCTTACTCTGCTTTTGGTTATCTCCAATACAGCACTAAAAACGATGACACCACGGACACTTTTTCGGGGAATGCCGATTGTAACTATACCAAGGTGTTAATCCTGCCACTAAATGCCCGTATACAAATTATAACATTTACTCTCATATCGACTGCGAGAAACGGCTGTGTGATTTACAAATGGCCTTACGGAAACACTGTTAATTTTGCTCCGTCCGTAATTATGAACTGAGGTCTGAAAACGAGGTTTCTATTAGGACGATGCGGACTTTAAATGAGTATAGCTCGACGATTGTTCAAGATATCGTTCTCAAATTTAAACAAGTTATTTGTATAAACAAGAAAAATGCAACGAGGGTAGAATATTACCAATCTTCTGATGTTCATAAAACTGTGATTCGGAACTCAAGATGCCGGAACCCGTAACTATCAGTCAGAAATTTCAATCAAAAAGCCGTTGTTCGTGCCTGATGGGATAGAACGTTTTGTAATACATATATCCAAAAGCTCCCCTTAGGCCGGATTTGAGTTTCTTAGTGATAGTATTGTGTGCTTTTCAGTTGGGTCACCAGACAACCCTGATTGCATGCAACCAGGTGCCAGAGACTGACGATGACCCTGCACCGACCCTCGATGTAATTCAATTCTATAAATATAGGTGTCTGATGAGAATGACGTCAAAGCTACAACTGCTGCGGTTTCATATACATTGTGGGAATTTTGATGGGAAAACTTGACAGGGTCGAAATGTGAAACGTAAGTGGATTACACGAGCCTTATACTTCTCAAGGATGAACACGAAAGCTTTGTGATTCTGTCAGTCTGTTATCCGTTATTAACGATGCACAGTCCGCGCATTGGAGGGGGGTGGGGTGGGGGGTTGCAGGAAAGATTATGTGCTGGGAATGCATAGCTGAAGGGTTGAAAGTCCTTGGAAGCGCTTAGAGCGCGCCAAGCTTAAAAAACGAGATCGTACGTAGAGCAATTGATATCAAAAATTGGAGGGACTTACCTTTTTACGCAAAGTCACGAACTGTTAAAGGAAAAGAAAAACACATATCAGGAATCGAAGGTCAGCTTGCTCAATAACGGCACAATGAATAGAAGGCAATGGATAAGAAGAAAGATTTTCCTACAGATCATGGGTTCGAAATCCATCAAATTACTACTGGCGCATAAAATAGCAATTTTCAACAAATTCAAAACTGTAAGACACACGGCACAAGTATAAATGTTTATCGAAAGTATTTTTTATCCCTTGGGTTAAGACATGGGTGGATGTGGACAAACCGATAATGCAAGGTAGAGGAAAATCCGTGATATTCAACTTGTCCAGTGTTGAAATAGACCCCTGAAAATTGGCAGTCTATGAGTTCATGACCCATGAGTAATGGGCTCATTTTCATACTACCGCAAATTAACAGTAAAACCACCGACCAGGCTAACTTATGTCTTCAAGGTAGCTTGGGCGTCCAAGAGCAACGTCCCTAAATTTTTGCTACCAGGCAAAGTAGCAAGTCATGAGGCGACTCAAACGCCCAGAAGGGCCGCTTCTCATGGAAAAATCTGTTATCAATGAGAACAGATACTACAACCATTCCTTGCAAAAAGGCAGATAAGCTTTAAATCGGCACCCCTGCAACCACTAGCTGGATCCGCCACCGGCGTTTCTGCTACCTTAAACCTCGCCAAAATCACCGATCGATGAGAGAAATTTCAACCATCCTTACAACCGAGGGGAGATTCTCGCTGTTCAAAATTAAGTCTAGGTGCGTCGAATCGCTTTGCAGAAACTAAGGCTTAAAGATTTGCAGATGTCACGAGGAATGCCCTCTGAGCTTCTTTAAAGTTACGTAAGAACTAAAGTGGACACCTGCCCATTCGGTTGACTATGGGAATAAACCATTCATGAAATACACTGAAATGCCAATGGCGCCTGGACGTTAAATGAAACCGGCATCTCCAAAGCTAAAGCAAAAACT
>JAAAKM020006971.1:137695808-137713062 GCA_010016025.2 Alatinidae sp. Z8VKAUB7J3 | reverse complement strand
AGCAATTTCATGGATTCATAAAACCGCTCCTACGAACATTACTGAGCAAGGCATACACACTAAGTTAGTCCACGCTGCGTCACCTTTAACAGATGTGGAATTATATCAGTTATATAAAGTGTTGACCAATTTAAAAACAAGGTCGAAGCATCCAGCTATTCAAAATTTCTTCCTTGGTTGTTTTAATTCTATGCAGTAATTATAGTAAATGTGCATATATGAAGCATGCAGATGGTAAGAAGACTGTACAACATTAGTTTAATTAAGGGTTTTAAGTAATTATCTCTCCCAAATTTGGGGCGATGCACCCTGGTCCCCCGTTTCCTATGTCGCTATGACCCTGAAATACTGGATATGGACATGTCTCTCCACAACTGGCGAAGTAATGTTTTATCTCGTTAACTTCTTCAGATGTCAAACTTAGCTAGGTCTTCTGAAGTGTATTTTGTTTGGTAAACGGCACCGTATGTGACAGGTTAAAAGTCAAAGTGGATTGTAGGTTAAAATGAAGAATTTTAAATCGTAACCCTGTAAGATTAGCAGCTAAAATAGCTACAAAATGTTTCGAAAGCATTGATGTATGATATTTGGCTTTTTGGATCCAAGACAAGGCGCGTGCTGCAGTCTAGTCTAGTCAGATCAGAAATTGACAGCATTGTCATAATCATTTACTCCAAGTACCGTAAAACAGGAAATCACACATCAGATCGAAAACGTACCTGCACTGCAGTAAATCTTCGTGGAGTTCATTCAGCATAAAAGGCTGCGTTGGCATCTTTCAAGCTTTTGCACAAAATGGGCTTTCCAAGTTCCACGTTCAAGTTGCAGGATTTACGCCCTCTCACAAAATCAAAACAATAGATCAAACCATGCCTTTTAAAAAAAGCGCCAGTTTTAGTCTCGTATTCAAAACGACATACTACTGACGCGCGTTTTTGTTTACTGCTCTGTTTACAAATTGGAAGAAAATCTGGAAGTCGGCGTGAAAAGAAAATATTAAGACCATTCTGGAGACCAATCTTCTCCAGAGAGGAGAAATGAGGCTTGGCTACTCCGCGACCCGTAAGAGTTGAGGGCCCTAAGAATTTTATTGGCTCTAAGAATTTTAATGGCCCTAAGAATTTTAATGGCCTTGACTGTTCACACTTAACGCTCACGCTTTTTGTCTCTGAAATTCAGCCATTAAAATGTTAAACTTATTGATCAACATACAAATCTTTTAAGGCCATTCCTTAAGGACGTTCTCCTATCTTAAATTTCCAGTTTTACCTCAAACAATTATCGCACATTTGAGCTTTAAACCCTTTCCTAACCCAAATCTCCAGCCTTCATCTGAGGATCACCGAGAAATCGAATTAAATACTTTGGCCAAGCCTGTAGCCAAAGAGAAGCATTAAGAGACAAGGACCCCCCCCCCTGTTAGCAGTGCCGGTTTTGGGCAAGAGGGCCCTGTGACATAAAGTGATTTGGGAACCTTTTTTTAGTCCTTGTAAAAAGAGGTCAAAAATATTTGGGCTTCACTAAGTTCTACGGGGCCCCCCATTTTCCATTTTAGGTGGGGTCCCTTGTTTCGCGGCACAGCTGGCACCCCCTAAAACCGGCACTGCTTGTTAGAATACTGTAAAAGTACTTCCCCAATTCAAGTTTTACTGTCAGTAACTTTCAATATCAATTTTCTCTTACATTATCATATGCAAATTACAATAACAATAATTACTAGTTGGTTAAATTTTCAAATTTTCATCGACCAATTATCCCCCCTCCCACCTGATAGCTCTTTGTCTCCCACTCCCCTGATAGGGATGGCGTATTATGGTCCTGATTTTGGCTAACTGTAAATATTAGTAACAAGTCGTAAGAAATGTGTCTTGAGCGCGAAGTGTTCGTCAGCAACAGCAGGAGGGAGACTGGTAACTAGTGAAACGAAAGAGCGCGAAGCATAACCATGTTTTCCCGTAATTTTAACTAAAGCAATTTGCAAGAATTTTTTGTTTACAGTTCTCGAAGCCGATGTCGGCGACAGGAAGGAAATATCAAATGACAACAATGGTGAGTGAAATTATAATTATGAATTAATTCATATCATTGATACTGAATACTGCTTTTCAAAAAAGGCACATATGATACTGCGGAAGGTTAAATAGTAACGAAATAGAACAAAGATTCGTTTTTGAGAAGGGAAGTGTATTGTTTTGATTTCACGAAGTAATGAAATGGCTACAAGACGAATAACGATAGAAATCTTGATGTTCAGTTCGACAGAGTAACGGAAACCATTTGATTTGTTGTTTGCGTCTGAAGATGGTCATTGGAAGTCCATTACTTAATTGTCTCTTCCTTAAATAGCTCTTGCTAATTGTCTTGCCATCCGACGAGTTACGAAAAGCGTGACGATATACCTCTGGAGTCCACAGTCAGTTCAAAAATTTGGCAATGGAGAAGAAAGGTAAACGTATTTGCATTTGATAGTCCTAGATTGCCTTGACATGTTTTTCTTCCACGTTTTTAGTCCTATTCAAACCGTATATCTTCCTTTTCAAGCTATTTTTGTTTGTTCTCGCGTAAAGGGAAAATGATGAACTCCAGTATTTATTTTCTGTTTGTAATAAATAAATATTATGGCAAGACCAATCCTAGAACATATTTTAAAACAAACTCGAAATATGATGTGATGTCCACAGCACGTTCAAGTTTTGTTTGTTAAGGAAAAAGGCGAAAATGTTTACATTTCATTTTTCATAATGCCTCCATATGGGCTTTTATAGTCAATAGTCTGAATAAAATTGTCTTAGATACCGTTTATCGACTTATTTCAAATTTTCAGCCATTTTGTTTGTCTTAACGTGAAAGGACAACACATAAACAAACCTGAATTTTGCCAACGCGTCCCAGCAGCTCTTTCCCGCATTCAGAGCAAACCTTGTAGACAGAAATTACCCAGAGGATGTTCATTATTAGAATCCTTATTAAACCTATTTTCAAAGTGCTTTTCATAGCTTAAAGTGAAGATAACTATATACTATTTACGGTCTTTGAATTTTTCTTGGCTTTATGAAACCGGTATAACTGGAGAACCTTTCACAAAGTGCACATGCACAAACAGTTCCTGCAATCTGATGACGTCACATGTATGGCCGAGTGTTTAGTAGTATTAGACATTAGCATACCAACAAAATACAAGGTGCAAGTGTTGAAATTCTGCTTGCAGCCTAATGCGCAATTTTTGCTGCTTGTAATTAGTTTAAGTATCATAATTTTTATACAGTAAGTTGTAGATTGCAAGGGCCTGCAAATAATTAAATGGCGTAATTTTTCGGGGATTGAGTTTTACTGCTTCTGACTTCTGCCTTGAAGTGCCGAAATCATTCAATCAAAAGCCCTGATAAGCAGTGGGCCCCTTTTAAAAACTACCAGAAATATATAGTAAAACACCCCGTATGCTAACCAATTAACAAAGGGCAGTTTGGGCGTCCGAGGACAACGTGCCGGAATTTAGTCTAACGGGTAGGGACGCAATTCATAAAGGCGATCCGTAGCATTGCCTATGATAAGTTGTGGAAAGAATTTGTGTTACTCCATACGATTGCTGTGATCAGTGTATGGCGAAAACATTTAGTAAAATGAATCCGTTACTCAACGCAATATTCAAATTATGCAACAAAAGAGCACCAAAAATTCCACAGCGAAGCGCAGAAAACTGACATTGGAAAACGTAATCAACAATCTTCAGATTAAAGAATACAATAGAATCATACATAGCGGAAGCCATGTAATTAAAGAGCAATCGTTTTTTATTAATCGCAAGAACATGCTTAGATGGAAAATATTTAGCTCCTGTTATAAAAACATGTATGTAAAGAGAAAAGTTCACACACTCATGGTTTGTAACCTCGGGATCGCATATACTTTCACTCATATATCCTATATTCATGCAAGGTATGAAGTTTTATAGCTTGGGTATAAGTTTTAAATAGGGTAGCGAGATGAGAATGGTTTCCCTGACCTAAAGCAGACAATAGAAAATATAACGAGACTTGTAATGAAAGAGAGATCAAAAGACTAATTATAGACAAACAGAGGAATTGTTTTATATGGTCTTGACTGCCAGCTTGTTGAAATGAAAGAAAAGTAATAAATTGTATAGTTTTAAACCTAGATTAAATCCAGCTAAGATAAGATCTGTTGATGTTCAGTAAAGCTGGAAATAAAAAGGTATGAGGCAGAATAACGTTTGCCTTAGTTTGGCATTTTATCTTTAACTACTCAGAATAACTAGACTGTTACTGGAATATGCCAGATCTAGTTGATACTATCAACATTGGAAGTCTATTATCTGTGTAAGGTAACGTTTATTCCTGCTTCAGGGAATCCAAGGTACTGACTTCATGTTGAACCCTGAATGAGTTTAATTCACAAAAATAAACAAGGTTCTATGAAATATAAACATCAGAATTCCAAATGAAAAGGGCATCGTGTTTACCAAATAAAAAGATTCAGGGTTCCTATTCAACACTGCCCAATATAAAGAAGAGAAATTCCCTTAAAACTGTCTCGTAGGTGATGTTAAATTGACATCAAGAGGGGAGCAATATTTGCCAAATCTCTCGGTGGTCTGGCTGAAACGCTCAGCAGTAAAACTCTGTGCTCGCCATCCAGGCCATGTTCATGAGATGCGCTTCAGCTTCTCTCTTATCGTTTCTGGAAGTCAGTGGATATAGGCATATACACATGTCAGAGAAGACAGATTTGGATCTCGTGATGCAGTCTTCTTCTAACTTTTATTAGCAACAGCAGTGCCTTATGCTGCGAAGTACATTATTCTTGGTATAGGAACACATAGCTGCAGTTACCGTAATATACGATGGCCTTACTAACTAGTAATTTTGAGAGATATAAAGAAAGAGGGAGATTGTTATTGTCGTTAGGGAAAAAAATCAAGGCAGTGTTTTATAAACCTTTGACAGTTTTTAGAACAAGTCCTAGACGTCAAAGTTTTATTAGTGAGAGGGAAAAGCAGATAACGGTACTTTAGATGAATATAATAATTTTCAACTAGTAAATATCTTGGATATTTAGACGATAAATTTGAGAAAGTTAGGAGAGTCTTTTAGATGAAAAATTTTGGTACAAGATAAAATTTTGATGCAGGTTATACAATACTACGAATGGCAACACTTTGGCTTTCTTTCCTTTTTAGTAAATGACAATGAAAACCATTTTCAAGGGCACAATCACTTCTTTTGACGTGTCTTAAGCTAGGCTCCACTTCGGGGTCACAAGGCTATGCAGTTGTCCAGTGATCACTATTCAAGTTTGCAAATCCGCAATGATAAAGTCACTACACTTGACTTATTTGCAACAGGTACAAGTTGAAATCATGGAGAAATTGTATAGCTTCCACTGGAGCGTGTGATCACAGGGCAATGTTCTCTTCTTCTCTGCTTGTGGCATGAACAGACCCTACCGTTAATGTTTTATGAGAATATCTCGGCCACCATTGACATCACATTTTCGTTTCCGCACCACAGAGCGAAGGGTTGGACAGTGCTGTGGATTCGATGATGTCTATTTAATAATTCAACTTTGGATAAAAGTAACAGAAAAACATACAAAAGGGAAAAATCCAGAACTACGGCATGAAATTTCTATTAGCGGCCCTTCTGGGTCTACTAGTAGTGGTCTCAACATCAGGTTAGTTGATCGTTAAACACTTTCTTTCCAACAGACAACATTGCCTGTTCCAACATAGTGAAACCATTCCTAGAAGAAGTTGCTCCCGTACCATATTTTTTCTTAACTATAGATGTTTACATCTTCAGTATTAAATATTTGTAGGCTCGCAATATTTGTACCGCTGTAGGAATATCATATAATATATATTTGTATGGTTTTAATAATTCGTAGTAACCAGTGGCTCGTGAAGCGATGTCAGTCGTTTTAGTTCTTTGGTTGGATTCTCCTTAAAGGCTGATGTTCTGCTCTGAGGAAACTGCTCTGAGGAAACTTAGAAACTCATCCTAGTTAATTAGAAATGGTAGAGTTGTTACCTTTGGAATTATTATTACATTGTCAACTGAAAGACAAATCTGGGATGCAAGACATGATGGCATATCTGAGTACCTGCTGGTAGCCTTTACAAGTAGCAGTTACGAATATCATAGTGATCAGAAATATTAACACCCCAACTACACGTATTAATAACAACCTTTAATGGATATTATATATTATAACGAATAGACTAAGGTGGCAGGGAAGAATAGTTATAAACAGTAATAAAGTATTTTTTATAAATTAAGTATTTGTTGCCTATACTTGGACAATATTAAAGCTAATTAATTTTTCAAATGAAGAGTTAGAACCGAAATGTGACGAAGTGAAATTCAGTTGTAACAAAAAGGCATCAACGTCCGTCAATATTCCGCTAGAATAACGACTTCAGCATTAGTTCTTGAAATATCGTAAGGTTTTAAAATATTGCCTGAAGTGCTCGTACATTGTTAATTACACATATTGCATGAGAGATTAGATGGAAACCTACCAAAGATATGATTAAAAAGCAGATAGTCATAGAGGGGCATATTATCAAGTAGAAGAATGCTGTTAGAGTACCTTATGCCCTGCTGATGACCCTTGAAAACGTGACGGCCCCGATAAGAAACCTTGGGCCAAAAATTCAAACATTTGTGGATTTGCTACCTCGGATATCTAAATGTTGGTGCTAGATCGCGATTGTTTGAGGAATATGATAATATCTACTCTGGAATTAGAGGACATTTATGTGTTACAATATCATTTCCACTTTTCATAGTTTCAGTTAGATGACTTGCATGTTACGGTGATACCAAACACGATATGCAGTCGGTTGTTTTTATTTTGCAAGAGTGCCCGCAAACCTAGGATCTCTACCTTGAGTCCAGTGGTGTACCAGGGGGTGGGGTAGAATAACCCCTTAGAAAGCTTGATTTGCATACGAATGTTCAAATATTGTAAGTAAAAAGGCGGTAATTGTGATGTGAACTGCCCTTGTATGTTTAACCGTGCCAAAGGATGAGTGTAGACAAGCATACCCCTGAATAATCTAATGTAGGGGCTTAAAGTTGGCAAGGCTCCTTTAAGAGCTGACATGCACCCCACACAACCCCCCCACCACCCCCATTCCGATATCTTGCTTATGCCTTTGCTTGAGTGACGATAAAACCTACAACTCCAGTTTGCTACCTGAGGTAATTTTTAGCAAGATAGAATTAATTAATTAATTAATTAATTTTTATTTTGGGGGGTGGGGGTGGGGGGAGGAGGGAGTGGGAAGTTGGGGTTAATTCTAAAGGAAACGACATTAACACTCGACAAGATAGCATGCATAGACATGCCTTTGCTATACTCACCCAGTTGCCCACTTCTATATTGCAACTGTCTTTGACAAACAATCTGCAACCAAACAAACTATTCAATTGAGCTATCATTAGCAAGAAAGAGAAAAACCAAAAGTTCTTGAGCACACTTGGTAGGGGGCTGTGGCCTGGATAGGCTGCCCCTGGATCTGTCACCATTAAATATCGTTAATGCAACACTACGGCTACAGACTCGGGTACCGCACATTGAAGTCAGATTGCAAATCTCTGCCTTTGAAGGTTTCCCTTAAAGAGAATATAGTCGGCCCTAGAAATAAAACAAGAAAACTTATTGATTGGAAGCAACTAGTTTTGCGGGAGTGGGGGTTGGGATGCTCCAAGCGAAAACTACCTTAAAGTTGCAATTTACACTCGCAAATTTCTAAATTTGATATCTTAAGAAGCTGAAAGACAAATTATGGATAAGCATGCTATGTGCCAGGGTCCTTGTTGTTTTAGCCCCTCCACCCCTACTTGGGCCCTTTCAAAGGAATCCTACATCCTGAAACAAAGTACGAGTATTCCTGTGTTACATGTTGGATCCGGAAACGTAAGAATGTAACATGTAAAAGAAAAGTTAAAGACAAACGGAATCGGTTTTGCGGCGAAAGGGTGGTCAACTTTAAGGAATTCTGATACTGGCTCGCACCCTAGGTTACCGATTTTAGAAAGCCGAGAATTTACACCATTCAATTCTTTAAGTATACCATGTATGCCAGTACATTGCGTTATCTACTGACAGGGACTCTTAAAACGGGTGTAGGGGACGGAGGTGGCCTTACCACCCCCTAAGTTCGAGAGATATATTTCGAATTTGAGTTTGAGAGTTAAAAAGCTAACGTTAAGTCAATCTCTGACCATCATTATGCTTCATGTATGAAACATTCGCAATAATGACTGCATGAAAGGAATAATAAAAAATCTGGAATGGCTGAAAGCTTCGACGTGATTGTTTTGAAAGCGTTTAACACTAGGCGGAGACGTGATCCCAGCGCCAGGTATCGCCGGTGAAGAGCACGATGGTCTTGGGGACGGGGACGTCGTCGTCACCCCCGCAGCCCACGAACGGCACCCCGGCCAGGGCGAGGGCGACGAACAGGAGGACGAGGACGCGGCGCGGCATGGGTCGAGCCTATCAACGCATCTACCGGTCGTCGTCCTCGCCGTTGCCCGCAGGCGCCGCGCCTTTCGATGCCTTCGTTCGGAAGGTCACCTTGGTGAGGAGGATCTCGTCGTGGTTCAGCAACTTGATGAGTCGCTGCACGTGGAGCCAGGGGGCCTCGTGCGCGGACACGACCTCGACCGAGGTGGGCGGGTCCAGCTTGGGATCGTGGGGAAGCGCGATGCCGCGCTTCTTCAGCTCGGTCCGGAGCGCGCGCCGGAGGGCGTCCTGCTGGGCCTGCGTCTCCGCCCCCGCCAGATCGAGGCGCTGGTCGTCGATCACCAGCATGCCGTCGGCCTCGAGCTCCAGGCGGATCACGAGCGGCTTCGCGGGCTCGTCCTTCAGGGCTGCGCGCTCCGCGGCGGTGAGGGGCGTCGCGGCGCCCTGGGTAACCACGTCGATGATCCCCAGCGAGAGGAACACGTTGAGCATGGTCAGCATGTCGCCGTGGGGCACGGCGCCGCCCGAGGGCGGCACGGGGATGATCTCGCCCTTGACCTCCTCGGGCGCGCCACCGTGCGCGCGCATCCTCCGGTCGACGGCCGTCTTCACCTTTGCCACGACCTCGTCGTAGAGGGCGACGCGGGCCTTGGTCTCGCGCGAGCGGCCCTTCCAGCCCCGCGGCAGGTCGAACGTCTCGCGGTCGTTGTCTATCTTGATCAGCGTGTAGGCCTTCGCGGGCTCGCGCATGTCGCGCCGGAAGACCTTGATCTTCACCTTGAGGAAGTCCTCCGGGAACGTCGGCGTGGGGGCGAGGCCGCGGTCCTTGGGCAGCATCGACTCGATGCGCTCGGCGAACGCCTTCTTCCGCTCGACGCGCTCGTCGACCTCCTCCTTCGCCTCCATCGCCGACGTCGTGATGGCATGGATCAGCCACGCCAGCGCGGCGCCGATGAGCAGCGCTCCGAGTGCGCGGAAGACCATGGTTACCCCTCGCTCCGGCACATGGGCTAGTCCCCGCCCAGGTCGAACTGGAAGCGGTAGGCGCGCAGCGGCTCCCGGCCGCAGACGTCGATGAGGCGCTTCAGCGTGTTCGGCTGCATCGCGCCGGCACCGCGCAGCGTGAGCTCGAGCCCCGTGCGGCCGTCGGCCTCGCGCAGCGTGTCGCCGCCTGAGCAAGAACCTGTTTTAACGTTTTTATATATATATACTAACATAAATCTATACTTCTTTCAAAGAAGGAGAATAGTTACTACCGGTATGTGTTGATTTATTCTAAATTGTTACAAAATGTATTTATATTTCATTACCCACTTCCCTGTACGATCAGGCAGGAGAGAGTACGATTATCTTGGTACATAGTAATTGATATCTAACGGTAGCTTCACACATTACCTTCCTCTTTCATTGTAGAATCATTACTTGCTTCTTGGCTCCTTGGAGTTGTGTCCTCTGGAGAACTGTCATTGTTTGGAATACAAAGTACTTGGGGATACGTACTTGATATTGGTGGGCTTGTCATTACCAAGCTTTCAGTCTCATATCTTTGTGCCATTGTGTTGCACTGACATTTACCACAAATTGATATGATAATGTCTTCGCTATTGCAACTCTAGAATACAAGGAATGAAAGTATCTATCTGATATTCTCATAAAGGACTTAATAAGAAACATTCTTATCATCTTTATTAGCAGGATCATACTGACGATGATAATGACGATGATGATGATGATGATGATGATGATGATGATGACAACAGTAGTCACAATTATAATGATCATGACAATGATGGTGATGATTATTAGGATGATGATAATTATAATACTGACTCTGCTGATCATAATGATAATGATAACAATAATGGTGGTAGTGTTGATGGTGGTGGCGATGATGACGATAATGGTAATTATGCGGATGTGTCAATACTTCAAGTCAAAAAAATTACATCATCATCATCATCATCATGGCATTGCAGAGATTGTTGATAAATTGCTGAAAAATTCTCGGTGGGCACGTAAAGTGCACATACGCCAAGCAGGTACTATACTGCGTAAACTGTACACCAGGTATCTTGTATTTGAAAATCGTACCACTATAAATAAGTAGGAATAATCCATTCTAAAACATGAGAGTCTAGTCTAGTAGCCCTACCTAAGCTCGAGTACACTGACCTTTTTAATAAAACTCACAAATCAAGCACTCCAGTTTCAACAACGAAGGAGTTAGACTACAGAAGGCAGCAGCACATACCTGTTGTTGTCAATGAGTGAATTGTCACTAATGTTAGTTCGATCTTTCCCAAATACTGTGATTAGGAATCTCCACTACATTCACGTATATGCAAAGAGGGAGAGTTCAAGATGCTTTCCTCTGGGTCGTCCAGTAACACCACTAAATATCTCCTCCTTGGCAAGATATGTTGGATGTCTGATAGATCACATTATCGTTTGTGTGCAACGTTCAACATCACTGAAATATTTTGTGGCAACGGGAATTCCCCTTTTCTTGTCAACTTCCATGATAGAAGAGATGCCTAATCCATAATGGCAGCTGAAGCAATACACAGAAAATGGAAACGAGGCCAATATGCTGTTGGTGTTACGAAGATGTTAAAATATCAAGCCCATAATTTTTCAATTTACACAATTCACAATTACACAAATTTTGGGTTTTAACTTAATTTAATTTATAAGATTTTATGGTAACGAGCACAAAACGGTTTGGCATTTGACCATTGCGGATTTTTGTAAGAATATTCAAGCTCAATATTGCTCAATGTTTAAGAATTTTGAAGGAATATTGCTCAGCATTAACTTACATATTTTATGTCTCATTTCTCAGCAGTGGGCTACTTCAAGATGTGGTCAGTAGTTCACAAGGTAGTAGGTTGGCGGAGGTCCAGGGGACAGCCTCCCCAATTTTCGAGCGATATGTTTTCGAACTTGTGTAAAATTGTTGAAAAATTATTACCCTCCTGACTATCATTGTGCCTCGAATATTGCATATTTCAGAAATTGCTACATTAAAATAATAGCGAAGAATTAACATCGAGGAGAGAGGATTTGAAAAGTTTGAGAAGACACGAGAGGGAAAAAAGGCACCATCGGAGATCGAGAAAGAATATCAACATCGGTCACCTAGCTCAGTAGGTATAGAGCACACGCAGAGCGTATGTCAAGGGTTCGATCCTTTGTGATGATAGATTACCCCTGCAGCCCCACCATCACCTTCACCTCCATCATTATAATCATCATCATCATCATCATCATCATCATCTTTATCATCATCATCATCATCATCATCAACAACACCATCACCATCGTCATCATTGTAATCTACATCATCATCATCATCATCATCATCATTTATCATTTATCATTATCACAAACTCTATCATTATCAGCACCATCATCATCGTTATCTTCATCTTCATCATCATCATCACCATTATTATTATCATCAACGCCGTCGCCATCGCCACCATTATCATCGTCATCGTCATCACCACCACCACTACTAACACCATCCTCGTCATCTTCATCGTAATCTTTAATGATTATCAACATCTCCATTATTTTACCATCACCACCACCATCATCATCATCATGATCATCATGATGATGATGATGATGATCATCATCATCATCATCATCATCATCATCATCATCATCATCATCATCATTACCAGGATCAGCATCAGGGCAAAAAACTAGAAATTCTACTTGTTACTACCTTGTGTGCCTCGCGCGTTTGAAATACCATTCGTCCGCCTGTGAAGCTATAAAAAATGACGGAAACATTTCTAATGTTGTTCCAACTATAAACGAACATCTTTTCACTCAAGTGGTTGGGTAGGATTTTAATTATGTTTACTTTGCTGGATACAGAATGAAATGTCATTTGTTTTCACAGAAGATTTTTCCAGTGCAGTTCTAAACAGTAGCGTCATTATATCGAAAGCACGAGATATTCAATGTTAGTTTAGATAAAGTTATGAGATATAGCAATATGTTACCACAGAAACTCCAAACCGTAATGACGCATTCATGGAGTGTGCTCAACACCAACAGAGTTAGAGCATTGACAAGAACACCTGAGAATTTTTTAGTGAAATTAGAGTCAAAGAGTGAAAATTCATCGCAACACTTGTCAAGAAACAGGCGATTTCGCTTTCACTGCTGTAATTTCGTTACGCCTGTCCCTTTCCTTGGGGAATTATGGGTCTCTGGAATGCTGCTCTCTGAAACGACTGTTTTGAAATTATGAAGGGTGTACTGGAGGAGAAACGCAAAATTCGCAACGAATTCTGACCTCGATCGTGGGCGACCCCAATGTTAACACACTTTATTTCTCCAATAGCCACATTAGCAATCTCTCAGTGCAGCCCCCTGATAAGCAGTGGGGGCAATAGCTATATTAGCTCCCAGCCAACCACCGGTAGCCATCTACAGAACAGCCTCTATGCGCAATGCGATTAAACAGCATGGGCTTCGGACAGTATGATGAGGCGCACGGTAGTCCTTCCTAGGTCAAGTCACCCAGCGCGAAAGGCTGATCTGATCTAAACTTGCTTCCAGCTGGATATCGATGCCCACCGAGATGGATGTCGATGCCCACCGAGATGGATGTCGATGCCCACCCAGATGGATGTCAATGCTCACCCAGATGGATGTCAATGCCCACCCAGATGGATGTCAATGCCCACCCAGATGGATGTCAATGCCCACCGAGATGGCTGTCAATGCCCACCGAGATGGATGTCAATGCCCACCGAGATGGATGTCAATGCCCACCGAGATGGATGTCAATGCCCACCGAGATGGATGTCGATGCCCACCGAGATAGATGTCAATGCTCACCCAGATGGATGTCAATGCCCACCGAGATTAATGTCGATGCCCACCGAGATGGCTGTCAATGCCCACGGAGATGGATGTCGATGCCCACCGAGATGGATGTCAATGCCCACGGAGATGGATGTCGATGTCCACCTATGGAAATCCAATATAGAGCTTCTTAATTTCACCATACGCGAGTAAACTGGGTACTCAACAACTTGGGTTACGTGGTGGCAACGACACTCTCAAGACAGTTTTTCCTAAATGGCGCTGCAAAAAATGTCTTGTCTAACTACACTTGGGTGCCAAATAGACGCCCCCCCCTAATTGCTTTTTAACAATTTTCCATCCAGGACATTTATATTCCGACCCCTCCCCCCCGCCTATCAATTTTTACGTGATTTCCTACCCATGACAATTTTTTGAGCAGGTACTTTTATGAGGGGAACATTTCTAAAGTCTTGGAAGGCATATGGGAGACTGCCATGACTTCGAATAACTGAATGTTGTTTATTGTATTACCCTACGTTTAGGAAGTTGCAATTGATTCTAAACAGTGCTTCTTGACTTCATTTTTTAAACCTTTTGTCCCGTCTATTACATTTTTGGTCATTTTCCAATCCCCCGTTTATTACGCTTTTGGGATCTCCCTTTCTTCCACCCCCTTCTATTTGTCACACAAGATGTGTGGAAATATTTTGATAGACTATATTAACTAAGAAGTCTATTTTATACAGGGTATCCTTTCAGAGGTGATAAGTCAAATCTGTAGAAATTATCAGCACCTCGTAGGAAATACTGTGCTAAGAATATCGTTGCCACCGCGTAACCAAGGGCGTTCAAGCTCAGTGTAGAGTACTAAAGTGATGACGTCATAAATCCTTTTTTCCAGGAAATCTCTACAAAAACTAAAGCAAAGTGATGAACCTGCCACCAAATACCTGTAAACAAAATATGGCGTTAAAATCTCCTATCAACTTTGAGAAACGGCTGTTTGAATTTGGAAAAGGCCTTCAGAAAACTGTTAATTTTTGCTCAGTTCATAAAATTATGAACTGGGTTCATTTAACAACGTTTTGATAGGCATGATTTAAAGTTTGAAAGACGTATTTCAACGATTGGTCAAGGTATGGTTCTCAAATTTGGACAGGTTGTCTATCTCAACAAGGAGAAAGCAACGAGTTGAAAAGATTATCAACTTTCTGATATTCATTAAATCGTGGCGTCACCCTTAAGTACTCTATTACAACCACAAAACAAGAAGAAATCCACGAGGTAAGACGACTGTGAGTTCAATTTGATATGAGATTTGACAAAAACCGTTTCACTTTTAAACACCAACGCACAACACCATATACCAACTCACAAAAACTACAAAATGCTACAGATTCTGAAACTTTGTACAAACGGTATACGAATTCCCTGCGTTGCGGTAGAAATCTAGCAATAATGCTAAAATACGATTCTGTAAGTACAAAGACCAGCATTTAACAGTAAAGTACGGCATACCTACAAGTACGTTAACAATATACAACAAGGTTGGGAAAACGTATCTCTCTTTTTTGGACTTCATCTGGTACCTATTTCAAAGTGTCCAATATCTTGAAGTAGCAAAAATTTCCACAAATATACAAGAGGAAGAGGGTGGAGGAGTTTTAAGAATTTGTACAAGGAAGTCCAAGTGCAAGGACGTCCAAGGAATAAAAAGAAAAATTCTAACATAACATATTCAACCTTCCAATACGCAAGTTAATCCTGAAACATTTCATGACATTTGCCAGAAGTATTTCCTCGAGATACTTTGATTTCGTTACAGGATTAAACAATAACGGACCTTTAAAAGCTCGTTTACCTCCCCACCCGTTCTACTGGTATTTAAAAAGTAGTTAAGTATGGAATTTAGAGCAATTTAAAGTACATTTACGCTATACCTGCAGACGTTCCTTCACAATTCAGCATTTAAACGGGGTTCTATCTCCGGGGAGGTAACTCAATCGCTGCCTTATATAGGGCATATTTGGATAATGCCATAAACGAGCTCGTGAAAGTTTGCTGCAAAGAAAAATTGAAAATTCACGTATAACATGCTTTAGCCAATCAAAACTGAAACTTACTTGTTCCGATAAGCTACTGAAAAGGCGGGTTATGTAAGTGGGAGGGGGAGGGGGCTTAGTTGTGACGCATTATTGTGAACGTTTTTCTTTGTATTGAAATTTAGGTTGTTACCCCTGAATAAATATCCTTATTGTAACTTGCGTTTCATTTGTGCATTGTGCCTTTCTGTCCGCTCAGTTTGAAGTGGGCTGACTGACTGGCGGTTTGATGTAGTTGGCAATGTCTCAGTGATGTAGTTGGCAATCTCTCAATCAAAGACCCCTGATGAGCAGTGGGCCCGACATTGAAACTACCCTAAATAAACAGAAAAAAGAAGACAAAGAGATGGTTAGCGAAGAGAATAATGACACTACTAATAATGAAGATAGTTTAAAGGAAGAAAGTCAAGAAGAAGATGGGTTTCCGGGTGACAGTGAGTAAAAAGAGCAAGATTTATGAATGGGATTTGAGGATCGCACATACAACAAGTACTGCGAGGACTTTAAACAGTACTGCGAGTCTATATTAGCTGAAGGTGTAACTACAGAAAAATGTAGTTAACAGTGCAAGGAAGCTTTTCCTGCCAAAGATACGTCAGGCTGTAGCTACAGACTATCTGGGCCAAATAAAGATATTGAAAAACATGGAGCAAGATCCAACATCGTTCATTTTAATTTAAACGGAGAATTCTATCTAAGAAATGTCTGTTTTCAGACAATAGTCCAACTGAGATGCCAAATCGGGCAAAAATGACATAAGTCCCTTCAGGATTTTGGTAGAAGAAATCTTTCTAATGATTTCAACTTCGGGCCATTTTAGGAGGAGTAAATTAAAATAAGCAGGGATTCAATAGTTGGAAAGAGTCTACAGTGATAGATGAAAAGGTGTACCATGGTTTAAGTCGCCCGAAACAATGAAAGAATGCAAAAAGCATCCACGAATTTAAGTACAAAACCCGTCGCTAGTTATAATGTTGTTATACGCTTTTAGGTTACGCGAGTGAAGTATAACCTACATAGACTTCTAGGCGCAATGGTAGCTGCCAGGCTGTTATCTTCTAGTAGTGAAACTAGTAAAGACCAAAATTACTACTAACGGAAGATTTACGGCATACTAAGTGTCGGGTATCCTAAATTCTATTAACTAATCTATTCTCTGACATTATTAAGTAACTTATGTAACTGGATGTAAACCCTACACTCGGTGCGCCTAGAATGCACCAGTGCATTTTTCCAAAATTTTTCCTACCCCCTGCATACGCGGGGTTATTGCTCTACAAAGAGTGATACTCAGCCTTTGCTACTTAACACGATCTTTACGAATTTCTTAAATGGAATACTTTAAATGTTTCTTCAAATAGCAATTGCAAGGGGGATAGGTGTGTACATAGAAATTGTGTCACTGTTTTCAAGTTACTAAACCATTTATAAACGTTAATGAATTTGAAACGCCTGGGTAAGTGAAGACAGTAACCTATAACCTGCTTCCTGTAACTAGCCCTATCTTTCTATCATTTTCCTGCTTCATAGATTCTACTATGGAAGCATTCCCTATGTAGCATGATCACTACGTAAGGCTGTGCAAGGACTAATGGAAGCCGCAGCCCTTTCCCACTTTTTTGACCACTGAGAAATTGAAGAAAGCTCTTGATCAATATCTGAATTCTGAAATAATAGTTTTGTGGCATCATTTTATTTACATGACACATACTTTGTTACTGGTTTGTGCTTTGAAAACACTCATAGACAGGAAAAGTAAAATAGCTACTTTTAGCACTTTACAACTTTTCAACTTTACCTTTGTTTATGCGTGCGTTTATATTTGTCTA
>JAAAKM020006971.1:137671750-137695708 GCA_010016025.2 Alatinidae sp. Z8VKAUB7J3 | reverse complement strand
AAAGTAAAATAGCTACTTTTAGCACTTTACAACTTTTCAACTTTACCTTTGTTTATGCGTGCGTTTATATTTGTCTAGTGTTGCCTTTAAGAAGTTATTTTTTCTCTACTGCTTAATATACTTGACGACTTTCATGTACTTACTTTCATCTACTTTTAAAAATAACAGACAGGCTAAAGATCTTCAAGGAAAGAGATATATTGATATATTTTCTTCTTCTCTTAAACGTTTAAGCAACTGCATGTGTGTGCTTTACAGTAAGTGAAACAGATCAACAACGCAAAGACTCCCGCGGAGTCGATGGGCGAACTGAATCCTACTCTAGATAAATAAGTATCTGTCACAGTGTATTGGGATCGTAAAGTATTCAATGCAATGGAGAAAGATGCTTTAACAGGTTCATTGCCCCCAAACCTAAAACATGACGTTGGGATAAGACAAAACAAAGTAAGTCATTGATTTTGCTCTTTCAAGTTCTTTGACCTTACATACAGTAGAGCTTTCTTTGAGCCCCATTAAGTAATTCTACGTTTTCAGTGTCCCATTCTGCGAGAAGATCATTTCTGTGAGGCAACTTACACCCCTCGTATAAATTCTTTATCTCGTTGTCTTGAAGGACTTTGTGCCAGAAATAAACACCAGAAACCTCTCCAAAAAACTCAAGTCCGTCTTTATGTCTATTGCATCGCCTCATTTGACTGGAGCTTCTCTCTCTGGCTACCGCTGAACCAATTGTTAGCCTGCCACCAAGTTTCAAAGTCTCTTTAACTGCTAAATCCTTTCCGCCGGTGACGAGTCTGCCATCAAGGTAGAATTTCCAAATTCCCTTGGCATTCCACCAAGAAATGCAAGTATGATGAACCATCCCGTCGCTAGTGTTTACTGTCGTATTTACAGAGTTTTTATTGACATACACGTACCATGTCATATTGACATGTGTCCTTTTTTGATAAACGAGGGTAAAATCCTTACAATCTGCGTCAGAAGACTCTGAGTACATTACAGCACTAACTTTTGCTCCGTGGATCTTGGATTCTTTCACCCAGAAACAAAGTGTAGCTTCACCTATTTCACTGGCCGTTTTAGTTTTCATCTTCACCATGGCAAATTGTTTCTTGCCGGGCTCTCCAGTAAGTACCCAAAACTTTTGATCTGAAACAAATTAGTTACATTTGTAAACCACAAGTGGAGAATCTGTGAAGCCTTACAAAATTCTAATTTTTAAGCACGTGTGGGATTAATTTTCTATATTCTATTCTTTTTTGAAGCATAACACCAATACTCAGTTTGTACTCCCTTACCACATGCATATCAAAGCTGTTGTGATATACATTGAGTTTAGGGATATATAAACAATGATAAACACCACCTATTTGTAGCCAGAGCTGGAGGGAATGGGCTCTTAAGCAAAGGAAAGTAGTGACAAATCCGTACCCACTAAAGTTGTCGAGCAGTAATTTTCTTACATTTGCTGAAAAATGTAAACAAATCTTTATGTTAAGTTTTTTTAAAGGCATTGTATTAACAGACATGGCGTCATTCGTTGGATACTATACGTTGTAAAAATGTGACTATTCTATATTTTTTACATTTCTGGGCAGGATTTTTATACCAACTTAAAAGTTGTCGAAGAAAAACGCCGCAGAGAACATTCTTGATTTTCATAATCTTGTTATTAATAAACGTGTGACCAGCAGCAATTAGTTGAAACAGGAAGTGATTCGTCTCTCTCTCTCTCTCTCTCTCTCTATATATATATATATATATATATATATATATATCACGAGTGGAGCATTACCACAGTACGTTACTCTGTTTCATCTAAATCATTGGACCAATAATAATGATTAAGGTGAGAAAGTTTCAAGCCATTCTTGCCTTGATTCTCTTCTATTCAGTGGGTAAGAGAAAAGTCAATTATTATAATTATTTATTGTGTTCTGGATTTGAGCCTTCGTCAGTGACAGAGAGATATAAGTACTCAGCAGACACATAGCAATTATGATATATTTATTACAACTGGAGCATTACCACAACAGCTTGCCCTTTTTCTAAGGCAGCTGACGGGACTCGAACCCACGACCCATTAGCTTGAAACTCATAACATATACATAAAGATACACACTTTCATGAACGGTCCGAAATTTCTTTTCAGAAAGTACTTGACAATGGCCATAGTCCTGCTAAACTCAAAACTACGAGTTTCAATGACAATGTCCTTTGAAATCATAAGAAACACGTACTTGTCAAGAGGAACTTTTTTCATCATTCACTTTCATGTTGATTTACTAGTACCGAAATCTTTTGCAAGGCCGGTCAAGTAAGAAAGTTTCTATACCCCAGCCTCGATTTCAAGAATCGCTTTTTGTCATGCCTCTAAATATTAAGAATGAAAATACAGTTGCGAGGGGATACAAGCTGCATGATTAATGGTAAAGGTAACAATCCTACCAGGGTAATTCCAATAGCTGCGCTGTAAAAGGCAAAACTTGCATATGCATTTAGATTTAACATTTAGATAAACTCGTTCTTTGCACGAGCCATTCTGGTGAGGGTGCAACGAAACCAGTCAATGGCATTTCACTAATGATTCCGTTATTAAATATTATCTACACATTTAGATTTACCACGACATCAATTACATATTGCCGCATTAACTCTTTACTTTACCGAATGAGGAAACGTTTTCCAAAATTCCTAAGAAGGCATACCAGATTAACTCAATCCTAAGTAACATAAATTTTAGACATATTGGTTAAGATAACCGTTAGTTAACCTGGTTAGGATGCCTCCTTGCATCATTTGTGACCATCACCTTATCTATAAGTAACTTTGTAACACAGAACATAGATTTCTTCAAGCCCTCCATCCTCTCATGTTATTCTCCTATTTGTAATGATATGAATTGTGTTCATTGCATAACATCAATCAGACGGTAATGATAAGTTTGGCCAACTTCGATCTGATAAACGCATGGAACGTGAATTTAAAGCAATATTGGGCATGTAAAATAAAAGAGTCAATGTTTTTTGCCTCTCTACGGCAAAATTTGTCGTAACATTCAGGGAGCACATTAGCTTTACTTAATATGTAACATAACTAATGCATAATTTCTAGTGATTCAAATTGCTTATATGAAAAGTAATAAGAAGACAATTTTACCTGTCGGGCACCCTTGATAGTCAGAAAACTTGTTGCACTGAGCATTCAAGCTATCATAGTATGCGGAGGTTGTCAAGAAGTATGGTCTGCATTCTGCTTCTTTAGATTGTACAGGGTCCCTTTTCTTTATTGTACAGCCCTTTTAAAAATAAAACAAAGGTAAACCAGAATGTGACTAAACCCCAATATGTAAGGGCTTAGAATTGCTAAAAATTTACACTAAATTGTACAGGAAAATACATAAACTCGTTAAGTCCACGTAGGACTGAAACCATACAACATAACGTAAGTGTCGAACACAATGTTATTGCATATATGAAATATTTTAATTTCTTATGACAGTTAATGATGACATGCAACAGTAATGAATTGTTCTTTTACTTTACAATTTCATTTGAATAGTCACAGTAGCGTTACATTTTAAGGCCTTGGAATGAAGATGCAGCTGTTGAATTCTTGACTAATGACCTTAACGGAGTTAAAGGATGTAACAAAAGGATGTTCTTTATTACAGGCAACTCTGTCCTTGCGGCCAGCTTCCTTTTAAGGGCAGCTTTGAAATGCGGGGGCAAAATCAAAGCCCCAGCAAAAATTTGTAGTAAACTCTGCATTTAACGGGCAGGTTTGAATTGCGAACTACGGGCAGTGATCTGTAGTCCGTGGCCCATGAAAACACTGTGTGATACGGGCAAACAATGACATTCTCGTCGGACTAGAAGTGTCATCTACATGACACAACGACCTATGAACCCTTGTTAGAGTGACTGCAATGAGTTACTTAAAACCTATCAATTCTGCTTAACACTTGATGTTGATTTGGTTCACACTTGATTTTGATCTGCCAGCTTAAGCTATTTGCTTTAGAAATGAACGATGGACATTTTATGAAGCACTGTACCGAGGGAGTCGACGATTTAAACAGCCAGTTTGCCGACACTCAGATGCACGCATGGCAGACAAACATCAACGATTTTTATTGTTAAAAAGTGAATTAACTTTTTGTTATCCAGCACATTTACATTAATTTGTTATATTTTAATATTTTGGTACGTAAATTTCCTAGTTAATTATAATACATTTTAAGTTAACTTTCATGTTTCGTTTTTTATTTAAAATCTAATTACAACGATTCCTTACTGACTTTAGTCCACTACGACCAAAATTACATATAATACACAAACGCATTTGATAATGAGAGTTGAGATGAGAATTCAAAATTTTCATATTAAGGCCAGCTTGTTAAAGAGGCATTTCAATCCAGTTCAACGGCTGGACGCAATTCACAGAGTTGCCTGTATATTAAGTACGTTATTTACCATCAGCCACTTTAAATCTCTATCAGACATAATCATCTTAACCAAGGGGTTGCTTGCTATACCGACATTGTTTTATTGTTTCAACATAAGCATTTATAACATTAGATCGGCATCAATACGACGTCGTTTCGACGTGTGAAATCCGACGTCGTGGCAACTTATATACAACGTAGCTGAGAAGTCGATTCAATCTAAGAGGTGACGTCGCTCGTCGCTGCTGGGCGATACCTTTGATAGATGTAAAGCCTGGCACTGACTGACATGAAGTGCCTGAAAACAAACGTTTTACATTTTTCGCTAAAGGTCAGCTTTAAAAATATGCGCCAACTTAGCACCCGGGCACCTACGTTGTGAACTTACGCAAGAGAAGCGAAATGACAGAATCATTGCAAAAAGAAACCCTGATACAATACAGTTAATACGTAAATGCCAAAGACTTTGACCGCCTCAAATGAACAACAGTAAAAACTGATCAGATTTATGTACCATCAGGTAAGTAGCAAAGATCTTGGGGGGGGGGGGGGTAGATCAGCTGTACCAATCCTGGGAGGGAGGAAATGAGCTTTCGAGGGGGATACAATATTCATGGGATTTGAAAATTAAAGTAGGCTATCAAGTATTTACTAGTGTAGGCCACGTATGATGATATCAGAGAACATTGATATTGAAAGATTGGTTTTCTGTAACCGAAATGGTTAAGACACAGACTTATAATAAATCGGAAATTTAGTTTGGCGTTAGCTGAACATGGGGGTGGGGTGGGGTGTAAAATGATAACAAAGGACAATATTTTATCAGGGGAAAAGGCCCTAAATTCCTTCCTTTCTTGGCTACGGGTCTAAGTAGGGGGTTACCTTTGAAGGACTTGAGTTTAGCGAGCTTGATTAACTATAGATATATAAAGCAAATTGAGGAATGTGTACAGTTTGTACAAATGGACAGAAAAATAGTTAAAATCTTTTAAATTTGTAGTATCAGCCATCAGTGGGTTACAGATACGCATATAGTCGAATCCAAATTAGAAAAGTGAGGGAGTGGCATCTCTTTGTCTGACGATATTGGGAAAATTCACAAATATTGGAGCAACTACCCCCTCCCCCGGCTGCGTTCTTTTCTACTGTTCTTACATGAAGGCATCGAATAACAGCATTCGAGAATAAAAGTTTCGAGAAAGATTTGCGTGTGCCTCGGATTAATCAGGAAGTACGAAACAACCGTTTAATGATTCATGTTTCAGGTTTCGAAGAAGCCGGAAGTCGGCAGAAATCTTTACAACTTTAACAAATGCGGAAGTTGCTTCCTCTCGTCGATCTCAAAGGGAAGCCAGAACTTAAAATAAAACTATAAAAATATAAAAGTTGTGATACTTGCGAAAGGGAGAAACGGAAAAATTAGAGAGCACATGGATAGGCAATATTAACAAATGGAATGACCTTCAAACGATGGTTGCGAATATCTCTTGATTAATGACTTGGCAAAGATAGGCTTATGATGCAGTCTACCTTCGAAGAGGATAAATAGATAAAGAATAGAGGATAAATAGATAAAGAAGAGGATAAATAGATAAACAAGAGCATAAATAAATAAAGAAGAGGATATACAGATAGAGAAAAATTATTTCTTCGAAAGCTTTGGATTAACATGGTAAGGTATTAAAGACATTGAGTTTCTGTAACTGTAGATATATGATTAGCGATACAACAGAAATATTGGTTTCTGTAGGCCTTCATCAAACTTACGACGTGAACCAATTATGAATGTAAAAATAAAAACATAACAGACCATGACCCGAAAATAAGAATAAAGTAAGTATTTAACAATATAACTTGGTCAAATAGTTTGTTTGTGTTGCAAAACAAGAATATTGCACGAAATAGCGAAAACATTATGTACTTAAAAGCTTTTTTCGTCTGACACTCCTCAGAGTACTATCGTCAGAACGACCGAAATGACACGTGTGAGAAGATTATACCCAACTGTATTTTAAAATAACTCGAGAAGAAACATTGATCATACCAAAGTATGTATTTGCTTCCTTGTATTTTAATGCTGATTGCCACAGTCATATTTAATATGTCAGTTTCACGGACGCATCGGAAATATTCACAAGACAAACATAATACATAGGAGGCTCAGTACCGCGTCTCAGCTTTGTGCTGACACAGATTGGCTTAGCTAGAGAAGGAATTTACTAGAGGATTTCAAATTAAAAGTAGATTAAATATTCTGAAAACTCCTGAAAGTAGTTGTTTAATGCTCAATCCGTTTATTTTTGTGTGCCAAATTATCGTTTGTTTCCTTGTAATTGCTTACAAGCATTAAATTTTAGCATAAACCTTATTTTAAAGGTTTTGGAACAGTTTTCAATAAAGGGGCACAAATATATCTTAACAGTTGATTGCAGCTAATTGAAAACTAGAAGAATTATTTCACCATAAATGTAGGGATACTTCTCAAGATGAAATGTATGAGTATGCGGACTTTGTCTCCCCCACCTCACCCATACCAATTGTGATAAAATGGGAACGTCCGTATCCTTCTAACTTTTCTGTAAGTCATACGCCAGATGTGCAGCACGGAGACAGACTTTATTTAAATAGTATTGAATTTAGAGCCATATATTTGGAAAACATCATAAGGAAGCAACGGAAAGACGTTGCACATCTACAAAATGTAACGCAGGTGAAACTGAGAGTTTCGCTCTCTCGCGCAACAGCTTATGAATCCTTAATAAAGTAAATCAGAATTGACGTTGACTATGATAATTCATTCTCATTAATTTGGTCGGTGATCCAACAATTGATAAAAAGAGAACTCTGATTATTGATTGATTAATTGCTTGGCATGTTTGCTCTATAGTACAATGTCAGACCCTATAACAACACAATCTTCGTCAACCCTCAGTCAGCAATCGTGATACGCGTTCATTCATTCTTCTCATTCATTCTTAGCCTATCACGCCATTGCTAGAATTTGATCTCTGCATTTCTTCCCACGCTTGACAATTTTGCGCATCTTACATCAACTTGTTCCTCCTACCCATCTGAATGTCATCTCTCCACCTTCCCCCAAGGTCTTCCTCTTTCAATGTCATCTCTCCACCTTCATTCCAGGTCTTCCTCTTTCAATGTCATCTCTCCACCTTCCCCCCAGGTCTTCCTCTTCCTCTCCTTTCATCTCTGGATGTCAATTCTGTTTGTTCCTTTAGCTGACTCGTTGTTGCTCGTCCTAGCAACATGTGCTATCCATTTCCCTCTCATATGTTGAGTTTTCTCAATTAATTTAAATACTTTTGCCTTATTTCTTGATAATGCAAGGATTTTGGGGGGTAAAAACCATTTTTATGAAAAACAGGAGGTTCGTAGAGAAAATATGCCTATGAAACATCCTGAGACTTATACTTAACCACGTTTATATCCCAAAGACAAAATTTTATCGTCAACGCACAAATTCTAGGTTTGAAAGGGTCCAAATTTGGCCAAAAAAGCAAAGAATTAGGCTTTTGTCCTTTTTACGGAAATATAGGTCACGATTTCAAAGTTATACACGAGCTTCATTGATCCTGTTCAGATGTCATTCGGGGATATGTATCTGTTCATATCAATTTATATCGAGAATAATTGTTTGAATTCCGAAGAATTGAGAATATTTGAACTTTAGGGTTGGTCTTAGTTTCATACGTAAAATTCACAGAGGAAAATTTTAATTTGAAAAGTAAGAACCAATAAAGGATCGTCTGAAAGCAATTTGGGTTGATCCGTGACAATCATGGCTCAACAAAGATATGCATTTCTTACCTTAAAAACGGGATACGTCTTTACTACTGTTAAATTCACTAATGTGGAATCATTGATAGATATGCTACATAGATAGTTAATACCGGGATTTAATCAGAGAGTATACTTGTCTTAATTGTGATCACACATCTTAGAACCTTATCACAATCATCACCATGGCATCCTAATCATGATCACCATGGCACTGTGATCAAGAGGACATTTTTCCTTAGTCTGAATGTGATCTCCAGTTATTGAACACCCTTCAAAACTTTCCTCCTTCATTGTCGCATTCGAAATTCTATATTTCAATTAAAAGACATTATCTCCTCCTCTAATTACAACGGTGTTTCATACCAGTCTCCCTGATAAGCAGCCTCTAATTACACCAGTGTCGCAAGACCATCCGTTTGTGTCACGAAGAACCAAGAAAAAGCGATCAACCTGACAATCGTCACCAGTTTCCCACTTTCGATTGTTCGACTGACGTCATTCGTGGTCGAGATTCTTTGTTTTGGTTAAAGTGTGCTATTCCTCTTCTGATTGCAGGAAAACGTATTATGGTTATTGGAATGCCAAAGCCAGACACTAGCACATTGCGAAACGTTGCCTACGAAGTAGGAAAACATTTCCTAAATTTCTCCTTAGCAAGCACACTAAGAATTGGAATGGTGCGAAGGAACAAGAATCTAGCAAGAATAACATTATCAAAATTCCCAATATGAAATACAGTCTTACTACCATTTACATATGTATACAAACATTTCGTATGAGTTAAGGAATGTCAACACAATCAATTTTAATAGGAGGTTTAGTTAGATCAGAGACAAGGTAATTAGATGAAATGACAGCTCTTATTGGATGCAATACGAACGCGTGACAAATGAACAATAGTATGATAGATGATGAAATATGATCAAATTGCTTAACTGCAAAAGGAGATTGGTAAAGATTCCTATTTGGCTTTTGTTATTGTCCCGTATTAGTTGGTACCTAAAACTAATTAAGGCCAGAAAACCTTTATCAGCCGCAGTCTAGGACCATAGTAAAAGGATAGTGTATACCAATTAGTGCCACGAAGAGAAATATTTGGGTGATGAGAATCATGGCGAATATGTTGCGGTCAAAATTTCTTGTTTTTAAAGTTTCTTACAAACGAAAATGAAAACTGAATGCAAAAGTTTATCAGAGCAAGCAAAAACAAAACGTTAAAATGCGTTAATGTAGGTAGAAAATGAGAAATTTGGTCACAAAAGAAGTATTCAGTTAAAATTATAACCTTTTTTTAGAAATTGAGACTGTTTTAATGGAAAAGAGGGCGAAACAAGAGCCCTCTCAGTTATTTTTCATTTCTTTGAGTAGAAACAAATAACTTGATATGTAGAGTTTATTTATATACTCACATTGCATTACCTAAGTCAGACACTTCTCAATTTCAACTTTACATTTCTTACCACAACCTCCAATGAATTCGGTCCCCAACTCAAAAAAAGTATTTTATTACCGAAACTACAGCACAGCCTGAATTTAATGTCCTTCTCAGTAAATATTTTTGAATCTTATATTCGCCATCGTCTTCCATTCACATTTATCATAATCATATCTTAACAAAATAGTTCAGTATGGTGAAGTCTAAGTAATACCTATCAGAGTAACAATAACAAATACTGGTATGTAATTTTTACAATTCCAGGGTCGTGTGATGGAAGAATGAAGAGCCTTCGAGGTCCCTTTCTATCAAAAAGCCCTTTTGCAAGGTATGGCCTCTGGTAATACATTTTAATTTATATTCAGGCCCAGTATGAACATGAAAATGTTGTGGCAAGAAGTGTGACAAGAAGTGGGCCCTGCAAAGAGGGCATTGCATTCACTAAAAACACATATCTACCTCTTGGTTGTTGCTCCCCGAGTGAACGTTTATACCTAATACAGATCAAAATTGCTTATTTGCATCGTACACAAGGATCCTCAAAAGCACTGTAAGGCAAACCATTTTTTATATCAATACACTGCTAAATTTGAAGGTGTTAAACATGCTCAAAACACTCAACGTTGAAGTTGCTATCGTAGTTATTTGTATTGGGGCAAGAGTCTGAGAATTCAGGATCAAGATAAGTAAGAATATGATCGTGTTCTTTTCAACAGTAACAATCAAAACCTCTCTTCTCGATGATATTTTCTAACTTTAATGGGCTTTGGATTGATCACGGACAGGAGGGCAGTTCTTCCTTGGTCAAGTCACATGGCGCATAAGAGGCTGGTCTCCAACTGCGTTGAGCTGGATGTCGATGTCCACCGGTGGATGATTGGGAGCTAATGTGGTGACTAGAGAAATACGAGGAGAACCGAGGCTATCGCACACGTGTGCCAATATGAGATACACACAAACGGATCATTCAGTAGTGAGGGCCATGTATGTCGTCTTTGGAATCTTGGTTGGATTTTCTCTTTTTCAGGGACATGTATTACGTTTGAGAGGAAGGATCTGTGCCTCTTTTTATCCAAAACGGGAAACAGTTCGTGGTGTTCATCTTTATTACAAGGTTTTGCAAGAACGAGCTTATTTCTGGAAAAACTGCCGTGAAAAGGTTCGCATATCAGCTGAAGCAAGACGCTTGCGCTGGAGGACGGGTGTAGCCCATCGTATCTTTGCATGTCTGCCAGCCACTGTTCGTCGTGCCATTTCCAAACTGTTCATATACAGATGCATGATATGTGGATCACACACTTGTCATCGTTCATTCGTCTGTGCAGACCGCGCATGCTCAGCAGTATTTTGTTATGAATGCTACATTGACATGGGAGAATCCTGTATTAGTTGCCAGCCTAGTCACCAGGCTACTTTCTCACTCGGATCTCCAATTTAATGCATTTAGAATAGAGAGCAATAAATTATAAAGCTTTGCATTATATTGAGTGACCTTTATTAGGATTGATGACGTCATAGAAGTAATAGGTCTTTATATAATGTTAACATACTTAGGCTAAACAGCATTTACTGTAAAAAGATGGTTATTCCTTTTTGTAGTGACAACAATTAGAAGAAATGTGTTCTGTTCTAAATTATAGTTACTTAAAATACTGACAGTGAATTGGGTAAACAGTCTGGTCAGCCAAAGCAGACCCATAAAGTGAGGTGGGCGGGGGCTGTGTGTGATGTGGCAATGGGTTTGTTAGTAAGACACAAGAGTGTTTAAAGGGAACTGATAAGAGTTTCATAATTATAGGGCTTTCTAAAAGAAAAGCAGAACAATATGGATGAATTACTTTCAGCAGTTTTTGCAGTCGGTAGTCCATGATATGATTCAAACGGTTTCTGTGCACTTACCACAAACTATGGAAATCTGGTAGTAGTAGGCTAAATCAGCCGCCCTTTCGTGTTATTACGATCCTTTGGTATATGTAACAGGAATGCTTATTATTCCATTATTTTGTCGGAAGTTGGAATTTACTTTTTGTGACATTTTTCACCGAAAGGTATGCGTTATTTCATTGAATTATTGATGTGAAATGCATAGTAAAAAGCAGGGGCTAATTTTGGTATACAATTTGTCTACTTTCCCATTTTCACATTTACTAGATACCATGAATATTCACGAAGCAAGGCTACGTTTTGGCTACTTATTAAGATTTTATGAACAACGAATTGTGGTGCTTGAAGTTTGATGTTCATATGAGCAATCTATTGACAAAGACAGCCTTGGCAATGTTGGCATGTTTGTCACTCCATCAATAAGATCGATTGAAAAGAAACTGCAAGTATACTAGGGTACAGTGAGCTTATTTGTGAGCTCATCATGTAACTAGCTGACCCCTTTAGGGCCCTTGATGTGGATCTAATAGATGCGCAATAGAATGTTGACCAAAGGTTCCCTTAGTAGGCAAGATACTTTCGCCATTCTTTTTATCATATGCATTACGTTTACCCGTGCATCGTATCTTCCCCATAGTTAAGTGTAGCAGCTGCCAAGATATGGCAAGTAATCCTTTTTCTATTTGCATTAAAGTTTGGTTGGTAGACAAACGTTGATTGCATCAGGTCGACGCCGTCCAGGCAATAGGTTCACATATACGTGTGTTTTCATTGAATCGAAAAGGGTGTATCTGTGAGATATTTAAAAGTTAGAAATAAATTTAGCAATATTCAGTTTAGCACGTCGCTTTTCGTGGTTTTCCCGTTTAGTGTTTGTTTGCTCACCAATTGTCTCACCAGTTGATAATTCAGCGAATAGTGCGAGCTTCGTGATCTCGACATAGGATACAAAGGACGCGTACAAGGGGCAGACGGTTTCAACTCTGGTCTGTTTTGTTCAATCAAATGTTGTTATTCCATGCGGTATTTCTTAACATCAGAACCGCACAGGAAACCCACAGTCGCTGGTTTCACCATCACTGTCGCTGGCCTCTTCATGGCCCTGCTTTGTGGAGCACATATTTGATGTCCAAGTTTAAGTTTAGTGACACTGTTTTTCTATTTGTTATCTAGTTTCTTACCAATACTAGGTTTATTCTAGGAATGTTACATGAACCAGTTGATTTGGCCTAGAACACTTTGATGCAGGGGTCATTTCACTACGCGAATGTTCCCTAACATCTTCGAGATTTTTCGTAGGAGTGGCGTTTGCTCTACTGTAAGGTAATATATAAGCTAGTACATAATGGTCGACCTTCAGGCCTTATGTAGTTACAAGACTTGATAGAGTAGAGAATTCTTGGTGAGAATTTGCCAAAGGGCTAATGTCCCTAGTTGGGGATCATAACTCGAATGTCAGCAGAGTCAGGATCGAAACATTCTGCGTTTAGTAAGTTGAAAACAGTCTACTTTTAGTTTATCGGATAATCTCGCTTTACGCTATCAAACTTGACCTTACCAACATCGTGACCGTCATGACGTGTAACATGGGTATTATCAGGAAGCATGTTATTTACATTAAGACGGACTTGAATTGTTGTTTGAATGGTCAAAAGCCGTCACCTTCCTAACAGATCTTGATTGCTGGGGATAGCAATATACCTGTAATACTGTGAATAGCAATTAATTCAAATTCAGCAAAACATGACAGGCATTTTTGTGTTTGTTGCAATATTATCGATGACGTACAAAGATCAAATTAATTTGGAATGAAAGTAAATAGCAATATTACAGATGGGGCCCTGCACGCATGACAGGCGTTTTAATAGGACTCAAAGGTACAAATTTCGCTCCAAAGGCGAGTTCATTCAATCGTGTTACACTGCATATTCTTCAAACTTTTCGATTGAAATAGGAAAATGTGTTCGAAGATTTCGAGTCTACCAGGAACTAGAAATCTCTTTGTTATGGTAATTTATTTAAAAATATCATTCCTGATACTACATCATATCTGCCAGTGTCATTTGAAGGAGGATTGACAGAAAATCACTGGCGAATTGATGTGGAGCCTATTTACTTATCTGTTGGTACAACATAGTCCTTGTAACACATGAACATATTTCTTCTAAATGGTAGTTGTTTATTAAAACAGCAGTTATTGTTTGTTTGCAAATAGATACATGCATTTCTTTTCATTATTTTGTTATTTGTCGCCACATGGTTCGATGGAGAGGGTTAGTCCTACAATGTTAAGGAAGAACAACCACCAAGGTTATTGGATGCAAAGCGACAGGGGGGATTTCAAGTGATGTTAAAAACAATTGGTATTCTATGACCGACTCGCCAATGCCAATTTGTCAACGCTTGGTTCTGAGTTTTGATAAATACACCCCAACAAATATAGAAATACGGTAGGTCTATAAGACCTGTTATACGATGTGTAATTACTAAGTTGTCAAAGAGTTAGTTGCTGCGTCGCTCATTTTTCTTCTGCACGGCAATTATGTCGTCCATATTGTTATTAAGAGGTGCATAAAGATGTTGTTGTTATTGATGTTTGTTGTTGTTGTTGCAACGAAAGCCCATTTCTGTTATCTGTACATGCAAGTCAGATGTAATTAGATATTTATGATGAATATATGTTTATTCAAAGAATATTTTTTTGCCCTTAATCATGTATAAGTCTACAAACAATCTTCATTCAAAGCGGTTTCTAGTCGGCATCCCACTCAAGCACAACACAAGTCACGTTTAGTATGGACAGCCTCAGATTTAAAGTAGGAACTTTGAAGTCAATATCACAATATTGTCATTTTCGTTGCAGTCTTAACTTCCATAGGTACACTGTATGATGTAAACAATAAAGATAGTTTGAATACATAGATCGAAATTGGCACATGGAATGGCATATATATTTAGTCAGCAGGAACCTAGCTTTCGAATAGTGCGCGTCTTGTCGCACTTGCTAACACTGTACGGCTCTACTACGTCCGAGCCTCCTCTCTGCAGTCGGAGCGGATTTCATATTTGTGCTATTGTTTCTGGGTTCAGGTGTTTTCGTGACGCAGGATACAAATTGCTTCAAAATTATGGTAAAATATGGAGATATTGGTAAAATCTCGTCTCCCAAATGAAATCGTAGCTTCTGCAGATGCGTTTTTCCCAGAGCTCATCTTCTGATTTTCGAAGTTTTGTCGGATACAGGCACCGTATTATTCTCTTATATTCTAAATATTTTATCATGTCCGCAGATCGTGCCGTAGCAACTTGATGCTTCGAATGGAATAAGTGATGCTAAGAAGGAAGTCCAAATAAGCGCCATTGGGAAGACGAGTCGCCTGTCTAGGCAAATACCAAGATCCTAATAGCTCAGATTTTCCAAACTTTGTATCGTAGACGGTTACTTCGTATGCAGTAGTAAGTTTCTTCCTTCTTACCACTTTCTATTTCTCTGTAGCTTTAAATTTGTCTTTCTTCCTTCTTCGTCTGTTTGTCAGAACAATTCCTCACTTTGCATTAATATCTAATGCCAGATTGCTGTTTCTCTAGTCGCAGCTTCACCATGATCTGCAGTGTTGCGGGCAGAGTTAAGTCCACTCCAGTCCTTCACGTCGTAACAAGTTGTCTACGCATCATGTAATGCCCTGATCTTAAGAATGCCTTTCTGATATTTCCGTAGGTAATCTTTCTTTCGAGTTCTCTAATTGCTTAACACCATCTTATTTAAGTCTTAAGCTCCAACCTGAACAATGGATCATGTCTATGTTGTGACCCTGAGGGCTTTAACATGCTCTGTGGTTCTTTTGGGATTAGGACCAGCACAGTCACATGAGAAATATGTACACGAATATTGACAACATTGCTTTACTACAGAATAGTTGTTATATTCATATGTTTAATTCAACGATTAATCTCACCTCCTTAGGGATATTTACAAAGGATACTTTGACACATTCTTTCTTATAGCTTGATGGCTAATAATAGAGCATATTCCATCAAAAGCAAGTTGTAATGAATAGATCATTCTCGAAAGCAACTCATATCAGACCTTCATTTGGTTTCGGAAATTGGAATATTGTTTGCACTGTTTTCCAATGACCCCAAGTGTCGTTATAGCTTGCAATAGCTGCATTGTCTTCTATTATCAATTGTAATTACATCTGTGAAGTGATCAGATTGAATTACGGATGTGTAACGGTGCATTGCAATTTGTGTCTTTTAAATGGTAAATACTTAGTGGCTATTGTTCTCAGGGACTCAACGGTTTTTTTATAATCAGATATACCCTTTCTTAGTGCTTTGTAGGCCTTAGTAATAGGTGGGCGTGAGTGCCAACAAGTTGTTCAAAACATAATTAAATTTCGACAACTTATAGGAATAATGACAATGATGAGGTACAAGTGTGATACAGGACATAGTGGTCTGGTGTTATGGACTCGGTCTTCCAAATCTCCAACTTGACCCTTGAAGTGAATACCGTATGAAATAAGTCTTTGAATCATTGTAGCAAGCACGTGAGTTCTCTCCCTTCGAAGGTGACTTCGTTTCTTGTCAGTATATTCTCATGGATTAAGTAGCATCTATCTGAGTTTCTGCATGAAAAAAGTAGATATAAAGTATTGCAAGTGGATGGGGGAAGTTATTGTTAGAAATCTTTTAAGAGTTTATTTGCTACTTTGCAATTGGGTCAGATTCGACCGGGTCCCTCTCGTTTCTGTTATTTCTGTTATTATCCGAGTTATTGCACGAGCCATTTCTTTGGAGCAGTCTCATTATCTGTCACACTGTTCACCAGGGGTCCTTGATGGAGCGATTGCCATGCACTTGCAATACGTAACTTGTACTTACACAGTTAGTTCCAATTTCATCCTCCGAATTTTCTGAAGCTGAGAGGTTATGGATTCTTAATCTTCATCCTTCAATCTAAAATAACTAACAAAGTTCAGCCTGGTACTGTGGGTGTCTCATACTAAGCTATGTAGGCCTACTTATTTTTTTTTGAAGACCTTGCATTAAATGTTCAATATGGGTGCTTTGAACACCGTTGTAAAATGTCGAAATCTATCTCGTACCACGGCATCAGCTTTTGGAAAATTGAAGGAAAGGATTTGGACGAGAAACGATATACCATAGTTTATCAAAACACGCCCTTTTAAAGCTTTGATCATCCCAATTGCAACATACGCATGCCAAACATGGTCACTAAAGAAAGAAGAGATGAATACGCTGAATGTTTTTCAAAATGATTTTCTCCGAGCGATGGCCGGTAAACGAAGATCCTACCGTATTTAAAATAATGATCTAATGAAGGTGATAAAAATGTTGAAACTGGGACATTATAACTAGTAAAGAGAAAAAGAATTAATTGGTTTGGTCATGTTATGAGAAAAAACGATAAAAGCTGTGTCCTCAAAGCTTACAAGCACGACATCCCCCAAAAAAGGCAACGTGGCAACCGCCCAAGAGATGAGAGTGATCTAATCAGGGAAGACGAGGGTCTGCCACTCCAGACAGCCGAACGTATAGCAAAAGACCGAGCACATTGGAGAGGTCTTGTTGACTCGAAGTGTGAAAAGATCCAATCTGGATTAGTCACGTGACTCAGTAAGACTAAGCTACATGTAATACAATGGAGTGCCCCATTGCAGTTAGTATAGCTGTCGGCAACATGTTAATCAAACGTGCAGAGGTTTCTCTGTGAAGGGAGAAAGCATAGCCTAATCTATTTGCACAACATCTAAGAGGTAGATACATTAAGTAAAATATAGGTTGACAAGGTGCAAGATAGGCTTTTGTGATTAGGATAATTAAAAAAGCCTCCCCTACGGTTAAAGAAAGCATATATCACAGGCATTATAAAGAAACGTTCTCTGATTGACACAATTCTGAGCGGAAATGAGCCTCGTATGATACGATATCAACTCAAGCCTTATTTGGTATTTGGTTGCACTTTTGATTATCGATTACAAAGAAAATGGAAACACTATAGTCAAAAACAAGAGTGGGAGAAAAAAGTTTAAATATTCAAATTAACAAAGCCACTTACATAGCCTATCAAAAAATAAAACAGACAAAAAACTTATAGCCCGTACTTTCTGGCCTCTACGCGCTTCACAAAACTAAGCAGTAACTAGAATACAAAGGAAAAATACTAAAAGAGTCATAGAGTTTCTCTACTATAGATATTGTAAGAATAGTAGTGTAATACATACTGTGACACCCGGACGTCTAACTAACGTGAAAGAAATGTTTTTCTCAGTCAAAGAGAACACAGAAAACGCTGAAAGAAGAAAGAAAACAGGAAAAGAGATCTCTTAATTGTCAAAAAGGGCACAATCTTGGGTAGATATCGACTAAATTGAACAGAAAAACTTCACAGCATCCCTCAGCCCGTCCTTTTTTGATTCGGTGGCGCCCGTAGTAGGCCAGTGGCTATTTTAATATTTATAACTGCTATAAAACGTGCTTGTATGCTTCGACGTCAAGGTTTTAGATACTTCGAGACCTTTGACGTTGAATTTAGTTGTTAGGATTGTGAAATCATTGGTAAAATATACGTTGTTACTAGTATTACGAGGCAAGGTAGTTGAGTCAAAATACGTTTGCCACATGTAAGTCTGATCGGAATGGAATACAAGTTGCTACGCTTTGTTTGGTGTACTAAAAGCAGCATGAGTTACCTCAAAAGCTGTTACGAGCCTTCTGAGGTATTCTCAGGTATTTAGAATCACTAAAGAATAATTTGCTATTCCAAATACATGAGAAACACAAGTATTCGGGACAAATATCGGAACCAATAGTGAAGATGGGAAGTCTCAACGATCGCAGCAAAACAACTTTAAACAGAATATATTCATTATGTATCAAGCAATGCATTATTTTTCGGCAATAAAATGTCGTTATGCCTATCTTAGATGCCACTTAGCTTAATTGATATATTTGGGTCATTTCTGTTGGTTTTGAGGTACAAATTACTTAAAAAGTTAAGAGTCGAAATATGACGTCATCAAATCGATAATTACCCCCTAATTAGTGCTAATTAGCTCTTAATTAGCATTAACGAGTTGGAAATGAATTAAGAACTTAATTTTAGATCATTCTAAAAAATATTTGTCAAATTCACGAAAAGCACCTCGAGTTATAGCCCTTTGACCCCTCAACCTTTTTATCAGGGTCAGGTGACCAGAGAGCAAGCCGTGACGGCCAATTTTTCTTATTAAAACTTTTCCAGATAAAAGTTAGGAAAAGTCAGAAAGTTTCAGCAACTTCAGAGGAAGCATTCAAAAGTCAATAAACAATATCTACAACCGGGGGCGTACTAGCCCCATACGTGGGGTTAAAGCATGAAATGTCGTATATATAGTTATGAAACCATGTACCGTTCGTATCGGGTCTTCAAATTGGTTCATGCGTTGGCAGTTTCATCTGACAGCTACTTTAAGTAAGTCACGCTGACTGTCCAATGTGAGCATGCCGAACAAATGATAGAGAAAGCAAGACCTGGCTAACTTATTAGTAGATTATACTTTCATCTTAGAACTCACCTGTTTCAATAATTCTGATGGTATGACACTGCGGCCTTCTTGCTCAAATTGACTCATAATAGAGTTAACCAGCTTCGCATCGCCACCTGAATATAAATACAAAATCCTCTCCAGATTTATAGGAACCTATAAAGGAGAAAAAGAAGACAGTTATTCATGCCAGGGATTAGAACTATTTACATGTCAGGTCAAAAACATTACTGCCATCAAAAAAGGCTCGGGTATCTGAGTAGACACCATAAAAATAGGCTCGGATATCTGAGTAAACATCATAAAAATAGGCCCAGAATATCTGAGTAGACACCATAAAAATAGGCCCAGAATATCTGAGTAGACACTATAAAAATAGGCCATGATATCTGAGTAGACACTATAAAAATGGGCCATGATATCTGAGTAGACACCATAAAAATGGCCCATGATATCTGAGTAGACACCATAAAAACGGGCCATGATATCTGAGTAGACACTATAAAAATGGGCCATGATATCTGAGTAGACACCATAAAAATGGGCCATGATATCTGAGTAGACACCATAAAAATGGGCCATGATATCTGAGTAGACACTATAAAAATGGGCCATGATATCTGAGTAGACACTATAAAAATGGGCCATGATATCTGAGTAGACACTATAAAAATAGGCCATGATATCTGAGTAGACACCATAAAAATAGGCGAACATAAAAAAAGGAAAAAGAAAAGAAGAAAAACGCAAAGACTACTGCAACGCACATGATTCGAGTTGTATATGATTGATTTGATTGCTAGTGATTGCAACTCGTCTCAGTAATTATTGTGCTGACATCGTAGATGATGTATGTCCAACGACTTGTTGAACATTTCAGAAGACCGCATTGGCATTGTGTTATACAACCAATCTTTGGTTGTGGAATATTCTGGGAACATTAAAACATTAGTGTTATTATTCTTTTTGCTTTTTTCTCAATTTTTTCTGGGATTATCTCTAAACCAAGCTGATTTAAAAATGGGCCGTATCTTTCATTTCTGCAAAAATAAAAGCTTATTTTCAAGAAAATACGATATTCTGATAAGACCCGTTCTGTATCCCTACGAAATATCTATTCTGTTGAAGGTCGTTGTTTTCCTGTGATTAGTAAATTTTTGCCACAAGAGATGCATGGTTGCGTCGAAAGCTTCGCAAAATATATATTCGGCATGTTTCTCAAATTACGTTTCACTTCCACGTTTTCATATTTAACATTTAAACTCGATTTTCGCCCAGAGTATCATTTGCACATGTTGAGAAGTTAGACAACAAACAGACCTAACCAAGGGCAGTGGAGCATGGGAAACCTTTACATACAATTACAGGCAATTATAAATACAAAAAGAAGTTTTCTTTTGCTGAGGTTACCGTCTGAATACAGATAGTAAATCTACACAGCAGGTAAACCAAGAGTTGTCGAGATGATGAAAATGATATGGCAAAAATTTTAACTAGAACAAAAATTAGCGATCACAGAAGAACGCCAGTAGTAACATATTATACTTGGGTTATAATCACACATTCGAGTAAATTTGGAGGTTTAAATTACGGCTGCCATCGGCTGTCTAGAACTCTCACAGAGCTCAGTAGTCGGTTCCAGATTGCGAAACTTCAAGATACGCGCTGTTCAGGAAAATAAACTCATATGTTAACAATTTACGGGAAAAATTCACCATGAGATCTCATCTATTAGGGAATGAAGAAAAATCAAACATGGATCCATTTAGTCTTAAAGCCATTCATCTCGATCAAGAGATACCTGTGATGTGCTGAACGATCGTCTGCTTGCCATTACCGTATTTCCTCTAATTATAGATCCGTCTATAATTAATTGAGGGCACCAAAAGGGGGGTCTATAATTAGAGAGAGTCTTTAATTTCCAGAACAACGTTTTGAAAAAAAAGAAAATATAGAGTTTTAAGAAAAACTACGAAAGTAAATTTATACTTTTCATCATTACATTTATAGTTTACACCAATACCTTTTCATCACTAAATTGCAGCCAAGACGAAAAACCGTTTGCATATATTCAGTGGGAACTCAACAGACCTCGATATCTGAGTCCGAATCATTGTCAATACGTAAATGTTCAGAAGCACACATTTCGCGTTCCGTTTCTGAGGTCGCAAATGGATTTCCAAGAAAAGGCACATTTAGAGTGCCGAGTTGCTCCTTGAGGCGTTGCACACCTTTTTCGCACGGTTGATTTTCCTTAACACAATGTTTTTTGTCATCATCAGAGGCGTCAACGGATAAGGTGAACGCAAAGAACTTGAATGAGTCAACAATGATTTTTGTGGAGAGACTGTCCTACGAAAACAAAATCCATATCTGCAGTTTTCATAAAGATATAGAAGGGGTCCGTAATTAATTAAAGGCACCACAAAAGGGTTCTTTAATTAAAGGGGGTCTATAATTACTTGACATGATGCGAAAAGGGGTCTATAATTGGAGGGGGTCTATAATTAGAGGAAATACGATATATGTCACAGAATATCATGTATATAAATATGTCTTGTCGCCTGCCCTATGCGCAACATTTATGGTAGGTATGGTTCCAAACTATCCAGCTGATAAGTATGCAGTTTGTGCGAAGAAGGGCAAAACTATAGTTGGCCATTTCGGACTTGATACACTCAAATTTTCTTTGGCTCAGCTGTTACCTACCGGTCGCATCTACATCTACAGCTTTGCGCCAGTGCCTTCTGTTAGTAGCTTCTAGTGCGCAGGTTGAACATTTCATACCGGTCAAGTCTTAAACATCAGTCGTCCATTTCCTTCTGTGTCTTCCCTTCCTCCTTCGGTACTTTTTGACTCAAACCGACGCAACATTTGATGACAAGGTTGTTTCCTCCGACACTGATTTCGCACGAATGCTTACATCACAAAAATTTATATGATTTTGTCGACAATGCTCTGGCCTTAACGGGCTTGGGAATCTACCGAGGATAATGAAAGCTTTAGCTATTTACTACGTGAATTTTCCATCAAATTCCTCGGTCGTAAAAAATAGTATCAAACTGGAAAGACGGAAAAACCAAAACAAGTTAGGTTTGCGAAATAATTCGAAAAAGGAAAGCAGACGATTTTCATCTACTATTTTATCGTTTACTCTCGCACGATGCACAACACTATTCCCATTGCTATGAACAAAGCTCTTAAGTTTCGTTGTGGTAACGTGTTCTGTTGCTTTCCGTGTCGTCTGAATCTACGACTACTGAGGTGAGTAGTATACTACCTGAACACTATCTACTTTTAAGGATATGTAGTAGCTCTTCAATAGTTTAGAATGATCGCTGCTCCCCAACTGCATAGATTGCTTTTCTAGCGGATTTTGCTCTGTACTCGCAATTTTGAATTAGTAATCAAATAGGCATGTTCTGACCAAAAGTTGACAATAATTAAATAGGCGTGTTCTGACCAAAAGTTGACTTTATGTCAACTTTCAGAATTGATGCGGCAAACCGTAGCATACTACGTGGAGATATCACTTTGCATAATCTGCAGATGCTCCATGGAGGCATTTGTTACAATACACCTTTTCGAAAAAAAACTGTTCTCGTTTTCAACCAGTTTCAGAACGAGACTGGGTTTGCACATTTATTCAAGGCCACAACTCAAAGGAGTGCATCCCTGTTACATGATGTCTTATAAATGCAGTTGAAACCGTCCGAGATCATAGTTTTCGATTTGTTGCAAACTCCAGTGAAAAAAGCTAGGAAGTTAGGATCGCATACACGTTTAATTTTGTTTAACTTTAATTACTGCTACTTTTTCTTAGGATTGATACTCTGTGCTGAGCCATATTATAATGAAGCTGGTTATGAAAAACATAAAGGAACAGCAGAAGGTAAAGAAAATAGTCGGATGTACAATGAAATGGTTATCATTAAGTTGTTGCAGAGTATGGAGGCCATGATCAGAAATCCACCAATCGCTTTTCAGGAAAAGGTACATGCTTACCTACGGAGTAACTTACCAAGGTAACACTTATTTTCATAAACATTTACATGATTTCAAAAATACAGTATTCTTGTGTCATGTTGTATGAGCCATGTGCCATAAGGTATTAATGGTTCCATGTCTCTTATCATTTCGTCTTACATCACATCTTGTTGGTGTGCTGATCAATCAAGATCGAACAGCTGCAAACTGAATATTTTCTGTTATGAACGTGTGTCCTTTTCAAGTATCAATCTATTTGTACTTTGACTTTTAATACGATTTCGAAGTAAGAGCCAAACCTGGATGCTGTGTTTACTCATGATGACGTTAATGAACCATCGAATCAAAGTAAATGGAGTTATTTTTGACTAGAAAGCAACGACGTCCGATTGTATATTATTTATCATTTTGAATGAGTCGCGATCGTATTTTCATGACTTTATCTAACTGATGTTTTCAAGGAAACTCTTCTTCACACGCATCCATTCTAAGTGACCTGACTAATATCTATTCCTAAATAGGACAGAACAAAACCAAACAAATAAGTGAGCGACTGAAAATTGACATTGAATTAAACTGCTAGAATGGCATCGACTTTAAACGGCCATCATGGTCCTTTCGTGTGTCAAGTATGGCTGTTATTTTCTTTCCTGACATTTCCGAAATGCCCAAACCATTTTACATGTACATTTCTTCCCAATTTTTTCTACTCGATAGTGTTTCATGCACTGGTTTTAAAGAATTACATAAAACGTTTTGGGCCTCATGACTTTTAGAGTTCATGGTAATTTCTGTCTCCAGTATTTAAATACCCATTTAGCGTTATGCAAATTAATTTACTGTAAAACGCC
>JAAAKM020006971.1:137646150-137671650 GCA_010016025.2 Alatinidae sp. Z8VKAUB7J3 | reverse complement strand
ATGGTTCAGGTTGTTATCAAAGTAAGTGGGATGTTCCTGAGTATTGTGGTCCAAGAATATTGTTGATACTGATGTTGTTGAAAACGGTAGTTAATTACATTGTTTTTGAGCTTAAATAGATTACGATTTAAAGAAATCTCCTGAGCTCATTTCCAACGGGGGACATTCCCTTTTAATATCTGATCGAAGAGCAACTTATGATTTTGCGTCCTGACTAAAACCTAAGTAATTTATGTGCACTAGTTCAATTGATGAGCATGATCCCTTTTTGACGGCATAGAGCCAAAGATTGGTGTTATGCTAATATACGATGCAATTATAGATCGATAGTATTATTTTGCTACGATTTACAACGTTTTCCCGGCATGCAGTAGCCGTACTGTTTCATGACGCATCCATCAGCTGGCCTTTTTGGTTTCCGCGAACTCAATATGTGTCTGGCTTAGTATTGAACTTGGCTAAGCCCATTCAGTCTGTATTTTGGTGGACATTTTGAACCAGCAACACTGTGCTCGTGTTGAGATATGTTCACCAAGTCAAAGATCGATTATTAACTGTGCCAGATTTCTGATGGGCCTACAGGCCGGAAAAACTAATCATGCCCCTCTACCCTTGCTTTCGTTTTCCCCACTTTATTGTCCTCAAGCCGAGTCACCTTAACAACTTATTATTTCTTGTTATTTCATTTTGATTTGTGTGAGACACTGTCTCAATGTTATGAAAAGAAGCCTTTGACGCTGTAGTTACCCCAGCCACTGCCTCATATCTTTGAGGTCCTGGGATTTCTTAAACTCTCTACAATGTTCTACTTCAATTATCAACCTGAAATCTTAATCTTTATTTTAGGCTGATTGACCAGTTTCGAATGTGGATGAAGTCGAATTGCCCTGAAAGATCGCCGACTACATGTTCTGCGCCATCACTTGAATATCCGCTGTTTCCGATTTCACAGGGATTTTGTTTAACCCTTGAACGAACATTGGAGAGATTAGAATCAGTGATGAAGCTCTTTTTTTCATGATGTTATTTCCATGGGAAAGACGTAATAGAGTGAAGACAGCGGGATGGATGGCCACCAATGATTCACTCTGAGAAGATCTTGAGCTTCTATTTTGTAGATTAATTTGCCTCGTTCTGACGTGAATGTAAATACTAGCCCAAAAGTTGCTCTATGGCAGTGTAAGAGCCTTCCTCTTCAATTGAAAACCGTTTTGAATCTCTGTTAGTTGCAATTAATAATTGGAAGGCATTTATTTTATGGCACTGTATACAGGTAATGTTTCTCAGTGTAATATTAAGAGCAACTCGAAGAGTCTCAAAACGATTCCTGATTGTATTAATTTAATTCCCAAATGAAGAACATAGTATGTTTGTAGTTAAGAGCAAAGTCCAATACAAATAGGGCCTGTGGTAATGCACCCGAACAATCATATCCCCATTTTTACCTTTGAAGGGAGGAGTGGGAATATTTCTCTTTTATGTAAACGAATTAACGTTGGCCATGTCATCCTTTTTTGTGTGGTTTACGACACCTGTGGAAGAACTGTGGAAGAGAAATCTTTTACAATTCCAACTGTAATTCTAGAGAAGCAACGTTCAAAAATAGCAATGATTTTTGGATAGGTATTGAAATGGCCCCTTTTTAACTTTACGGAGATATTCGTAAAGCGACCACACCATGCAGAATGATCAATTGGAAGTGATAAAAAAAATATTGAGTGACCAGGTGCAGGCTCAGTGCTCAGGTGCAGGCTCAGTGGCATTGCTCTTCTCAATTCCCATACTGTTTCTTTAAAGGAAGCGAACTGCAACTTTGATACTCTGTAAAATTACGAATGTAAACGGTTGAACTGATGTAGCTTGATATTTTATGACGAGCGAAGGAAAATCTTGGAAGTGTCGGTTGTATTGTTATTTTTAGGGTTAGCTTTGTTGTTGTTTTTATAGTGCGTTGCAAGTGCAATTCGTGTTTTCAAGCAGTTTCTGAAAGTGTCTACTCAAGATTGGACTCAAATTGGATAGCATATATTTCGTTTATTTGCGAGTGAAGAATATACTAGTGTAGAAATGACGTCTGCCATAGACATCATAGACAAGCGAAATAAAGTATGGAAAGTAGAAATCTGCTAGTATTGAAGGCTTAAACATCTTTTTCCACGTTAAGTAATCACTTCTAATCGGTATTTTGGTCTTTGTTTGGTGTGTAGCATCAAGGTTTGTGAGTATAATTTATGTACAAATCATATTGGCCACTCAATATTACGACGGTGTTTCATCACCAAATATAGATGGGATCATCTTAGTCATACTCGTTCGTGAATAGCTTTAGAAATGCCTTGCCATGATTGGGCAACTTTTGAATCGATTCGTCGTTTATTAAGTCTTGCGAACTTTGGCATTACCAAGCGAATGCGATTGTCAACGAAGTGCAAGGCTCGTGTTTGCAAACTAATGCCTTATCTAAGCATGTTGTGCCGTGTAATAATCAGAAACGATGATCAATGGGTCAAGGGAACGCTGTATTGCCAGTGCTGCTGTGTACTTGTCCATGATATTATAAGTATAAATGCTTTGTCACAATCAGATCTTTACAGAATGAGAACTCGTCACAGAGGTGTTGGAGTGGCTTAGTCGAGGGTTGTAGATGACAGTTAGTGAAACAACATTTTCAAGTCCTGCTTTTTAGAGTTTCATTCTGATTTGCAAAGTAACCATTGGAGTGAAGAGGAGAACCTGATACATACCTTTTGAAAGTTTCAAACATTTGTCAATAATTATCATCGCAGTTTCCTCTTTTACGCCCAATTATTTATGCTTTGATAATGTTTGCAATCGACTGATACTCTTTCAGCAAATAACACACTATTAATTGAATGGCTTACCAAACAATCTGTGTCATACTCTCAATTGATCGATAGCCATTCTGGCATTTTCATTTGTGCTTTATTTTTAACAAACATTGACAGGTAAAGCAAAACTCAAATTCCACTTTCTTAGCATATATATACATGTGAAAATTATCATTGGCTCTTACCCGAAGCTAGCTTTTCGACTACAATTCCTTGTTTTTCTTAGAATCCAATGTTGATCTTGTCACAACTCGTATTTATGTTTATTTTATCGCCCGCCCTAATTCACATAAAACATCAAATAATAGATATAAGTAAAGAACACAGGCAACAAATTATGACACAGCGCAGACTAGATGTCGAAAACCTTGTTCAGTGAGAAACAGTGGTTGGTGTTTTTGAACAAGGGGTCTTAACATATGGAACTAGCTTCCATTTTCCCGGGTGTAGATCGCTGGGTTCAATAACGGCCGGGCTGCCTCGTCTTCTTGTCAAAATCTTCCGCTACGACGCTAAATGTACACACAACTAGATAGGCCTATTAAGTGGGGAGCAGTAATGGCAAACTTTGTGCCTTTGCACTCAAATTTGTGTAGTTTTCGACAATTTTTTTGTCTACCCACATCATCTGGCGCTTTCCTGTGTGTAAAGGTTCAGCTGATGAGTTACTTTGAAGATCAACGAGTTCATTTAGGAGATCGTGCAATTGATATTCTCACTGACTTTGATGAATCCATGTGTAAAGCCAGTTGCCATACTTTGTAGGTGGCTTGTGATCACAGTCAATACACGATCTGAAACATCATCTCAAGAATTGAAACGAATGAAGTTCACAAACTCCCATTTGGATATTTTAATTCTTTATTAATATAGTCTGGTAAAGTCAAACATAGGAGCGCAGTCAGGAAGCAGAGGAGAATAGAGATAAGAAAGGAGGCGAGAAAGACAAGGAAAGAGTTCCTTAGCGACCCATACAAGTTTGCAAAGCGACTTTTCACAGAGATCAAGGCGGGGAGGCTTGAGTGCTCGAGGGAGGAGCTTGAAAACCATCTCGCTCAAACATACAGCGATCCTGGGAGAGAGGAAATACTGCTACCAATTGGAGGTATCAAGAGACCCTCACAACCAGGAGTTCCATTTGACCTGAGTGATCTTAAGAAGAAAGAGGTGGACGACTTTATAAAGAAGAGAGTTCCCTGGGAAACGATGGGATAAGTTACAAGATCTATAAAAGATGTCCCAAACTTAAAGGGCAGCTGTTCCTTCTTCTGAGGAAAATGTGGAGTAAGAAGGATGTAGCTGAGAAGTGGTATATGACTGAAGGGACATACTTGCCCAAAGAACAGGAATCGGAAATGATTGGGCAGTTCAGACCAATTTCCCTACCCAATGTTGAAGGAAAGATATTCTTTGGAATCTTAGCTGGAAGGGTGATGTCATTTGTCCAGAAAAACGGGTACATTGATGAGACTGTGCAAAAGGCAGGGGTTCCTGCTGTCCCCGGATGCATGGAGCATGCCCATTCTATATGGGATGCATACAGAAGGCAAAGGAAATGAAAGAAGATTTGTCGGTTATATGGCTGGACCTGGCCTATTCATGTGGATCAGTGCCCCACAAACTATTGAAGATGGCAATGGAGCACTTTTGGATACCAGAAGTAATTCAAAAGCTTATGATTAAGTACTATGACAACTTCGTGATGCTTTTCACAACAGGGAAGTTCACAACAGAATGGCAACGATTGGAAATAGGCATTACGGCTGCATGCACTATCTCTGTGATATGGTTTGTGCTTGTAATGCAGATGGTCTTAAAGTCAACAAAGACACGCGGAGCAAAGATTCAAACCCTTTTGATAACATTCATGGATGATATCACCGTGGTATCAAGGTCAGAACAGGCTGCTAGGAGAATTCTTAAGAGATTTGATGAGCTGATAAATTTGTCCCGTATGAAGTTCAGCTTCATTTACTACGGATGCTGTTCTTTTCTCTTGGTCTTACCCTGACTGTTGCTGTTACTCCGTGATCTGCTCGTTGATCTGCTCCTTTTCCTCTTCTTGTTTTCCTCTTTTCTTCGTGTTTTTCGTGATCGTCTTGGTAGTCGTTTTCTTCGTCTTGGTGATCGTCGTCTTCTACGTCGTCTCCTTTTAGCCCTTTTTCTTCGTCCTCTTTTTTCATGTATGATACATATCCCCTTCTTTTTCGCTCTCTTTTGTCTTGTTATTCTTCATCCTCTTCTTCTTCAGCTTCATTTACTACGGATGCTGTTCTTTTCTCTTGGTCTTACCCTGACTGTTGCTGTTACTCCGTGATCTGCTCGGTGATCTGCTTTTTCTTCTTCTTGTTTTCCTCTATTTCTTAGTCTTCTTCTTGATCGTCTTGGTAGTCGTTTTCTTCGTCTTTGTTATCGTCGTGTTCTCCGTCGTCTCCGTTTCCCCTTTTCTTTGGCCTATTCGTCCTCTTCTTTCATTTATGATACATATCCTCTCTTTCTCTCTCTCTCTTTTGCCTATTATTCTTCTTCATCCTCTTTTTCTTCAGCTTCATTTACTGGTGTTGCTGTTTTTTCCTCTTGCTCTTGCCCTTGCTGCTGCTCGTACTCCACGCACTGTGTACTCTCTTACTACTCTTTCTCTTCCATGCCCACCTCTTACGTCTGGTACCCTTCCTGCTTCAGGACGTGTGCGTTCATCCACATAGCCTGGCCCGGTACATTCCATCACACTTCCCGAAGTCTCACAACAACTTCTACCTGCGTAACGTTTTTTTTCGTATCTTCTTGTTGCAGTTCTGAATTGTCTGACGAACATTCTTCGCCATATCTCCTCAGTAAAAGTGCTCCAGCCTCTACAAGCCTACTTGGCAATTTTGAGGTAAGAAATCTGTTTCTTTCAGTAGCAAAATATTGTTGAATAACAATTTACTGCTCTTGATGTAAGACGTTCCGTTACAAATACACAGCAGATGTAAACGTCATTATGAAAGAGCGTGAGAGTTGTTGATGTTTATATTTGGAAACTAAATCTTAGAGCTTACCAATCTCGCATCTAGAAACAATTTTCGACTGAAAACTTGTCGAATAAAACTATTAAGTCATACGCAGGAGGAGAAGGGGCGGGAGGGAGGGCTATTTAGGTTTCTCGCCCTTGGACGCCCAAGCTACCCTTTATTTATTAGTTAGCCAGTTTGGTGGTTTTCCTGTTTATTTAGGGTAGTTTCAATCTCGGGCCCACTTCTAATTAGGGGTCTTTGATTTAGAGACTGCTAATTAGGTTTCTCGACCTTTTGGCAAGTAATGGATGCAGTATCTGTTCTCATTGATGACAGATGCTCTCCATAATCCGGGAGAGGTGGTCCTACTGGGCGGTTGAGTCTGAATTGCAACAAGATTAATTGAATGGACGCTGATTGGTCCAAAAACACAGCCATTCATGCAGTCCAGTTTCTGATTGGTTCCTTCAAAATACAGTTGGGTATACTCTTTCAAACATTTCATTTCGGTCATTCTGACGTAGTCTGAGGAGTGTCAGACGAAAAACGCTTTTCAGTACACAATGTTTACGCTATTTCGTGCAATATCAATGTCATCTATCATGTTCCCAATTAGAGTCATATTTTTGTGATCTGCTTATCAAATTTGCCAAAATGTACCTAATTATTTTTTTTAATCGAGAAAGTTCCTTCATTATTTATGTCTTGTTATCTCATAACGTAGGAATCGATGCTCAAGGGCAGAATGCATGCTGTTGGCCGCGTTGAGGTATGAAATTAGTCGTCATTGCTGGTACCAACAACAAGTACTGTATGTATAAGAATATGCATGAGGATATGTATAGTGCGTTTAAGGCCTTGGCATACGCAGGGATTTCCGAGTGGAGGCGCGTGGAATGCACCCATGCTTCTCCGCCCCTTAGCAAGGAATGGATGTATCTGCTGTCGAGCTGTCTTTGATGACAGTTTCTTTCCATGGCTCGTGAGAGGTGGTCCTACTGGGCGGTCGATCTTGCCTTATGGCTTACGTCTCTGCCTGTAGGCGTAACTTGAGGGAGGTGTCCTTGGACACCTCAGCTGCCCTCAGTTTGCCTGTTTAGTAGTTTTATTGCTTATTTAGGGTAGTTTTAAAGTGGGTTCCACTGATCATCAGGGTTCTTTGATTGAGAGATAACACAGAAAGTGGTAAGCTTTGCCTATTTGCGGGGTTTCTGAGCCCTCTGGAGCTGTGAAAAATTGCTAATATCGCGTGTGTAGGCTGCTTTGATTGCCTTTGTTTTAATTGTGACCCCATTTCAAACGAACAGCAAGTGTTGACCCGTTTACAGATGACCGTTATGTGGCGAGCCTTTTCTGGGTCACGACCCTGTTTTAGGAATTTTAACTACAGTGATAACCTGACGTTTGGCGTAGCCGCAAGGAATGACATGACAGCAGTCATTGTTATGATAAATAACACCTTCCAACGAAGATGATTTAATTTGTTTTTCTTCTTTTCTGTTAACTAGGGTTTCTCAGTCATCCTTGGCGCAAGTGGATCGTTTTGCCCTAAGCAGATTTTTCTGCCAGTCAAAGCACACTTCTTCAGCCTTTCAGACGACGATGCTCCTTCACCCTATCTTGTAAGTGGATTGTTGTTTTACCATGAAACTGTTCTCGTAGTAAAATTTGGCATGTGTTATAAAGGCCACAAAAATGTAACACAGTGGGTTTGGATCAGGTAAACTATATTTTGTGTGTGACAGCAAATCCCGCTTCACATCTGATGATGTTGAGTCTCCATAGTAACATCAAAAATAAGAAAAGGGTTTCGGATTACATTCAACGTGGTGAGTGAGTAGTGCATTCAGAACCCCAGATGTAATTAACCAATCATGTAGTAGCCTTTGACAGTTTGTTGAAAGGTTCTGGGTAACTCAAACTCAAAATCATGTTCCCCGCCAAATGCCAGTCAAAGCACATTTCTTCGGCCTTTCAGACGACGATGCTCCTTCACCCTATCTTGTAAGTGGATTGTTGTTTTACCATGAAACTGTTCTCGTAGTAAAATTTGGCATGTGTTATAAAGGCCACAAAAATGTAACACAGTGGGTTTGGATCAGGTAAACTATATTTTGTGTGTGACAGCAAATCCCGCTTCACATCTGATGATGTTGAGTCTCCATAGTAACATCAAAAATAAGAAAAGGGTTTCGGATTACATTCAACGTGGTGAGTGAGTAGTGCATTCAGAACCCCAGATGTAATTAACCAATCATGTAGTAGCCTTTGACAGTTTGTTGAAAGGTTCTGGGTAACTCAAACTCAAAATAATGTTCCCCGCCAAATGCCAGTCAAAGCACATTTCTTCGGTCTTTCAGACGACGATGCTCCTTCACCCTATCTTGCAAGTGGAATGTTGTTTTACCTTGAAACTGTTCTCGTAGTAAGATTTCGCATCTGTTCTTAAGGCCACAGAAATGTAACACTGGTGAGTGGAAGGGCTGATCGATAGTTCGCCACCCTATGCCGTTGTCCAGGAAAGTTTTATCAGTCACGCCCCCCTTTAAGATTTTCAAACCAAACCAGTTTCCTGAAGCGGCCCACAGACGCGCAATAATCTTGGCAGTAATACTGATGAAGGCGTAAATTGATGACATTATTGATCGTCTGTGGGCGATGATTGAAGCATTGCACAGTACCTTGACGAAATCAAAACCCGTAGATATTTATTGACCATCCGTTGATAATTTTGAATTGTTTGCACCGGGAAGGTGTTAATAGAAATTGGGATGTCTGCGGTTTGCAGTACGTGATTGATATTGGCCCTGTATTTTAGTCTTTCCTTTGAAGTTCCGAGGATAGCTGTTCTGTACGCGATGAAGGGCACAAGTGAAATGAGCCAGTGTTGTCAGTAAAAGCATGGTCTTTCTATTTAACCCGAATTGAACCCGGTCTTTCTATCCAACCAGGTTGAATAGAAAGACCATGGTAAAAGTGAATCGCCTGTGTGGGCCCCAAAATTTCATCAATAAAAGTCTGCCCTCATGATTGTCAATTTTCACTGAACGTCTGTGGGTCGCTTTACGTCCCAAACATCTAGCTAGACTGTTGGACATCTAACTAACTAAGAAGCTGCCTCTCATCACGCGAGATGTTAAAGAACATACTTTGCCATTGATCCAGTCAGTGTTTCTGATTTTAACTTTTTTCCCGATTCTCAGGGTTACGTGAGACTAAAGGATGCAGTCGTTGGGAAGAAGGGATATCAGATTCCTAGGCATGGCACCGTCCAAGTGGTAGGTCATTGTGTTGTTACTCTTTAATGCTGTATGGTGTGTTACATGGAATGACGGATCGTCCAGTAGTGTTGGTAGGAGAGACACATTGCGTTGTGTTTCTTACATTTTAAGAGTTTCCTGTTTGAAATATGAGCTGCGGTCACACTGCCACTTTTGACCGTAGCGAAACAGTGGGGTTTGATTAGGTAAACGATATTTTGTGTGTGACAGAAAATTCCGCTTCAGATCAAATGATGGTGAATCTCCATTGTAACGTCAAAAAGAACAAGAGTGTTCGGGAATACATTCAACGTGTCGAGTGAGTAATGCATTCAGGACCCCAGAAGTAATTAATCGATCATGTAGTAGCCTTTGACAGATTGTTGAGAGGTTCTGGGTAAACTCAAACTCAAAATAAATCCCCCAATTATAAACATGTTCAGACACATCGCACGTGGAGAACAGTGCAAGAAAGGCACGATATGACCAGGGCGTTTAGATGCTGCTGTGAGTCAATTTTGCAGTGTGACCCCAAGCACTGGGATAATTGAAATACCAAGATTGATTTGGCACCTTGGATTCTGAAGCGGAAAATCCGTTTCACTCTGGTCTCTAGATGTCAATGGTGTACTGACAGGCCCAGCATGTGTGAAGAGGTTTGATAAGCAAACAGGTCTATGATATGAAAACTAGTCTACTGTTGTTTTTGTATCATGAAGAAGATTTGAAAAGTCAATATTGAAAAGGCACTAGAGAAATAGAAAACATGTCACCATCACCTACTTTCTGACTTTCAATGGTCTTTGGCCAGGTCGACGAGTTGGGTGGCAGTCCTTCCTTGGTCAAGTCACATGGCGCAGAAAGGCTGGTCCCCAATTGCGGATATCAATGCCCTCCGATGACGTGGAGCTAGTGTGGCGACTAGAGAAATGTGTGTTGACATCCGAGGTCACCTAGCGCAGTTGGTAGAACACACACCTCGAAAGCATGTGACACGGATTTGATCCCGGTGGTGACGTATTTCTACTTCTCTAGTGTTTTGTCAATAGTATGTTTTTCATAAAGCCGAGTCGATTACTATTTAAATTTTGTTCAGACAGTATCAGAAAATCGTCGTTATATAAAGGAGACAATGGCGAAATTGTGTTAAAACTTAAGTCCTAAATCTACACCCCATTTTCCTCAGCATTTGTTATTTGTGTTTTCTCTTCCACTCAGAGTTTATTTAATCCAAACAAGACAGTGGTAAAAGTTTTCGTAGTCCTATATAACTATGATGATATGCCGTACAACTCACAGACCTTCCTTCGCCAACGGATTGTATCCACAAGGGCAGATGGCGACGAGGATGAGGTAAGGTTGTAAATCGATTACTCAAATCACATAGTCTCAGGTGCCTAATAAAAGGGCGGGGGATGGAATAAATGGGGGGATGGAAAATCCCAAAAACTTAATAAACGGGGTGGTTGGAGTAGAAGGGGGGATGGACAAAAAGTTTAAAAAATGAAGTCAAGTATCAATGTTTAGAATTAACTGCAACTTACTAAACGTAAGGCAATACAACACAAACAATAGTCAGTTATTTGAAGTCATGGTAGTCTCCTACCTGCCTTCCAAGATTTTAAAAATGTTCTCCTCGTCCTCCTGCTCAATGACAGTATTATTGTTAACATGTGTAATGTGTGTCTTCACACTTCTTCGAGCCTCGTAAAAGGCCACCGTCATCTTTTCATGTGTGATTTTCATATTTTAATAAAGACATTTTCTACTTGCCCGCCAAAGAATCTCCTTAAAAAATTTGTATGTATGTATGTATGTATGTATGTATGCAGGTATGTATGGATGTCTGCATGTCTGCATGCATTTATTTATGTATGTGTGTATGCAGTGTATGCATGTATGTAAACATGTATGTATTCGTGTTTGTGTGTATATGTGTGTGTTTGTGTGTTGTTGTTTTGTTATTTGTTGTTTTGTTTTGTTGTTTTGTTTGTTGTTGTGTTTTTGTGTGTGTGTGTGTGTTTGTGTGTGATGTTCAAATTTACTGTTCTCACTTAGCCGATATATAAGATATATAAGTATGTAGAAAGTGAAGGAAATGCCATTCGGCATACGTTTTGTAGTTCATAAGCTTTCAAGAAAAGAGAGACATACAACCGAGTAATAAATGTGTTGTGGCAGTTAGTGAGTTAGTGTGGCAGTTAACAGAGCTGGGTGCAAGACTGGTCACTCTATGTACTCCAGTTCTCTCCTTGTCTTGAGTCTTTAGTCTTGAGCATGCATATTTTCTGTGTATATTCGAGAACATGCTTTTGACAATCTCATCAGGTCTGATCTGAAAGATCCGATGCCACTTGTAACCTTAATAATGCTAAACGTATAATAGTATCCTTTTTTCGGAACCCTGGTAGAACTCTCATTGGTGTTTTTTCGTTTGTTTCCTTCTCTTAGGGCATGGTGCAGCAGCTTCAACAAGGAATACAGATGCCTACCCAGGAAGAATTTGTAGGGATGTTAGGCGAACAAAGGGACGGTAATGGCGAGGTACCTTCAATGGATGCAGAAGATGGACAGTTTGATGACGCCGATGCAGGAGAGCATTGAAAGGATTGTTTCCTACATATCAATCGCCGTCAGTCTTCTATTAGACCATGGGTTCGAACCTATGTATAGGTAAGACGGAAGATGCTGCTGATGCCACGATATGTTGGAGAAAGCATGCTGAAGTCGAGAGATCAGGGAAAGCTAGCCAACAGGCTAAGGGCCCGTGTTTTTCTTCTGGGCGATATTAACACAGTTGATTTTTCGGACGACATGCTAGGTTTGCTAGCAAGTGGCAAGTGGCAGATAACTCGCAATCGGAGAATTGTGTGAATTACTCTTAAGGAGACGGACCGCCGTTTTAACTGATTTCGCACGAACATTTGCCTTTTATGTACACTTGAGTACAATTTAAGGACATATTAGAGAGAGATATTGATATAAAATGTTTGAAAATGCTTCTCAATTCACGTATGGGCCCGTTTCATGGACAAAGAGGCGTAGTATGTTTCCAAAGGATATGTTTTAGTTTACACTCGTCATGAAGATATGCCGTTCGAAAAGGGGGAAAGCGAATCCATTCAATTTTTTTGCAGGTGAAATTGTGACATCTGTTGAGGAACTTAAATGTTAACACGAAGAATATATTCGTATGATATGAAGTAAGATCTACTAAATTGTTTGCATTGACAAGACAGTCTCTGTTTTATTGAAATGTGTTATCGCCTTACAATTTGTACGATTTCTTCTCTTAGATACAAAGGCTACGGAGAAATGTGAGCCGTAGCTCGATAGTTTGAGTATCGACTTTCATTTTGATAAAAGAATGGTCTAATTGTTCATCACGTTTTCAGAAATAAAAGCGAGTTGAGAAATAACTTGTCGCCTCTTGCCGCGGATATTGTGGTGAATGCACAATAGAGTACTAAAGTGTGTCGTCGCGCTTTAATGAATACCAGAAACTTGATAATATTTTGGACTCCTTGCATTTTTCTTGTTGAAATAGATAACCTGTCCAAATGTGAGAACGATACAATGAGCAATCGTTGAGATACGTCCTTTAAACTTTAAAAAGTTGTCGAATGAACCCAGTTCATGATTTTATGAACTGAGCAAAATTAACAGAGTTTCCAGAAGGGCCTCTGGAAATTCAAACAGCCATTTCTCACAGTTGATGCGAGATTTTTACGCGATATTAGTCTAAGGGGATTTAGTAGCACGGTTAATACTGTGATGTAGTTATAATTTCGATTCCTCGAAAAAAAATTGTGACGTCATCACTTTAGTACTCTATTCCTCGGTCTAAGTGTTACCTGAAGTGTAGGATCGTTTGATCCTGATATGGACGCAAATGTACCCTTATCCTCGAGTTCCTTCTGCCTACAAGCAAATATATCAGTGAAGACTTAAGTTAAATTATATCTCATTTTACGCTGCCGACAAAGCACTCGGTGGATTATTCCGAATTGAAACGGGTAAGAAGCTGCTGTGTCTATATACTGTACATCCTAACGTTTTGAAGGCGACCAGCAAACCATAGACTGATGTCACAAGATATACTGGATTGTGCCATAGAAGTAATATATCGCTTAAAACTACAGTACAGGAACGTTTCACGCGGTACCACACGCAGAATGGAACGCAAATGCGCAGTTTTATGCCCAGGAGTCTTTATGTTTTTATTGAAACACACTTAAATCGTCAAGGTATTCAAAAGTACAGTATTGACAATACCTAACGTAAGTTCAGTGATGGCCATTTTTCCACTGCGATATGTAGATGATCATGTGGAAAATTTTAATGAAGAATACATGACATCAGATATGATAGTAGTGAGTTTTCAACCTCGTTATTCTTAATTTCATTTGTATACATTTTAACTGAAACTGGAAAAAATTCTATTTGACCTTGAATTTCTTGATATATGCAAGATCTCAGTTAAAAGATCTTGTTAATTTACAAATTGGGCAGAGTTTAAGGTATTTAATGTTGAATCTATCTTGGAGAATCGGTAGTTTTGAGGGAAATTACAGCTTTATTGGATAAAGCTAAGTGTTTTAGCGATTAAAATTGACATTGTCGAAAGGAGAGTTCACAAAGTAGTAAGAAGCAACCGTCACCCGAGCGTTCGGCTGAATAAGAGTCTGTAATTGTATCGAAAGCCTCCTGAAATTGCCATCAGTGGGAGAACATGGATGAGAGCCACGGGAGAAGGATGTCGTCGCCCCATTAAACTCAACAGTAGTATATGATCATCATTCGAGGGGGGACGGAGGGGGGTGGGTGGGTGTATGAAATCAATTACTTAAATGTAGTCACAACATCTCCTCCTTAATGAGGAAGGCTAATTTACACTTGCTGTGACAAGTTAATGGTGTCGGCTTTCTATATGTTTTCTCCGCAATATCGTTCTTTGGAGCCAAAATGGCCCTCTCACCTACACACACTTGTTCATTCTGCAGTTGTTGTCTTTGCCTCGTAGCTCTTGGAGTAGCTTTTGGAGTAGCCCTGCCTAGAGAACTTCTCCTTTTCTTGGAGGCATTTTGCAATATGCTCATACAGAGTTTTACTGAATCAGTTTGTTCAAATTACAATCTTACTTGAATAAATAAAGTATAAAATGTTGCGGTTATAACAATTTTAACTACAAAAGTCCGTATTGCTCCTGAATTGTAGCTAAAAATGGCGGAAAACCTAAATATGTATTTTGGGGGCAAATTTTTCTCTAATTTTGCTGGCTGTCTTAAAGTATTTCCCAGGAGCTTCTGCTTACGAATAGGTATGGTTTGATGGATGCAAAACGCACAGGGCAAGGGCTATGAGGATGGTTACCGACATCATTTGCCATCTTCTGTAGACTGCCAAATACGTTAAAAGTGAATCAGGATTCCTAAGCTTTACTCTGGCTATTGTGACGTGCAAGTTTGCGGAAATTAAACACATCCAAAGAGTTTCAACACTCTTTGCTACAAATTGTTAGAAAATTGTTTCATAAACTACAAGAACATTTGATAAACTTTTACTCCAAACTCAAATCATACGTTCATTCAGGAAGTGCTGGATGATATTTCTGAGAATTGTAGAAAAAAAAATTAAGAAGTACTATCTTGAATAGATCACGAATTATCACGCGACCGTAAGATTCACTCTGTGGTGTTCCGGAGAGAGCATAATTTCTCTTAGTTGGGTCAGAATCAATACGAGTGGCAACTAGGTGTTGTAAGTTACACAAGGTTCATACCAAATTGTGAAGGAACAAAAGCTATAGTATCTGGTGTTTAGAATCAACTGCAACTTCCTAAACTGTAACTTCCTAAACGTAGGGTAATGCAACAAACAACAGTCAGTTGTCCGACGTCATGGTAGTCTCCCGCATGCCTTTCAAGACTATAAAAATGTTCTCCTCATCCTCCTGCTCAATGACAGTGTTGCTAACATCTGTATATGCGTCTTCACACTTCTTCGAGCCTCGTAAAAGGCCACCCTCATCCTTTTGATGTGTGGTTTTCATATTTCAATCAAGATATTCTCTACTTGCCAGCCAAAGTACCTCCTAAAAAATGTCATGGGTGGGAGATTACTTAAAAATAAATAGGCGGGGGCTTAGAATAAGAATGTCCTGGTTGGAAAATTTTTGAAAAATTAATTAACGGGGGGGGGGGAAGTCTATTAGGCACCCAAGAGTAAATCCAGGAAATATGTTTAAAAGCTTCGCCAAATATGCACCGTTTCATGGAGATCACACTAGAAACATTTGAACTGGTATTTATAGCTTTTTTCAGCGTGACGTAACCATTAAAATTTACTATTTACACTTTTATGTAATTTTCATTCCCATCTGTAGCTATAAGCTCACGTCAATTTAGATTCATTATTTCGATCTTACAAAGCCATTTCAAATAAAAGTTGCCTTTTTTAGTACGGAGAAAAAGTTTGAAATTTCCTTAAGTTTAAAAGGAAATTTTAAGTAAAGCAAATATAGCAAAGCAAAAATAAAGGAAGATTCAGCCATGTAGTGGAAAATACGTCTTTTATTGTAAGCAAAATGTTAAAATGTAAATAAACACCCTTCCCCTTTTGCCGAAAATTTAATAAAAGCCGGAGGAAAATTATTAAAACCAGTAAGATAGTCAAGTATCAGTAGTACAGTCAAACTAGCTCAAAAAAGGGGTCAAAGTCGAGGAAATTGCAAAAGAGTGTTTGAATGCATTTTCGGCAAGTTTGTTATATACACTTACACCAAAAAAAGTCCTAAACAAAATTTGAAAGGTTGAAAGTTGAGATACTAATTCACTGGAAAAGGCATTTTTAGGAAAATGATACAAATTTGTAAAAATTGTTATGTGACCAAAACATAATTTTGAAGGAACAGAATGGGCCCATACTTAAAACAATTATATTTAAGAGTTCTAAATTTAAATAGACCAAACGAGAAGAAACAAATGGGAGTAAAAATTATTTTCAGGGGGTAACAAATGATAAAAATCGTGGTAAAATGTTGAAGTGGGTGAAAAACGTAATTAACGTTAGTTTTGATTTGGGATTTCGGGTAGTACGCTGCATCCAACTATGCAAAAAGCCTTTTAAGTAAGTATTTTTCGTTCCTCATTACTTTATCTCACTTTATTGATAAAGAATGAAGTAATTTTTTGGTTGTTAATAGTGGAATTGACAGTAAAACATCACTGCAGGAGGGGTAATTAAACAAATGGAAGGGACAAAATGGTACAGTATGACCGGGACGCAATCACATTTCATTTATTCACTGGCAAAAAAGCAGTAACATACTCCAGATAAAAAGTTTCTGATGTAATGACCAGTTTTAATAAACATTTTCAAAAGTGATAAAGCTGCAACCGTAACACGATATAAAATGGAAAAGGGACCACATTTCAAATTAAATGACATTAGGTCTACGACATGTGATAATGTTGGCAATGAATATCCGGCACTTTACGACATCAGCATTAAGTGCTTAAATTTTTTGGGCCCGTCAAGGCGTCGGAAAGTAGTGGCCGAGGGGACTGCAATTTATCAAAAATATTTTGAAACAATGTATTTGTGAAATGTAAGTTTGGAACATCAGGAGTTATGTTTATAATGTGAGACGACACACGAGAAACCAAATCATGTGCTTATGCGGAAAGAAGAGCACCACTGGTACAGATAATTTTCTGAACGAAAAAAAAATAAACTAAGTCGGCTATAGGCCTCTGTCCATTTCTTAACCTCTACACTTCAAGAGACCTTGTGTGACCCTGTCCAAATCAGCTGTCAACTATTCATTGGTGATTTGATCCGAGGCCAAATTAACTTAACTAGGATTTCATAAGTTATGATGGCGATTCTGCTTCTCAAAGAGTGGAGCATTACCACAATAGCTTGCAATTTATGGGCGCTGACCGGGCTCGAACCCACGACCTGATGGTTACTAAACCAACGCCTTAACCGTTGAGCAATCAAGGCTATATATATCATATATATATATATATATACAACTTATATATATATTTATGATAGTCCAATATGACAAAGGAGATTCCAATATGATAAAAACTTTGCTTTGATTAATAACAAATTCTAAACCTTATCTCTTGAATGGTACTTCTCTCTACTTTTACATATTCACTTATATACGCAATCGATTTTTTATTTCATTTTCCCGAGTACCAAGTCCCTTAGTTTCTATGATCTGACGATGCTGTGTCTCACATTAAAAGAAGGTTTTAATGAAAGAGGACAGGTACTATGTAAAGAAAACAAGCATCAGATGTTAAACATAAATTGGTTTAGACGGCACAAATAATAGAAGGTATGTCAATTACTAAGAGTCAGGAAAATACCTGTTATCTGTGTACATTACTAACAAAGAAAGCATCATCCTTTAACTTAATACGTGAACGATCACCTCACAGATCATAAAAAGAGAGAGGCTAAGTCATGAACACTGGCTACGTTTCTTACTACGAATTGTATGCTCATTGCAAGGGGCAAAATGATTGTCGAGCTTTGCGACTAACATCAAGCAACTTGCTTACCAACCTTCCGAACTAAAATTTATCTTCAACGTAAAACAAGAGTTTATCTAAAAGCAATCTCAATTTATGGCTGTAAATGACTGTTGGTTTAAATTTGATTCGTACAACAAGGCTATAGTATGTATAAGCCCAACAGTATTTCTCCTAGAGTAGAGAGTACTGAAAATAGTGACTCTTGTGTGACATAGGAATAAGTGACATTATTAATGTAAGGGATTTTGCTGCTGAAAATAATAACAAACCGAAGCAGTTCTAGCCAACAACCACATGGATGGATACTTTTATCAATTAAGACGTAATAGAGCTCGGCTGTTCTATCAGTTGAGCGACCTGCTTGCTGCATTATAATAAGAGTAGCTGAATAGACGACATTCACTCCAGCCATGAAACAGGGGCACATCTCATCCGACGGACATCTTGGCTTTCCGTTTCCTCAATGTCCTTCTCTTGGGCTGGGTAAGGTCAGTGAATGTGTTAACAGAAGTCATTAATTTAGTAAAGCTGGGGTCGAACACAGCTTGGTTACTTTTACAGCAAGTTGTTTACAACACGATCACCAAGCACATGACGACCTGGCCACTTCAACCAAATGGGGTTCCTCATAAAAAGGCCAAGTCTGTCTCAGTTTCCTAAATTTGTAATGTGTAATGCGTCCTTCTTCATCGCACCATTTTTCATTCACTGTCTAGCAATACTTGGCATTTCATACAACAATAAAATGCCACTTCAAATAATATAGCCACTTACTGTACCTTGGTGGCATGACAGAGTAAAACTCTTTAATATATAAATTAACTGGAGTAATAATAATGTTTCATTAACACTCACCACCAATGAATGCTAGATTGAAACTAAAAAGGACAGCAATTGCCAGCTTATGTTTTTTCAGGTACTTCATTTTGACGACTGAAAAACATATGCAAAGCTAATTTTATCTCGCGCAAGAGAAACTATATATATAACAACCTTAAACACAGCTATACAAACTTAACTTGCCGTCAATGGCCCTGTAAGGTAGCCGAGCTGCTTTAACAGAAAAACAATACCCTACTTCCGCGATAGCTTTCGATAATAGATATGCCGTTCAAAATTTACGCACCTGAGCTAACTGTGTCTGGACTTTAAATAGTAGACCAGCCTGTGTAAACATAAAAATAATAGAGCCATTTTAGCACTTAAATGCAAATTGCATGCATTATCTTAATATATTAATTATTTCATCTTGCTCAAATTTATGAGATCAAACAGTGTATAATATAATAACTATTACTAATAGTCGTATTATGCTGGTTGACCTTATTTAATTATGGCTATATTACGTAAACAAATTTAAGTGGAGTTAAGAAAATCTCAATAGTGTACAAAAGATTGATCCATTACAACAGAAAGAAATGTAAAGAATATCATAATAGGAAATATGTTACCACCGGGACTCGAAACTGTGACCCACGTTTTCGCGACGCGCTTTCTACAAACTGAGCTAGGTGATCTCCGATGTTAACATTCTCCATTTCTTTAGTCACCACATTAGCTCCTAATCATCCACCGGTGGTCATCGACATCCAGCTCAACGCCATTGGAGACCAGCCGCTGTGCGCCATGTGACTTGACCAAGTAAGGACTTATCAGTGTACCAGTACAAAGTCCATTGAATTGCCAAGGAAATGGAGTATGTTAACATCGGAGGTTACCTAGCTCAGTTTGTAGAAAGCGCGTCGATTCCCGGTGATACCATATTTCGTATTTCTCTGGTGTTCTTTACAAAACTGACATTTCGAATCGTCCCTTCTAGAGCAGGAAATGTCTTGGTACTCCACCTGGTACCAAAAAAGAAGGCAATGCGTTGCAGGAAACAGATCTACTGTTTGATCGACTAAACTTTTTTGATGGACTAATCACCCTTTTATACATAAGGTAGGGGTAAGGTAGGGGTTATTTAGACTAGGGGAAATGGGAAGATAAAATTGAATCCAGCTAAATATTATTTTAGTTTTATATTTCAAGGATTTTATAACTTTGAAAAGTGGTGGATCATTTTCAAATATTATCACATTATCATCATCATTATAATCATCATCATTATCATCATCACCATTATCCTCTATTCATGCCACTGGTAGCAGTTGGCTTCCACAATTTCCTTTAGTCAGTTTTGTTTTTGTCTTTTCCATCCAGTTCAAACCAGTTTGTTCATTTATCTCGCCTCACTATCTTTTCTTTTCTCTTTCTGTTTGCCTTCGGCCCTCTCCTGAGGTCAATTCTGTAAAAATTATCTTTGCCCAACATTGTTATAGATCTTAAAGTCAACGTCAGAAAATATTATGTCAAAAAATATGATAAAGATTGTAATACGCATGGAAGGGTAGTTGTGGTTGTATGCAATTTTTCACAGAGCATCTGCTGACTATTTTGCAAACATTAGCGACTAAGTAACAAGAAAAAACTTTTTCATACCCACTCTTACTCAAGTTAGGAGGGGGTGGAGGTGAAGGGGACTTGCTACATAATATAATATAATGTGCCTCTTACTATTTTTTCTTTTAGCACCTGAAATTACGAAATTTATGTTATATGTATTTTCCACGTACTCGGACACTTAATGCCCTCTAGCCAAAAGAGGTACTCACTTTATTTAGCATTGCAGCTAAAATGGTTTAAGAGCAGCTCCAGTACGTCTCTCATTCCACAACTGTAAAAAATTCACCTTCAAACTCTTTTACTGGTGAGTGCCCTCACTTAAATTGTTTTCTAAGATAATATCGACATGCCAGTTTCTGCCTAAGAACATTTTGCGTAAACATAAACTCTTGCAACATGAACACTTGGTTTTTTCAAAATTTTCAGCCACTACGTTGCAACGTGCATACCTTAATACAATCAGAGAAACTCAACCTAAGTCAATAATCCCTGACACCATAGAGTAACATCTACTGTTATAAAAAAACTTTTCATTTTTAGCTGATAACTAAAAAAATCACCTAGAAAAAACGCTCCTGTGAAGGAATATGAAGTAAACTATTTGAATACCATAAGGTTACATCGTAAAATTTAGCAAAGTTAGGAATGCAAATTACAAACCAGGTTGATTTAAATGACGATCGTTTCGCAATAATAAAGCCTTCTCTGAAAAGTATCTCAAGAAAAGCTTTACGAATGAAATGATTATAAAAAGTTTCCTTCTTTAATAAATTAATAAATTTGGAGGTTGCTTATTCAAAACGGTACTGTAAGTCGATGTCAGGCTCGTATATAAGGGGCGGCTGGGGGTGTATGCCACTGGGGCCTTCTTCGCCGCCTACAGAAAATATCCAAATTTTAAAATAATTGTGTTTGTTCCCCTCTAAGCGCTATTAGTGCCCCTCTGGGCTAGTGTTCTCTTCACTTACCCACGCAGTACTTGATACCTCAGTGGTAGCCACAATGTTCTTTCGCATGCAAAGAAATTCTGCTTGCAAGGTTACTTAATAAGCTGACAATTTGCGTGAATGCTTACCGAGCAACGAAGTTGTTTGTAACATACGAAAAAGAAATTGTTCATACCACTTGGAACAGTTTGGGTTTAAATCGTTTACTGACTATTCAGTGCGTAAGTTTGAACAAAGTCGATGAATGAAGTCGATCTATGGACTTTACAAAGACCCTGGTTTGAGCAAGCAATTCAACAGCCTAATCGATATCCTGAAACTAGCCAGCGGAACTATGTCAGTAGTTTCAGTGAGTAGGACACCTGATCGATTGCCATTCTCAACTCAGATTTAAACAGGACTGGGGTGCCTTCCTAGAGAATTAAGAAGGTCAGCTGGGTTATAAGTAGCAAATGCCACACCGATTACTACACCCGTTTTATGTAGTTATGCAAGACATGATTTAAAATGAAGTTTAAATATTCATACCTCTGAAAATGTTCAACCAAACATAATAATACCCTTTATCAAAAACAACAACAATAAAGTTGCAAGTATCATAAGTGGAAACTTGAATGCCACCACCAACAAATACGCACACTATTTTAATCATAGTTATATGAATAAGAGAAAGCTGCGGAAAAAACTATTTTCTATGAATTCAAATAATCTGATTTAGTGGCTTTCATTATTTGGCTTTCAATTTTGGTTGCAGAGCTTGATGATCTTTTCTTACTTCATACATTTTGGGAGGTGAAAGTGCGACTGCCACCCACTAATTTAGCTAAACTTCTATCCTTTGTGCAACGCAAAAAATTGATCTTTTAATCCTATTGACAATCAATAAATATTTTAGCTTCTGCAATATTTATATCTCCTTTATCCTGTTTCATGAGTCGCAAAAGCTGTACGTCACTTTGCAACAATAATGTTGGTGGCATTGTCATTTCTGGATAACATTCTCCTAAGTTTTTTCACACTTTGAGCGGAGAATTTTTTTAAAACTAAACAATAATTTATTAAAAGAGAGCTCAGCTCCCTCAACAGCTTCCCAACTTTTAAGAAGAGGAGCTCAGCCACCCGACCCCCCTCCATGGCATCGCTGAAACAGGAATACTTTACAAATCGACAGCTAATCTGTGTGGACGTGATCAAAAAGTTTAGGAGAATGATCCCCAAGTGTGGTTTCAATCATGTTCCGCCTTTCGACAAACAATTTATGCACTAGTTTACTGAGATAAAACAGAAGTGGCCTTGACTGGTAAGAATTTCTTTGCTTTTTACTATAAAATCAGCTCTGAGTTGACGTATCGTCTTAGTATCCTCTTTCTTTGTACTGATCTTATGCTATTTATGAAATGTTCGTAGATTAAAACCGCAGAAAGACGAAAGATTCAAGCCAACTTCCGCCTGTAAATTTGTTTGGCTTCATCACAAAACACAGTAATTTGAATTTATGTCAGGAGGCCCACTTTGCTTACAAACGCAAAAGCAAGAAAAGAAGTATGAAAGAGAGCTCAATTTCCGTATAATGACACAAGACTTCGAACGTGTTTAATTTTCAATTTGATGAGGTTAGAAGCTACAGCCTGATATTAATGTTCACCCTGAGGATGACTTCCTTTTAGTTACTTCCGATTCGTGGCAATGATCTCACACAACAACATAGTGGATAGCTCACTCCAAGTGCCATACCAAGGGTACAAAGATGAGGGGCAGGAGTTTAAAATCACAAAGTCGTTGTAGTGTAACACAGCAGGGGAGCTATTGTTTTAGATACATACGATAGGCCTACAAATGCAGGGCTGCTGCGTCAGTCCCAATTAAATACCTGTGCTTTCAATAAAGTACAATCAACTATCTTGTTGATAATGCAGGATCGATGTCAACCTTGGCTAATGCCCTCACTTTAAATCACGCTTTAAATGCAGTTAATTTCTAAGCAGCCATACAACAAATACGAAATTGAGTCATTTGAAAGCAGTATAAGAATCGTGATCCTTTTAGATCTTAGATGCATCCTCTACTTTCTGCCTTCTCCTCTTCACTTTTTGAATCTCCACATAAGAGAGAAGTATTGCATCTTTCCTAACTTTCTAAGTAGTTGAGTATAAACATCCATGAATGTAAGCAAGGTCATCTTTTGAGAGCGTAAATGCCATACACATCTCGGGATTGTTATGAATGGAACTCGAACATTGATTGGATAAATGGACTTATCAATTTTTGCACAAAAAATAGTGTGGTGTTTATCGGCATTTGCAAAAAAAACCCAACAACTTGCAGTGGGGTTATAGCGGCAGTTATAGGGTTTTACCAAAAAATGATTTCAGAATCCTAATGCAGGCTTAAAAACTAATAACATGACCAGGGTAGATCAAGTTTAATTGGGATGGCACTTGTCAGTTTTTGCAAATAACTCTTCATATCCTATTTACTAACAACTGATGTTTGTGCTATGTGTGTATATGGTAGGGAGTACAAAGTTTTCAAACTTTTGAAAATGCATGAACATCACTGTCAGCTACAGAATGTTCCTTTGCATGCATTACAACTTCCTTAAATTTGCTAAGGCTTGGATTAGACATTAGACAGCACAGAATTATATACAGAGAGTCCTTGCTCATCCGAATGGCATGAATTTAAATGTGTGGCAAACTGTTCGTTTAAGCCAAAAATTTGGATAATTGAGGACGGAATTTTTATTCATCAAGATGGCTTATTCTACATTAAAATTGACATGTTGACATGCTGCCGTCACGCTAAATGGCCAAAACAGAGACAAGGAAAACAAAAAATGGAAATGCTATGTTAAATGAACATTGCTGTTACATGAAAAGACAATTATATACATTCAACATGAAAGCAATGTCCCTTGTAACAAAATGCTGCCATGCATTAACAGACACCATCATTAAGTAAACAATGGAGGCTTTTTTCTCAAAGAATACTGACATTGTGCATTCTCCATTATTTTTGGGTCCCAAGTATCACTAGTCTAAAAATCAATATAATTTTTTCTTATTCTGGCTGAGTGAAAGGAAATTTTCAATGTTAAAATTTTCCTCAATTTTAAGGTGTTCAGATATACGAGGTTCAGATAAACGAGGTTCGAATAAAAGGGATTTAGATAAACAAGATTCTGATAAGTGCAGTTCTGATAAATGAGGTTCAAATAAACAAACTTTGAATAAACAAGATTTGAATAAACTAGGTATGAAAAAACAAGGTTCGGATAAACGAGGTTGTACTGTACCAGTAAACAGGACATAAAAATGTGTTCAAAATAGCAAAGTTTTAAAAGATTCAAACTTCAGTGATGTATTTGCATCTTTGGCATTAAAAGACTATTGCCACATACATCACACCCCTGAATATATCACCTGCAGACTGGGATTAATTGTGAGGTAGGAATAAATTTAACAGTAAAGAAATCTGGGGGAATAATAAGTGAGGTGGTACTCTAGTAGTGTTACAGAGTAGCACTTTTAGAGAGACTACAGTAAATATATACTGTATGAATTACAGTAAGCCTGCAAAACAAGAACCAATGAGTTTCTCATCACATATATCCCTCCATGGACAGATTCCACTTCTATATACTTTCTACAGCAATATACCATTATTGACAACAGAAATATAAAGTATGTAGGGCATTGCACCAGATTGGAAATTTCAGGATGGTATACCACAGATCATTAATAAACAATTTATCAAGGACCATTATAATTTTGCAACTTCTGCTGTCAGCATACAAATGTGTTGTAAGTGTGACATACTTGCTATATATGTTGTGCTGATTGTCACATTAACTTATTCTAACATAAACTGACCAATTTTTCAGTTTTTCAATGATTAATATTTACAAGTATTAATTCCATTGTAACATACTGTGTTAGCCATGTGAACTATCATCACAGTCTGTCAGTGTAACATTGGTAACTCGTAACTATCCCTGACTGTAGCCTATTTTGTTGATTCTTGAACAATGACTTTACTTACTACACATCTACAATGATGAACTCCAATGCAATATCAGAGATATCTTAAAATCACTAAGTTACAGTTTCATGGATTCATATTTTTGGCAATTATAAGTGTGTCTACAGTTGGTATCAAAGACAGAAGCAGTTTAATTCTGTCCTCCCATTGGCTTACATGCTAGATCTTTCATAAGATTGGTTACCTAAATACACTATTATTTTTTGATAAACAACTCACTTCTTGAATTTCGCCCCAGAGGTTGTTTAGTTCTTTGGTCAAAAAGTTGTTTAGTACTTGTTTGTAGATTATACTGAGTAAACATCTTGAGGGCCTGTTTTTCTTCTTGTTAGAATTCAGTTAACAATGCCAACAATAGTCAAATTCTGGGTGACTTCCTGTTTTTTCACGAAGTATTGGCAATGGTAGCT
>JAAAKM020006971.1:137626999-137644618 GCA_010016025.2 Alatinidae sp. Z8VKAUB7J3 | reverse complement strand
TCAAACCTTGTAAATTTAGTACAGCAGGTATAACAAATACCATCTGTTCTGGATGTTCCCATGGGGGCACAATAAAATCCCAGAACTGCAGTCAAAAGGATTTGTGAATTGTGAAATAGCACTGTGATCAAATCCAAGTTTATGGTTGTAAAATAAAGCCCTCAGGTCACTCCATTGCACGATCCCAATAAAAATTATAGCAGTTAGATCTTAACATATATGCTCCAATGTTACTAATATGGTGAAGACATGTTCTAGCAAAGTGTTACCAGATGAGACCCCTGGCAATTTTAAAATGGGAAAAACTGGACAAAATGATTCAGAGACCTTATCTTTACAGTTATTAACACCAAACCCCATCTCTATCACATCTACAGATATTAACTTCACCTGCACTTTCCTTAGACTTCTCTATCTTTCACTGTAGACATATAGTAGTATAGCACATTCCCCTCATAATAACTTATAGAAAATCAACTAAGCAGTCTGATCGGTCATATCTAACAATTTCTTCTTGGTTGATATGTATGGACTGTTAAATACATTGCATTACAAAAATCGCCTCCTGGAAATCTTTTCTTGAGTTGTGTGGGAAAGTTGACTGGTCTTCAAACTTCGTGTAGGACTAAGTAGCAAAATCGCGATAAAATTTTTGTGTAGCGTAATTTAAATTCACAAAAAGAGGATTACACCATACCTGTAGGCCTTAGCAGAGCTCCCGCGAAAGCAGAAACTGATTATAAAATGATGGACGGGGCGGTCATGTACCCTGGTCCCCATTTACAAGGATAATGCGGCACATATAAATAATTAAATAATTTACAGATAAAGGATTAAAGTCTTACCCTTGGCCTGTAAATTATGCAAAGATTCACTATAAACTGTAAGTTACCTGGAACAAATATTAACCCTGCTTGGGTTACTGCTTACATAGACCTCAGATTCTTTTACCGTCCAAATTTAAACGCCATTATCTTCATCTTTCAGCCATTAATAGTTTTGAATGACTGAAAAGAAATTATTCTAACTCGACGACGTGTTAGATCTCTTCTAAAAGCTTATTAACAAAACCCAACTTCATAAGCGCTTCAGTGCATCTGGCCGTTCTTCTCTGGCCTCGCAAAACGTGCTTGTATCGAATTAAAGTTTAGCTGGCCACTATTCACTTACCCTCCAAATCTCGAACGCAAAGCCTCCTCTACAATGTTGTTGTTTATTTCCAGCAAAATCATTCTCACAGATGTTTGGACTGCTCAATTATCAATACTAGAAACCTTGCTTATGGCAGTCCAAGGATGCTGCTACACCCACAGTTGCAAATCAAAATGGCAAACGCGGAAGACCAAACAGGCCTCGTTTCTCATTTGCAATCGGTATCTGCACTCGAGGCTACCAGCTTCCTGCACACTCCCCGTCATGCGCAGGAACTGCAGTAGAATAAAATTACATAGGAGGCTTGTAATTTTTTTAAGGGGTGCAATTGTTTACACCGTCATATCAGCCGGAAATTTTTTTGCCGTGGAAAAAGTGCCACGGTAATTTCCGCTGTGTCTTGCCTTCACCGCGGCGTTTTATGTCTAATTTCGGGGGCTGCAGTATGGGCAGGTTTGCAGGGATATGCCGTTTTGCAAGATTTCTTCACCAAAGGAAAATTCAAAAACGTACAGAGCAAGCAAAGAAATACAATGCACCGCGAAATTTTATCTGCCTCTAATTTTCGCCAAGGAGGGGGGAATTAAAGGGGGCGAAACGAAGGATCAGAGGGCGAGAATTAAAGGGACAAAAAATTAAAGGGAGCGAAAATTATAGGGAGGCGAAATTTGAAAGGAATAAGGTAGTGTTGCCATGGGTTCACCATAGAGACCCACAGTTGCTTTTTCATGTTTCCATGAGCAGCGTTGACTCGATGACCGAAGTTAGTTCTTTTGAAGTCTAAAGAACATTTTAGGCTCAGATCTTAGATGTTTTCAGACCGAGTATCGAAAATAGATTTGAGTGTAAAAGATGTAATGCTATTTAGGGCAGACCCTTCGCAGACTCGTAACTGTGATCATCTGGGGATCTCTTTTAGAACACGGAAACCTTTAAGCAGCCCGTCGTATTCAGCTGTTTCAGAGCACAGTAAGACGTGAACATCTAAATATTATCAAGATCAGCGAAGCAACGTATCTGATGATAATCAGCATGTTCAACTAACTGAAATCTTGCGAAACACGATTACATATACAAAGTCACCATAAATAAAATATTGGATTAACATAGGATAGTTATGTGCAAGTAGAGGCCAAGTTGCAAATAATACGTCAATAGGGGTCATGATATCGCCAGTAAACAAGTTATTGCACTCGTAGAGAATTTATTACAATGGAATCGAATCTGCTCTGTACGCAAACAAGTTAACAGATGTAGAAAGAAGCCTAAGATCGATATGCCTAACAATGTTGACTATGATATCAAAACGGCAGTATGACGTGAGTAGGGTAAAGATACAATACACAAAATTATTGAGTAAGCTAAAGCTAGGTCAATCAGGGTATTATGAGGGTAACGGGGGATCATACCAGGTGTAAAGTGACCGGGTCACATTACTGTTCTACAACCTAGGATCCATGGATCCCTTACTGATCTGCAAACGATGTTTGGGGGCCCGTAACCTATTAAAGATTGCAAGAAACTAAATGATGACTTTTGCTCGTTTTACGGAACATTTTTAAAGTAGAAACAACGAAATAAATAGAATTCGCATTCCTATTGGTCAAGTGATACTTTGTCTATAGAAAGGCGTCGCGGGAAGAGTAAGGTTGCAGACCACTGGAGTATGAAATCCTCTCATTAATACAGAGATTATTGACTCAGGTTGAATTTCTCTCGTTAACATTTTGAACGAGGCATACAATAGTCTTGTTTACAAACTATATTTTGCACTTTGGATTTCAATGTCTATTTTAAGCTAAGATACCCGGAGAGTGCACCCTGAACCCTATTTTGGAATCAAGAGCACCGCGTAGAGCAGGGGTTCTCAAAGTGGTCGATATCGACCCCCAGGGGTCGATGGGACCATCCAGGGGGTCGATAAATACCCAAGGGGTCGAATGGGGGTCGATGAATATCCAGGGAGTCGAAAAGGGGTCGATGAATAACCATGTTTCCATCCTGTAGTAAGAAAATTACTAAATGTACCCCATAGCAGCCCTCCCCATCCCTTAGCACGCTTTCCATCAACTCCCACGCCTCTCCCCTCTCCAGACAGGGCTGATACAGGTATCATTCCTATTTTAGTTTCGTACTGGGGATATGATTTTTTCCCCCTTGGTCGGATCATTAATATAAACTACTACCACTACTGCTACTACTACTACTACCACTACTACTAATACTAATACTGCTACTACTACTACCACTACTACTACTACTACTAGTTACCACCACCACTATTTTACACTTGCTATTTACTATTGTAATAATTTTCCTTTTATAAAAATCTAGGGGGTTGATGGAAATCTTAAAATCTTATTAGGACATCGACGAGCCAAAAAGTTTGAGAACCCCTGGGTTATTTGATGTTCAGACTAGCTGAATCTGACATAGTTTTCATATTTACTACAATTATGACTTAATTATCTGAACCCTTTGTGACTGGTTTTACTTTACAGGCAAGTGCTGCAAGACCCAAGCAGTGTCCTTGGTTGTGTGTCTTGAGCCACAGTTGTATAATTGGCCTTTTCACACTACTGCATGTAAACTGGCAGATGCTTAGAGGAAATAACTCAAGGGTCTATCCATACCTTATGGACACTGCAGATTACTGTTAAACAAACTTCATCACTTAGAGTTGCATAGTCCATGTAATGGGCTGCGGCCTTTTGGAGTATTTGCCATGTTAGACTGCTAGGGTCTCGACTGAGAGATGAGAATTCATTTTTGCAATTATCTTTATCCTCAAATTCATGTGAAAACTATAAAAGGAACAAATGTAAACTAAATAATACCTGTTCGCATAATACACATTGCAGCATATTTTCAGAAACGTTCGAAAATGTTCTTAAATCGGATAATATTTATTACTATAAAACCAACAATAACAACAACAAGAAAAGAAAGATAGATCTAACCTCCTTACTTCCTTGTGGCAATCCTCACAGCGTAAACAGCGGATTTAAGTCAATACAAATTTTATTTATAGTATTCTTCAACTTTCTCTAACGATCTCATTTAAGTTGCAGCTTTTTCATTGTATACTTTCTAAATATCCCGCAATCCCGTAAATTCCTGTATTCAACTATAATCATTCTCACATATTACAGATGCATCTCTGCTCAATCGCAAGATCTTAACAGAAAGTAAAAACCTTAAACTCATTCTTACATATTGAAGGTAGAGCAAATGAATGATGGGGTGTGTCATGAAATGTGCACATGCGCGAGTAGTCATGACACCAGCTACAGTCCACTTTGGCATGTACTCCTCCCCTCTATGTGTCTCTAGCTATAAGTAGGATTTTTAGAGACATGCGTCAGGTCTTCTTGTTCTGTGTGACATGTCTATAACTCTTGAGGTAGTGGAATGTGTACATTTAAAAAGTGTTACTGCAATGATGGAACTGTCAACACTGAAACAGAGTACCTGGACCCAAGTTGAAGTCAGAGTATTGTTTCCTTTGATGACTCCATATATATCCACCACATTGCAAAAAGCACACTTCTTTCACAGTAAATATATGACCATATTAAATAATTTTACATTAAATATTTTGTTTAGTTTTAATTGTCCATTAGTTGGGTTGAGAGGTAGGAATTTTAAGCAATAAGTTTTAAAAGCTGCCTGAAAAAATCAAACATGCCGCTACTAGGATTTGAACCCAGGAGTTATTTCATTTTGAAATTGCTTTTCTTTTGTCAAACCTAACACTTAGAATGTATTTCGGACAGAAGTAATGGCCAGATAGCAGCCCTGCTTAAATGGGAGGGTTACAAGATGCAGAGAGGCTGGTCTCTTAATTTTAGTAGTGCTATACATTAACGACTGGAAGATCCGATTTGGAACTTATATTGTAATTTAGAGGAAAAACAGTAATCAACTAGCAAACCATGATTCAGTTGGCAGGAATATGTTTAAATATATCTGCTGTAGTACATTTTAATATGCATAATTTTGACATTTCGAAAGACTAAAGCATTTATTGGAGGGGCATATTTTATGCCTGGGATAAACTGGTAACAGTTAAGTATGTCTCTTTTGGTTTCCAGGAAGAAGTAAAGAAGAAACATTTGGGGACTTAATCAGGAATGCAGGAAAGCCAAGAAAAAGAAAAGCGGATGATGGGTGCCATTCCTCAGAGCAAGGTAGGTTCAATCCTCTGAATGGCTGCATTCAGCAATAGCAGTGCAAGAGTATTGAAAGTCAAATGAGTATGACCAAGGAACACGTGGAATGAGACTGTGACCGAAGACCTTCGTGCCTGTGGCCTCGCCATGGAAATGGCAAGTGACAGGGACAAGTGGCAAAGAAGGATATGGTCTAACATAAGGCAGTCCAGCCCCCTGTAAAGAGGAAAGATGGATGTTAAACAGCATGATGATGATCATGATCATGATGATCATGATGATGTGTATTGGACAACTTAAGGGATTATTATTTTGGTATTATGCAGTGACAAACAGGGGGTGGGGGGTGGGGACTAAATTATGCTAATATAAAGCGATCAATCTCTACATCATTAGCCTGTTTATCTGCATCAAGAAGATAGAAAAGCTATCATTCTTTCAAGTTGTATTTCCTGGCTGTTTGATTGTTAATCCATACTACGACCACTTTAGCCCTCAAAGTGCCTCTTGCTAAGGCATCAACTGAGCCTCAAAGATGGCTTAAAAAGCCTCATGAGCAATTTCTAACTTGCCTACTCCTGCAGACACGTTGTAATGCAGTAATGCAGTGCTGAGAATTATGTACTATTTCTTCATTTAGGAGTCTGGTTAATGTCACCCTAAGAGTATCCCTTGCTATATAAGTCCATTGATCTTCAATATTGCGGGCTAAAAGAAAGAAAATGTCTACTCAGCTATGTGTAAACTGGCTTGGTTTGGAAACATCTTTATGGAGTAAGGCATTACTGGACAGGCATACTTTTTCTTTGTTAACCAGTCTAGTAAGTTTATGTAATCTTGAGAATATAGCTTGTACAAAAGTGCTCAAAGATAGGGCCACCAAAAGCCCTCTCCAGCAATGCCTCACTTTGCTGTGCTCCAAGACACATCTTTGCAGAGTGCTACAGTGCTAGAAACATGCACTGTTTCTTTGCTTAGAAGCCTAGTATGTTGAATTAAGCCAGGCAGTATTCCTTGAAAAAGCATACATAAATCTTCGACTGTGGTGATAGGGGAATATATATATACAGTGGCTTATCTGGCTACCCTTGCAATTTTTGGGGATGCAAATTTGTGTCTCATTTTACTAATTTTTTTTCCAGTCAATATATACTTACTTACTACATGATTTAGTGCACATTGTTCCCCATGTCCAAGGGTTGCACAAGCATACAAGCTTTATTTTCTCTTTATTACTATGCTTTGTAGGATAATAGATCATTTCCTTGCTTATAAAAAGCACAAGGAAGTTATTTGCCCCATAATACCTTCCCCTGCCAATGTTCCATCTTCTCAAGGGTGTCAAATAAGCTTATTTTTATATTGTTCTTTTGCATTTTTCAAGCAGATTTTTATGAATTTCTAATACGCAAGGGAGGTTGATTACATTTTTTAACACTGCAACCATCAGGCAAGCAAGCAGCGGAGTAGCTTAGAAAATATTGCTTGTGACACTCCACAAGTCAGAAATACTATCTCATCCTCTCAGTAAAAATGTCTTAATTTCAGGTGAGGATTGTACATCATATCATGACACATCTAGTGCCTCTAAAGTGAAGAAGGACATCAGTGATGAGGAAGACGAGGAAACAATCCCATGGAGTACAAGTCAATCCAAAACCCCAGTTTCTCTTGGTCTGAGAATTCCCGATTCTATACTTGGTAGGTCAATTTCTAGCCCAGAATTTATCTTGCACAAACTTCTTTTTCTTCTTCTTCTTGCACAGACAGGCTCGGGTATGCTTAAGCAAGGCTCTATTTCATGCTCAAAATATGTGTCCTATATGATCATCTGGGGTCAAATTCAAATCCAGAAAAATTCAATTCAGGTACTGTGCAACAATAATGTAAGGTATGTTAGGTATATTCTTCCAAATTTTGTTATGTTGCTGTTGACTTTGACTGAATGTTCACGTCAAGAATAACATTAACATGCAATCCATTTTGGCACAATAACAAGAATGTCACTGCTGAGAAAAACAGGCTTGGTAATATGCTTAGTATATGCTTATTTTCCCAACAATCTGAGTCTATTTGTGCTTGTAAGCGTTATGCTTATTAAAAAATCCCATGTAAACTCAAATTGGGAGAAATGTAAGCAGATTCAGAACCAAGACCTTGTCTGGTAGACAACTTAAAGTTTTTGTTGTGCTCTTAATAGTGCACTTTAGTATATAAAATGTGTGCATCTGCATCGACCATCTGGCCCTGTTTTTACTCAATGAAAAGTCAAGACTTCAACTTATTGTTTATAAACACCTATTTATTTTAGTTTCACAGCAGTTTAATGTCGGCATTCTTTTTTGTATTTTGTTGAAAAAGCAAATAAATAAATATATAGATAGATAAATAAATAAATAAATAAATAGATAAACAATAAACAATAAATACAAAAACATAATAAATAGAAAATTTAAAAAGTAAATAAACTAATTATTACTTAAAAATTAGATAAATAAATAAATTAATATTTTTATACTGATTTAAGTTGTTGATGGGGAAGATTAAAAACATTACACACATTTTTTATGTCATACAAAACATTACTGCCCCTTTCATTGCAGCATACGGAGGAGATTATACCGACTCCGAAAATGAACTGAATAATCAGCCGGAAACTGAGAGTAGCCTTACGAAAAACGATGTCGCTGTGCATGAAGGTGACGACGATGAATTTGCAACCGATTTCTTTGGCCTCAAGAGACAAAAGTTTCGGGTAATGTTTACAAATACGTGTTCTTGTCTTACCTATTTGTGTTTTAGTTGTTTTAAGTGAAATCCAGCATGTACCATTTTCGCTATCAGAATATGTATGTATGTATGTATGTATGTATGTATGTATGTATGTATGTATGTATGTATGTATGTATATATGTATGTATGTAGGCCCGCCGCACTTTGACACACTATAACTTTATATCGGCTAATGCCATTACAAAGATGTCTGGCACGTTTATAGTATAACTCTTTTGCAACAAAATAAAAAAAAATTAATTTGATGTGAATGACGTCATCTATGGCTATAAAACTATTGCGCAATAATCAAAAATTTCAAAACTTTGTAAAAAGGCCTTAAAACATACTTTTTGAATTACATCTTGAATTTTTAAGGGCTTTTAGTATCTCTAGGGTATTTCTGCATGTATACGTTGTATTTAGTCAAGATATTTTAAATTTTGAGAAAATTATTTTCCGAAATGTATGAGTTTAGAAACTACCGAAATGGTCTCTTACTTATAATCCACCAGTTTTATTTATTTTGAGCAGTATGACTAAATAGATGACTACAATAAGATGAACTTTTGTGATAAATTTAAGACATTAATGATTTGATTTATTTAACTTTCTGAGCTTTCTCATTTATTTGTTCAATGCTGTAGAGGGACAAAGCATACAGGACATGATTAGACGTTTTCTTCAGTTAGTTAAATTGGAGAGGGGGTATAGACTATTGCATTTATTAGCGGGGAAACAGGACCAAAGAATTTAGAAATACTGTTCTGTAGTAAATACAATAGTTAGATGGCTTTATTAAATTCATTTCCATTTACTTCCGTTTCCGTGCCTATATGCTCGTTTTTTTATTCTTTATTCTGGCTAATTCTTGTCATTAGCATAGGATGATTTATTGTCTGTGCCACAGACTGTTTTAAGTAGGAAGTTAAGGTTGATGAAAGGGATAAACCTCTCTTAATACACGATCATTCGCGTAAATAGTCACGAGTTCAAATTATACTCAAGTGAAAACACATAGTTTTAAAGTGACTACAAATACACAGATTAGTAAGGTGCATTATCCTCTTTGAATAGACAAGAGGGATACACTCTGTCTTCTCTCTATACAAGAACGAAAGAAGGTATCACTTCGACGTAAAGATATCTATTTGATTTCATAGTATGACCGGTGACATAGGTTCTTACCCCTATTGACATATGAAGTTATTATAGAATGATTAAATAAAAAGATAAAGAAATATCAGATCTATTTAGCTATAATAATTTATTTATAAGAATATATAACGGCTTTTTGCTACGATGATATAACTAAAACATTCTTCTGCTTTTCAAAAGGAACTATTTTTAAGGCATTAGATGGACTTTTGATGGATCAAAGTCCTTTTGCCTCCTCTTATGAAATGCTTTATTTTTACTAGAGATTATATACATGCATATTATTTTATAATTTAAATAGCTATATGCTCAGGTTATCATTAAGGAGTTAACATCTATATGCAAAATAGACAAAAACAACCAAGCGATTGATTATTGAGATCCTTTTCCCAGTCTTTTGTTTGATTTTTAATATTATTTTTAGATAGTAATCCTTTCGTAAACTCACTCAAAATGTCAAACAATCGTCGGCAGTAATGAGACTTAAGCATAAGAATTTAGTAGCAATTTTACTTTAAGCCATCATTTTGGCAAACAACGAATAGTGGTTGCAAAAGAATTGTACTTGAGTACCTCTTAAATGCATTGCAACATAGTTTGCAGGTCTTATCGTGAAATCTTCCATTTCCATTGCAATAAATCTACACTTGCAAGCTTGAACCCAAATGGTCTCCCTCTACGCCTCATCGCTACACTGCATTTCACAGTCCTCCATTTTAAAGAGATACCCCTCTCTACTTAGTATGTTATTGAGAAAATTGTCTTATTATACAATAAATTTATCCCAAATCCAATTGTATCAAAATATGTCCTAAACAAAACAGTGGAGCAAATAATTTAAAAAAAGTATTGGAAGCGGACGAAGCTGACATCCTTCCACACTTTACCGATTGGCTTGTCGGAGATGCTAGTTAATCGTAAATGACGATTCTCATTGGCACATTACATTCACAGCCCTCACAGAGGGAAGTTCGCAAATGATCTGTGAACGAATAGAGGGCCCACTTGTTCAGACTGTAATAATCCATGAAGAGCAATATAGCGTCAGGAACTGAACATCAAGTCATTGAACTTCTAAAACAATGACTACGGTAGTTAAACAAAAGAAATTTGCTCTTGCGAAATCTATGTTAGATTGTGTGTCTCTTTTCATTGTTAGCTTTTGTAAATATCCACCTGACTGAAATTAAAGAAATTAAGTGATAACATTCAGCTGGGAAGCCATGCGTGGGAAAAAGATGGATTTCCAAAGTGACACTTGACTTCAGCGATCTTACGGATAGATGAAATTTAGAAACGTAGGAATGATGGGGAAAGGGCTCTGCGGTAGAATGTTAACTTGGCGATTTCAGTCGTGTAATCTATCCCGTTGCGTTGCACACGCCCGATTATTGTCTAACTGCCTAATTCTTTCGAGGTTTGCTATATCTTTGGAAGATAAGAGCGTGGTAAAGGGACTGGTCATTAGTGGGATTATAGCTAATTAAGACATATACAATTTAAAAACTAATCCAACACTGATCGCGATATAGGACAATAATCCCATGATAACTTTTGACTGTTGATTTTTATTTAGCAGCATTCCGAATCAACGTAGACTGTGGTTGGAAGCACATTGTCTCAACGAGACAGTTAAAGTCACCTTTAACATAGCCTACTATAGACTGAGTGTTAATGCAATGGGAAGAATACAGTATGAAAGTGAAGCAAGGGGTTCAAGCAAACCAATATTAATTAGCACGTGGTAAATAAACCATTGCATGAAGAGACGTGAAGAGATAGTACATTTTATCTTCCCACGCCTGCTAAAAGCACAATCCATTACTTTTCTGTCTGCACCTAAATTTCTAAAGGTCAAGGTTAAAAGCAATCCAGTGACAGCCGAAGAAAGGTACGGCATGTCCCCTCTCACTTTTGTTTATCAAGAACACTAGTCAATCTCATGAAAGGGGCATTTATTGTAGTTGAAATACCTGTAGGTGCAATTGGTTGTTTGGTACTCGAGGGGTAGTACGATGCGCCCAATGTAACCAACTGGAAATTGTATGACAAACACGGATTATGATTAAAGGCAAGTGAACGTGATCTAGTTTGTGAATCTGAGGAAAGAGTACCAATTCATACAAAGTTGACGATCACATTGTTCAATTTGTGAGCTTAACCGAGAAAAGTAGCGATGTCATATGGAGCTCTTTGTAAATAATTCAATCAAGCGCACTTTATCGTCTTCGTAGCGTCGTATGGTTGGCAAAGGTCGTTACACAAGTGACCAGCACGTAAATAAAATGAACTTTGAGTCAAAATCGGCCAGGAGATTACTCTGACTGTGGTTGCCGCTTTATAACAGGGTTTTCCAACAAGGGGTGCCCACTCCCTTCGAGGTGCAAGATAGCCCACCAGGGCTTGCAAATAGCTGTGCACATCTGGATCTAGTACGCTGTTACTGTTAACAAAATGTCCGAATCGCTTTAGTGCATAGGCATACATGCGGATTATTATCACCGAGTGGCAAGTGTTGCATATCAGTTTTAAGCGAGAAATAGAAAGAAAGGAGTCATCAAATTGACTTATAAAATTTAAACATTGGTGTTTTGTGCATTAATGAAAATCTAAGAGCTTTTCTAGTGATTATGGATCTAAAGGGATACAAAGACAAGATAAAACTTTTTTAAGGATGCAACATCATCTCTCTATGGCAAATTTTACTGTAACAGAAACTTCAGCAATATCATGTAACCACAAAACAATCCTCATTTAATAATTGTATACGATTACTGCTATGTTTGCAATTGTGTGGCAACCATAAAATATTATTGTTTTAATCATCATGATCATCGCCAAGTAACGTCTGCTTTCCGAAAGTTCTACACAACATTCTTTACATACTTCGAAATACTTCCGCGCTAATTTACTTTTGTCGTTATTCACCTCTTGTATCGTTAATTGACCCTTAAGGCATTAAGTTATGTAATTTAGGGCTGCTTCTACTTAGATTCAAAATATAACTTCTTATCAGATCTACTAATCTTCCGTGCTGCTTAGTAAATAATTGAATAAGATTCCGGGTACTACAAAATTTGTAGATAATATCAATTAACGGAATCATTAGTGAAAAGCCATTGACCGGTTCCGTTGCTCCCTCATCAGAATGGCTCGTGCAAAGAACAAGTTGTTCAAACATTCAAGCATCATTTACGATAACTCGATGAGAAAGAGAGTCAATAATTGCAATATCTCTATACATCCGTGATCCAAAACGTATGTTAGAGATGTTAGGGAACTGGTGTTTGTTTATCAGGAACCCTAATGATTTTGAGACTAAGAAGGGCGCTGAACTAAGAAGGGGAGGGCGTGGGGTTGTCACTTGAATCGCTATAACGGTAAGATTTTCCAAGTATTAATTAAGTGATATGTATAAAAAAGTTATTGATTTTCAGTTTGCGACAGCGTTTCTCCAAAATTAGAGTTTATATCTTCTTTTTACGTTTCTTATTGGATAGTTCACCGATTTTGCAGCAAATGACAGCTAGTACATTATGCGAACAATGTCACTTTTTATTGAGTAGAGCCTATTTTATCTATACTCATGGAATAAGAACTTTGAATGTGTATCAAGATGAAATGTAGACTGTGCAACCCTCAGATATAACTTTCTATTTAAGAAATTATGCATGTTCTTCCTTCAGAAAACGTCACGATAAACTTTTATATATGCAAACTCGATCTAACTACTTTTTACATTCATCAATTGCCAGGTAATCATCTAAAATTATAAAGAGAATGATATCCAACTTGTTTTGCAGTTAAGACATTTTCAATAAAGACAAAGATGTTTATAAATCCTTGTTAAAACAAAACGAATAGGATAGTGCAATAATGCTGGAAAAGACGCTGAATCCTCCTACAACGAGACTAGAAAGTGAAACATGTCATGGTTTATCTCTAGTTCAACTGATCAGTGAGAACAGACATGATGTGCAATGTCTTTGAAAGATTAGAAAACACTTAAAATGACACCATAGGTATTACAAGACAGGGACGGGCGATCCGGGGGGGTCGGGGGGCATGGCCTCCCAAAGATTTGCTAAATCTCAAGTTTTTCCGTGACCACTTTTAAGCTTTATTGAAATAAAAATTGATTGCGACAGACATTGTGTCACATTCACAGCAAGATATGCATATCGACACGGAACACCTCTTTCCACACAATGACCGAAGGCACCTTTGAGGGATGTGAAAAATGAACCATGCCTACTCCCCACCTTAATCCACTTTACCTTCCCCCGTTCCTGCAAGAATATCAGGACAATATCAACTTGTAAAATATTTAACTAAGGATGCTATTTAAACTGAAAGATGACATTTCACAAATCATACGAAGAGTCAATGTTTGGCAGGTGTACTGTGTTATGGCTACGCCATCTTTAAATGAAAGGGCAATTGCATGGAGGATGGTAAACCTTGGAAGTGTTGACTGTAAGACTGAGCTACGGGAATATTACCAAGACAACTGTGAAGAGAGGTTATCTATCATCGCTAATCACTGGAAATTGAAATGATATACTTTTAAGGGTACAAATTGGCGCACACGGCATTGGTACTACTTTTGTAAAATTGTAAAGCGTACAAAATATGGGAGATTTTAAGGACTGATACAAACGTTTTTTGACGACCTTTTTATAAAAACTGAAGGGTGTTATTAGAAATATATTGACGCTCTTGCATTCTAGCGAGTGTTCAGGACGCCGTGGCAAGGTGAAGCACAACAAAATTCATATTTTGTTCAAAGATAAAACAGTATGACTGGGTCTCAACCCTCTGAATTTTATTACTGTTGCATCTACTCCTACCAATTGTTTGAGTGTGACTTAATTCCCGTCGGCCTTATATAATAGTTAAAAAGCGTTTTCCACGTGTTATGTTCTGATCGATAATTAGCGTAGTAGCTATTGTTTAAATACGCGTGATTAAGAGATATTGTGTTCGATCGACCAATCAACGTCTCTGTATGCTAGCAACGAATATGTAACAGTTGACGCAAGCATTTCATTGAGTTAGATTTTGATATTTTGTAAACTGGCGACTTCGCGAAAAACGTACTAGCTTAACTACAGATGCTTTTGCTTTATTGTTCTGTTAATGGATCATGCATCAAAATTTATAATTTTTTTTCAAACGAACTTCGAAAAGTCCTTTTAGATATGTAACAGATATGTCAAAGCCCCCTTTTTTTAGTATGCTCCTCTTGTATTTGTAGGTGAAATTTCGGCTAAGAAAGATTCACCACTCATAGCTTTGACCGCCTACTCATAGTTTTGGATTTTGCCTGGCATCCATTTGTTTAAGAGATATCTCCGAAAGCAATTTAAAAATTTAAGCAAAACTTTGCATGTACATTAAAATATGTTTGTGGGCCGTGTGGTTAAATTGGTGTCCATCGGATATGAATTTTTCCTTAATTTTGAAACCCATAAATGAGACTAATATCATGTTACGATTGTGTTTTCATAAGAAAATAGCGTAGTAGAGCTTCTAGTCACCCACTGTTCAAGGTGGTTTCTGCAGGATGTAAAACCGGATGCCCCCCAAAATGTAGCCTTGCCCCCCCAAACCTGAAGTGCTGGCTACGGGCCCCTTGCCTAGTGAGATCACCAAACAAGTACTATACCACTTTCAATACATCGTCATTGAAATAGTTATTATCATCACCATTATTAATATTATTATTATTATTATTATCAACATCATCACTATAATTTTCATCACCAAAATCATCATCAGCATCATCATCATCATCATCATCATCACCATCATCATCTCCCAGACTCTTATCACTATATCTCTATATCTCACATAATCCCACATAATTTTCACAGTTTCTCTGATGTTCGTCCATGAATTTGTTTCCACTTCTATTCACCAAACGAAAGTAGTCTCTCCTCTTAGTAAAAGGAAACGATGAGAGGTAACTTTGTTATTGACCGGTATGCTCTCGGATATCACTCACAGAAAGAACAAATAACAGAGTATATCGCCCTGTTCTTCTATTTGCTGCTGTGCATGATTTTGCAGTGAATCATTGTACCCAATAGGTATTGATAGGTCCACATTTTTTCAACGTTAGGGTATGAAGGAATCCCACCTGCTTAAAAATATTATTGGAAGATAAAGTTTGAATATTGGCTCTCCAGGCTGATTGAAATTTCTGCCTATTCACTACGGATAATCGATACACGAATTCTAAGCCCAGTATATAATACTCTCTATAGAAAATTGAGGAATCTTGTACTTCTCTGGAAAACCCTTTTTAGCTCCTTTTACCCCGTGACATCAACTATTTGTGAACGATTAGGAATTCATTGAATGAAACTTTAACATTTGCAGCTGCCAGCCAACAATTTATCCTTACCAGCTGCTCCAGCCTATTTCACTAAATATAATTGATGTACATTTCTGTTCAGCGAGTATTTGACAGGATCATCATTTCCACATCATACCATGGCTGCTAGGAAGGATATTCAGTCCAGCTTTGTACAGTATAAAGACATGAAAAGAGATATGGCTTTGATTGAGAACTTTTTTTGTAAACACGTAGGAAAAGACGCATCCAAGATCATTTTTAAATATGTTCTAAAGGAATTACAGGAAAAACAGAGCAAAGCAGAAGTGACCGAGACCAACGTGCTGCTACCATACTGTGGAATACCAGCCCTAAACTTAAACGTATACGATATTCTGAGTGCTTCGCAGGATTGTAAAGACGACGACTCTGAGCTAGAAACACTATGGTCAGCCTCCTTAATTTCCAAAGAAAGGAGAAACGCTGTGTGCGAGAAAACCGAAAATGAGAGAAACTGTTTTAAGTTCATTGTCCACCAATATGTAAGAATGAACAAATTGCGGGAGATGTCGCTCTGCTTAGAGTAATACCAACGTCTTTCATAAAATCAATTGGAGAAGCTGATACAACTACTTTCAAAGAAGAAACTGAACATTTTTTTACTCGAAGAGACTATAAACCATCATGATTGTAAAAGCATCTCTCAGAGAGGTAAGGCTAACGTTATTCCTGATAAAACGTATTACGATGTCAGGCTTTGTACACAATATGCCGATGTTTTCGACTGTTACAATGGCAAGATTCGTATACAATGTACCTCAGTTCAAGCATTCCAGGACGTGGAACATATAAATAAGGTATACGGTTACTTGGTAACAAGGACGTAGCAAGTTAACGGACTTTTATAGAGGTAAAGTTATCTTATAGTAATACTTGTAAAAATAGATTCAAGAAAAAAATTGTACGTTTTTGTGTGTTATGTACAAAGACGATGGTGATGGTGATCAACCCAAATATTGCCTGACGTAGAAATATTTTGTTTTGTTGTTGTGATTGTCCTTGCGCTAGTGCAAATACTTGACGCGATAAAATTTTGAAACCGGTCTGTCCTAAAGGCAACTCTCAGTTCTCATCGTTATTAAGCGATTATGTTTCACGCGTAATAAAATATTAAATTGGAAAGAAAGAAAAAATTAGCGCTTTTATTAGTAACAATTAACTTTTTATTTTGTGCCCAGCGTTAATCGTCTAGTTGGTCTAGACGAATAATTTAACCTATATTTTAGCAATTATTGTTCTTATGTAGTTATCGTGACTTCAGTGCTATGTCTGATTGAGTTGCAAAGCTTGTGAACTGACCAAAAATTTACTTTTGGTCTACTTCTACGCAGCGAATTTTGAAGTCGTTAGAATGAATAAAACTTTCTCATTATTTACGAATAAATGTAGATATTTCAAAACAAAGGAATGATGTACTCCTTCGGAGAAATTTAGACAAAATAAAGGTAAAGTTTCCAAGAATTTGTTTTCTTTTATGGAGTGAAAGGTTATTTGTTTCACAGACCGCTTGTGCATGTATTTTTAATTAAGTACAAATTTCGTCTGAATAGAACATACTTGGTAAGGCAGAAACATTAATTGAAATGATATAAGATATAAAGTCAAGATTAGGATAGTATTATTAAGAATCCCATCGATAAACTATGTTTTTTTAACAGAGTACCAAATGCGCTTGATTGCTTGTTTGGAGACCGATTCCCGTTTTCAAAACCTGCAAGATTTTGCTGTGCAGGGACGCGCCATTAACTCAATAAAAAGTGAAATGAACGAGGGAAAGAGAAATATAACATGAAAGAGTTCAGAGACCATTCTTTCTAGAAGACCAGGTATCTCAGTGTACACCCCATGAAAATACATATTATTTCTGAAAAAAATTCTATGTTATGAAATTATCTTTGTGCTTTCAATGTCCTCAATAGTACATCGTCTACTCTGAATTCTGTTACCATAATCAGTGGATATTAG
>JAAAKM020006971.1:137614610-137626899 GCA_010016025.2 Alatinidae sp. Z8VKAUB7J3 | reverse complement strand
ATTATCTTTGTGCTTTCAATGTCCTCAATAGTACATCGTCTACTCTGAATTCTGTTACCATAATCAGTGGATATTAGAGACAATTAAAAAATTTTTGTACGGCATTCCTTATTATTGATTCCTGATATGCAAGTTGCCTGCCAGGTTTATTTTACAACTGGAATTGAATTTTCGAGTCTGGATTAAGAGATTCTTTGTAGCAGGTTTTGCATATGGTTATTGTTCCCCAGTAGTTCAGTAAACAAAAAATGTTGTGTAACAAGGAAATTTTATGTAATATGCTCACACTCTTATCCAACATAACAAAGTCGTACTAAACCAAATAAATGCGATGACAGATAAATTCATAAAGTAAGAACGTAGGAATTTTTAATTCAGAATGGCTGAACATTTCGTTTTTAATGATAACTTGTGATCCACACCGTACCGTTTTAAAAAATAATCAGAATAAAATTTTTGGTTTAGTCGTTCGGTAATATCTTATCTTTCACTACGGACATAAGCTAGCCTGTAAATTTTGTTTGCCTTTGTTGTATAGCGCAATCGTATGGCACATTACTGTTAGTTCTAAAGCAAAATTCTTTGAAATTTTACAGTTACATAAAGATCCAATGAAGCCTTAACCTTTTGTAATATATCATAATCATATAATGGGTAGTGCAGAAGTTGAAAACACAATTCAACAGGGAACTCATTTTGATAGAAAGCTTTTCGCCAATGCTCGTCAGTCGATCCACATCGGTGATGTGTATATACATAAAAAACAATGTATAGCCAAGGAATACAATAGGATAATAAAATAATAATTAGTTAAAATAAAAGCGTTTGTAGACGAAATTACATAACCTAAGTTAACGGCGCGCTAAAACATTGATAAATTAAAAATAAATTCTTTATGTCTCCACAAACTAGGCTTAAAACGCGAAATAAAAATAGATTCTAAAGCCACTAAATGAAACTTAGATCCTCGCCTACCTCAAACTGAAAAATGTTTGTTACTATAATTTTTTACTAATGAGCCCTTTGACGATGTTATTTCTGTTTGCGTTAATTCACTGTACCGCTCTGACCTTAAACCAAATTCTATATCTGAGGCAACCTTCACGCCAACACTGACTGTGCACAAAATTATAGTAGTAACGAAAATTTTTCAGTTTGGATCGGCAGGTAGGGGACGATCTAAAGTTCATTTCGTGATTTTAGAATCTATTTCTATTTCGCGTCTTAAGCCTATTTTGAGTAGACAAAAAAAATAAATTTTTAATTTATCAATGTTTTAGGGCGCCATTAACTTTGGTTATGTAATTTCGTCTACATCTGCATTTTGTTGTAATTTTTTATCCTATTGCATTCCTTAGCTATAAATTGTTTCTCATGCAGATCGACTGACGAGAATCGGCGCAAAGCTTTTCTATAAAAATGAGTTGCTTACTGAATTGTGTTTTCTAATATCATATTCAAAAGAGTTTCATCATAAACCCTGAGTATTTGTTGGTGTTTCTATAAATAAATAAATAAATGAATAAATAAATAAATAAATAAATAAATAAATAAATAATGAAAGTCCTATCTAAATGACGACAAAACCTTTTTGCGAACTAGCCACTAATGCAATCAAATTTATGGCTTCATCCAGATATAAAAAGCTTTAAATTGTTACTGCAACGAAACTTTTTGACAATTTAGAGGAAGGCGAGTTACAAAAAAATGCAAGTAAGTTAAATTTCTTCCTTCTTGTACTCATGCAAAGCATTTGGAGAGGTTTAGGAAATGATAAGATATTTTGGAGAGGATTGTAACCTTTGCGGTTCATAGCCCTCAAAAAATTTATTTTTAAATGAAAGAAGTAAACGGATTACGTAACATATAAGTCGTTGCCCTTTGCATCCTACTTCTTCCTCTTTCAAACTGCTGTTATTGTTTCAAGTAACAGTTCGTTTGACAAACTTTGCAATAATTGGGAATGTTACGCTCCCATTCCCAACCTCCCAACCCGCAAATGTCCTATTTATCACTTTCCTGTACCAAGTTCTATCTTTCTTTATACTTATGGGCATACCTAAAATAACAAGGCACATCATGTGTTTAGTAGTACTTGGCTGTTATATATCTTGACACATAAGCCTTGAATGAGCCTTTGGGCAGGGTCACCTCTAGTTACATCTGTTTCTTTGTGAACCCATTAACGATAAATATTTAGGTCTTACCTGCCTCTGACAACCGTTTGATTAAACTCGATATAAACGAAGGATGAATTGTTCTATGATCTCTATCATAATCTTGGATTTAACTGTTATAACAGCAGTTTCCCACCAGATTTGAAGTTACCTCTAGAAGCGATTAAATGTACCAAACGAGGGGGTCGGTAATGAAAAAGTGGTGAGCAAATAGGAAAGGCTTTATTTGTTCTTAGCTGAAGTTTAGTAGAGTCCTTGTGTTACGGGTACGCGAGCTACAATAAAGGCCTGGTAGAAATAACCCAGTAAACAGACTTGAGTTGAGTAAATCATGTAAAGTAAATTATTATTATAATCACTACTACAAAGAATTGATATTAAAATATGACACCAGAAGAAGATAGTTCATTCAATGCTTGATGATGTTCGTAATGTTCATAAGGTTCATAATGTTCATACCGGTATGTATTCTTGCTTGGTGACGGATTGGTTCTTTATTCGAGATATGTGGATCTTTGACTGTCTTCGTGCGAGGACTTTAGCCATGGAGACTTTGCATACCATTCCTTTTTAAATCTGCGACGTCCACGAGTTGCTCGAGAAAGATCAGGCTGGGGAAGATACTCTGAATAACTCCAAAAAGTAAATAGTTTAATTGAAATAGAAACAAAGTATTGAACATTGCTTCAACGACACTGAAAGCCAAGGCCTGAAGTAATATTTTTCATCCACTAAGCTTCCGGTGCCAATTATTATTGGAGTTGAATTGGTACATCATTTGTAAATGAAACTTGTATGTTTACTATGATTAGCCAACTTTCAGTAGTGACCTGAAGACCTCTGTTAGACGAAACGTTATCAATAATGTTTCCACATTTGGCGTTTTATTTATCATACATCATTTGTATCCAGGCCCCTGTTGGTTGATGTCTGGTCATGTGTTATGAATACAACGTAGAATATGTTTTGATTGTTATGTAGTTAACGTAGTTATGAGGCCTAGGAAAGAACCTTGCATCCCGATATTTGATGCAGAATAGAATAGGATTCATAGAAACATGGAAAGTAGGAAGAGCATTTGAGATTTTATTGCTTTTGCTGATTAAGTGGTCCTTTCATGCAACTTTGATTCTTTTAAGGACTTCGTCTTTCAAATATGTTTCTTTCTTTAAATGCAACTTGTATGGCGTATTGAAGTATTACGTTTGATGCTGTAGCTTGGTCGTTGTGCCATCTCATTGTATCATCTCATTGTATCAAAGGCATTGATAGACGACTTATTGAACCTTCTTTGATTCTTTTTGTACCAGTTTCAATTTTTGTCTGCAATCGTTGTTGATATCATACTACTGTCACAGTGAAAGATTGCTAGTACTTGTATTTTCGTAGTTTGTCGATTCTTTTGCATTACATATGTTGTATTTCTTCGTATCCTCGTTGTTTAGGGTGATGTGGTACGATTGTTCCATGCAGAGCAAGAAAAGTTTCTAACTATGGATGATTATCAGAAGAAGACTTATGTATTTCTTAGAACGACAGCCAGGGCTTCAGCAACCTCAGCAACAAGCTCCAAAGCATTGTGGGAAGTCGAGGTATAATCACTAAGTTTTTACTATCGGGTGTAAACTAAATGTTTATGACGTTGACGGTACAACCAGGGTCTTTACACTTTTAGTTACGTCAACTGAAGCCATGACATCCTCGTTTCACGTTTTCGACAATCCTCATTAGTTTGTGAATAGCACTCGGTTCTTCATTCAAGGGCAAGAGTTTTCTTGGTAAGATGGTGGCATCATGGGATAAGTGTACCCATTGACTAGGTAATGTGGTGAAAACAGCGATGTAGTGGGTTCACATTTACAGTAAATTTAGTGTTACAGTCGACTAGATGATAGTGCCAGAAGTGTATTGTTGGTGCCGACAGGCCTCGGGGAGCCTTACCTTTTGATGTCTTAGAGTCTTGAAGACGCGACAAAAATAAATATGTTGATATATTTCCTCGAAATGTTTTGTACTGTATCACCTTGTTTTCATGGAAAAGTACATAATATCATCGATCCCGGATGGTGACATATTTTTATTTCTCTAGTGTTCTTTTCAGAAGTACATAAAGAAATTACTTTTAATTGCTGACCCAAAGATATGAAAACGACAAAGCTTCCCTTCAATATATTAGGGCAAAAAGCAGAGGCTTAGAAAAAAATGAAATTTCATCACATGTACCACATGTATCTACATCCCATCAACGTATCACGTCGGAATTTTTTTATTTGTAATTTTTTTTCTTCAAACGAGACTCAAGTCGATGACACTCTTAAGGCAGCAAAAAGTAACAGTTACGAAATGGTCTAAGTTTGTCTGCCAGAAGACGATCAGATGTTATAACGCTTTCCCCGACTTTGCTTTAACGGAATCGAGACTTTTAACACGAAATCGCATCCCGTTTTATCAGACGCTCCACTTTAGTACTGGGACTGTTTATCGGTCTAGAGATAAACATGCGCCACGCAGAGCTTTGCTGCGGTTTCAACGGTCAGCGCTGGCGCCTTTTCTCCACCTAACGATCCTGCCGTTCCAGACAGCAAACACTTTGTTTCTTCGAAACACCGTCGTTCATCTCAAATTGACAAAATTGTGGATTTAATGATAACTTTTCAGACCGTAGTTGCACTGTCATGCCACTAATTTTATAGTAAAGTCATGGCTAGATAGCATTAGAGCCGTTTCAACAACGTTGTCAGCCAACCTCCATCTGTTCCTTAAAACTTTAATTGATCCGTGATTTATATGTCGCGTCTTGTTGATATAGCTTTGTTTGTCTTTCTTACAACAAACTCAACGCTTTTACGAGCTACATCCTTGAGTACAGCTGCGCTGATGTCTTCAAACGGCTGAGAACTTGATGGACAAAAGAGATCTTGACGGTGTAAAGCTGTACAGAGGGACATAATTTCTTCTCCTTATGAGGTGCCAGTGCGTCTGCGCAGTTTGCTATGTGTTTCTGGTTTTTAGACGACAAGAGGACTGGATCGAACAACTATTGAAGAGAGATAATACCATAACATCAATCATCTTATTGTGTACAGTGCTTGCGAGTTGCTGTCTGTAAGTGAAAACCTGAGGGAAAAAGTCGGTAAATATGACTGTTGCACGCCTGCGTACTAAATGACAGCCATTCCCGCAAATAGAATAAGTGAAGCAGATCAACAGCTGTAACCATGATAGAGAAAACGCCCAAAAGGAGACTGTAAAGATAAGGATAGACTTGTCAGTGTCTTGATCGCCTTATCAGATGCAGCAGTCACCAAGGAATATAGGAAAGACAGGAAAGTATCAATAACACTTCAGTAGCAACGCAAGGTGTAAATTGGATTCACCATCGAAGCATTTATAAAATCTGTGTTCGTACGAAACTGAATCTCTGATGTTACTTAACGTTTTGGTGGAATATATGCCACACTTTGACATTGTGTGTTAAGGCGTCAAGGTTGAATCGAATAATAGCACTCGATCAAATATTTGGAAAATTCACTGAACATTTGGATCAGAAGAGAAACTGACAATAAGTTGTTAGCGATCCTTACTTCCTGCAACGCTACTCTTTCACGTTTTTTATCTTGTTTCTCAATACAACTACGCCCCTCCTACAGTTCGGAAAAAATGACGGTTCTATAGCTATGAGGTGTAGTAACATCATCTGTACATAGGTACGAGTGAGGGTCAGCAACGCAAACATCTCGCAAGAAATCACAAGGTCGGAATAAGAATGATAAGAATGTCCAGGGTGGAAAATTTTTGAAAAATTTATTAGCGGGGGGGGGGTCTATTAGGCACCCAAGAGTAAGAACCGCTGGTCAAGCAGGAGAAGGTTGTTCCAAATCGACGAAGTGTTTCCCATTCTTAGGACTGTGCACTTATGAAGTAAGACGAGGCAGCTTAGCAGTTAAAAGATTATTTTCTAGCCAAGTGGAAGGTTAAGATAAACAATCCACTTAGAATAACGGATAGGGAGTGAAGTATATCAACGAAGCTGATTCCACAGCTTTCGTGTCAGAGTAAGAACGACTGACATAGAACATAATTGATTCAACTCCCCGAAAGCTCTTCTTACGGAATTTGTAAAGAAAGTACTATTCCGTATCGGAGATGCTCGGAGACGAGAGATTAAACATCCGTGTATATAACATAAACCATAATTCTTAGAACAACATCCCACTGTGCTATATGATATTAGTTGATCCTTAGGCCATTGCAAAGATAATCTGCTTACTGATTTATTTTTCTACAGGTTGTCCAGCATGATCCGTGCTCAAGTGGAGCTGGTCATTGGAACAGTCTGTTTCGTTTTAAACATTTGGCAACAGGAAGATATTTAGCAGCAGAGGTAAGTCAGCTGGAAACGTGTTGTTATTTAATAACTTTGGTATAAGTCGTGCCAGCTATCCTTATTTTGAAAAATGGTACGGCTTTATTTTCATTGGCCACAAAGGGTAGGGCACGATAGGACATGGTTGTATTTGGTCCTTAATAGATGCCACTGAGCTCTTGCCTTCATTTTCCCATTTAAATGTATCCATTCATACAATAATCGACTTAATTTGCCTAAAATGCGTAACCCAAAGTCGCTCCTTTCACACGATAAATAAACATCATCAGCCACTCATGCCCCCTTCTTGCCCCTCAGTATTGGCGGTATTAAGCGAGTGCACTTGCGGATGATATCCACCCATATTGTTGGTGGCTCCTGAATTTTCTTTCTATGTTCTTTTAGAAATGTGTTTCTAGAAAAGCGTTTGTAGTGTAATAGTTGCGGGAACATTTTGATGGAAAATTGTTGCAAGAAACTAAATCGATTAAAACCGGAAAATTGCCTTATGAAGAGGCAAGTTGTACAGTTTTCAACATAATCGTCGTTGGTTTCGGTTTCTTCATTATCATGATAATGAAACATGCAAGTTTTTAATGTCTCTGTCAGTAATTACAGTTAGCAACTAAAACGCGGAATTGTACAGTGGCCACATTTATTAGATATGGCTTCTGCGATGGACAAGCCAGACGGAAAACGAATTCTCATTATAAAGATAAGTGTCCAGCACAAGGCGCGTAGGTGAAACATAGTGACAAAACGTAATATGATGAGCTTTCGGTGTATTCATTTGGGAGTTTCACCTTTAACTGGAAAAACGCTTTCTAGCCCTCCATTTTCTAGTATTCGTCTACATGTTGAAAAACTGTTCTCATCCGTTCTCTGCCTCTGACTTCACTTTTCTCACTTCTGCTTCTTAAGAATTCGTGCTTCTTCTCAAAGAAAGCCTTCTTTTGTCTAAACACGCTTATTCACTTAACGTAAACAAAAGTTCAATTCCCCTCTCCCTCTTCTAGTATGTCTCTTGTTAGTTGTTAATGTGTTCTATTTTTTATATTACGGTCTTAACCGAACGTATTTCATATCTTGAAAGACGAGGATGGTGGTAGAATACACCGAAAGCTCTCTATATTCCGTTTTGTCATTATGTTTCACCTACGCGCCTTGTGCTGGGCACTTGTCTTTATAGATATGGCTTGTTTTATCCATTTGAAACTACACCAGAATACTTGAATATTTGATTGTGCCCGAGAATTATCTTCAATTTGGCGTCAACTGACTGCTTGAAAAAGTATTATTGTGGAAACGAAAAAGTAATTAGGTGTCATACTATTCAAAGGCTCAGCACTTAATTGTAAAACTCAAATTTTCATTTCAAAAAAAACACAATCCAGTAAAGTACCACCACGAACAGATTTTGATAGAACTTCGAAAAAAGTGTCAGGAATTTATTTTCGCCTAATAGCATCTAAAAGTCTTTTTAAAATGATGCTTCAGGTCGATTTCGTTGTAGTTTTATGTAAACCTGAATTCAGGAAAAAAACCCGATCACGACCAAATGTTGTTGGATCATCGAGTAAACTTGCCGAAAAAAGTATGAAAATTATTTTGGGAAATACAATGCCCAGGAACTAAAGCATTGTATGGTTTTTTTTGTAATGACCGTCATATTTTGAGAGAATAGGAGGATAATCTGTAGAAAAGAATATCCTAGGGTAAACAGTACGATATGATATCATTTGATCATTGTACACAAGATGAACCTGAACACAAAAATGATGATAGATAATTGGCTGACTACACACGACAAAATTGTTTTATATTGTAGTCTCCAAATTTGTATATGTTAATCTCTTCTCGGGCTAGTTTATGCAAAGAACTACTCGTAATAGCCGTGTTCGTGTGCATTTAAAAAGATTAGAATTGAATACTGTATCCCCTATATAACCATTTCTCATGTCTTTAAGCGGAAACGCCCTTGAGAAGTGGGAATTGAGCTGTTCCGGATTAGGATGGAATTGCTGTAGAGCTTTAGAACTTTAGAACTTTATGCTTGTGAACGATACTCTTCATATCATGGAGCTAAAACGATACTGACGAACGACTGCTTTTCACTACACGTTGTTTTTTTATAAGCAACTCCATTTTCAGGGTCAGGCCTCGAGTTGCTTAGCCATTTTCCAAAATCATGCCTAGAGTTGCTTAAGTAGTTGCTTAGGTATCACTACCTATGAAATACTAAATGATGGTTGGATCTTTGATCTCTTTTAAAACATGAACGATATCAGAGTTAGTGCTTAAAATCACTTGATAGGATTAAATCTACAATTGTACATGCATGTGTTTCTGAACGTACGTACCGTATCCCCTAAATAAAGTAAATGACCGAATCAGCCAATTAATGCCCAGGGCTACACAAGTAGGCACTTGTATCGAGTGTCACAAAAATGAAGACATTCCATTTCCAAACATTACAAAAATGAGACTGACAAAGCCATCCCTCTGAGTTTGCTCGACCATTTCAAAGTACTCACAAAGTGTACCACCAAATTTGATTGTTTACTTCATAAAACGTTGTACATTTGTAAACAAAAGCCCGTCGTTACTGTAAAAGTAGACTCCACTCGCGCGGAAGTGTATGTCTATGACACTTTTACATCTAGGACAGTTATATTGCTTACGTATCCAAGGAGCTGTTGAAACATGTTGATCCTTACCTCATTTATCTGCAGGTTGACATTTTATGAATATGAAAGTCCGCATTTCGAGTTGGATACTATGCTGCAACAAACTAACTATGTCGTGTTTACACATTGTTAGAGGAAAGCAACTTCAACTCCCTGAAGTTTCTACAAGGACCCATTGGGGAAATAAGCAGCTCTTACCAATTGTTCAGCAGTTTTATTTTAACTATGAAAATAAAACTAAAACAATGGACCATGAATTTATGACGTCGACAAAAACTGCAAATTTTCAGACTCTTCCTTCCTCCTTGTCGTCAAAAATAACACGTTCTATGGTTCGATAACGAAATACTACTCCCCCTCTCCATCGATTTGACGTCATAGTTATTGTTTCTAATGCCCGTTACGACAGCACCCTCCACTCATTTGTTCCATTCCTCTATTCAGTAATGTGTACCCAGGCGCCAATTCAACATTTAGTGTACTTCGAAAACTCACTTTGTAAGCGGAAGCGTTCACCAACGGATTGTTCCGAATAGGATATTAACACGGCAGTTAATAGCTTGAGGTAATGATTCTATTGCTTAAACCAACTCTTTCTTACAGCTCATTCGACGAACGGGGATACTATGGACATATATAACGAATACAAAATGCTGCAAAAGTATTGTTGCACAAAAGTATGCTTGCTTTAAAAATGAAGAATGGTACATATCAGTATGAGGGATGAATCCGTTTATAGATTGCATAAAATAAAAGTTTCCCAAATAATAAAAATATTACCAATTTTTCTTACCGTAGGTGTACTTTTAACATACAAGGAAAATGTCTTATTTCACATCTATTTTGCAGATAGTCCACAAAACGCAATTATTTTCAATTCTAAAACGTCTTTTAAACGCAGTATAGGGGCAGAGAAAACGAGTCATGATACTCTTTTAAGTTTTACGGGAGTGTGTTTAGTCCAAACTTTGCTGGAATCGATAGACTACGCAGAGAGAGCGCCAGATACAACATCGCAGCTGCTACGGTAACAACCCTCAACTCTTCATCTGATAACGGGTCTAACGTGGCAACCGGCATTCAAACACACAGCTCTTGAGTCGAACCCCTCAAACGCTCTTCTGTGATACTAAGAAGAAATGAGACGAAATCTTGGGTATTCGGCAATAACATTGCCTTGCCACAATCAGCACGCATTGCCTAAGTATTAGGTACATGGTCAGTATGCTGGACCTATTCAAGTGCTGGGTTAGCAGTATAAATCTGTCGAACTTGCTAAGGCATAAACGGAGGAAGAATCTATTACAGGTAGCTAGGTCAGTCATCATCTTTGTAACACTTTAAAACAATTAATGAAACCAAAGCTGACTTGTACGTTTAAAACATTAGACATACATTGACCCTAGAATATTATTTGCATACAAAAATATCTTTTAGTTTGTCCTGCCATTTGTTTTACAAAAATGTATGCCCCTTCTCTGTTCTCTTTACTCGGTCTTACCGAAGCAAGGCTACAGTTATCGTTAAAATACATGTGTAAGGGAGCACATTCCACTTCTTAGTAACAAGGTTCCATAATGATCAGAAGTGACCTATCGTGGTATTAACTCGTCAAGAATACCTACTAGTCTGCCCGATGCACAATAAAAGGGGTGTTCCATAGATAAACCGAAATAACTATAATACGCATTCTGAAGACATTGCCTGGTGTCTCGAAACTTAAGAAGCAACGCAACCGGAACATCAGAATGAGTGTGACAGTAAACTCAAAGATTAGTTCGAAGCAAGAGGAAACTACATGCACATGCACATGCACCGTGTCAACACCCCAATACGTACTTCTCAATAATCTTCCCTCAAGGCTAAGTTTTCAGATATTTTGCAAATACAAAAAGTGTAAGCAATTTCAATTTCCTCAAATCAACATTTTCGCCTCATTGCTTCAAGCAGTACGCCAGGATAGATGAGTTTCATATGAAACGTTTGATGTTACCAAAAAAGTCTTGCTTTTGTAACGTCTTATTAGGTACTTTAACACATAAGAGTTTTTCTCCAGTAAGAATAAACAAGGACTCAGTTGTTTCGAACCTGCAGTTTTAACTGTGAAGTCCAACTGGATAAACCCCGTCGCGGCTCAATTTGAAAAATTGCTTAGGCTAAGAAATTGGGCGATTAAACAGAAGAAACTAAAAATAGCCGTAGAGCGGAATGATTCTGCTACGAAAGAAGCTGAGAACCCAAGAAATAATACCTTAAGAAACACCATATGGCAACGAAAGCTTCATGTAGCTGCGCAGTGGGATATAATAAAGTTTGTCACTGTTAGAGTTATCAAGCCATCTGAATTTGGCCATTATCGGTAGTACTATTTACAATGGTTCGTTAAAAATAAGAACCATTCATGATTCTCCATATATCTTTGTTCATATATACACTACAGTCGTATGTTGTTACGGAACATAAATTTCGAATGGTAGTTTCCAAGGCTCTGACTGTAAAACTGTATAAGATTCTAGACCTAATCTACTGCTCCTGCACTAACCCGTGCTTTCCATATCCCATAGCCGTAAAGCTGGACTATTTTTCCTTTTCCCTCGTGCAGGAGCTTCTTCCGTTACTACAGTCCTTTTCATTTCTAAATTTAATCCTCTCCTTGTTACGACTGCGTTGATGTAGCTTGCGATTAGGAATGTCGTTTCAAGCACCTAAAAGGCAGAAACAGGGTAAACGTCTCAGACAAATATCTATAGCGATGTCACTACGCTGACTTTGCCATGTCAAAAGCACCTGGTATTCTTAAATGCTGTAGTTGTAATGAAGTTATCACGGGGCCAGAAAGCAAAATGCAAGGCAACTGTTTGACGATCGCTTGGCCTTTCTGACGCGGTCTTGATAAACTTTCAAACCGTGAAACGACGAAAAAAGCAATTAAACACAATTGTCATCATCCCCCATCCTTTACGGTAAGGAAGACATGACGTATTTCTTTAATAAGGTACAAGGTTCGAGATATAAAGCAGACGCCTGGATACGATGAACCGAGCGAGCAAATAATGTAC
>JAAAKM020006971.1:137596058-137614510 GCA_010016025.2 Alatinidae sp. Z8VKAUB7J3 | reverse complement strand
TTTCTTTAATAAGGTACAAGGTTCGAGATATAAAGCAGACGCCTGGATACGATGAACCGAGCGAGCAAATAATGTACAAGAGAAAATGTGGCGCCAGAGTTGGCGAGAGGGTTGCAAATGTGCGGGCGAGAAGAGGTGCATGGACGGGGATGAGAAGGCAACAATTGGGGGGAAAAGCACGCACGACAGAAATTAAGTATCCTGCGACAAGGAGGCAGAGATGCTAGGATGTAGATGACAAAGGTCAGAGGACACAAATGCATGCCTTAGGGTCCCAGTGGATGTAAAGTAATCCTCCCATTAAGCCACCTAACATATCCGTAGAAATGAAAGCACGATAATATTTAAGCACACGAAGTTACTGCACGGTGAAGGATGATATGGCGCACGATTGATAGGTTATGATGCGCTCACTTACATTTCATGTAGAAGATTAAGATCATTTCCATATTACCCTTTTCTCTAAAATACTACTCCAAGATTTACCTTTCTGTCGTGACACCAATAAAACCAAAAACGTACAACACCAGAAATTGGAACTGACACACAGACACTGCCAATTTCTATTTGAAATCATATAAGAAGGAACCTTTATCACGAACTTCTTTCGACTCATTTATAGTAAGATTAACTACAAAGAATCGTTTCAGGTATTCACTATTGGCCCTATTAATATTAGGAAAGTTGTGGGCGGTTGTAAGTGCCTTTTGCAAGGACATTCCCGGTTTTCCGATCAACGGCCCTTGCATCCTCTGTAACAAAACCAAACCACTAGGCTACAGTGGTATCTACTTTGTGAAGATACACCATCAGAAGTGTCACGAAGATACCTACGTGACCGAAACAGTCCAAGAACGACATAAAGTGATCTTTGTCCATGTAGTAACACAGCTGAAACAGGACGACTATGTTTCGATTATTACTCAGGCAGACGGACCGAGCTGATGCCGATTTCGCAAAATGACTACGAAAAAGTAACTAGCATATATCCGCACAGATGAGCACCCTTAAGCGAAAATATTAATAATCACTTGCAGACCCCGTCCCTTCATACACGTGAACATTTTGTACCCTCAGGTAAGTGAATGCATTTTGCAAGTGTTCAAAAGCAGAAAGTTTTCAAATGAAGTGATAGGCGATTGCACAGGTGTCGATGGTTACAAAGTCTCGTGTAGGAGAATCTTCAAAACAAGTGTTTAGTTTCATTTACCATGAGTCCTACGCCATATTCAACTGTTAATACAAAATTGATTGTTTTCTGTCAGCCCAATAAACTGTCAGATGATTGACTTTAAAGCATAAGCACCTAATCTAAATGAATTGGCAGCTGTTAGCTAATAAAGATTATCAAGATCATCTTGGCTGATTCGATGGAAGATTGGAAGATTCTTACCTTTGCATGCGTCATGGCAAACAGACGTCTTTCAGTTTTCTCGGGGTCTTCGCTGTCTTGAACTACAAGCATAAAATCGTCTTTATATCCACCAAATGTTGCTATGGATGTGTATGAAAACTGTGCCCGGATATCCTTCAATAAAGAAATGAGTACATGGTAAAAGCATTGCTGTTGCGACAATCAAAATACCCATTAGTTACAAAGACACAATTTAGACGTAGAGTGGCTGTTCAGCCTTTGGTTCCGGCCCTGCATGTGCTGAGACCATTTTCTAAGTCATATAACAAATTTTTAAGTACCAGGTTCTCGTTTACGTAACGTCTCATATTATCTCGATTCATTAAAAACTCCATACAGTCATGCTGCAGCTCATTTTAGAAACATACACCATACTGAACTGATCTCCGGAAAGCCAACGATCCTCTTCTATGATATAAGCCTCAATCTGTCTGTCTGTCTGTCTGTCTGTCTGTCTGTCTGTCTGCGTGTATGTATGTATGCTGCTATTCTCCTCATAAACCCCTGGGCCAAATGAAACCAATCTTTGTAGACTTGATGATGGAACCCATGGGCAGGCTTTACGTCTGTCGGTATCCCCCTACCTCCTTGGGGTGGACCCGGGGGTATGAATGTATGTTGCTCTTTTTCTCCTAGATTGCTTCACCAAATCCAATCAAACCTGAAAGTCTTGATGTTGCAAGCTGTGGGAAGGTTTGTGGTCGGTAGGTACCACTATACCCTAGGGGTAGACCCGGGGGGTCAGAAACTTTGCAACTTTTTGGCATGCTCCAGGAGACCGAATTGGAAGTCAACGCGTAAAAATAAAAAACTTCTAGCACCCCCAAATAAGGGTTACGTCGGGGGTCCCACGGTCGATCTGGACCACCTCCGGACGCTTCCGGGCTATTTCATCCCAACAGATCCTTTTCATTTGACTTCCAAACGAATTCAGTTTACAGTAAATTAAAGTGTACCTCCAATGGTCAGAAATTTTTTGATATTTTGTTTATTGCACTTAAGTGACATGCCTCCGTCCATTCTCTCTGTCGTATGTTGTCCGTACTCGCCGTAAAAGCCCGTAAAACTCGTTAAAATTGCAGTACTGGGTGCCGACATGATTTGGAAGCACCAGATGAGTCGGGTGGAATGAATCCGTTATTCAGTGCAATATTCAAATGTTGTACCACTTACCAACTTATAAGCATTCTCCCAAATCTTCAACTCTGAATAAGTTCTTCAATAGGAACACGGGCAGAGTAAGTTATTCTTCGATGCCTAAATTTAAGGTGTTACTAATCAACACACCAACAAATATATGCGCCACAACAACGAGTCTGAAATTCCTAAATGTAGGACTAAAAGCAAAAGCAATTGCCTTCTGGAGCGTAAATGTTTAACCTAAGATAGAGTTTACAAAGCACTGGTAACCTTGACTCAGACTTATTCGGGAAAATGTCACGAATTAAAGCAGTGCATATTTCGGAATGGTAAAATAATGATAGAATTTTATTCCTCAAGGCCTCTCTTTTTCAAAGATAGGAATTGACAAGTATTCGTCACATTCTCTACTTTGTCTATATTGAAATTATAATAATGATCTCTACATTGCCAAAATTTGCTTCCACCGGCAGTATTACTTCCTTGACTCAGACTTATTCGAAGAAGCAACACATTACAGCAAAGGTCATTTGGAATTAGGAAGAAAAAAAAATGATAGAATTTATCGCCTGAGGTCGTCCTTTCAACGATGGGAATTTTTAAGTATTCGTGCCATTTTCGTCTTTGTCAATTTCTGAGCATGTCAATGTGCTCTCCATCGCTTTCATTTGCTTCCTACTTCAGTATACGCTACTAAACTGGAAATGCTCGTTAGTCCATAACGACCTTGGTTACGTGGTGGCAACGACATGCTTAATACAGTATATTCTTAATGCCGCTTTAGAAACGTTAACACTATTGGACGTATCACGCAAGATGCCTTAAAGTTTTTTGAAAGATCGAATTAAGCTACAAGTATATTGATCGACGGAAACGTTTTTTTTAAAGTTATAACTCGATTCTATTACAAATACCTTCACCGTCTTGTAGAAAATACTGAGCTGGGTACTTCGTTGCCACCGCGTAACCAAGGCCATTCTAGCCTTTGGTTTAGTAGCGTATTGTTTGCTCGAGTCTAAGTGCTTTTTTCCCCTTTAAGCCCACTCCAAAACTACAATAGTTTATTAATATCTTAAATCATTCAAACTGATATAACCCATTGATCTATCAATTGCCACCTGATTTGGAATTTGAAACCACTGGTCAAATGTACTCGAAAAGTAAGACCGAGTTTTCTGTGCTCAACAGGCATTAAAAGTCCGATGAGATAACGATAGTAACACTTGAAAATTCTTATGCATTCTATCAGTTGAAGACCGCCCTTAACGTGTACTTCAAACACTAAATTCAAAACTCTTAACTCCAAACTATATACTCTATACTCTGAAGGCTACTCCAAAATTTAACTTTACTCATACGATTCATAAGAAGTGTCATTAAGGAGTGGCTTCTGGGTCAGTCACCTGACTAGACCCAGTCTATTTCCGATCACCACTAATACATATAGCCCCTGATTGATTGACGCACCTTGCAAACAGAGTATGAAAACTATATGAAATAACAAAACAATTTTCGTACTTAAAAACGTTTATTGTCTGACACTTCTCAGGGCCATAAATCATCACTGGTGTTAACCAAAAAAGAATGAATTGTAATGGAAACGAGACTATGCTCTTCCTTCGTCTAACACTCCCTAAAATCTATAACTAACCAATGAAATTGTGGCACGACCTAACTCAGGCAACTTCTCCTCTTTACTAACCAATCGCCCTGCACTTCCTCTTTTTATCTCTATTCCTATTGGTTGTTAGAAGATATAAGTAGTTTGTAATGTATTACGAAATTGGAAGATTGTGTGAAAGCTAACTGAGATCTATGATCGCTGTCATAGATCTCAGAAATACATTTATGTGAAAACTAATAAAAGAATTGTTGCTTGTGGAACTTCTTGAAGAGCTGCCTGTGAGTTCCCTCAGGGCTGCTGAGCTAAAGAAGGGTGCTCATTACAGAATGAAACATGAAAAAGGCAAAGAAGAAGGCAATACTGAAACGCGATAAGGCGCAGATGGATGTACCTACATAGTGACGTCAATCAAAACAAATGCCATCTTAAATTTCTCTCGATAGTGTTTAACCACCACATTGGAGTTGTAACGGCGAAGGACAGGGCTAGATTCCTTCTGAGTCCTACGTTTTTACCATTTCACCTTCTCATTTTATATCTACATCATCACACGTCAAATGTTGACAAGAAATATGAACACGTTTCTTGGCTCACAGCGTCCAGCATCGGCTCAACAGCACACTCACTCTCTCCTTTTCTAACAAACGAGCACTTCAATAGAGCCGGGTAAGCTAACAGAGACAACAGAAAAATTGAGCTTCATCTTTAGCAAGGGGGCTGGGTGGTGACAACAACCAAATGAAATAACATCCCAAATTTCTCTGTTTTAGTAGTATAGGACTATGGTGTAATGGCCACCACATGGGAGCTGCAACGATGGAGGACGGGTTCGATTCCCCATGGTCCTACGTTTTCACCATTAAGCTTCCCATGTCGCCATCAACACATGCTATATGGTAAACTCAAACGTGAATACGCTCTTCAACTTAAAGCGCTCAGCATCGGTTCGGCAACACACACATTCTTTCTCTTTCTCTCGCTCTACAACACACGTCACCCACTTCCTTGGCTCAAAATAAATTAGAATGGAAAAGAAGAACAAGGCATGCCCCGACGAGTGCGGGACAAAGGCCGCCCAAATGAGCAAATGAGCAAGTTATTTTAAACAGTTTCTGAATATTCGCATTGCTCGAATTAGTCAAACTTGACATACCACGTTAAGAAAATCCTACGACAACCACTCTTATTTGAGGGCATAAGGGGTTGGTTCTTTTCACTCCTTGTTCTTAAAGCAAGGTAAGTTTACCTCACCCTCCAATTTTTGACACTCTTGCTGTCTTTGAGTTTCATCTTAGGAATAATAAGACGTCGTATAAAGAAGCAAAAAGAGTTTAAAATTGTTTCCAAAATGGTTTAACATCATGTTGCGGTTAATTACTATAAGAGCGCACTTTTCGCGAAATTTTCGGTATTCGCCAAAATCCTTAGCAATCATTTTGCAGTTATTCGTTGAAACCAATCTAAACTGAAGTAATCAAAATAGCACTAAATTTGTAGATAATAGGGTTTGACCGGTTCAATCACAATATTCTGAAGTCAGAAATCCTTTAAAAGTTTCCAATTATCAGTGAGACAAGTGAAGCAACTCAGCTCCGAAGTGGTATTAAAGCATAAAATTTGCGTTGAAAGTGTGAAATAGACAAATATGAAAAGTCATAAAATCACACGACCAGATTACAGTAATCAAAACGATTGGATAAACTGATAACTGGAGAATAACAAGGGCGGGGGAGACCACTCCTGTTGCGACTGAGAAGTGCTTAAAGTTCTTGATACACCATTCTGTGAATCAGAAAAGAGCAGAAAACGGTTTGTGCATGTTCGTTTAACTTGCCTCGCAAGGCGGACAAAAGAAACGTGACTTTCCTCGTAATTGAATAAACTGATAATTGAAGAGTAACGAGGGCGGAGTACACCATCCCGGTCGCCACCAAAAAGGGTTTAGGTTCTTGATACTTTATACTGTGAGTCAGAAAAGAGCACCAAATTCAAAACGGTTCGAACACGTTCGTTTAACATGCGTCGCAAGTTGAAAATAGTGAAGTGCATTTCCTCGTATCTTCTATTCAATGCTAAAAGTGTCAGCGTCCCGCCAGTAATCAGAACGATCGGACAAACTGATCAGTTACACGCAGTAAACAGGACATGAAATGTTTCATACTTACCATCGTATTTTTAAGACAGCCAGCGGGAATACATGAGCTTCAGCCATTTCTTCTCAATGATAAGACATGTATAAACCAAGACATGAAATGTTTCACATATACCACTTTATTTTTAAGACAGCCAGCGGGAGTAGAAGTGCTTCAGCTATTCTTTCTCATTGAAAAGACAGAAACAGGGGATAATTCCACCTTGGTTCATCCCCTAATTTACCTGTTGTGAAATACTTTTGGAAGTAATCTTGAGGTTGTCGTGGTAACGGCCACGCAAACGTGTTGATCTTTAATAGTATTCTGATGTTGTTTATGTATAGAAAAGTAAATAAGGCAGCCTAAGGGTACGTAACGTTTGATTGTACACAGCCACGTGTTCGGCAAATGTAGAAGCTTGAAAAATTGGTTAGTGGTACAAAAAATCAGATGGATGTCGATGTCCACCGTTGGATGACAGGAAGCAAATGTGATCACCAGAGAAGTAGAGTATGTACACATCTGAGGTCACTTGGTAGAGCACAGTTGCGACTGAGTGGGACACGGATTTTATCGCCGATGGTGACATATTTTCTATTTCTCTACCGTCTTTTCTTTGCTATATTTTGTGTACGGTATTTGGTTGCGGGGTTACCATTTTGATGCAGTTTAAATTGATATTCCACGATAGCGTTTTTTGTGACGTCATCACTTTAGCACTCTGATACTATTAGTAAAATGGTTGCTTTTCTCAACGGCTTTTATGTGTGAATATTGCGTCAAGTAACGGATTCATTCTGCTCAAAGTTTTCGCCATACACTGATCAAAGCATCTCAGTATCTCAGCTTCCAGTAGGATCCATATTGTTCCCCTCGATTTCAAGATTAGACTGTCAATGCCGATCAACGACATAACTAAAGACTGATAATGCTCATCTATGTCAAGTACAAACTTAACTTTTCAGTCAAAAGCGATCATAAGGAATAATGCATCTTTGCAATGAATGAAAATGTTCGAATCCAAGTTTTACAATTTCCTGGGTTTGTCAATAGCTGCAATGATCGAGTAATTTTCAGAACCTTTTTCCCGCGTAAAAACCTCTATCTCCTCTTACCTATCTCATTGCAAATTTAAATGATATAATCTACATATTAAAAGGAGTAATGTCATGGTATTCTTGCTATGAGCATTTTGTACTATTTTCTAAAACCTGAAATCTCCGATTCCGCATACAACGTTCCGCTTTTGCTATCCTGCCGAGAATCAAAACCCCACACACTTTCGAAAGGGAAACACGAACGCATGTAGAAACTAAGAATCGTACTGCTATTGGTCAAAACCGAAAGTCATGCTGAGGATACATTACTTTCGATTAAAATATATGAATTATCCAAAAGAGTAATTACGGAGAGTCATCGAGATGCTGGACCTTTTGAGCGCGATGATGCCACTCTAAAGAAGGAATTGCCCGTGAGTTAAAGATCGCCTTCGCATCGCAACCTGATATTTCGAACTTCAAAGATGAAGACTTCTCTAAAAGATCTAATCTATGAAATTCTTCAGAATGAACTCGCAAACATCAAGTGCACTAGAGACATTCGTTGCCACAGGGTTACCCTCTAAAATACCACAACCCAGCAAGTAATCCACCTGAGTTCTTTAACTGACGCTGAACACAGCGGACGCACCCAAATGTACTTAAGTACGACAACGAAGTGTACAGTATTAACCCAGCCAGTATCCGCATAGTTTCGACTCCCTCGGTATTGTCGTCCTCTTCCATGGGTTTTCGATCCCCTTATATGTGTTATTTTCTGTCCCATGTATATCGGACATAATACGTTCATTGTATTTCGTGACGTCTTGGCATTTGGTAACAGTGCTCGTTCGAATGATAGGATTGAGATTCTTTGTATATCGGTGACGTTATTGCTTGATTGCATCACCCTGGTAAGTGTTTGTTTACATCACGACATTCGGGGTGTCGTAAGTTGTTTCTGTAATTGTTAACTTTAATCATCTTGTAACGGGAGACGTCGCTGCCGGAGCTTGGTGGAGCAACTCTTCATTCAGTATACAGTATCTTCAGTCTTTTCAATCTATTCGGAGGAACTGTGACTACTCTTAGAGTCTCTCAGTCAGTCTCTCTTTTACAAACTTATTAAGATCTATATATACAACCGATTGACCAATCACAACGCAAATACTAAAATACGATATTATTGGTTTACAAGAATCAAGGAGTGGCTAGACTTAGCGTGTTAGTCGTTTATTGGTTGTTAGTAAGAGGACATAAGATAAGTATCAAAGTTGAAACTCGAACTGGATCACTCACAATATTCCAGTTCTGTGCACCTGACAGTAGTTATAGTGGTAGCATTGTTGATATGTTCTATGATAGCCTCCAAGATGAAATAAAAAGATACCAGCAAAGAGTAGTCACACAATATTGGGAGACTTTAATGCCAAAGTAGAAAAAAAAGCTACCTCAATTGGCCATCTGTGGCTGGGAAGTTTGGCATTGGAATAAGAAATGTGCAAGGAAATAGACTGTTACAATTGTGTGCAATCAATAATTTATCACTCCTAAATACCTTGTACAAGAAAGTCTCAGTTAGTGATATGGATTTGGATTTCACCTGATGGCAATACTCGCAACCAAATTGATTATATCATAATACAAAAGGAAAACTTAAAGTCAATAAAAAATTGCCGCGCTTATAATTCTGCTGACATCTACTCTGACCATTCCGTATTAATATTTAAATTTATACTACCTTCTAAACAAAAAAAGCCACAAAGAAAACCAGGTCAAACAATTCAATGTTGAAAAGTTGAACAAAAAAGAGTATGCAGACACTTTTATAAAAGCAATCGGAGAAGATTCGAGGCGCTGCTAAATGTAAATTAACATTAAACAGTTATACAATAGTTTCAAAACTATCACAAACGATGTCACTAAAGAAGTGCTAAGTTTTCGAAGAAGTAAAGCTGTAGAGGGCATGTGTAAAGAAGAAGCAGATCTATGTTCAAAAAGACGAAAAGCTCGAAAGCAAATGCTGGTATATCGCATAAACGAAAACTGAGAAACCTACCACTAAACCCAAAAGTTAATAGACGGGTAAGAAATGCAAAAAACACAAACGTTAAAACAGAAGGTTTCTTAGTTAGAGGAGCAATTTAAAAAGAACGATAGCCATTTTTGCAAAATTTTTGCAGCCAAATGCACTCTTTATGATAAAAGTCAGACATTTACCGGTTCCTATCTTAATGATGTCCAAATCCCTCTCGTCTTAGTTAAAAAATTGTCCTGATGGTACTTTAGCCATTGTAGGAGAAAATGGTTGTAAAGTAATGTCACAGATTCTTTCAAAACATTTCAATTGTTTTAGCGAGTTATGTTTCACTTTCAGTTGTAAAGGAACAGCTATCATTTCTGCTTTTATAAACTTTGGTAAACTGTCTCTGCACGGTGATAACGGCAGAGAACTTTTACCCATAGTAAGCAAAGGTTTTGAGTCTATTACCAACGTTTCCCTTGCTGAACATCTTTAACCTCCTGGCTTTTTGTCTAAGCATCGAAATGGCTCTTGTTCTTCAAGGTACTCTACTGAACTCCTTTTCTCTATCATCAAACGTACGCAATGTGCTCTTAACGTGAGAAGCAAGGGGATATAGCTCTACGCGTTTTGAAAGCTTATAATAAAATTTGGTAACCTGGTCTAAATGTAAAGTTACACGTATATGGTTGGCCAGGTAATATCATGTCTATATAATGATCTTGCTTATGCGGTTGGAATTATTTTTGTATTGGATCGCCACTGTTCCAATCGTCACTCTTTTGATACATGTGTTCCTCGAGGTTCTGTTCTTCTGTTCTAGCAACTGCCGCGAAATCCACGTTCTTCCATTGCTCGCAATAAATGACATTTTACTCCTTGAGAGGTGTAGGGTATGGCAAATTGTAGTTTTGCTCTTTAAGAAGTTTTGTTGGAAATTCTATATCCAATCTATCGTAAAGCCAGTTCCCACAAAATTTGGCTCTTTCTATCAAAAAGTATCTCTCATGGGAAATTATTTTTTACCTGTAAAAATATCTGAACCAACTGTGAGTGGAGTACTGTTATCCTTCTGATCTATAGTCCCTATCTTTCATCCGAATTTTTGAAATAGAATTCAAAGTCAAGTTGGTTGGCCCTAAACTTTATGAAGCACTTAAAAATCTTTGGCATCGAATGGCTGTGGCGTCTATGTCCATTCTGTAGCAATATTCTCAGAACTAATGCATCCTGGAGCTTTCTTGTATCATTCGTAAAGATTGGTCATTGCGTTACAGGTGTTTGAATGACAGTTTGCTCGTTCACTGTCAATGGTTTGTCTAACTCCAAGAGGTTCTTTCTAAGCATTGTAACTCTCCTTGGAGTCTCATTCTTCCTCATGGCTGCAAGTGTGACTACAGCTTCAATCACTTCAAAGATTTTAGTATAGCCTATAGGTTTTGTGCAGTTAGGACTTCAAATTTACCTACGTGCCTTACGTGACTTTCTTTCTGTAACTTATAACCGTTCAATGGTAATTTTTCAATGGCAGTGGAGCACTAAAGAAAGCAATTTCGTTTTAAAAAATTGGGTATATCACAAAAGTACCACCAAGAAAAGAATTTTATATCTCCTCAATGACAAAATTTGTCAAAATTTATTTAATAAATTGGGAAATTGCTGAGAAGTACTTACGTTCTGTTTTACACAACGCTTTCAAAGTACCACGTAACACGTAATTTTTAAGGGGTCTTTACCAATGAAGGATTGTCATCCGACCCGTCATGCTGTCCGTCGTAAGATGTAAAATTTAAGGTATCTTGACCTAATCATATAAAATATGTCAACACTGCAGCGTATGGTCGAGTAGAATAGATGCTTGCTAAGAAAACCAGCGACAGTAAATGAATCCTAGCTCTGGGAAGTTTCGATAACATCTTTTCATCAAACTTACGAAGTCCCTCCTGTCCATAGGATGGAGCTGTAGAAACAGAAACTGAAAAGGACTTTCGGATGGATAGTATTTGCGTCTGGATAGACTTGCATTTTTACAGTAAAGTAGAGTTATGCGTAAAAGATGAATAAAAGAACGTAAAAATTACTGTGCAAGGAAGTATTCTTTGCTAATCTACTTCCATTCAGGTTGCCAAGAAGGCTACTCAGTAATCATAATAGATGGAAGACTCAATCGGCATCACGGAAGCAGTATCACATTCGTTGCAACAAGACCCGGTGAAGATTCGGCAAAGGTTATGATGATTTAGAAAGTACCCGCAAGGGACAAACAGCCTGTTGTCTGGTCAATAAGTAAAACATTTAATATCATTTGAAACGAGGATTTGAAGTATCAATATTGAAATAGAAAATATAGCACCACTGGGGTTCTCTCTACTCAATGATACTCTGTACCTTTCAATGAGCTTTGGACAGCATGACAGGTCGGATGACGGTCCTTCATCGATAAAAGAAAATGCCATAGAAAGACAGGTCTCTTCGTTGGGCTTGATGTCGATGTCCACCGATGGATGGATGAGTGGCAGCTCATTGTGGCGACTAGAAAATAGAGTATGTTAACATCGGTGATCACCTAGCTCAGCTGGTAGAGCACACGCAGAGAAAGCGTTAGTCACGATTTCGGGCCCCGGTGGCGACCTCCGATTCTCAAGTTTTTGTTTAAAACTGGCATTTCAAATCCTATCTCCTCGATTATACTTAAATATAGTTTGCGAAAGTATTTTGTTACGAAACGCATAGTCTCAAGGTCCCCTAAAGAGATTCTGTTTCAAAGCTACCCGTCATTAAGTATGAGATTCCTTGGTGTTCATCTAAATTCCCCGCTAAACGTAAGCGCTACACATAAAAGCAAATCATGTCGAATAGTAAGGGTGTCAGATACAGCTCTTAGTTCAATTTTTCAATACCAAAAGGTATGAATGTAATTCCTTGACATGGAATGGGTCTATTAATAATTTCCAATTGACATAAAATGAAAAAATTTGTCCAGTGTTATACCGCCCTATTAAATTTATTATTTTCTGAATGGAAATGAGTCTCGTTTAGACCAACAGTGTTGCAACATAGCCCCAATTAATCCTTGATGCTGCTCTGAAAAATTAGTACCTTTGTTAAGTTTTGCTTCCAAATGTAGATTTAAAATACATTTCAAGGAGATTGAATGTAGAACAGAATTCTTGCCCTATTCGTATTCCTTGAGATGAGTTCTTCGTCGCCCGACAGCATCTGGAATGGTTAGGAAAGCAAGATTACTATTTTCATGCTCGAAAAGGTCTATATCATCAGGGCAAAGATAGTGCGTGGGGCAAGATGTGGTTAAGTTCGGGCCCGTATGCTTAAGCGAGGCATCATTAAAAACATTCGCTATAGTTAAGAAACCACCAGGTTTAAACAATTCTCATCTCGAAGGACTGAAGGAACTACATTTACATCTAGTTAAGCCATAGACTATTATAAGTTATCAATCGAAGTTTTACGGTAAGCTTACATTTGAAAGGAACTCTTGTACTGTAAAAGCAACAGTTAATTATTGATATCAATTGCTTGAATTCATCTACAAATGTGTAATTTATAAAAGGGTGTCTGCATCTTATTGAGCACAAGAAGAAACTGCTCCCAAATATTAACATACTGCCTAAACGTAAGAGACATTATGTTTTTATGTTATCATTATATTTCACTCACACAGTGCGAACACACCAGTTTTTAACAGAATAAAATAAATTTCTAAGCCTTGTGATCCTGAGGGGTCGTGCTCTGCCAACTGCAGATGGCTCTAAATCGATTCTTTATTGTACAACTTTAAATAACTCTCCTAGATTTATATGCGATTTTCAACAGTAACATTAAACTTAAATTTGTAAGGTTCATAATTGTTCGGAATGTAACTAATATATATTTGCTATATACACTTATTACATATCTTAAATGATACTGAACCAAAATTGGTCACTAAAATATTGTTCATCAATTCTATACAGGTTAAATTGTTGGCAATTTCAACCGTTTGATCTAAATTGCAGATACTATCTTGGGTGGATGAACTTTATTATAAAGAGTATAAAGAGGTGAGCCTTACTTTGATAAGAAGTGAAGTATGAGTCTCAACATGATTCTTACAATACCCTTGAATTTTTCTTCTTGGGTCACTCAATGATCAGGGTCATACCAATGGTAAAATCATTAAAGGTGCCAGAAACCATTGGCGTTAAGGTTTAGTATGCTGTTGTACCCCTTATTTGCTCCTGAAGAAAGTTGACCTGGAAGAAAATTTGAGACGTTTAGTATCCGCATTACAAGTGAAACATCGTGGTGAAAGAAATTGTTTTCAATGCTACTCCCATGCTTCATTTTGTGGTCAGTCGCTTTCCATGTAAAGCAGTACTGGAGGACTCATAAAGCAAGCCTATTGAGCAACTACATAAAATCCTTTAGTTTACTGTTTAGATTTTACTACTTATGTGCCATAACCTTCCTGTTTCTTGCCACATTGCTAATGTCTTTGGAGGTCGAATGTATCAACACTTATCTAGGGAGCAAATAAACATCAAGTAACTGCAAAAGCCATCCGTAACTTGCAAACATAGTTTAGCATTTACATTTTGGTTTTCTTGTTTTGTGCTTAGAGTTGGAAGGGGGTACAAAGGAAGGGGAACAGTAAAGAGCCTCTTTAGCTGGGTTATGTCCTTCATTTATGCTTCAAAGCAAATCGTCTTGATCGTGTCATAAAGGAGACCTACCAAGTTAACGACCGTGTGTCAGTATAAGAATGGTATGGTTATAATCCTGGAAAAGTCTTAATGCTTCTAGTAAACCGTACAGGTATCAAGAAATTTGGGACCGTAGGTAGTGCCATTTGCTGACATTTTCGGCAGGACTGCATACCTTTGGCGTAACTAAAGGACCTCAGCTGTATGCATTTAGCTCAGGTCTATTCCTAAATCTTTATGATTTTGTGGATTAGCACACGCCCCACGTCTTTTCGCCAAGTCAAATACCTACTGACCACTGACCACTGACCACTGACCTACTGACCACAGTCTTAACACCATGACTTACGGGGGGTGGTAATTACGCAGTGAAGTCTTGGACGTTGATATTAAGGAAGGGATGTAAATGCTTCTCACGTTCGGAGGAGACTAGGTACGGTTTCATCTTCCTCCCTATGCCTTATGGGAGGCTTTCGGAGAGATGTTCCTAGGAACGTGTATCTAGGGGGTTGGCGGTAGAAATGTTGAGGTATCCAGGGTAAACGTTTATAACCTTTAAGGAAATAAATTGGCTGCCAACAAAGGAAAGGGTCGAGCAGTGTATTGCAACAACCGTATTCAAATTCTTTATCGGCGCCCTCGACATCGCTCTGTGGGACCTCGCTGGCAAGCACTACAACGCGTCCGTTGCCGAATTGCTGGGCGGCTATCGCGACCGGCTGCCGGCCTATGCCAGCACGATCCACGGCGACCGTCACCCGAAGGGGCTGTCCAGCCCGGAGGCCTATGCGGACTTCGCGGAACGCTGCTACGCGCTGGGCTACCGGGCCTACAAGATGCATGGCTGGTCCGGCGACGTGGCGGAAGAATCCGAGATGATCCGGGCGGTCGCCAAGCGGGTCGGCGGCAAGATGGCGATCATGTACGACGCGTCGGGCCACCCCAAGACGCTGGCCGACGCCATCCTGATCGGCAAGGTCTGTGACGAGTGCGACCTCTATTGGCTTGAGGACCCCTATTCCGACGGCGGCATCTCGATCCACGGGCACCAGATGCTGAAGAAAAATATCAAGACACCGATATTGATCACTGAATTCGTTCGCAATTTAGAGACGACAACGGACATCATGGTCGCCGGCGCCAGCGATTTCGGACGGGCCGATCCGGACTATGATGGTGGGTTGACCGGCTGTCACAAGGTCGCCGTCGCGGCCGAAGGTTTGGGCATGGATGTGGAAATACACTCTTGCGGTCCGGCCATGCGGCATCTGATGGCGGCCTGCCGCAACGCGAATTACTACGAAGTCAATCTGGTCCATCCGGATTGCCCGAATGCCTGGTCCCTGCCCTTCTATACCGGCGACTATTCCGACCAGCTCGACTGCGTCGACGCGGATGGTTGCGTTGGCGTACCGGAGGGGCCCGGTTTCGGGGTCGGCTACGACTGGGACGCGATCCAACGTGCCAGCCTGGAAACAACGGTCATCGAATAGGAAACAACGTCATGGCGGATAATCTCGGTCTCGACCCGGCGCGGATCGAACGGCTGCGCAGCCCGGAGCGGCTCGAATACTTCCACCCCGACCGGATCTGGGAAGTGCTGCAACCCGCAGCCGACTGCACCCTGATCGATATCGGCGCCGGCGTGGGGTTCCTCACCTTGCCGTTTGCCGAACGCTATCCGCAGGCCAAGGTTTATGGCGCAGACATTCTGGAAGGGATGATCGCGCTACTCCGCGAGGACGCCGCAGCGCGCGGCCTCGGGAATCTGGAAGGCACCGTGATGCAGCCAAATTCCGTCGATCTGCCCGACGGGTGCGCCGACTTCGTCATCATGGGCCAACTGCACCACGAGCTCGATGAACCCGAACCGCTCATGGCCGAATGCAAGCGTCTGCTGAAAGCGGGCGGGACCGTGGCGATTGTCGATTGGGCCGACGACGATAACGGTAAGAGTCCGGCCAAAGGCCGTCGTGTCCCTGTCGCGACCATGCGCAGCCACCTGGAGGGCGCCGGCTTCACCGGCGTCGAGACGCACGACGTCTACGAGTTTCACACCTTTATGACGGGCATCGCGTAGCGCGTCGGGCTAAACCGCCAGCCGAAACAATTCCAGCTAGGATATCAAAGACTTCAATATACCGATAAGCTCGTCGGCGGCGGGCCGTTCGCCAATATCGCCGAAATGCCGGTCGATCTGCGGTCCGTAGATCGCCCACATCTGCTTACGAATGCGCAAGCCCTTCGGCGTGATCCGCAGGATCTTGCCGCGGCCATCTGCCTCGACGGCATGTTCTTCCACCAAACCTTCGTCCACAATCCGGCGCAGCATGCGCGACAGGTTCGATTGCTCGAACAGCAACCCTTTTTCGAGCTCGAAAGGCCGCACGCCATCTTCCGAACGTTCGAGCTCCCAAAGCACATCGTACCAGCGCAGCGGCGGCAGTCCCGCCTCTTTGAGCGCCTTCTCCATGTCACGATGAACCGACCGGAAGGCGAGGTTGAAAGCGACCCAGAAAGCTGTCTTCTGCGTCGTGTGCTCTCTCATCGTCAGCGCGTTCGACGTGGTTTTCATGGGTCTTCGCAATTCTGGTTGTGTCGGGGTAAACTTTGAATTAGATGTATTTTCATGTAAATTAGAATTTCGCTGAACATACAGGGACGAAACATACCTGAGCCGTTGGGGGGCCAACGAAAATCATCTGACCCGAATGTCGGATGTGCAACAGAACAGTTTCGAACACAAATCTTGGAAAGAGGCGAATATGACACCGACCTTATCAGCGTTGAAAGGGGTTGCCTTCGGCACCGTCTTGCTCGCAGCCGGCGTTGCGCAAGCGGCCGATACCTTCAAATTCGACAAGGGGCACACGGAGGTGCGCTTCGAATGGAACCATGTCGGGCTATCCACTCAATCGGGTGAATTCCGCGACGTCGACGGTAGCCTCGTCTTCGACAAGGCGAAGCTGGCCAACAGCAAGCTCGACGTCACGATCAAGGCCGAAAGCGTCGATACGGGGGTCGACCGACTCGACGCGCATCTGAAAAACGAGGATTTCTTCAACGTCACGAAGCACCCGGTGATCACCTTCAAGAGCACCGGCGTCAAGCAGACGGCGGTCGATCGCGGCCAGGTGACGGGCGACCTGACCATGAACGGCGTGACCAAATCCGTCACCATGGATGTCGCATTGCTGTACGAAGGCGTGCACCCGTTGGCGCCCTATATCAAGGCCTATGCCGGTGCGCCTTACGTTGCCTTCTCCGGCCGCGCCAGCGTCCTGCGGTCCGACTTCAAGCTCGGCAAGTTCGCGCCGCTGACCTCAGACAAGATCGACATCATCATCGAAACCGAGATGCGCCGGGCGGAGTAGCGGACGCGATCCACCACTTCGTTACCCGTTCCAGCCATGACGTTGATGAATGACGAGCGGCGCTACGGCGCCGTCGCGAAAACTCTCCATTGGGTCGCGGCGGCGCTGTTCGTTGTCCTATTCGTCCTGGGCTGGTCCATGACCGAGCTACCGCTCGGCACCGAAAAGTTCGAGCGCTACAATTTGCATAAATCAATCGGCGTCACGGTCCTGTTGCTGATGGCGTGTCGTCTAGCCTGGCGTGCCGTCTCGCCACCACCGCCTTTGCCGGGCGACATGTCGGCACCGATGCGTCGAATGGCGAAGCTGGGGCATGCGGCGCTCTACCTGATGGTCTTCGTGCAAGTCGGCGTCGGCCTGATCCATTCCTGGTCGGCGAACTTTCCGGTCATCGTTTTCGGACAGTTCACCCTGCCGAGCCTGACCGAACCGAGCGAGCTGCTGAAGGAAATCCTCGACGCGGTTCACTATTGGGGCAGTTGGCTCCTCCTGCTCTTGATCATCGGGCATATCGGGGCGGCGCTGTACCACCACTTCGTCCGCAAGGACACGGTCCTCAAACGCATGCTCCCCTGGGGACAAGTATGACAATGCGCTTTACCGCCCCTCTCCTGATTTTGCTAGTCACGCTCACCAGTTCAGCTCACGCGGCCACAGTCTGGACGGTCGAGGCAGGCAGCCGTCTCGGCTTCATCGCCACGCAGGGCGGTGCGCCGGTCGAGGGCGTCTTCGAAAAATTTGCGGCTAAAATCGACTTTGCCCCGGACGACCTCGCGAACAGCAAGGTTTCGGTCGAGATCGAGATCGCCAGCGTCAACAGCAAGAGCAAGGACCGTGACGCGGCAATTATCAGCCCCGGACTGTTCGACGTCTCCAAATGGCCCAAGGCGACATTCGAGACAAAGTCCTTCCGCAAAATCGGCGATGGCCGTTACGAGGTCGATGCCATGCTCACCATGCGCGGTGTGGCGCGTGCGGTTGTCTTGCCTTTCAACCTCACGATCA
>JAAAKM020006971.1:137572838-137596048 GCA_010016025.2 Alatinidae sp. Z8VKAUB7J3 | reverse complement strand
GCGATGGAAAGGCCCACGCCAAAGGAGAGTTGAAAGTCGAACGTCTCGACTTCGGAATCGGTCAGGGTCCATGGAAGGACACGTCCGTGGTCGGCAACACGGTCACGATCTTCATCGACCTGCGCGCCAAACGATAACGATGCTCACTGGGCCTCGTTGGCCGGCAGGAATTCACCGTCGCAACCAGTGTACGACGCGTGCTCGGGCGAGGTCGGGTAGCGGCGGCACACCTGCGGCCGCACTTCGTAAATGCGACAGTAATATTCCGCCCGGCCCCGGCGTTTGCGCACGAAGGCGCAGCGCGCGGTGTCGCGGCCGGTCACGACCTTGCGCGTCAGGCTGCCCCGCCGCGCGCCAGGCTCACCGTCTCAGGCGACGTATTTCAGCACGTGCGGCGCCTGCGCTTCCCAGCGCGCGATATCCGCCTCGACCACCGGCAACTGCCCGGCCCCTTCCAAACAGCACTTGCCGCACGCCGTGCAGCGGAATTCCAATGTCGGATCGGTCATAGCGTCCCTACGAAGGCGATACACGATGACCACAAGCTATAGGGAGGTTTTCCTTCCGGAATCTTAACCTGGGCGTCTTACTTCACCGAGCGCGGCGTCCACTTCTTCCATTCGCGGCCGTCGTCGGAGCGGATCACCGTTTTCGGCTGTTGTTTGCGTTGGGTGGCGAAGTAGTCGGCGATGTCCTCGAATGGAATTTCCGTATCTTCGCCCATATTCAGGGCCAGATCGTAGATCCGGTGTGCGCGCACCATCTTCGACAGATGGTCGGTTGAGTGATGCCCGAACCGGCTCCACAAACGCTCCAGGAAATCCACGACCTCTGGCGGCGGCACCGCATCCGGCATCTCCGGCCGTCCCAGTTCGAAGGCACGATAGACGTTCGGTTCAACCGGCCCGACATCCTTCGCTACGAAGGTCGCGGGCATCAGCTTGCGGCCGTGATAGGTCGCCGCATAGTGCCCCTGCGCCAGCCACAGCAGCCGTTGCAGCTTCTGCGCCTGAAGATAGCTGTTGTCGAAGCGCGCTTTTTCGACAAACCAAAGCGCTACGTCGAAACAAGATTCCGTCGCCGCCGATGGCATGATCGTCCGAATGCTCCCCTTGTTTGCCCTGGGGAGAATATTACCTTAGAACGCCACAATTCGTTAACAGGGTGTGCGGACGGCGAAGCCGGATCAACACACCGGAATTCAAGGGTGGAGCAACGCCATGGAGATGTCAGGCGAACATATCATCTCGGCCCCGCGGCAGGCGGTATGGGATGCGCTGAACGATCCGGAAGTGCTGAAAGCGTGCATTCCCGGCTGCGAAACGCTGGAAAAGACTTCCGACACAGAGATGACCGCGACGGTCACCGCGAAGGTCGGGCCTGTGAAAGCGAAATTCAACGGCTCGGTCACCCTGAGCGATATCGACGCCCCGAACGGCTACCGTATCTCCGGCGAAGGCAAGGGCGGCGCTGCTGGATTCGCCAAGGGTGGTGCCCAAGTCGCGCTCACCGATTCGGACGAGGGCGGCACCGTACTGCAATACACGGTGGATGCGACGGTCGGCGGCAAGCTGGCCCAGATCGGGTCCCGTCTGATCGACGCGTCGGCGAAGAAACTGTCCGGAGAGTTCTTCGACGCATTTGCCGCGCATGTCGCTGTGGAGACGGAAGAAGAGGCGCCTTCGGAGGCTGAACCCGAATCCGAGGCGGCACCGGAACCGGCGGCGCCAGCCACACCGGCCCGCCCCGAACGCGATCCGTACGGTCGGCGGTGGAAGGGGTACAGTCCGATGACCTGGATCAGCGGTACGGTCTGCCTGGTCCTGATTCTCATCGCCATCGTCAAAGTGATCACGACGCCCTAGCGCGGGCACCAAGATTCCTTGACCTGACCGCCGCACGAAAGCAAACTCCTCGCGTGGGTGGCGGTGCTGCCGCTAGACCCGCAGGGACAAGCCAATGAACCTCGATCGGCAACCGACCGGTCGAGCCAGGGAGGGTTAGGAATGCCTGTCACCGTATCCATGACGGTGAACGGCAAGGCGGTATCGGGGGACGTCGAGCCCCGCACCTTGCTCGTTCAATTCATCCGCGAAAACCTCAGACTGACGGGGACCCATGTCGGCTGCGACACCAGCCAATGTGGCGCCTGCGTTGTCCATATCAACGGGACGTCGGTGAAAAGCTGTACGCAGCTCGCGGTGCAATGCGAAGGCGCGGAGGTCAATACGATCGAGGACCTCGCGACCGACGGCGAACTGCACCCGATGCAGGAAGCCTTCCGCCAGAACCACGGACTGCAATGCGGTTTCTGTACGCCGGGCATGGTGATGAGCACCAACTTGGATTGTTTGAGATGGGCTAAAAAGGAAAATAGTGTAGTTACTAACAGGTGCAGCATGTTGCGCTGCTGTATTTTATAAAAAGGATGTAAAGAAATTTATTACAAACATCGTTATTTACATAAAATATTTGCTAAAAACCGTACACAATGAGCTTATACTTCAAGAGAAACTACGGTAACTGCATTGCTTGAAAGTACATGAAAATAATACGTCTTTTAATGGGAAGGACCTAACACGTTTCTAGAAATTGTACAATGCTATTAAATTAAAGACCATCGAGGTATATTTGACGCTCCAGATTAAAGAAAAGGCTAAGGGCTGCGTCCAAACGTCGTTTGTCATATTCAACCAGTATCCTCAAATACTTCCTAACATAGGAAAAAACCCTAAAATTAATTGTTTACCGCAATTTACCCCAAGGCAACGACTCTTTAAAAGATTTCATCAAGAATACACTTTTCGTAATCCTATTAACCAAGCTTAGCACAATGTAGCTCGATCCGAAATTTTAAGTGATCTATTCCAACAGAAATTCGAACCCAGGTCCCAAACACGCACAGCTTGTTTTTCCACTAACTCAACTATGATGACGCAAAAACAAATACCCCTTTCTTCTCTAATCACAATATTAACAATCTTTTACCAACGGATACCATCATCCAGCTAAACGTAGTTTAGAAAACTGCGTTACTGACAACTGTCACTTAACTCTGGAATCGGAGCTCTCCAGGTGAATAAGTAATTTGCAGAATAATTTTCACACTTTTCGATTAGATCCCGTCGTACGGGTCAACAAGAATGATTATCATACTTGAACCCGCGGTAATTCATAACTCTTGACGCTCTCGGATTCGATTGCTTGCCATAGCTCTGAAATATATATCGAAAAGTCCCATACAAAAATGTTTAAACCCTACGCAATCATACGAACACACTCTCACTGATAACGTACCTTGCTTGATCGTGTGGCATGGACATTAAGGCATCTATCAGCGTGTGGATAATAGAAAAACTTGTAGTGATCACTCTTTTGTAGTTCAATTTCTAGTAAATCTAAAGTCTGAAGAGGGGAAATAATACAACATAAAACACTATCATATCACACATGAAACTTCATAACAAATATATTGTGTGACAGAAATCCTGAACGCACTTGTCATTGCGAAACTGACGCTGCTAACCGAGTACTAAAGTGTGACGTCACGATTTCATGAATATCAGAAATATGATAATTTTTTGGACTCATTGCTTTCTTCTTGTTGACATACATAACCTGTCAAAATTTGACAATGATACCTTGAGCAATCAATGAGATACACCCTTTCAAACTTTAAATAATGCCCATCAAAAGTTTCAAAACCCTGTTAAATGAACTCATTTTATAAATTTATGAAATGAGCAAAATCAACAGAGTTTCCTTAAGGCCTTTTCCAAATTCAAACAGCCGTTTCTCGCAGCTGGTACGAGATTTGAACGCAATATTTGGTATACGGGCATTTGGTGGCATGGTTAACATTGTTATATAGTTGTAAATGCGATTCCTCGAAAAAAAATGATGTCATCACTTTACTACACGATCTAAGCTGTAGTATAAAACACGATAACAGGCAGGTCCCAGTGCACCAACCTTAGGACTCTGGAAGTGGGAGGCGTCGATAAATTTTTGGAATTTTTGCACCCCAAGCTTATTCGAAGCCCCTGCTTACCAATTTGGGGAAATCAGCTTTGATGATGTAAAAAGAAACATATCTAGGGATATATTTGACAATGATTTTTTTAGTGATCCAAATACTCAAAGAGGCAAAAATGTGCCTTATGTTGATATCTTTTCTGTCTTAGTTTCTTTTTACAACGATCAGGTATTATTAATAAAAATTAATTCCAACCATAGTTTGCAAGGGGGTCTGCACCCCACCTAGAAAAATCACCCCCCACCTGTAAAGACAACTCCCACCTACAACTCTAAAGGCCAACCCTCATTTGGAAGAAATTTTTTGGCATAAATTTCCAAAAGTTCAAATCGCCGCTTCCCACCAATAATGTAAATAGAAACACTAAATTAGAGTTCTTCCATTGAAATATTTCCTATCTTGAAAGGTTTCACAATACTACTTCCTTGAGGAAAAACATCCAAACGCCCAACTTCTTGGGAGAAAAACTTTTCATAAGTTAGGTGAACTAGAATTGCTAATACGACTTTTAATTTGAAGTGGATACCACCTTGTAAAAAAGTTAGTTTAGACTGGTTTACAACCCCCACCTGCAACTATCAACCCCCTGCTTAGAGGCCAAACCCCACCTGTAAATGGGATTCGAGCCAAACCCCACCTAGACAAAATTTTTCGAAAATGCTTGACCCCCCATCTGCCTGGGGGGTGCAAACTATGCCAACACCCTATTTATTCCACCACCGCTAACCCCCCATTATTAATTTTTAAATTGTTTCTAACCCCTGGTTATTCCAACCCCCCTGTTTATAAGAGACCAAAGAGTGCCTTTGAGATGCTGAGAGAGAATTGAATTTTATAGTCATTGTTGTGATACTCGAATGCCTTACCTCATCTAAAGTTCTTGACACAGTTGTTTCCTGTAGATTGAAAGCTGGTTCGCACTGAATTTTGATTGTTAAAATGATGCCCAACGATCCAAGACTGACAAGTGCTGACTTGAATATATCTGGATTTTCATATTTACCACACTTTATTATCTCTCCATTGGCTGTCATTATTTCCAGTTCAAGGACCTGTTCATGAATACAAAAAGGCTCTATGATCCATTATGTAAGAAACAAGACTTACCCTAATCAGTAGCTGTCACCTGCTAATGGTTCTGAAGGAGTGCTAATCAAGCGACTGCATCTCTACAAACTCCCTAAGCCAATCAAATCAAAACAATGAAGAACAGGCAACTCCCCCTTCCATACAGCTATCTCACTGCGGAACATAAGATGCATACTGTGGTTTAAATTCATTCACATTCCAAGGTCTGTCAAAGAGCCTTCAAGGGGCACAAAGGTATGGACTTATCTTCTGGGCCTCTGATTTGTTACGTGTATCAGACACTCCTTCCCACTTGCACAGTTCCAAGCATGCGATCAAACACTTTTTAATAAGAAACAACAGAGACAGAGACTCACTTCTAAAAATATCAACTTACTTACAAGCAGCAATGTATTCTATTAAAACGAGTATGTACAGGAATCCTCAACACTTTTCTCTTAAACCTCATCTATGTACCAGTTTCATATATCAAGAGGAGAGCGACTTAATAATATTAATTTTTAAAAGACACTAGAGAACTGGAAATTATATCATGGGTTTGAACCCAGGAAGAGAATAATTCATATTTCTCTAGTGTCTTTGCATACCTTTCCTCATTTCACATCCATATTTCTTTGTGGCTATTTGACCTCGATATTACTGTTTGGCATTTAACTATAGACTGGAAAATAAAATAAGCAGAGATGGAGAGGCAGCACAAATGGACAAATTATAATAAGGTATAACACGCACATACCAATGTTGACATGATGCCATATTTCTCTCCAGTGCCATGGGTTCCTGTTGCCATTAAACCTCCAATACTCAAAAAATCAATGGCACACAAACTATTGGGGAAAGAAAAGAACAATATATAAAAATAACAAAATCCCCTTTTTGGTTAACGCTACATCTTGTCTAAGTGCCATCTGTGTGATTTAATAACCCCCCCCCCCCCTTCCCCCAACTTTGACATAAAAGAATGAAAATCCTTCAAGACTGCTGGAAAAGAATATGGGTGCCACTGTATTGACAAACAATTTAATCACAAGAAAACTACCCAACCTTTGGCACTGTGTTGGCAAACTATTTGTCTGAACGCAAACTACCTAACAAATATGAAACAAATGCCACACACTAGTTAGCATTACTCATTGGTATTGCTGGTTTTATCAATCTGTTGATGATGTCATCATCAAACGGTTGAAAGGAATTGCAAAACACAAACAGGAGCAACATAAACAATTAAGTTCTTGTATAGTTTATCAATTATCAAAATATAGTTCTTACTTTTGCATTGCCATTCCATTTTTTGCCAGGTATGAATTAAGATCCTTTAAGCTGATACCAGATTCTACTGTCACAGTATAATTAACAGTATCAACCTGTGGAATGATGCAAAAAAAGTTCAAATAATAATCACAAATTGCCCGGTTGACAAATCTCATCCTTGTTTCAAATCTTTGCAAGTTAGTTATACGCCTATGGCAAATTTCGTGTTTGTACCAACTTTGTTCCTTTCTAATAGCTGTCTCTAAACAGATTTGTAATTCTTAGTTTGCTGTTTTCTATTCCTATGTCCCTCTTAAGCCAATATGTATATCTAAATGTCATTTTTCTTGCATTTGGTCTTCCTTGATGCTGTGTCCTTACAATCTGCTGGAAAGACGTAGCATGCCAGATAGCCCACACAATTATTTCTGGTACATCTTTGTATCTGAGTTTTCCGGGCTACAGAGATTCTTTAGCTGTTTAAATGCCTGGTGTACCACTGCTGTTAAGAAAGTGTTTACTCTAAGGTCACCAGTGATTGCCTTTGCAGCAAGGAAAGCAGCCTTCTGATCAGCGTAATCCACAAAATTCTCAGAGTGTTTGTTGAAGAGTCCAACATGTCCAAATAGAGCCATAATGATAAGATAGGTTCGACAAAAAAGACCAACATACTCATCACCAATGTTGTATCCTTACAGTCTGCTGGAATGACATAGCAGACCAGACAGTCCACGTACGGATGACACAAGTAAAAATATTGTTAATCAATGTAGTTCTTGACTTTATCTCTTACTAACTACATTCAGCAGCGAAATTACAAGGCTATATAAACAAATTATCATATTATAAATCTATATATTATGATGTTAATAATCAGGTTACTTAATGTACATTTCATTACTACAATCTGTATTGCCAGAGTTCACTTAAGATCATAACATTAGCGTGGGATGATGTGACGTCACTACATAAACAAAGTTAGTAATTGCAGTTGTGATGATACCACACTTGTGTTGGCTCCCAAAGGACTGGTTTTGATGCATCCACAATAATCAGCCAGCTTCAGTCTGTATAAGGATGCTTTTGCAACACAGGTGGTAGCTCATCGTGTAAGAGTTCTGTTATGTATTGCCTAATTGTCAACCCATACAGGGTAAACAAAACCATCATGATTCACTGTTGTTAGAGCTGAAACGGATTTGATAACCCACTCAACCACGCATATGTAAACAATTACTAAGGATTATCTAAATTCCTCATTATGTATATATACTATGATTTACTATTCAATAACAAGACAGAAATACAGTTACAATTAGTCCTCTCTTGTCTCTGGAATCTTTGCCATACCGCTCTCCAGATTAGTATACAAAAAAAATAAGTTCATTGACCATCTTCTCTTTCCAAGAGGTGTTATAGGCCATTTTTCTACACTTGTCAAACAGGTTTGCAACAATTTGACAGTAATGTACCTTTACAACATAGTAGCACAACAATCAAAAACTTCAAATAACTAGGCAGTTTTGGGCTTCTTCATGTGCTGCAGGTTTCAAATAAAAGTTCTGACGCCCAAGCCACTCTAGCCCATTAGTTACTAGTCATGTTTCCTTGAAAACAACAGTGAATAGCATACCTATATTCTTGAAGTAATTTCATATCATTTAAATGGTGTGTCACATGCACCTAGTGAGTTAAGTACTGTAAATCCTCGGTTAACCCCCTCCTCCCCCCTTCCAACAAGCCCTGTTGGGGGTTACTTGATTTTCACAGAAACATTGCAAATTCTTCTCAACTATCAAAGTTATCACTCAAAGTTAAAGTTTATTACTCAAACCTTTCAAAGTTATCACTCAATTGCACAAAATAGGACAGTTTTTACTATTTTAAAATAGTAATTTAAATTCTTCCTGTTTTTCAACATATACTTGGTGTAGCCGGGGCAACAAGGCAACACGTAGAAAGGAAGAATTCCAAGTAGAGATTCTGTCTTTCTGCTCTTTAGAGTCTTTTATTACGGAGTTTTGTAAATTACTACAAACCGAAGAAAGGACTTGCTCATTATGTAGAGGAAGAGTTGCTTTGTAATACAAACTTAAGACAAGTGACAAGCCTAGGCGACCAACCTAAGAATATAGAAACAACTAGGTTATCCATGGCAGTGGTCCGCAATCTTGGCTCCGCAAAGTATGTCAAGGGATCTGGATTGGATTGAGTTAAATGAGAACCCAAGCTGCTAGGCCATAGTGCAAAAAAGAATCAGTAGAAGACGTCATAATAAACATGAGGCTGAATCCATTGTGTGTACATGTGAGACACAGATACGTATATTGTATGATTTGCAAATGGGTTAGTAGATAATACCTAAACCCTCCCCTCTCCCCCCCAAAAAAAACCAACAGGCATAGTAGGCGGAAGCTAAAAATTACTCTAATTATTGTAATTTTCTTGTGTCTTGCACTGGTCATAAAATATTGCCAGCAAATACGAAGTTATGGCGACTCGTACGGGTGATTTAAGTTGGATTATGTAGAGATTTTTCGTAAGAAAATCGTGAAAGGTCTATGTTCAAAATGTATTTAGATATTTGCAAAAGATTTTCAAAACGTTTTTAATATTTTCTTAATTAAAAATGATATAGAGCCTTCACGACCTAAAAATTCTAGTTACTATTTCCAGTGCTCTTTAGTCTCTAATAAACGGGGGGAGGGGGCGTTCATTAATTTTTAAAATTTTTCCAACCGCAATAGCTTGTTCGAACCTCCAATTCACTAATTCTGGGAAGTCAGCTTTGATGATGTAAGTAGAAACATTTGTACGGACTTATTTGACGATGCTTTTTAAGTGATGTAAAGATTTCTCAGGGTATAATGTACCTTACGTTGATACCTTTTTCGTCTTATTTCCATAATTCAACACATAGTTTGTATCTGCTTATTGAATTATTTGCATCACTGCAAGCCCTTGAGTGTTTTTAGATACAATTTCAATTAAACGTTCCCTTTCTTAGGATTGTTTTTAACTTTTACCATATATATATAAAAGGTTTACGTTTTAATAAGCTTTTCAATAAGTTTTAATAATGGTCTTATGAAAAATTACTTGTAACGTTCAATCTCTGTTAGAAAAAAGAAACCCAATTATAACATATTATAAATTTGTAAAAGAAAGTTAAGAATTTGTGAGGTATATTTATAGGTTACGTGTATATGTGCAATCTATACAGGTGATTTCTCTGCACAGTGGTAGCCTTGCTGTTGACGTCTGGTAGTAAGACTAGATTGATCCAAAATTACTGCCATTGCTAGAAGTCAGAATATAAAGTGTGTATTATGGACTTATAAACTGAACTTTTGTATATTCGCAAAGAGAAAGAGATTATGTAATTACTAAAACTGTAGAGAGTGGGAACACCCCGTTCCTAAGTAATCTTACATTGTCTTTATGTACATATAAATATATCAACTAGGGGATACTTACTTTACACATAATACTTTACACACACATTACACAACACATTTACTTATAATCACAGTGTAGGGGCGGCGCCAAATCAATATTTGGGCTGTGATATAATGAACGTTTTGGTATTTTTATTCCAATCAATAATCAGTGATGATTTGCAGATTTCGGCATCATGATTAAACTCTCGTTTTGTCTATTTGTTATTTGCAAACACATTACTTGTAAATAGATGATAGGGATAAGTCCCCCACCCCCTCCCCACTCACTGTCATCGCCACTACAGTGCAAGATGATCATAAAAAGATATCATTATTTGTAAGGTACGCGTGATTCAAAATATGTCTGCTTTAGTGGACCTAAAAAGCTGTGCTACATAATCGTTGTTATCAAGTTGATAGCTGCTTCGGGGTTTTTGTTGGTCTATAAGGGGTCGCACATCTGTCATCACCCTCCGAGAACCCTGTTTTCATTCATACTCTTCCCAAGGTCTAAAATGTCCTTGTGTAAGCAGACAGTGAGATACAACGTAAAGAGATGTCACGCAACATCAATGACTGTAGCTTTTGGACATTGATGGGATCTATTGGTTTGAGGCTGTAAAATAATTTTAGCAATTATTAAAAACAATATTGTCATACACAGTCTAAAATGTAAGTAATGAAAAGCGGATCAGTGTCATTTGCAGTTAACGCATTAAAGAAAAAACAGTCTTTTTATAAAGATTTAATTACAAACGATGGTAAGATCAGCAAACTCTGTGGACTGTCCCCCTATTAACCTTTAATGAAAGTTTTTCCTGCTCCCAGAGAATGCAACACACTTTACCGCAATAGAAAAGACTAAATGTCAACGATTCCAACAAGAAGATCGAGTTGATGAAGTTTGAACAAAACCTTGAAGAAATATGTTAAAGATTTGAATAGCAGGATTACCCCTACGGTCTTCGCGATAAGCCTGAGATGTCTTCTAACTAGTTTTGCTCAAATGCATATGAGTAAAATTTATGCAGAACAGAAATGGAAGCAAACAATATTTTGGAGAAAGCAGGTAATAGGTGTGTGATGTGTAGGCTTCAGCTGTTTCATGCAGTATTAACCAATATCTGACAAAAATGGAACCATCAGTGTTACGTAAAGAGGAAACAGAATTTCTTATTAAAACTAAAGAACTTTCTGGGAGAATACAACAAATTGGACAAAAAATTGCTTAAGAATGTTGTAGATGAAGGAGTTTTGATATAACTGAGCTTAGGATGCTTAATAGGAATATTATGTCATAACTTACAACATATCTTTTATGGTAAATGGATAACTCTGCCTCTTAGTTCCCGAAGGAACATTTTATCAGCAATCAGTTATTCGGCTCTGGTTAGGGTTAGGATTAGAGTTAAGGTCGGGGATAGGATTAGGATCCGGATCAGGGTAGAATTACCCTACACTCCCTAGGTAAGTATCCTTTGAGGAAATGTTCGGAAATTACCCCTTGACCCATTTTCATTTTCCACGTTCTAATGTTTTCTGGGATACGTTCTTTGCTGATAAGATAGAAAGACGATAAGGCATATTTTACAGCTTGTACATTGTGACGCTATTCAGGAGCCTGTCAAATGTTAGTTTATTATTACAGTAACTCTTATGAAATCAGTTTAGAAATATTATGATAGCGACTTACGATGAAATTCCTTTCCTCAAATCTAGTATTGATTTCTCAGATTTTGAGTCATTAAGTAATAAGACTTAATGGCAGTCAAACGATTTTAGCGCGTAACGCATGATATACCTTTAACAAAGAACATTGCGTACGCTTGCGTTTCTAGTACATCAAAGCTAAGGATCTTTGGTTTGAAATGTTAGCATCGTAGGTTACAATCTAACGTTTTTTTCTGAAGAAGAGAATGATTTCTCAGTTACGGAATGTTCTTAAGAAGCTGAGAAGCTGTTGAACATATCTTTGCCTACCACACACGATATATGGCGTGTAGGCTAACGGAAAAGGTACAAAAGTTCAGAACATCAAATTGCAGTATCAGTATTGCAGTATCAGCATTGCAGTTGACAATCCATATTTTTTCTTCTGAATACAAGAATTAATTCTCAAATAAAGACCGTTCTTAGAGAGGCAAAATGTCAGTTGAAAAAAGTTGCCTACCACACACTATGTAAGGGCTAACCAGGAATATTTCTTACGGTTTACTCTTAGTACAGGAAATTTTAGGAGTTAGAATTGGAAATATCATTATCATTACCTATAACCCAGTGTTTCCCTTCAAATATGAGAATGATTTGTCAGATACAGGTCATTCATGGTAAAATAAGAAGGTAATTGAGCAAAGCCTACCACGCACGATGTACAGCGAAAGAAAAACGTTTCGCGGGATAGAGTCTTAGCAGAGTAAAGCTTTGGACATGGAATAGAATTTCATAGCCTCACAGTTTACAATCCAACTTTCTTACTGGGTCAAATTTAGGACTTTTGCGCAGTTTGAGTTCGCTAAGTGAAGATCTTTGGCAGGTTTTGCATAGTCACCCTCAGCAAAAGAGTGGGGTTTTTGAATTACGGCTAGCAACAGCTTTAAATGTTTTATGGCCTAATTGATTTAATAGTACGCAAGCGTTCCTCAACTTTATTAAGATCAGCGCAGTTCAAATCAAGAAAATATCTGTACGGATCTTGCTTTATGAAATCCGAAACGATTTCTCTATCTAAAATATTATGGCAATCAAAATGTATACACCAGAAAAATGTTCTTTATTGGGCATTATCAGATTTTTTTTATCCTTGCAATAGAAGCATAGAAATATTTTTATTGATGTTTAGTACGAAGATTATCGTTTAACTAAGATCATGAGTAACATACTCCACAAACTCTACATGTACACGTGACGCATAGAATGACTACCTATTCTATGGTCAGCTAATGTGATTCTAGGGTTACCCAGACTGGGTTAATGAAATTTGATCTCGAGTACACACAACCTTTCTTCTATGTCTTCTTTGAACGCATATGTACGCCAGATAAATCTAAGCAAAAGCCCTATGCTTTTCATGCTGTATTGAATTAAACGACTTGTTAACAAATGTCTTAAGATATGCCTCTTTTGGTAGCGAACATCGATAGTACGTAGGGTCAATGCCACCTTTATACAAGTAAAGGTAATACGATACGACCTGGTTGATGTAGGAATTGAGTGGACAAGTGAATGTATTTTCTTGAGAAGTTTATTTGCTAATGAAAACGTCCCTATATTCTGTTAAAAAACGCCAGGTGAGGAAATACAAACACAGTTTTTCAAATATATATTACAAAGAATGATACTGAAGCTTACCGGCTGAGGCTTCGTTTGGCAGATTCTCTGCATCACTTGCTCCGTCTGCAATTTTTGTATCAGGTTTTGCTTCGCTTTCCTTCTCTTCTATTCCTTCCTTACCTGCTTGTTCCTTTTCAGCAACTGGCTGTTCCGAATCAGGTGCAGAATCAGCCATTTTGTGAAGAGCACTCCTTGCGTTCTCTCGATTAAAATATTGAAGTTTCCCAATTTATAAAATCAAACTATCGTTTCCCTTTGAAGCATTATGAATAAGGAAATTCCAGGCAATGGGTGTGAAATTCTAAACTATATATAGACAATCCCTGTCCAACAAATCTTTTAAACATTTTCGTCTTCAACACAACCGACCAAAATATTAAGACATGGCGAGTCTCATCTGCAGACATGAACTTGACAACTGCAGGCCAGTCAAACCTATAAAAGTAATCATGCATCTATCGGCACAAGAAAACATGAGAACTCAGTATCATATATACGACCGATTGTTTCATTTGTGGCTGTATATAGCTTAGAGGGACTTATCGTTCCATGGGTGTCAAGTTTCTTTAATGATAAAATGGACACTTCCTGTACTTAAAAGGCCACCATAAGTAAAAATTTTCAGCTCAATGATTTAAGACGATAGCCATCATGTCCCTCTGTTTCACCCCTAGAAACGGCTATTGTTGCTACAAACAGAACCAATCGGTAACTGGCATCCCTGTGACTCTTGATCATTAGGCAAAATGCAGCTTTACTGTTGATTCGATGTCGAAGATGCTCCCAGCTGCATTTTATAAGCAGATGGTCTCTTTAGGTTGACTAACACGTCATTATATTTGCTGAAATTCAAATTAGCGAACAATGGAAAACTTCGCCCTTCCTGCTCTAACAGGTACTATCTTTGTCTTAAATGCTATTAGATTCATTTCAAGTGTAGTTTTTTAACAAAAAAGTCAATGCAGAAATTGAGTGGTGATTTGGATTGTTATCATAGAGATGATGGTAGTGGTGGTTTCGACTGCTTTGTTTACACCAGCATTAATAGTAGTAATGATAATCATGATGTTAATGATAAAGGCCAACATAAAAATGTTTATGACAATATCTTAAGTATACAGCTAATGCTAATAATTGAGTACCGGATATTTAATGTCAAATCCTTGTTAGAAGCTAAAATAGCATTCGATGCTTTCCTACTACATCTCTAGAGCGGCAACAGCAAAAATTGGTGAGACAATCATCAGTTCCAAGAATAACACGCCAAAACTATTACTACTACTATTAATACAACAAGAATAGTTGCTACTACTACTACTACTACTACTACTACTACTACTACTACTACTACTACTACTACTACTACTATTACTACTACTAATAGAAAAGCATGTCACCACCGGGGATCGAACCCGTGACCCACGCTTTCGCAGCGTGCGCTCTACCAACTGAGCTAGCTGAGCTCCGTTGTTAACATAGCTTTATTTCTCTAGTCGCCACATTAGCAGCCAATCATCCACCGGTGGACATCGACATCCAGCTCAACGCAGTTGGAGACCAACCTCTCTGCGCCAAGTGACTTGACCAAGGAAGAACTGCCATCCGGCCCGTCATCAATCCAAAGCCCATTGGCTTTGCCCGGTGGTGATATGCTTTTCTATTTTTCTAGTGTTCTTTTCAAAATTCATAAAAGGTGTCACTAACGTTGTGCTTTGTTCCCATACGAACAGAGCGCTATAATCAATGTAAGATTTACCTTCAACATATAGAGGCTTTTAACCTCTTGGACCGTACTCTTGCCCCATCGATTGTGGCACATCTTGGTTCAGGTCCGTACCTAGCTGTTGTATCTTTGAGAAAGAAAGCTCCGATAAGAACAGAGCGCCAAACTCAATGTAAGATTTACCTTCAACATACAGAGGTTTTTAACCTCTTGGGCTGTACTCTTGCCCCATCTGTTGTGGCACAGGTCCGTACCTAGCTGTTGTATCTTCGAGAAAGATCTGCTGTGTTATATGGCACTAAGTTAAAAAGCTGTTACTTTGCAAAAAAGACACTTGTTGTAATTTCCTTAATGATTCCCTCGAATAAGAAAGTGGTAATTACTATCAGGCGTGAGGTTAAAGCCCGGACTAGTGGGTTGGGGGTCTGGGGTCTGGGGGAGGCGGAAAGGGAGCTGGATGGTTCTTACCCACGAAATATAGTATTCGCCACTATAAGTTATCTTTCAGCCTCTCTAAATCCCATACTAAGGCGCTTTGGAATGCACAGGAATACAGATTATAACGAATTTTCCGCTTACAGCACCTCCAAGGCACTGTTTACTGCCTCACTGCTAAAAGGTGAAATCACTTCCTACGACATTATCCACACCTTTCCCATTTCTTATAACATTTCGAAGGCTGGGAATATGTCACTGCCCGGATTCGAACCCGGAGCCCACGTGCGCGCCTTAGCAGCAGGCCTACGGTGCGCGTAACTGTAGGTGTTACAGGAAAACACCACGCAGTCCATAATAACGAAAATGTCATCGTGAAAAAATGGTCAGTTCTGCAAAGATACCTGAAAAATAGAAAATATGTCATTAGCGGGATACTTCACAACTTTTTATAAACTTTTAGCAGATTGAAGGGGTGGATGGCAGTCCTTTTTTGGTTGAGGTTTCATAGTACTGAGAGGTTGGTCTACAAATTGCGTAGAGGTGGATATCAATGCCCATCGGTGGATGATGTGGAACTAATGCGGTGACTAGTGAAAGAGAATATGTTATCGTATAGTGCTCACCCTACGTCAGTCGGCAGAGCACACGCCGCGAGTGCGTGAGTCAAGTGTTCGAATCCCGGCAGTGACCTATTTCATATATGGCTACTATCTTTACAAAACTTTTGAAAAGTTAAATTCAAAGAAGTGAACCTGAACAGTGCTCCTGATTCATTCTCCAGTTTCGGAAGTTTAAGCTTCAATGTTCTTTGGAAGTACATTCTCATTAGAGAAAAGCATTCTTCAATTCTCTGGCTTTTGATTTGATTACCATTGGAAATCGCTCATCCTGTCTGAATTTAATCGCCACTTGAATGAAGAAACCACAATTTCTCGTGGAATGAAGAAGCGAAAATATGCCCTTATTGATAATATCAAAACTACATTGTAGCTTTAACCTCAAGAATAAAATTGGAAAAGGAAGCCAGGAATTAATTGCAATATAAAAAAGGAATAACAAGTCAATTTGTCTATGTAAACCCGAGATATGTTTTGTTTTTTGAACAGCATTACCCGAGTGTATAACGGACAGCCTTGTACGTGCTAAGCTTGGAAAGCCGAAATAGGAAAGATTGTTTAATCTTTAACTTTTAATAAATAGCGTAGAATGCTAACGTTATTAATGTGTTCGATCGAGCGTATTTTGCGGTTCCTGAGATAAGCCAATTAATTGCTGTAAAGAGAAACAGGACAAAGATTGGATAGTTATATCAGACGTTGAACACCGTCTGTTTAGTCTAGCTGGAAGCTGTCGGGTACCTTTAAAACATTGTACTTGTAGTGAGACTTGGTTTCTCTTGTTTAATGCAAAATCTTCGATCACCATCTTGCGGCCTGGACTGAGACAGCGGACAACGTCTCACCTCAACTCACGGCCCCGGTTTGCCACGGTTTTGGATAACTTTTGATATTGGATGGCGCTTTCAGTTGCACGGTGCCTGGTAGCTTTTAGTAACAGATATTAGATTCAGGTACACGGTACCTGGTAGCTTTTAGTAACAGATATTACACTTCTAGTACGTGATATTAGGTCCAATTACACGGTAACTGACAGCTCCCAGTGCGAGATATTACGCTTCTAGTACCAGATATTACATGGTACATGGTACCTTCAGTACCAGATATTACATCCAGTTACACGGTACCTGATAGCTTTCAGTATCAGATATTACACTTCTAGTACCAGATATTACATCCAGTTACACGGTACCTGATAGATTCCAGTACCAGATATTACACTTCTAGTACCAGATATTACGTCCAGTTACACAGTACCTGATAGCTTTCAGTACCAGATATTATATCCAGTTACACGGTACCTGATAGCTTCCAGTACCAGATATTACACTTCTAGTACCAGATATTACGTCCAGTTACACGGTACCTGATAGCTTCCAGTACCATATATTACATCCAGTTACACGGTACCTGATAGCTTCTAGTACCAGATATTACATCTAGTTACACGGTACACACTCTATCCGATGCGCGTCTTTAATCAGTCTGGTACCAAATTTTTGGCACCTCTGCATTTATCACGTGGTCATTGTAGGATATCCTTCGCATCCATTTATTTATCCCCATTTCAAAACTGCCCAGCATCTTCAAGGTCTTACTGTTGAAAGTCCATGTCTCACTGGCAACCCTTAATGCTATCCATTTTACACAGTTTTGCGCCTGCTTTTTATGGCATTGCGCTCCAAAGACAGATAAGACCAGCCTGAGAGTACCTGTGCTGGGCAAACTGTCTCTTTGCGTTAACGTACATCAGACCTCATCCATACAGCTTTATTCGTTAGGTCAGCTGTTTCGTGATATAACCGGCAGTAATTTTCTCCAGCACCATTTTCTGAAAGTGGAAATAATCTCCTTATCCATCCTTTTAAATTGTGATTTGTGTTTAAATTTCATATCGTGGACTTATTGTCAATCGACGATTAATTGCTTGGTGTCCGTATAACTTTTTCAGTTTTAAAGGGGTTCACGTATTCATCCAAGGAAACATACTTATTACAAATGTTGAGAAAATGTTGCGAAGTTGTGTTTATACGAGTCTCACCTGTGTAGTACGATGCGAAAGTGCTATGAAAAATGGTGTGCATTTTCTAGAATATTGCCATGTTTTATGACCGTTCATTACTATACTTGTTCCCCGCCATTACCTTGGGCTGTGTTGAGTTGAGTGTGTGCGTATTAGAAAGGTGTGTGGTAACTCACAAAGTTACTCTAGGACTTTTTAGTTCAAGAGTTATGTTTGACATTTCCCACATTGCTGTTCCGTGTGTTGTAATTTTCTTGCCAATGTTTGAGCACCTTTTGGATCTCAGAGGCAGAGTTGCTGTCGATAATCCAAGGTGTTTGAATTTGTTTACGTGGCCTACAGTTTTCCCATGTGGACATGCAGCCATCGCTCCAGGGGTTGACGTTACACTAGCCTTGTTTATATTAATATGCAGGCGAAACTTTCTACTGCACCTTGCTGATTTCTCTGCATGAAATTGTACATGAGTTGTATTTAAAAGCAACGAAACTCGAAAAGGGAGAAGTTTTAAGCAATTTCAGAACTAAGGGCTTGTCCAGTATGCAACATTTTATGTGTTAAATTTATCGTAGACTAGCAGGAATACTCGACGTTGCCTGAATATTGATTAAGTAAGGAACACAAACTTTTGCAGTGGCTTGTTGATGGTCATGCTGAAGCTTAATTTTACTAAAAACTGAATTCGTTTGAAGTCAAATGGATGGTCTGTTGGGATACCCCTGCCCCTGAAGCAGCCGGGGTGGCCCGGGTCTACTTGAGGACCTCCTTCATACCTTCTTATTCGGGGATGTTCTCACTGCTTTTCAGGGGGCTGCAGTGAGACATTGCCAGAAGTTTTTGTTTTTATGCATTGACCTCAAATTCGGCCTTCCGCATCAAAAAAGATGTCGGAAAAGTTTCTGACGCCCCCGGGTCCACCCCGAAGAGGGTAGGGATACCGATTAGCCTAAAGCGTGCCCGTGGTTCCAACAGCAACTCTACAAAGTTTGATTGGGTTTGATCAAGCAGTGTAGGAGAAGGAGAGCAACATACAAACAAACATACATTCCGCCAGATTTAGTTTTATGTATATAGCTGTTTGCAAGTAAAATTTGTGTCCGCTTAAGATACTGGTAATCATCGCTGTCTTCAGTGTGTTACGGAAAGTGGCAATTTACGCTGCCGAAACACTCATGAAAGAAAGAAGCTAAGGAGTGTTGTGTTTTGGGGTTTTTAAATAGTATTGAGTGCAAACGGGTTGTTACTGAAACTACAATAATTTCTAATTCCAATAGATTGGGGAATCATCGAGAAATTTCTTCGCCAAGAAGCAAAAAGTAGCGGTTCATTTCTTCTAGGACATCGTCATTGGCTTGAAAGTTTTAATATCTAGAAAAGTGTTAAACTCAGTGACGTTTTCACAGTCATTCTGAAACCGCTTGACGGCCTCCAAGGGTACTGCGGGCCCTATAATGCGAGCTACTGCTGTGATTTTTCTCTTGTGGTGACAAGAAGAGTTATGGTGACTGCATATTGGACGCCCCTACAGATATGATACCCCCGTTTGTATTATGATCAGATTGTTTACCAGCGGTGAAATGGTTCCAAACCAGACTTTGAGTCTCATTGTGATTTAATCATTTGAAAGTGAGGTTAAAGTAAAAAGCATCAAAAGCGAAACAGTGCCAACGTAACTCGCCTCCTTCCTGGTCATAGCCTCGTTCCCATACAATAACATGGCCACAAGCTATAGTTACCCGATATACAGAAGATAACCGTAAACCTTGGTGACTAGTAGAAAATCACTAGTAGAAATTAGCTTCTTAATTGCGGTGAGCCGACATTTCTTTGTGGTATCCCCTTCTTGGAAAATGAGGTGAATTCCTTGTGATTTCTAAGAACTTTTGCCAGATGGCAGTTACAACATCGACTCGTAATACGAGGGAAGACCAATTATTTCCGTTTTCTTTATCTTTCTCTACTTTGACTTTCACTTCTTCCATCCCTTCTTCTTTGATGCCTGTGTCTTTTTCTTACGTTTACTGCCTTCTCCAGTTTGGCTTCCTTTTCCTTTTGTTGTTTTCATTGTTTTTCCCTTCTTCTGCTCCCTTTTTTCTATTTGTATACTGTTCCTTCTCTCCTTTACACAGTTTCTTTTTCCTCTTAGTCTTTTCCGTGTACCTTTACCCTGTCACTATTTTCTTTTTCTTCTCTATTCCAGTTTCTTATGGTCTTGCTTCTAGATATAATTCTTTCTCTTCTTACCTCCTTACTTTCTTGCTTTTCTCCTTATTTTATTCTACCTCATTTCCCTGGTAACCCGTTAGTATTTTTCCTCCACCTTAACAGCCAGCTTAACTTTTAACTCCTCTTGCATTTTCTCCCCCTTGCTTACGTTTATCCAGTCCTTTTCCTGTCTGTATTCCATTCTATTAAACTTCTTCTGTTTTCCTGCGGCTTGTTCTTTGAATATAAAGGTGGACAATCTACCGTCAAATTATAGTGGATAAAACGCCAAATAAGTAAACTTTATTGACAACGTTTCGTCTTCTTAAAGACTTCTTCAGGTCACTTACAAGTTGTTACAGAGTGTGTACCCAATTTTCAGTTTCAATTTTCAATCTGCAGGTGGCCTGAAGAAGTCTTAAATGGGACGAAACGTTGTCAATAAAGTTTTCTTGTGTGGTGTTTCATCCGCAACGATGTGACGATCTAATGAAAGTGTCTGTGGAAGTTTGTCTGAAAGGTCCTAAAAACATTGACCAAGGTTGAAACTTTTTACGTAACTTTGCAGTTGCATTTGTGCGTTCTGCAATGATGTATGTCAAGGGAATTTTTTAAAAAAATTTTAACGTAAGCACATAAATATCAATAAAGATTTATCATCAGCAATGCCCGATCCCTTTCCTTAAGTCGACTCATTATCCATATTAAGATTAAAATGAGACTCTACTGATATTGCATATATATGTTTTAGGTGTCCCTACAGATATCTTTTGCAACAATGTGACGATTTAATGAAAGTGTCTGTGGAAATTTGTCTGAAAGGTCCTAAAAACAGTGACCAAAATTGATACTTTTTACGTAACTTTGCAGTTGCATTTGTGCGTTCTGCAATGTTGTATGTTAAGAGACGTTTTATCTCAAGATCTGAAAGTAGTTGCCGAATTATCAATAGAGATTTATCTTCAGCAATGCTCAATCCCCATCCCAAAGCCCAATTATTATCTATAGTAATACTTATTGGAGACACTTTTGATGCTAGGATAACTTAAGACCGGCCCTGTTCTATTGTCCTTGAAAACCACCTACTACCCCAGATTGCAGATGATAGTAACGTTTGTGCTTCTGACAGCACGATGATAACAACTACAATGGTGTATCGTAAATATCCACGCTTTAAACCGAGTTGTGTTTGTGAAGTTGTTGATTTATACATTAAGTCTCATCAACGAACCAGTGTGCGATATTCTTACATCACACAGAAGACACAAACTACAAGAGTACTGCGTCAATCGTAGACTAGGTCAGCTATTATTTGTTAAACGTAGCAAACTTGGATTTTTTGCAATGTAACTAAGTAATCTCTTAGCTGGTTTATTGTTATATTAATTCTAGCGGAGTCAATGGCTGATACTAGAGCGTTAATGATTTATGGACATGTCTATGCTCTCAGTAATGCCGACTGTTTGCGGAAACATTTAATTAAAATCTTAACCAGCATTTTCACAAACCATTTCAATAAGAATGGTTATTAGTGACATAGAACCAAAACTAATAGTATCCTGGAAAGATATCTAGCAATTTTTCTAATGCGTATTCACAGAAAGCCTACTTAGTTAATTTGTTTGACCTGCGGGCGAGAGAGCATACGAATTATTGGAGAGTCATTTCTCTTGGAAGCTTACTTTTTATGGTTTTGGGAGGAGCATTCACAGGATGATATTTGCGTAGGAACTGTAAAAATGTTCTATTTATCGCCAAATAAGAATCAATTGTAACCAGTTATCTTTATTTTTAGTCAGTACTAGGGATACGAAATATCCTGGGTGACCTTGAAAAGGCTCTGAGCAAGTAACATGTCAGTGGAGTTTGTGAAAAACTTGTTTTCGATCTCTTGTCTTTCGGATGGTAGAGTTACGTAGGACGTGTCCCGAAAAATTACATATTTGAGTCAAAGAAAGACAAAGGTTTTTTAAGCCATTCAAGTTTCACTCAGGCTTAATTAAACTTGATTACAATTTTACTATTATTGTATAATATTTTATAGACCCTCACCAATAACGGCTCCCATGTTACACTTCGATAACAGCTTGGTTCGTCTGTTCGAAAGATTTTATTTGTCGGCTTTAACTATTTAAAACTTTTCCATTCTTTGGAGCTGGCGTTTCCTTACGCCCCTGCGTGTTCTCTCTAAAAAGCGATATATTTATCTGCTTTTAAGAAATCTGCTCTTGCCAGCTACTGCAGCAACTGTCCTACTTATGGTCTTTGAATAGGACCTAAATTAAGAAGAGTTTGTTTAATATTTGGTGTTGTTTATTAATTTTGCAAATCAGTGAAAGAAAATCCTGCATTTTAAATAAGTGACTCTCAACCTTATAGAGCTTGTCCCCCTCCCAAATATTGAGCGTATAAATTCATCTTTGTCCCCGTCCCCCCTCTTTATTTGAATAGAAACGATATGATCAACTTTTGAAGCTCAATCTGCTTTGAAAGCAATCGCAAACGTAAGTAGCAATGCTAGTTTGTGCTTTAAATTTTTGAACTTTAAAAATCATGTTAATGGCCTTCAATGAGCCGGCTGGCATTGGTAATGCACGACGAGTTTCCTATCGTTAGCTTTTCATTCCTTAGGGTAGAAATGGCGTTCTCTATATGCAGCAATTGATAAGTGTTTTACTTTTTTCATGAATAGGAAGTACACTGCAATGAAATCTTTTTGAACGAACAGTTTCAGTTCTTCCGAGGTGAAGGATGAGGTAATATTTTATATCTTTCAAGAGGAAGTGCTTTGAAATGATAATATTGAGAAAATACTTGAGAAAAATAAAAGTACGCCACGTCCAATCCAGATAGTGACTTCATTGTTTTTAATGTGCTTTAGACAGATTCATGGACCACCTTGCGACCTTTCAAATCCTGTCCTATCCAGACCTCTGTGGAGCAATTTTGCGTCCACAGGGGATCTACTGGAGCAAAGCTGGATCCGCTGCCCATACCAATGTCGGACCAAAAAAAGGAACAGCTTTGATACGACAGTGGGTAGCGCACACTCCAGTTC
>JAAAKM020006971.1:137554872-137565595 GCA_010016025.2 Alatinidae sp. Z8VKAUB7J3 | reverse complement strand
TTACCTTACATTACCTCACATTGAGTCACAAGAGTAGTGCCCAGACCCTTTTTGTTGCGAAAATTGCTTGCCTTGGGCAAAAGTATTTGCAGCCATGCTACTACCTATGCCATGATATTCCCCCCCACTTTTCAGAAAGATCTATGTTGAAATTCATTTAAACCTGTAAAGCAATTTTGGGTGCGAAGCATTAGCAAACGGGATTAACAGAAATTCTGTAGTCTCCTAAAAGATTAGTAGTGAACGAAAAATTAAAAACATTGCATAGCTAATAAAATATTACTACAAATATCTAAAGTTAGAAATTCTCGCAAACTGCTGTTATATTTTTACTATTTTTATTACATATAGTTGTGCTAATTGAGAGGTCCTTTCTTTTGCATTTTCCTCTTATAAATTAACAGCATTGTTACCCCAATGAGAGAACAAGTAATAATTTTGGTTATACTTTTAAGAACTTTACGTATTTCTTAAATGGATGTGGTGTGGAAGCAACTGATTGTTCCCCTTCCCCAGTGTGAAATAGGTAGCCATGCTCCAAGCTAGCTATTTCAAACAAGGAAGCATTTTGATCTACAAAAAGATACAAATATGATTTTCTACTCGTCATGATGTACTTTTCATTTAACAGTTCCTTTAGCCAATCCTGATATCTTTTACAAAAATATTGTTTGACGTGAGTGATTAAGAATACGTAAACGAAACAGACTTCCTATATGCTAACCGATACTGCAGATAAAAAATAATGCTGCTTTGCGACTTCTGTCTGACAGTAATCAAGCAGTTCATCATCAATGCGTAAAGTCTATGAATTTGACAAATAATAAAATATTCGAAATCTAGAATAAACTCATCTATGGATGCAACAAACTCAAACTATCATATTTACAGTGTACGTTACTGATAATTAAAAAGCGTGGCTTTTAAAGTCCGTAGACTCAAAACCTTGGACAGTATTACCCGACAATCAGAGGAACAGACAGATAGACTGAGTTTACTATGGTGGTATGATCAGGTGGTTTTTGATGTAGGTTGGTAGCAATGTATTATCCTAAAAGATTCATCCAAGGCCACTACAAAGACCTTGTGAAAACTGATTTAATGAACTTTGCATCCTTGATGTTGCAACTAGACCCACGATTGGCAGTTGCATGTACCACAGCCGCACTTTTTCTTGGCTATTAACAGCTGTACAACAATTTCCTTTCGTACTACTTTTTTCATGCCTTTCATCTACTCAGAGCTGCCTTATAAACTTCCCTGTCTCCTATAATCGATGTTCCATTTTTTTCTACTTCCTGATTTTATTAGGACCACCGTGTTTTTATATTTCGGACTCGATAATTTCTTCTCTTTTTTTAGTTTCTTTATTTCCAAGTTTCTTTTATAATAAACTGCAGTTTATTACTTGTTGACAAAAATCAATTCCATATTCCCTATAAACCCTCACCCCGGTTATCTCCTCCCAAAAGCATCAAGTGTGTACGACTTACCGTGCAATATTGCACACTTGGTACAGTATCGGATGTAAAATGTCCAGTACCGAATTAAAATTTGAATATTTAATTATTTCAAACAGTTGTGAAATATGTAGGTGAAGTAGAGGGACTTGCTAAACTTGACGATTAAAAAAGAAAATGGGAAAAGAAGGAAAAAGAATTAATCAAAAGAAAGATATGTTTCAGATGTTTCAGAAGATGAAAGATGACAAGAAAAGGGCAAAAGAAATCAATAAAACAGTTTAAAAAAATCTGATGAAAATGGACTAAGAGTAATAATGCGCTGAATTGGTAAGAGGACAGTATTTCACAAACGAGCCGCAAATTGACAAATTATCATAACGTACTATACTTATAACACGGAATATGCTTACTATAATATTTAAGCGTCAGACGCGCAACCAGGGGGAATGAGGGGGTGAGGCTGAAAGAAAAATTATTCCAATTGACTTGAACCCTTGAACGACTGCGGTCAAGAGTGTGACAAAGTAGATTAATGAACTGTTTTATGATGTAATTTGCTCGGAAATTTATAGTTTTATTAGATTACAAATGCACCGAATTAATCGTCCTCAACCTTATTCTGATGGTGGCCCCTGTCCAGAACCCAGTATCATATCGTAATCCTGGGAAGAACACCATCACATATTTTACTATAAAATCATCTTTCACCATTTGATCTTTTTTACAATTTGACAAATTATTATTGAACAAATGAGTGACTATTCAATCGATGACATAGTCGCATCGGTTATTTATCGGCCATTTTTTTGTGTTTCGACGCCACTCAACGTAACAAACACTTTCAATTCTATTTCAATTTAATTACATCCATCACAGGAAACGACTATTTACTTAAGGTGGTAAATTTGGTGTCGCAGCCATAGATTTGAATTAATGAGCAAGCAGAATTAATAAATACACTCTCCAGTTTACTTCTGACACCATGTCGCATTCGGATCAAGCAAATAAATAAGGCATAGTACTTTAGTGCTCTTACGTCGCCATATTCACCCACAATGAATCTGCTCACGTCAGTTTCCCGCCTTTTTTACAAGCAGCCTCCATTTGGAAAGCTGATAAAGAGGCTAGACATAATGGCCCTGTTTTATTACAAAATAACATTATAAATTAACAATAAATATGGCACACTTACTAAAGTCTCAAATCAATCTCATACTGTCAAAACAATCTCAATAATCACAGAAACAATCTTCTAATCTTTAAATAATTTCCAAATCTAAAGAAAGTCTCAAATAAATCTCAAATCAATCTCAAACTTGAGATCAAGAAAGTCTCAAATTGACCTCATTTTCTCAAAACATTCTCAATACAATCCCGTAGTCTGAAATTAATTAGCGTCATTATTAGATTAGCCTCGTTTACGAACAATATAGATTAGAGGCTACTTGCCTGGCTGCAGGGACCTCATCAAAAAGATTATTCATCATAAGAACAACAAAGAACGGAAACGCTTTGGAATGCGGATTGGAACTATGAACTTCTACGTGGAACTTTAACTTTTAACTTCAACTTGTAGAATCGATATTTAAGAAATAGATTTTGTTAGTAGAAAAGATACGAAACTTTGAACTAATTACTGCGCAACTCCGTTACTGTTTCGCGGAGATCTAGGTTAGCCACAAATCGTATAACTTTTGTCCACTTTTATAAATGTCTTTATTTGATCTACAAAAATATAAACAAGCATAACATTAAGTATTAAAATTACAAATTTGAACAGATTTCAGTGCGATCTATGTTGCGAATACAATAAGTAAATTACTGCTTACTTCCGTGGCGTATCTACTTGATTAATCTCCACGAACGGTAACTTCAACATTAATTCTCGATTACTCCGGTTAGCAATTATAATAAACTTATATTTCAGGTTAGCTTTCTACTATATCAATCGTTCGTGCGTTTTCTCTGTTTCACGAACTGTTTGCATATTGCTCGTAACGGAAGTTATTGTGTAAATAAAACTGTCATCATACGTCAATCAATCTGGGTTAATAATTACTCATCGATCAGTTCATTTGACTGAAACAGTTACATATATTAAGTTTCTCTCCAATAATGCTATTAACAATATTAGCAAAGTATTCTTGTTCTTGCTTACCACCTGTACTAGTTTAAAAGAAAAAGGTTTCGTCTCCCCAAGCACTCGCAAGTCTCCAAAAACGTCTTCTCGTTTCTGTCCGGAACACCAAAAAATAGTTGAAAGTCCGGCTATTGTTCAAAATTGTCCATACTGGGTGATTCACCATCTCATACGTGATCAATTGAGTTGGAAAGTCTCGCTTAAGTAAGAAACAGAGGAGCTCGTTTTCGGAAGATCTCAAGGCGTGGATATGGAGAGTTTTAAGGATTTTGATAAGTAATCCTTAAGGTATTTTTCAAATCGTTCATATTGTTTTCAAATGTGACAACGCAATGTAGGGTCATTATAAGAATATTTAGGAATTGCCATTTACATTTGGTAAGTCTGAAAAATAAGGGGCTGCAAACATATTGATTTTTCTCCAACAACGTCGTTTGGGCCGAGATACAAATGGTCCTAGTAAGTGTCGATGTATGGGAAGTTGTAACCGGCGAAGAACCCATGCCTGAAGTAGGAATAGATGGAACAGAAAATACAGGAATAAGTAGCTGGAGAGAACGCGGCCGAAAAGACCAAGCGGAAATTAGTTTAAATCTAGCTGATTCACAACTGCCATTAGTAATGCGATTGGAGACTTCGAAGGACATGTGGGAACTACTAAAGAACCAGCAAGAGCAAATGACCATGCAAAATGTTATAATTTCCAAACGAAAATATCGGGATGCCAAGATGAAAGAGAGAGAAGATATGCTTTCCCAGATAAACAAACACAGAGCGATCGTCGAAATGCTGTTGGTGCAGAAGTAAATGAGCAGGAGCAAGTCTGGGAATTACTGTTAAGTTTGCCAGACTCCTATGATAACTTTGTAAATGTATTGGAATTTTCCGATGATTTAAGCATTGCAGTATTGCAGTATTGCATTAAAGGTTAATAATGGAGGAACAAAAGAGAAAACAAAGGGCTTCTGAACAAAGTGTTAATGATGCACCATAGACTGGTAGGAACACTTTACGTAGTAACTCGAAACAATTTAGTCCTGAAGGTCATCGCCCTGCCCAAAGTCGTTCTTCAATAAAGTACTACAACTGTGGCAAGCTCAGTCACATGGCTAAAGATTGCCATGGAAACAATACGTCCAAGAAGAACAGGCAGTCAGCTAATTACCTTAGCCGATATAGGTCGTTTGCAGTCTGAGCCATTTCCGGTACTCAGGCCACGTGAACGGCTCAAGTGTAGGGCAAACAAATCGGCAGCATGGTCTAAACTCTGTTAAAGTTTAGGATATTATTCGCTTGATATTTCAAGATATAGTTGATTTTACGAGAAGAACAAGATGCCACTGAGATGAGAAATACATGGGCGGTTCGGCAGAGCAATTCAAATTTAGATAAAAGTGTTTCTATGCCTCCGTAGATCTTCAAGAACACAGGAGCCAGAATGTTCATGTGGAGGCTTATTATGATAGAAACGCACTGAATAACATCTGGAAAGATCCGATTCACTACGTCGGTGAGCCTTCACTGATACTGACGAGAAAGAACATTTGAGGGCATCATTAATTCTCAGAAACTATGCAGATAATGGGAGGTAAAAGTGCCTTCTTACAAAACGGTGGGTGTGCCTACGATTTTCTTTCTCGATTGTTTACATGGATAGTTTGAGGGATGCAAGGTCAGATTGTTGAACATAATTTATAAACAGTATTTCTAGAAGGCAGTTGAATCGTAAGAGGTATTCATTTGCTTCGTATCGGTTCCAGATCAGCATGAGGATTCAGAATTATTCAGGTTTACCATGTCTTATTTCACCACATTGGGGACTTCCTCGGAGAAGAAGGTACATTCTTGAACCCGGTCATATCAAATTTTCAACACAATGGATTGGCAGAGATTAGAAAAGGTTTGCATCAAACTCATGAGAAATCTGATAGTTTCACTCAAAACCAAAAATAATTTAGGTGATAAACTAGAAGTGAAGGCGTAGTAGGGCTGAACTTAACTTCCAAGCATGTAATTTCAAAACCGTGCTCAGAATTTACACGAAAAAAGGTTCAAAGACCGAAGCACGTGTGGGTGCTCAACATGTTAAGGGGGCCTCTAGATCTTGATGAGTGTGATTAAATTTTCTAAGCTATGAAAAATTTAAATATTAAGGTTTACTGCTTCCGTTACGGCAATGCTGTTTATGGGGTTGCAAGATTGCGATTACCCGATTATCCTATGTTATACCATCCTCTTCGTCTCCCTTCTTCGTCCCCCTCCCCCTGTCAGAGCGTATCATCGAAAATGGTAGAAGTTTTTTTTCGTCTAAGCCATAGGATTTATTGTTAATTTCACGAAGTCACAAAATGTACGGCATATGTGTAAGTGGGTTTTTTTTCAGTGGGTGACACTTAGGTTTGTGTCGTCTCATTCATGAGGGGGCCCACATCTACAAGCGCCTCTGAATAACAAGGTATGCAACTTAGGGCTCAAACATTTGATAAACATGATAAAATCTATTTCTAACAAAAATGTAGCGTTTTGAGGGCACTAATTATTCTTGGCATTATTGTTATCAAGACCATAGGGGATTATACGCTACAGGCCACCCTTTAAGTTCCTGACCGGTAACATTTCCCACACTATTTGAGGCATAATATCACTTTCCAAATCTCTCTCTTATCCTCCCTCGCCCTGCTACAGCTTTATTTCCTGCAAATATAATGATGGAGCCAATTATAGGGTCCATTACGGCCCACCTACGGTGCCCAGTACATGGATATTTGCCCCTCTTAGCAAATCCTCATAAGATTTATCATATATCACCTAAAGCACAGGATTTCCCGAGAACATTCCCTTACATCTTATTATCAGAAAATTTGAGGAGAAAGCTGATGGATATCTTTATATAAAATTTGGCGAGTGTGTCACAAACGTCTCCACAAAATTGTACCAAAAATTCCTTAGAAAAAATACAATGCACTAATTCCACTCTGTAAATTTACTATGAACAATTTTTTCGTTTTTCATGTAATCAAAACAGTCTTTGATACTGTATTTCCTGTTGCGTTTCTTCATTGAAATATTTTGATTGCTTTAAAAGCATGAGAAATTGTGCATAGTAAATTGACAGAGTGGAATTAGGGACATTACATAACAAGGCTGGCGTGTACGAATTTGAAAACAGTTTTCTAAGCAATTTTTGGCACAATTTTGGAGACACTTATAGCGCACTCGCCAATATTTATGTTAAGATATCAATAAGCTATCTCCTCAAATTTTTTTATAATAATATCTAAGAAAATGTTCTAGGGATATCCTGTATTTAGATGATGTACGATATCTCTATGAGGGTTTGCTAAGAGGGGAAAGTATCCATGTATCAGGCACCGAAGGTGGGTCATAGTGGACCCCATAATTGGCCATATCATTATATTTTCAGGAAATTAAGCTGTAGCAGAGCGGGGAGGATAGGAGAGAAATTTGGAAAGTGATATAATGCCTTAAAATAGTGTGAAAGATGTTACGGGTCAGGAATTTAAAGATTGGTCCGTGCCGTACAACCCCCCCCCCCCTGGTCCTGATAACAATAATGCCAAGAATAATTACTGCCAAAAAACGGCACAGTTTTGTTAGAAATAGATTTTATCATGTTTATCAAATGTTCGAGTCCTACTTTGCATAACTTATTCTTCAGAGGCGTTTGTAGATGTGCACCCCCTCATGAATGACACGACACAAACCTGAGGATTACCCATTGAAAAAATCATTACGTACAAGTGTGTCCTTTATTTTGTGGATGCAAGAAATTAACAATAAATCCTATCGCTTTGACAAAAAAACTCTACCATTTTTTATTTTTCGTACTTTACACGTCGTTCATAATAGGCTGGTACAGAGAAAACAGTTCAGATTGGAGAGGGGACGAAGAAGGGGGGACGAAGAGGAAGGTCTAACATAGGGTAATCGCAAACTTTGCTGTAACAGGAGCAGCAAATCTTTATGTTTCAATTTTTGATAGCTTAAAACAATGTAATCACAGACATCATAACATCTAGAGGCCGCCCTTTACCCCTTGAGCGAGCACCCACACGTGCTTCGGTCTTGGAACTTTTTTTCACGTAAATTCTGAGCATGGTTTTTGAAATTGCATTGTGTTAGAAGTTACGTTCAGCCCTACTATACCTTCACGTCTAGTTTATCCCCTGAAAATGTTCTTGGTTTTGAGTGAAACTAACAGATTTCTTTTGAGTTTGATACAAACCTATTGACCTTGTCAAACCTTTGCCAATTCATTGTGTCAAAAATTGATATGACCAGGTTCAAGAATGTTCCGTCTTCTCCGAGGAAGTCCTCGATGTTGAAAAGTTTTACATGTTAAACCTGAATAATTCTGAACAATCATGCTGGTCTGGAACCATCACGAAGCAAATGAATGCCTTTTAAGATTGAAGCTGCTTTCTAGAAATACTGCTTGTAAATCATCTTCAACAATCAGACCTTGTATCCCGCAGACTACCTGCGTAAACAATTGAAAGAGAAAAATCGTAGGCACATCGATCGTTCTGTAGGACAAGCACGAAGCCAGCTCCATTGGTCTGGGGGGCAAAGAAAATCATTCTCAAATTTGGTCAACGACGTTTTTTGCTTTTCCTTATGTCTTATTTGCAAACAGGAAAATATTCATCTGCCATTTAGCTGACCGAAATGATAAACAAATTGGAAATGTAAAGCAAGGATAAATTATTACAACTTTGCCAAAATCAATATTTCTGAAGAAAATTTCATTATGACAAGAAATAAGAACATGAAAAAATGGTCACTGAACATTGAAGGTAATTTTATTTGAAAGATAACTTTCTCGGCTTGGAATCTTTGCACCAACTCCACGTCAACAGCATAGGATTGGAGTTTTCCGTTTTGATGAATTCTTAGCTATTACATAATCCTTTTCTATGTAATTACATAGAAATATTCGGTCTAGTACATAATGATACAATTTTTGTCGGTAGTGATTTTGCCTACGCTAGAGTCGAGTCGCTGCCTTGGAATGGCCTTGCTAACATTCGCCGCGAACTCGTTAATATACGTTGCATGTCCTCATGTAACCTATACACTAGCATCAGCTACGTAACAGTGATGTACGGTATACATTGCACTCTACAGGTACAACGACTTGATTAACTCGTTAATTACAGGATTTGTAAGAGGGTATTTACTTAACTTTTTAAAGTTACTTAATAGATTGAACCGCCACTACGGGCTCAATAGTTTCAGTTTGAGATCAGTTGCTCGTTGACCAATTGCTTTAAACTGTGTATGCCGCATTCATGTTATCAACGTTATTACCTTTGACTCAAAATAGTTTCTTTGGTAAGATCAAGTCAGTTTTAGCTCCAATGTTTCTATCAATTCGCCAATTTTTATACTCATTACTCTTATGCTTTATTCTTCATTTTGATGTAGTTTGTGATTTGTTTGGTAATGAAGTGACGTTTTCATAGTTAACCCTTTCTTACGGGGGGAGGGGGGCTAGTGGGCGCGCGGCTACACATTTCAGCTCATAACTTATTAAAGCCTACACGGATTGACATGGAATTTTGGGACTTTTCCTAACTTTTACTGAGAATTCTTATGATGAATAAATTGTTTTAAATACTTTTTTTCATTGTTGCGATATTGGCGTTTTGTTTTCACCTTTCGGTTTTGTTACTTTTATTTGAAAAATCATGATTATTACATCTTTAAGCCTAGATTTCCTTTCCTAGATTTGTGCTGATGATTTTGTATTCTCATATGTGATAAGTGATAAATGAATTTTTTTTGAAATTTCGCAAAAAAATGAAAAAATGTGTCGTGTAATACGGTGGAATTCGCTAGAACCTTATATAACAATATAATTATGTAAAATAATTATAAGAAAATCACATCCTTATATGACCAGGTCATAGGACATAAGCTAGGTCACAAGATATATTCTAGGTACATCCTATAACTCACGTGAAAGTAGTCATACAATTATAAGACAATAGGTTATAATTACCTTGACTTGCATGTGATATCCATCGTTTAATCGTCATGTGCTTCTCATAGCAATCACATGTTAAGCTATTCATAAGTTCGCCATTGTCTGTAGGGTATGCAAGTCTCCTGACTTAGTCGTATGATTGCAATAAGCGACATTATAAATAGGCCTGCACTACTATTCGATCCTTAGTCAGAGATATTCCAGCTAGCTAATCACAACGTACTTCGGTGATTTATTTGTTTCTTTTTCGATCGACCCTTAGCACCGCCGGATTGATTGTTTATACTCTAAGAGCTCATTGGTTATTGCCTTCTTGATGAAGCTAGTGCTTATTATTGATGTATTATTACAGAACTAGGACATGCCAATGTTTACGTTTTCGAGGTCAACTCAAGTTCTGATCGTTTGCCTTGTAAAACATCCAATGTATTAACGCAATTTGTATATATATATTTTTTTGTTCTAGTTACCTGTTGCTCTTTGAAATATATCGGAAATAACGCAAGACCTATCAACCTTGTGTAGTCTTGGAGAATTCGTTGAACTTTGAACTCAGTTACATTTAGATCAATTTTGTACCACCAGTTAATTAAGAGTTATACTTTAGATGTTTTGGCGAATATTTTTCTTCGCCATAATGCTCCAAATAAATAAAAACCGGTGGATTATAAGTAAGAAACAATTTCGGTAGTTTCAAAACTTACACATTTTAAAAAATACTTTTCTCAAAATGTAAAATCTCTTGCCTAAATACAACGTATACGTGCAGAACTACCCTAGAGATACTAAAAGCCCTTCAGAAATCAAAATGTAATTTAAAAAGTATGTTTTAAGGCCTTTTTACAAGTTTTTGAAATTTTTGAATATTGGGAAACATTTCATAGCCATAGATGACGTCATTCACATCAAATTAAAATATATTTTTTTCAAACTGGTGGAAAAAAGCTAAACTATAAACGTGCTAAACATCTTTGTTATAGCATTAGCCGATGTAAAGTTATAGTGTGTCAAAGTGCCGCGGGCTTACGAGCCCCCCCCCCCCCCCCCCCCCCCCCCCCCCCCCCCCCCCCCCTCCCACCACCCCCGCACCCACCGCTGCGGCGAGCCGGT
>JAAAKM020006971.1:137541690-137554862 GCA_010016025.2 Alatinidae sp. Z8VKAUB7J3 | reverse complement strand
GAAGAGCCGAAAAGCCCACGTAAGGTAGGGTTGAGGAGTTTTAGTTTCGCAGTTTTCTTTTCTTGACTCCTTAAAGACTTGGTATCAAGCGTCGTGATGTTCTTAAATTGTGGTTAACTTTGGGCAATTTGTGGATCAACGCTTATAAAAGTGGATTAAGAGTGTCCGTTCTTACAGGAAAGATTAAAGTTCTTGACCTTCTGATTATTCTCAGACAATCTCTTAATCAAAAAGTCCTAATGCGCGGTGGGCACCAATTTGACACTACCCTGAATTGACACCAAACAGGCTGATTAATTAACAAAGGGGAAGCAGGGGCTTCCAAGGGTGCCCCTCATTTTAACCCACCGGGTAGAAAAGGAAGCCATGAGGGAGTTCAACCGCCGACTAAGACCACCTCTCACAGATCATGGAAAGAATCTGTCATCAGAGGAGGCCCATCGCCAGGAAGTCGCAGTAAGGTGGGCTTGCATACTTCGGTGTGTGTGGGTGTGTTGGGGGCACCAAGATAGCCAAAGGAAATGCATGTTTTTCGAAGGTTACACTTCGTTTTTAAGAACGATCTTTAAGATAAAAGAAGGCAAGGTCGCTAAAAATAAACATTATTAAAAAACAAAGCAAGGTTGAATCACAGTTTTTTTTAAAAGGTCTCCAGAATTCAAACATCTTAAAATAACAACCGTATAGAGGAACATACTAAGAATAAATAAGCCTAAAATTTGGTAAATAGATGAAAATATTAGTTTTGAAAGAAAAATAGAGAAATAGAAAATAGAAAACATGTCACCATGAGGGACCGAACCTGTGACGCACGCAGATTAGTCAAAATCTAGTTCTTGTGAAAACAGTAAAGGTCTATTGATTCAAAGGCAAATTAGTTAAAAAAGCAAGTAAAATTGAACGAAAAACTTTTTTACGCAACTGAATTAAGCATGTACGGTTTAGTCTAGTAAGCAATTTTTTTTTTTTTAAAAATTGTATTCAAATTCATAGAATCGTAAAGTGAAATGCATTACCGACAGTGATTGCTCAAGTCGATTTTTTTAAAAGTGACATTAGAATACACCCGACAAAAGACAGAAATATAAGCTTAACTCAGATTATACGCAACAGCATGCATAATATGCCGTATCTTAACCTCAAAACAAACACTTCTAATAATTGGACAGAGGCAAAAATGGGTAAATGGGAATACTTTCAATAAATATATAAGTTCTTATTCAATTCTGTGAAACTAAATATGTCACCACCGGGGATCAAACTCGGGGATCGAACCCGTGAACCACGTAGATGAAAATAGTCTGCCTTAGCCAAAATCTGATTCTTATGAAAACAGTATAGGTTTATTGATTCAAAGGCAAATAACTTTGGTTAAAAAGCAAGTAAAATCGAAGGAGGAACGTTCTTAAGCAACTGAAGCATTGACGGTTTAGTCTAGTAAGCAATTTTTTTAGAAAAAGTGCTCTCTGTATAATTCATAAATTCATGGACCCGACAAAAAGACGAAAATATAAGCTAAATTCAGATTATACGCAACAACACGAGCAATCTTCCGTATCATAACCTTAGAACAAACACTTTTAATAATTGGCCAGAGGCAAGAAACGCGTAAGTGGGAACAATTTCAATTAATATGTAAATTCCTCTTCAATTCAGTGAAACTGTATCTTACTAGCTTCATTTTGTGAAAAGATATTCTGTGTGATCTTTATCCATACAATAACTACCTTTTTCTCATCCCCCAAATCTAACCAAGAACAAAAGCAACCAGTTAATTTTCGCTTAAAAAAGTAAGCAACTGACGTTAAATGTTAGCAACTCCATATCGGAAAATTTTTGTGAGACCAACTGCAGTATAAGTACATTAATAGATTTGCAACTGAGATTCATAACAAAATATGTCAAGTGTGTCGCAATCTAAATACTCTGAGAGATAAGCTTGGGACTCGCGTACACATGAGCAGCTACCAACAAAGGTCAGCCCTATATATGCCTGGTATAAACCATTGAAAACCAAAAACGAAGTCTGTATAGCATGAAAACCAAAGTTTTGTTATAATCTGATGAAGTAGACTCCATTCCTTTTAACAAACCTTCGCGTTTCTGCAGGATGGTTCAAATATATGGTCTCCAAGAACACTTTCTATCGGCATAAACTTCTGATTTCACAATTATCATGTTATGTATATCTCGTCAGCTTAGCGTTTTAAGATACAAATTGTTTAGGTTTTAGTGCAAAGTGTTTAGGTAAGGGTGCGGCATTGAGCAGCAATGTAAGGATAAAACAAAGTGAAAACATCCAATGCTACACATGGGCTAAGTGAATTCAAGGGTAAGCCAGCTAATCGTCATAAGGGGCCCTTGGGGGGTCCTATGGTTCGAAGCCCCTCTGCTCCCTGCGAAATATAAGCTATTGAGGTAATGGTGGACACCCATTTAGAAATTTATATAAAGTTCGAATATAAACCCATGGATAACTGTTCCCTCCGTAAGCTCGACTTAGTAAACCCGAAAGCTCGTTTTCGTTGCAAATAGGCACTTTAGTTTTGTATATGTTAAATATGCCCTTTAAGAGCTTTTAGTCTTATGGATATATTTTTAACTACAGTAAAAACATTGTAGTATCATTAAAGAGCAGAGGTATGGATTAAGACGGGAAGAAACTTTTTCATTTACTAAGTACAGTAGGGAGCAGAATATTACGAGAAATTTGCCCTATCATTCGTTTTTAGGTGGTTGTCAAAGGACTGGAATTATATCAAATGGCCTACGGACCATTAAACGGGTATACGTGAGAGAAGACAATGCGAAAATAATAACTAAATGGAATGAATTACTAACACCTCTGGAACAAGACCTAAATAAGGAATTAATCTACGAACATAACAAAGCAATCAAGGACGACTTGTCCTGGAAATGTGTCCAAAGAAATACGACGACAGCTAACATTGGCACATTCGTCAACATATTTTTAAAACTTTAGCGGAGGATACGATCTTTGCAGATGGAGTGCAAAAGGAGGAGAGGCAAAATTTAAAAAAGCTCAGATTCAATGTGGAAAGTCATTAAGATATGGACGATTTCGAAACGTCTTTGACTCAGATGTAACATATTTCAAGGGAGCATTTCGTGAACATTTTGTCACAGACAATCAAGCAAGACCATAAACGCGAAGAAAAAACTAACAGCCCCTGGTGAGGAATCCACCAAGACCACATTGCGGATCATGACGATGTTGACGTACCGTAAACACTGGAGGCAACTCAATTGTAAACATTGAGCCACTCGGCAATAAAAATGTAGCTTTATGTGCTAGGCTGGAGTTTTTTTTGTCACTAAAACTTGAACTTTAGTAAGATAGTCCTGGCGGAAGATCAAGCATCTTTATTATCAAAACGTACGAAATTCCTCATCACCGCTGAAGAAATTCATAATGTTACGGTAAAACATAATTTGGGGACAATTCCTGCGTAGTCTATGGTTTAACTGACATTTTTCTTAAGGTAATTATTTGCCACAGGACAAGCATAAGAACAAACCAAAATCAAAGTAGAATATAAACCAGCAGGACGTAGCAGTGGAATTTACTTGCCTAATTTAGAACAGGATATTTGTGTTCTCAAGATTCCAAAAATTTAAGCTATTTATTAAGGCCGGAAATCGAAGCATTTTAGGCAACTACGTAAAACACCAGTCTTGTCATATAAGAGGCAGATAAGTGCTTGACAGAGGCAGCATGGGATATGCTCGATTCTTTAGAGGAGGCACACAACAACCTAGGCACTGAAACGTCTTTTAAAAAGTAACTAGCGATCCTTGCTATGTCTAGTGTTTCGGGAAAACGTTAATCAAAATATATATAGCAATGCTTAACTTGCTGCAATGCATATAATACAGATATATTTGCATCCTGTAGCCACTTGTGTAAAGTTCGTAGCAATTATTTAACACGTTTGATGCATTTTTTGTACTTGAGCTTGTGCATTTTTCTGAGGAGAACATTGTGAAATGGTAGAGGATTGGGAGGTATATTATAAATGTTACTATACAACTAAGGTGTTTTTATTTATCAAAAATAGCCTTATAGTACTCATTTCCTACAAAAGCAAATTTTTGCACAGATAAAAGAATAAAATGAATCGAGTTTGAATAATCTCTCAATTTGAAAGTTTTGAACAGTTACATCGTTTTTGGTTTTTGTAGCTGGCCGATTTCTTCTGCAGCTAGCACAGCTGAGAAGAGGCTGACCCTTCTCCTTAATCATACTGCAAAACTGTCCACTTGGAAACTTCGTCGTATTGTAAGGACTGTACAACAGAGTGACTGGTAAGTATCCAGACTTGAGTGATTTTTGTATTGATTTGTTGGGGAGGTTTTTGTGAGTACTTAAGCCTTAAATCATTAGTGCAGATAAGGAACAGCATGATATGTTCATGGCATACATTAAATGCCACCAGCTGCGTAAGTAACCTCCCCTATCCTACATTCAATGGCAGACCTGTAACCAAGCAAGGTTTGTGTCTCTCAATGAATTTCTCGAGCCACTGCTCGGCCATTACTAATGTAAATGCGTGACCACACTTAGTATCTTATGTTTTTACAGTTAGAGCAAAATTCCGTAATTTTGCTTTGTGAGTTCCACGTTCTTGTTACTGAGTTATGCACTTAGACGGCCTAATATTGTTGGTGCAACAATCAATTTCTAAATCATGCCCAAATTTCTATACTGTTATTGATACGAGAAGAATGTTAGTTCCTCTCAATTTATAATTAACATTTTGCAACACACACGTCTGTAAGGGCGATCGCAGTATAAACCTGTGGTTTCTATTACAATTTACCAAATAAAAATTTCATTGTCAAATAACGATCGCAGTAGTGAGTGCAAGATGACGACACACAGATCACGCGTCAACTGTAATGACAGTGGCAGGCCGACATGTCATTTGTAGGTCACATTTTATCAGCTTCCTGCGGAATATTTCGAGCGTCACTTTGTAATCTTCCTAGGCTATAAAACCTTGATATTATGTATCCGCGGATGATGGTGGTGATTATGATGTTGATGTGCCTTTATAATGGTCTGTATGGCAATCAACTGCTGCAACCTTATCTGATGCATAAATTGTTCATCTATCTACAAATTAAATAGCTTGTGATATTATGATTTAACTTTCACAAACTTCTTCCTTCTCTGCACATACTACATACTAATTTCATTTCACGACAGGTTTCTGAGTTATGATTGAACTAGAACAGTTCTACTGTAAAATTTAGCGTGGGTTATATTGTATCTTGCACGTTTTTCTTTGATTTAGGATGTCGCCTAGGGCCGTACAATGTTTCCTAGAACAACTATACCTTAAGAGACCAAAGGCCATTACTACTCCTTCGTCACTTTTCAAGGGAGACCAAGTGGGGAGTATTATTCAAGGGAAGGAGTGTCAGGTATTACTACTACTAATGTAATGCTTTAGCAGTCGATCTTTCTGTTGCAGCTCAAAGCGTTGCGAGTGCCCTCAATGATATACTAGTGTGGAATATCTTTTTGTACTAATTTTGGTTTGGGGGTTTCGTGCAGCAGGGAATCCCCATGAAGAAGCTACTTAAGGCATGTCTGAATAGTTAAGAAGTACTATCTAATTTTAGAAGGCAATCAATTACTCGAAGGTAGGTGTATTGGTGTGACTTCACTGACTGGATGTATAAAATTTTGGAGGGATGGGAATACCTTTAAGGGTGGCAGTGCACCCTTTCCCTGAACGAACCTATGATCACTTAGTTTTGAGTCCTGAATACTTAGGGTTTGCGAAAATTCTGTAGAAAGGAATGGCGAGGGTATCGAAAGTTATAGAAGATATTAACATTTCAGCATGGGAACGGTCCTATTCTTCTGTTTGTCGACGTATTGATCTACGTAAGAAAATCGTCATGAAAGAAAACTAAGAGGAAACGCGAGAGGGGAAGTTAGCCTGAATAAGTACAGCAACAATTTATTATAAAAATTATAACAATATCAACTGATTTTAGTTACACACCTAACGGTCCTGAGGATAGCTTACTTGCCGTCTCTGCCAGAGGGTCAATATGGGTTTCGCTGAAGGATCATTGGTGACCTCAGGAAAGGCATGCGTTGTTAAAGTTCACTTCACTCCAATAAAAGTCACATATACGTAGTTACCATCCTGGCCCGTACTTAAATGTGTGGATGGGAGTGTGTGGGGTGGGGGGGGGAGAGGGGTGTAAAGTGTAAAGCAGCAACATTTGAATGGAGTTTATATGTGGTATTTCTTCATAGATTGATACGTGGGTCATTTCAGTTACTTGTATGTGATTCGTAAGTGACTTCTTTCTTGCTAATTACGTAGATTGATGCAATGATACATCATCTGATGTTAACTGTAGCAGACACTCAGTCATCTCCCACCAAGGAAACAAAGTTTCAGCATATCAACATGATATGTCGACGTCTTGCTCATGAACATCCGCTTCTGATGCTACGGTAGGTGACGCTTTTGCGAACATGTAGTCTCCATTGCAATACTACCTTAAGCATGCGTTATTGTTTGTCAAAGGAGACATAGCTGAGAACAAGGGAGGTTGAATAGATTTCGGGTGAGTTGATAATCGATACGTTAAACGTGGAAATTTTAGCGCTATGGAGGTTATTGAATTATTTTGTTGAAAAACTATCAGCACCTTTCTGCTAAAGTCATGATCTTACAAATGTATTTATAGCGAGTTTCCACTTCACGATGAAAGGAAAACCAATTTTTAAAATGTAAAATACTCAATAAAAATCAATTTTGAATTTACAACAACAAAAAATAGTGGAACAAACATTAATGATAAAATAAAGTCGGAAAAGCGTTCTTTCAGGGAATAAGTTGATATTAAGTATACGGTGTATGGAAACATTATGAATATAACCGAAACGTTTCCATTCCTATTACTCATTCCATTTATTGACCTCATCCACAGACAATTATTTGCCCTCATTGAGTACAGATGCTTCCCATGATCCCTGAGAGGCAGTCCTGCTGGTCAGCGGAAAGTGCCTCATGGCTTACATCTTTGTGTGGCAACCGAAATTGAGTGACGTCGCCCAAGCTGCCCTTTATTTATTAGTTAGCCTGTTTTGTGTATTTTTTTTGTTTATTTGGGGTGTTTTGAGTGTCGGTCGAACTTGTTCCCCTGGGGTCTTTGGTTGACAGACTGCCTATCAGATATTCTAAATTACTGATTGCGTCGACTGAAACACAGCTGTGGATAACGTTTCACCGTTGTAATCCAATTTCATTCTTACTTTTGGTACTACGAAGAGTGTCAGATTTTAAGCACAAAATAGGTTTTGCAATCTCGTGCAAGTTTCGAGTTCGCTGCCGTAACAGCAATTAGACCATTAAGTTTAGTTCAATGTTAAAGACCTACAGTTGACGTGTCACATGCCGTTCAGTTAAGTGATGGTTAAAATGGTAGTAACCTCACTGTATCTTTGGACTTGTGTGCTAGTGCTAAGTGAGCACAAGAATGAACGAACACAAGCAGAGTACATAAGCACAGTTGCCACTCATTTAATGAAACTGTTTCAAGTGAAATAGCATGGATTTGAAGGTAGAGAAGGGGGTTACATGTAGTATTGCCAAGCGTTTTATGTGTAACTGTACACTTCAAATTAGCGACGCGAATGAGGAGCAGAACAATCCATTTGTTTCTGTGCAATGCAACTTGAAGTTTTACACCAGGTACTCGCGCTGGTGTTAGTTGAGCGCTAGCCAAGTTTTTTAGGTCCGTAAGTAGGTAGGTTGAGTCAGCTACCTAGGTTGGTTACGTGTTTAGGTTATTTGGTTAGCTATCTTGTTTCATTAGTTAGCTATTTACTTATTTAGTATCAGATATCCGTTTGCTGTAAATCTAAGACTTATCTCGTTTATACGTATCGCTCCTTTCTTCACCATCCAGGCAACTTCCTGTTTTCGTCTCGCTTCTGAACGGTCGTCATCGGCTACCACCAAAAGAATTTTCGAGGACAAATCAAATGCATTTATATGCATTTATCTTCGGCATCTTAAATTTGCTTCAACCTTTTATTTTCTCACAGGAAAAGGTATGCCTAGGTTAACCACATTAAACTAGTGATTTTATTAGTAGATTGAGCTCATAATTGCGTTACAATGATTAAACAATTATATATATTCGAACACTGCAATCTTAACTGCGCCGTAGACTAATGCTGCTTTAAGGTTCCGAATGTAAACTTATCGCATACCCCACCCCGAAAGTAAGTTATGTAGAATCCCCTGTTCCCTTCCTCTGATGTTTACCCTAACATGAACATGCAAGCTCCATATGTATCATCAATATTCAAGGAGTTTGCCATACATTTAAGGTCATATATTCAATATTTTATATTATGTTGGTACCCTAATTATACCGTGGCATTTCGTCCAAAGAGCTTAGCATAACTTAGCATTTTATTTGGCTTTCTACATATTCGTACGTTATAGCTGTGTCAAGCTGTGAAGTTAGCTCAGTTGAGGCACCAAAGAGTAGTAGGTTCTAGATGTGGAAAAGAAGACACGCTTTCTCACTGTGGAGCTTTTTGGGGAAGGAACTATCTGCAGATGTTTTAGTACCGAAACGTAGCCCAATCATAGGAATTCTCAGTAAAATGTTACTGTTATTGGTCAGTGTGAATATTTGCACCAATACCTACCATCCATTATGAACTGAACATTTTTATAAGTTATATTTTCGTACAAGGGCTTATTTTACAATCCGAGCATGTTTTTCCTTAATCTTCTTCCTTCCCTCAAAAATTTTTACAGTCGCAAAAGAATGTCGGAAATTGTGAATATCGGCCGTCTAACGTATGTCTGCAAATTCAAGATGTAGAACCTACCTAGATCAAGTTTGTGTTTGGTGGGGTTTTTTCATAATATATGTATTTAATTTGTTTCAATACTGGACTTGCAGATGTATTATCAGTCTTCCTTAAGTGTCTTAATATAAATTATTTTCCTTCTAGGCGGTGGAGGAAGGCCTTGCTAAAATTGTGGAAGTTTTCATGGACCTTCTTCAGGTATGTTGTACACTTGTAGCATAATTCAAGTCTTCGCCTCCAAGAGCATAGTAAGGTTGATACCTGTCTTGGCTTTTGTTGTGTTGTAAAACGGGATAGGGAACACAAGCCAAGAAGTAATCAAGAAATTTCACTCGAATAGTTTCTCGAAATACATGGACACTGTAGCCCTCCATTTACTCAATGTTGCGTTTCACCCGATGATGCTCCACTTATAAGGTTTGTATTCTTGTATCCAGATAGGTATATATGATTTGTTTTTATACATTGTCGCGTTGCAGCAAGTCTTTAATGATAGCATACAGTAATGTGGCAAATGTACAGCATGGAGAATAGTGGCTCCATTAGCTCCATTAGGAAGAATATCAGTTCAGTAACAACAATAAGCTAGGTCAGTTATAAACAGTGATCGTTCAGCTGTTAAGTGTGGTGGTGCAGTTTGAAGGAACAACGGTTGATTCATGATTATTGGTGGTGAATTAGGATGAGTTGTGGTACAACTGAGAAAACCGATGGCTCGGAAATTGAGTGGTAGTAGAAGGCTGGAACTCCACTTGTGAAGAACCGTCTTTCACCAATGTTGGCCTATGAAGTAAAGTGGTAAGAAAATTGATAACCCAATAAGGAAGGACGGTGAACCAGGTACGAACAGTGTACTTTGCATTAGTTGTCCAAGGCGGTTCTGATGTTCGAGGCTGGCCGCCTCAACAAGATACGTGTACAATTACGAACCCTGTAACAGAGAGAGAAAATGGGCCCTTGATGCAACGGTTTGTTGGAGTAATAGTACGGAAGAGTGCGGAAGAGTTGCCAGCCCTGTGGATATTATGTACTCTTGCATATGACGGAGAACATATATTTTTCAATTATACTCCGCACCGTACAAAGATAAGGGAGTTTTGTTGCCATTACTGTTCAAGAATAAAGTCCGTCGAAGCAAATAACCAGACGACAAAGAAGATCTTATATCGAAACAAAGCCGTCTCTAATAACGAATTTTGGATATGAATGGACTTTATGATTATCTTTACCTTAAAATCTTTTATGAATTCTATATTTCGAGATTATTGTATTTTTAAGATTTCTGTGGTGACACATCCAACTTATTGTCTTGCTTATGTCTCATCGCATCTGTCGTAGGCCATGCTCTTCGTGCGGTGACTCCGTAGCAATTACCATTTAGGCTCCTTTGCTACGTTTTGGTTTACGATCCGTATGTACATATAACTGTATCTTGAAGTATGAAGCATTTCACAACTCATTATGATCATTCATTACATATTTAGTTGTCGTAGAGAGTGTGTGACACAAGCGTTCATGCTTAAAATCAGGGAGGAACGCGGAATAATTGGGATACTTAAGTTTACATTACGTATAAAGGCTCTGCCACAAAAAGTTTATATTCCCTGGCTTCACCTGGGCTTTGTTTTAAAGTAACTCTGAAACACAAATGCGTGATGCTTTTGATTAACAGAAATTTCCAGTAAATGTATTTTTAAAGAACTGGAAGTCTTAATCGGCCAAAGGAAGGTTCATTTGTCTCCTGGAAATACCAAGTATCATCCTCGAAGTCAAAGCAATGCCAGTATCATTTGTGTTCCAGTCAATTACATGCTTAGTCAGTGTAGTCTACAGAAGACGTCAGTTAAAGATCCTTTGAAAAACTTCATTAGCTGCACCTAGAAGGTGTTCCTCGTAATGAGGGTCATACATTTTTAATAGCTAATGCTATTGTAACAAGAGATCTCTGTCTTATGTTGTTAAGGAGGTTGAAAATTGACAAGTTTTGTCAAGATAGCTCAAGCTTCCTTATTTTGTCTCAATATCAATTGTCATTGTCCGAATATCTTTGCATGCAATTATGGAGTATAAACTGTACAGATCTAATGGAACAGAACAGTAAAAGGTTTTATATGGATTGCACTACCAAAGCTGAACTACGAGATAAAGGCTAAAATTGCAGAATTTGCTTGGGAAAAGGTGGAAATCACTAAGTCTAAAGAGCGTTTTATTGCTTGAAGGGCAGCAGTTTTGGATGCCATCATGATTTACTTTATTTCAACCTTGTCAATCCTACTTTTGTTTGCAAATGGAGATAATGTACGCAACGCATTTTTCATCCTTGAAGAAAACGAACCAGGTTTCCGTTTGGCAAATTTTGCTCTCCAAGATAAAACTGTGTCTGATTGCACTGCAAACGTAGCTTGTGCATTCATTAAAAGAGAGCGTAAGGATTCATTAAGACATACCTCCAGCAAATGGTATAAAATGGCACACGGAGTTTCTGAGATGTTAAAAGCACTAGGTAAGTAGTGAGTAGCATCTTTAGCCATATGTACTTATTTGTTTATATAAGAACAACTTTGCGATACTGTCAAGACATTTTTTTCAATATTAAGAACAAACTGAATACAAACGCTAGAACAATAAACATCCAGTAGGCAAGCGTGCTTGCAAACAGAAACTTGTGCTTAAAACAAGGCTTGCAGCTAATATATTTTTTCCCTTGATGTTCAAATTGGGGATTCAATCAACTAAAAACTGTATATATGATGCACATATCGACTTCAATGGAGAATATGTGGGTACATTCTGTACCCCACGTTGACTATACCATTGGTAAAGTCCTTTGGTTGTTTATAACAAACAGCATTGTACGGGAGCACCATGGTCATTGTTAAAAGGAACGTGTAGGTCTCTTGCAACCACAAAAATTCTCAGATAAGGTTATTTTTAGGAAGTATCTACAAAGAGAGCATAAAGTATGTTGATGATCGTACACCTGTTCAACAAAGGCTATACCCTGCCTTGCAGGACAAAGTCATTATGAGACAATAACAAAAGTATTGTTTACTTATAAGGAAAACGAACATTATTTTGTCATCGGACTTCATCACAGATTACTCCTCCTTTTTCTATCCTTAGCTAGCATAAGGTACAATACACACACTTCTGCCTTATAGCAGAATCGTGATTGCTTAACTTTGTTTCTCGCATATTGTTGAAACGTGAACATGCAATGACAAGAGTTTTGTCAAAGCTTAAAAGTTTCAGTTTAAAAACCTAATCAAAAAAGTTACTTTCTTATACTTACATTATGAAGAAGAAGACATTTAATTTTTCATTCTTTTAGTCTTTTTCTTGAAAGCTATGTTGCACAGGATAATCAATTAGCATATATATAATTTTATACTATGTAACTTTTAACATTTTTTGTTACTCCTTTGTTCTTAATCATTGTTGTTAGCCTGTTCGATAGTATTATTTATCATATTTTAAGTGTCTTCCATTGCAAGCAGCCTTAGTAGCATTATTAACATCCAACATTTGTAGCATTCAAACTTTACTTACTTCATCCAAATGAGTTCTCTTACTCATTGCGTTAAAAAGGTATGGAGACAATACAGACCCCTGTTTACACCATTTTAAACCTAAAATCTTTCTGTGGAAATCCACTCTAGCATTATTGGACTGAACAATGCTGTAAAATAACTATCTTCAACAAGAAATTTGTAGCCACACTATGGCTTCTGGTCTTTTAATGATAGAACAAGTAGTTGAAGGTAGCATTAAATTCTTATTTGTTTGCTGAAATATTTAAGCATTTGCTCACTTTCCAAATGCAAGCACTTTTTAACTACTCTTAAATTTTTGCATTGTAATTGTTAAGAAATGTGGTTTCATCAGATTTTGGAAATCTTTCATTCTAAATATACGTTTTGCCCACTTTCTCATTCTTCAAATAGCAGTTTAGCCCCCTTGTCATACTGTCAACGCCCTACATAACTTGTGAATTATTTATCAGTTTGAATGTGTTTCCTTTGTAGTTTTATGTTTTAAACCATTTATTTGTTTTCGGTCTCGTTCTTTGACGATGGCAACTTGATTATATAGGTCTTCAGTTATAAGATAAGAACTCATGAAATTTCCTTCCTTGGTCCACTCTAGAATTGTTGAATTTTGCCTGGAAAGAAAAACGTCTTTATTGTGATTAATTAGCAAGGTGAAATTCATGGAAAGTTTAAAAATGTCGAAACTCCAAAGGTCCAATGAAAGGACTTTACGTTAGAAAATGTTTGATTTATGGGAA
>JAAAKM020006971.1:137512835-137541590 GCA_010016025.2 Alatinidae sp. Z8VKAUB7J3 | reverse complement strand
TAGAATGAGTTAAATTAGAATGAGCAGGGATTTTAGAATTAGGTTGAACTACTTTGGTATAAGTTAAATTATAATGCGTTAAATTAAAGTAAATTAGAGTGAGCTAAACTAGATTGAGTTAAATTAGAGTGAGTTAGACTGACAAAAAATTATGAAAATTTTTGCTTCATGTAAGCTAAATAAAAATACAAAGTCTTAAAAATTAACACCAGTAGCAGATCTTGTTAAAATTTATCGTAGTGGGAGGGGCAATTTCAAAGGAGCACATTCCAACACACCAAATATAGCTTTATGAATTTGGACTCTCTAATTCTCCAATTCTTCTTGTCATTGATGAGCTTTCTGAAACTAGCCAATGCGCTACCTAATCTGTCTGTCCTTAGTCAGCATGACAAAAATCAAGATATATGGAAGATTCTTGGTCGTGGGTTCCTTTTCCTTGGATCAGTCACTGCACAGATGGAAAACTAAGCTTTTACGTCCCTTTGTGATAGTCTCGCGATCAATTTGATTCTACTCCACTATAACAGTGCATAAAGCAAGCTGGGTTAAGACCACAACATACACAATAGGATACATTAGTAACTGACAAGAGACATAATAAAAGCGGGAGATAGGAGTTGAACTTTTGTTTACATGAAGTGAATAGGTATGTTCAGACTAAAGAAGACTTCCTTTAAGCAAGAGATCGAATTCTGAAAAACCTTAGGCGAGAAACGTAAAGTGAGGGGTAGAGAACGGATGAGAACAGGCTTCAGCATGTAGATGAATACTAGGAAATGGAGGCTTAGAAATCGTCTTTCCAGTTAAAGGTGAAACTCCCACATGATCCGACAAACGTCTGTGAATTCGAGGTATTGTCTGACCTAAATACGCGTCTTTCACAGAAACGACACTTAAACAAATAGACTACGACTGAGTAGTAACTTGGGAGTTCTTTCCTTAAATTTGAAAAAGTTATATAGACGAAAAGAGGATCGGAAGATGAAACGGATGTTGACTTGAGGATAAGCTGGAAAAATAGGTTTATTAAGTTGTGTACGAAGCATAGACGAGTGGAGCCCTGTAAATGGTAAAACAAAACTGAATTTACATTTAAGTACGAAAGAATACTTAAGCAATTTATAGAGCTCTTCATTAAAGGACGCTTACGCAGAACAAATGTTAAAGATACGATTAATTAATATATAAAAAAGACGTTTCTTATATTCCTTGGAAAGAAAACTGTCGAAGCGTGTAAATAGATTCTGACTCGTATCTGTAAATGTCTGACTCCATAAACGGCGATCACGCTCTTCAAAACCTGTGTCGCAGTCAGCCTTTCCAAACCTAAATAGGTGATGGTCGACTTCAACATCGCTACCTTCGAATTCATTTTGCCTCGATTTTAGTTCGTCATCAGTGAAACCATAGAACTAAATAAATCACGAATCTCTTGCTTCATTTCAAAGCTTTGAAACATTTTAAGAGCAGCGGTTAACGCACAACAACAAATTTTGAATGAAAACCCCGTTGCTACGGCGACTGTAGCCAGCGACTTTGAAATGAGTGAGTGGCAGATTTTAATGGATAACTTTACAAGCACCTGTGAAAACAATTTTGACTGCAATAAGTGTCCTCACTCTCGCTCCAACAATACCCTACTTACACAATTTTAAAATGGGCAAAATTATAAATTAGGTCTTCTTAAATACGTAGTGTGAAGCGTAGAGGCTAACCCTTTCCCGTATATGGTTGTCTTTTAATAACATTTTCAGGCTTTACCATATTTTTTATCATACTGCATATTTTTTAAATGATGATTTACCTGTACGTTTATTTCTCTCTTAAGGCCGGAAAGATTGCTTGGATCTTAAGCAACAGGGAGTGACTAGGTCTGGGATCTATCCGGTATTCGCAGGTGGTAAAGTTGTAAAGGTACCATGTGATATGAAAGCAGGTGGAGGAGGCTGGACCATATTTCAACGACGAGTTGATCGCTCAGTTAACTTTAACCGTAATTGGAAAAGTTACAAAACAGGTTTTGGAGATCTTGAGGGTAACTTTTGGCTTGGTTTGGATCTGATTCATGATATGATATCACGATCAGGCTCAGAAATGAGAATTGATTTGGCAGATTTTAATGGAAATAAAGGCTATGCTCAGTATGGCCTTGCCTACATTGACAACGAATTAAATGGATATACTTTGTATGTGTCTCAGTACAATGGAACAGCTGGAGATGGGCTATGGGTTCATCACCAAACAAAATTTTCTACATTCGATCGCGATAATGACAATTCCAACAATAACTGTGCCTCGAGCTACTCCGGAGGATTTTGGTATACCAAGTGTTATTTAGTAAACACAAATGCAAGATATGCTAATCCTGGTTCTCGTTCATCTATAGATATGACTTGGAACACATTTACTACTAAAGGGATCTCTTTCTGCGAAATGAAATTTCGCCGAAAGGCATAAGTCGAGAAACTGGAGAAATTGGCAAATGTTACCACTTGAGAAAAACGTTTGTCAAATGTAGATATCTCTTGTAATTTTATTCTTTGCAAGAGAATATCAGGGCAATTGGCAGGAGTTCATGTGCTGGTGTTTATAAGTTTTGCTTGATTTGAATTTTAGTCTTTATGATCTTATTATGCTGTTCCTTGAGAAATTCGGCAGTATCAAGAGGCTAAAGTATAACACGTAGCAAGTTAAAAATAATTTTCTTTAATTACCTATGTTCACAACTTTTCCGCCTTTTTCTAGATTTCGGAGTCAAAACTTTAGGAATTCGTAGGAAATAAATTAAATGCATCAGTGATGATGATGTTTATTGTCTCCAACTGTACGAAATTGCAATGTTTAAGGGGCACAGCAGTGGCAAAATATACGAGTAAAAATGTATTTATTGTTTCTTATTTGATCAAAGAAGCAATTTCTTGAAAGCTGTGTCCGAAAATTTTTTTCCGTATAAAGTGTCCTGGTGATATTCGATGCACGGTGTTCCTTCGGTAGCAGTAATTTGAATCATAGGGATTCAGAATGTTATCTCCACAAGATGTGAAAGAATTTACTAAACGCACCTAACAGGGGTTAAATTCACGAATGACAGTTCCCAATACGTCTGTTCATGCATTTGCTAATAGCAAGTATTGAAGGTGGAGTTTTTAAAGAAATTGATCTGCAGTGAATGGATTCAGTATTATTATTATTGGCACTCCTGTCGATGCCTTCCGGTATTTTACAATTATAAGGTTGCTGCCTGTCTACAAACGAGGTAAAAATGAATCATTACTTTGTTTCTCTGTACTTCTTGTACGCCTCACATGATGGGTGAGGCAAGCAGCACGAGGCCTTGCCACCAGCACGAGGCTTTGCCACCAGCACGAGGTCATGTCACCAGTCAAGCCAGGTTTCCGTCCTTGCTGTTGTTTTATAATTGGCCTTATCACTGCAGGCGGAGATATTGAAGTGGTATTTTGACCATCTGATGTTTCATACAAAAAGAGTCCACCTCAGCGTGAAAGGTTCAATCTCTTCCGAAACAAATTTCATTAGTGGATTATATTGCCTTGCGGTAGATATTTGACTGGCTTTGAAGTGCTTTGTAGGATTACGTATCCCTTATCCTCCCTGTTTAAGAGTGAAGATACAACATTTAGGCAAGGGAATTCGTAATTTTTGATGCCTGCACTAATTCTGATACTTTTTAAATCGGGATGTGTATGGGCCATGCTTAGGCAAACTTTAAAAAATATAGAATTGTTCCAGTGAGGTCGTGCTTACAAATTGTATTTGTTACGATTGTAAACGTTAATAGCTATCGAGGAAAATGTATTAGATAAATTGAAAAGGCAGCTAAGTATGAAGTAATGTCAAATTTGTATTTAGGAGTCTTATCAAACTAAGCACCTTCTAGCTTAATTCCATTTTCGCGCACCTCGTCAGATTTACGTAAACCAATTTTGAGAATATCTGGGAGATCGAAACATTTAGAAGGATCTAAACTAAGTTCTATCGAAGCCACGTTTGTGTGTCTTTTATTTCGTTTCTTTTCAATTCATTCTGACGATGTTTCTGAACGCAATGTGACATTACCATGCTAACCTTGATTTTCAGTAGTAAAGAGTGGTTACAAACATACTATTCCAAGACTGACAAGAATGCTTATGCTAAGAAATTTTCATTCTTGCGTAGTGATAGCATCAATACGTCGTATATGCAACGCAAGTAAAAGTGAATTGCTTTATAACCAACACGTTTTGGGTAAGGTGGCGTACACAACTTCTTAACAGCATGAAGCTCTAAACATTCCCCATCTTCTGTACGTCCTATTCTGGTGGTTTTGGCGCAACTGTATCACGTATATACCCCTTTACAAGCCCCTGCTATTGTTTAATATGACCGTCTTGTTTACATCACAATGTTGCAGTTTTGAAATGTCTTTGATAAACACATGCTTAATGTCATTGTCGTACTTTATAAGTTAATTGTTCACATTATATCAATGTACTAACGTTTTTGTTAAGTATTTTGCAAGTTTTATTTTTTATACATTTACGGACCTGCATATGGTATATAAACGCCCATATCATGAAAATTAAATGTTCATTGCGTTTTTAGCTCACTATGCATGTCTTTCTTATCGTATTTACGTTTCAACAGTATCGTTTAGTTTTTACTCTGTCGATTAAATTGATATGTACGCTCTAGTTTAGTTCTATTTTATTTACAAAGCCGCTGTGTTTGATTACTGGTCCATTGTATTTTCTTGCTCAATCCATTTCTAAGTACATCGCATTTCCATGGTCTTTGTATTTCCAGTATTACTGTTGGTGCGTATACAATGTATATCAATGTTCACAGGACTTATCCACGGTTTTTCCAGGTCCTTTACGTTTCAGTGCCAACTGTTTGTCCAGATTATTTGTGTTTCTATGTCTGTTTTTCTTTCAGGGCCACCGTTTTTGCAGATTCACTGTGTTTCCATGTTCATTTTTTTTAAGGTCCACTGTTTTTCCACGGCCGATGTGTCTCCAGGTACACTGTGTCTCCATGTCGACTGTGCTTTCAGGTCCAATGTGTTCCTAAGTCCTTTTTCACCAGGTCCACTGTGTTTCTAGGTTCACTGTGTTTCCAGGTCCACTTAAGTTTCAGGTCCACTGATTTTTATGGTCCTTTGTGTTTCCATGTCCACTGTGTTTCCTGCCCCACGGTGTTGGCGATCCCCTGTGTTTCCAGGTCCACTGTGTTTCGAGGCCCACTGTGTTTCCAAATCCATTGTATTTCTAAGTCAACTGTGTTTCCAGGTCCACTGTGTTTCCAGCTCCTCTGTGTTTCCAAATCCACTGTGTTTCTAAGCCCACTGTGTTTCCAGGTTCCCTGTGTTTCCAAATCCACTGTGTTTCCAGGTCCACTGTGTTTCCACTGTTTTTCAAGTCCACTATGTTGCCAGGTCCCCTGTATTTCCAAGTTCACTGTGTTTCCAAATCCTCTGTGTTTCCAGGTCCACTGTGTTTCCAAGTCCACTTTGTTTCCAAATCCCATGTGTTTCCAGGTCCATTGTGTTTCCAAATCCACTGTGTTTTCAGGTCCACTGTGTTTTCAAGTCCACTATGTTGCTAGATCCGCTGTGTTTCCAGGTTCACTGTGTTCCAAATCCACTGTGTTTCCAGGTCCCAATGTTTCCAAGTCCCAATGTTTCCAGGTCCACTGTGTTTCCAAGTCCATTGTGTTGCCAGGTCCACCTTAAATCGATACTAACTGTATTATACCCACTGTACTCCGTCGTTTATGTGTTTGCAAGTCCATCGTATTTTCAAGCAATGTTGTTTTATTGTTATCATCATTTACTTTCTCAGGGTACTTGTTTGTCATTTCCGCGGGCTAAATGTAATGTCTTTGTTGACATGCGACCCCCATGTTGGTATAAAGAACTCATATCACGCCGTTTTGAAACACAGTATAATTATGCATTGCTTATAGTTGAACAATTCTAAATAAGTCTAGTAATGGTCGCCTTGTGAGCCCTTCAGAGTAACAAATAGGTTACGTACGAACCACTCTCATCCTTATACTTTTTTCAGGTCTTAATACGTAAGTTTCCCCGGTTTCTCGAGACACCCTTAATAGTTATTCCAACTGCGTTATAATTAGTTATTGTTATGTAAAGTAGTGAAACCAGGAAAAAATGTATTTGGGTGTATCAACAATCTTCTTCCGATGCTTCTTATACCTTATGTTTTGTTGTAGTGCAGTAAGGATTTTATCATTCTAGTAGGTCACATTTTAGGTCTATTGAAACGTTTGTAATCAATATCCTTGTTGTTCTTCTAAGTTGATTTGCAGAGGCCAGCCTGTCGTTTCAAAGTACCTAGACATCGGGCAACCGTATCTGTGGCAGTGAACGTGATATGTTACTTAAAAAGATGATTTTTTTTACAGCTAAGAATCTTTCTATGGTACCTTTTGCACTTAAGGTGATTTGAAAGCCAAATTGAAAATGTGCATCCCCAACTATAGATAGAAAGCAATCTTTTACTCGGCGAGGGAGTATATTCAGAGAAAACGGTTTTACTTTTATCGTTTACCGTACAAAATTGTTACGACTACCCCGTGAGTTAAGTGGGTACGTCTACCCACATTGATGTTGCAAGTAAGCCGTAAATGTAGGTTTTTTGCATCTATAGGATCGCGTAACTTTATCGAAACAATCTCTCAAGCGTATTCAAGCCACTCTTGATATCTCAACTAGTCTAGGTAAGAGTTGCCCCTCCTCCTCAGATGACTATGAACGTTCCCCTCCGACGAAGTAAGACCACCAATTTTGTAGGATCATATACTAGTGGCCATGAAAGGTATAAATGCACCAAGGATATATTGTTTCGTTACCCATTTTCATATTGTTTTGGACTCTTCCTGAGAAACGTCCCACGTTTACGCCTTGTATTTTTTACCCATTGCAATCATACGCAGCACTAGATTTGTACTAGTATATTCTACAGCCATCACGTACTTCTCTTATTTTTTTCTTTTCTTTTACGTTCACTGCCACAGATACCTACGTCAAAGTATCAATGTTCAACTCGGTTGGCCAACAGCTGGCGAAAAGTAAAACATCAATTCGTCGTTCTATGTTTGACCCGGAGTACAACGAGACATTTGTGTTTCAAATTATTGAATTTGATCTGCCAAGTGTAAGTTTAATGTTCTCGATTGTAAATATAAAGAAAATGAGGAGAAAAGAAATCATTGGATGGTTTTCAATGGGAAGAGACAACACAAGTGAGGAAGAGATGGTACATTGGCGAGAGATGTTGGAAGCTAAGGGGAAAACAGTTCGTAAATGGCACGTACTCAGTGCTGTGGAAAGAGGACTAGAAGACGAGTAATTTTATGCACAAACGGATATCACAAGTAAAGCTAAATGCATTTGACACGTAATTAAATACTTCAGAACTTTGGCCCACCTTAGATGTTAGATTTAGTGGATAGCAAAATGGGTGTTATGAAGTGGTTGGGTAGAATTAACATTGACGTAGAAAATAACTGATTATTATATGAAATATATATATAAATATATATATATATATATGTATGTATATATGCATAGATATATATACATGAATATATATATGCTGAAAAAGGAAGAACTTGTACACAAGGATGGATAAACATGCCGCAATATTATGTCTCCATGGACAGATTTATCCAAGAGTCGTCCAGTCACGGTACATTTGTCAAACCATAAATTTACGCACCTAGTGCTTGCAGCTCAGGACACAGTTTTCAATATATGCAAGCACTTTTTAACGGTATCTTTAAAACTGTCAAACGGCATCCTTTAACATTGTTTTTTTATTCTGCACGGTTAAAATAACGAGTAACAACATTCAGCTAGCGAATTATGACGACGTATGTGGATAAACCATTACCTCCTGTCTGTCGATTTTTGAGCTGATTCTTAAATTGTGTTCAGTAGTAGCCTTTTCATATAATGTGAGAAAAGAAATTTGCATCATTTAAAGGCGATTGAAATATAAATGTAGGATTAGATTTTTGATACCTGGTTTTGGTTGTAGAAGGCGACCTTTAACAATAGACGCGGAAATATCACCTTAAGGTTTTGATCAATCCGTCTGGATTAGGTTTCATTTTGTCATATTAGGAAAGGAGAAACGGAATATGGCATGTATGTTTGTTATTCTCGTAACCCATATCTATAGTTTTGTTGATTGTGATAATCGTTTTATCATGTCCTCTCGTAGATTAACCCGTTTTTAAATAATTAAAAGTACCACCGCTTTGTGATCCCAGAGTGTCTTCTAAAACTAAGGTTTAGCACACGGTGTTCCCTTAACCGTTGTTACCTGACGAAGCGATACACGTGCCCCATCTATGTGTGGTCTGCTCGAAATTTTACGAGATAGTTCCATGGTTCCGTTAGTTACGATTTCCTGCGGTATACACTTGTGTATTTATACACATACACAAAATACATGTATGTAAATGTACAATGTATAGATACGACGTCAAGTAAAGTACATATACTTGATATCTGTTCATCTTTGATGATGAACTTAATATGCCAATATCGAATACAATATTTAGGTTATACACTTTATGTATGCTCTCCCCCGCCCTATTGTTGCGGAGGGTCGAATAGTCGCGACGATGGAAAGCTTGTCGAAAATTGATAGAATGTAGGGTTGTGTTTATGTGGGATAGGGAATTACCGTATTACCTCGCTTTTTAGCGCACACACATGTAAGCGCAGAACAAGCTCGAGAACAAGCGTATGCGCTTATAAGTGAGTCTGAAAAATATGCTGGGGGGGGGGGGGGGGAGTGGCCAGCTAGTTTGCAGGATAAAACACTGCAAGTTATTCATGAAGGTCATCCTGGGGTGGTCAAGTCAAAGATTAAGCTCAGAAGTGCAGCTTGGAGGCAAGGGTGTACCAAAAAAGTGGGAAAATTTTGCAAAGCATGTGCAACTTACCAAAGAGCTGACAAAATCAAGAGGCCTTTGAAGGTGGGGCCTTATCGTAAAGTTGATAAAGGTAATGACAAACCTTTCGAGAATGTTAGCCTAGATATTGTTGGACAATTCCATGAAGCACCCCATGGGTATAGATTTATGTTAGTTTTGGTTGACAGTGCAACCAGGTTTGTGGAAGTATGAACAGCACATGAGATTACGGGAAAATTTGTTGTTGACAGACTCATGGAAACATGTTTAAGGAATGCGTATGTAAACAAAGTAGTTTCAGATAACGGTAGTCAATTTACCAGCCTAGACTTTCAGGAACTCGTAATGAAGTTTAACATTAAGCATAGTAAAAGCAGCTTGTATTTTCCAGAAGGAAATAGTCTGGTAGAAAGAGTAAATAGGTACTTGAAGTCTCACTTACAGACAGTTATACCAAGTGTAATAGGGACGGCGATAGCGGCAGCGGGCTCTATTGGCGGGCACGATCGCGTGAACGAAATTCGTTGATTCACATACTTGTTGAATAGAGAAGGCGAATTCTTCTGTTCTAGTCGTGAGACTGTCACTTGATTATTTGAATATAATATTAAGATCCTCTACAAAAATAAATATTTCTAACACTACTGTCACAATTGTACAGAAAATTCGAGCAAAAACTACAGAAATTTGTTTACAAAATATCAGAGCAAAGTATCCCTTTGCTTAGTGTAAAAACAATGGCAGAAATGCAAGTAACCAATAAGAATAGAGTAAAAGGAGCCGTTATGAAAAAGTACAAGCAGTGTAGCAACGGAAATCGTGAGCGATTCTAGGAAAAGAATGCTAGATAAAATGAGTGTAAAATACAGTACAATAAGCAGGAAAACGCTTACAAAATACATTGAGGAATCTACTAAGCAAATGCTAAGGAAAACAGTAGCAGGAATAAACTATGCGTATCGCAATTAGAGCAGAAAGTATGTTGTAGCAGCGATGGGCGAATGCTTGTATCATAAACGATACTAAACGGATGACGAGATAAACTTGGTTAGGAACTCTTTACTAACTGGAAGGTTATCAAATACTGAGAAACTAAGGCGTGGTAAAAGGGTATATATGCGAAAATGGAGGACAATAAGGGAATGCCAAATAGGGTAAGTGGTATTCGATTGCACCAGTGTGTACGAAAGTAGCAGCAAATATTCTTAGTGGGCTGAGCTGAATGCTAGACACGACATACCAAATAAGGGGGAAACTAACGTGAATAGCCTCTAGCTAACAGTGCACAAAGTTATAGCTTATATGTGCGAAAATAGTGTCTAAGGGAAAAACAGGATTCTAGCTGAGAACAAAGGTAGCTTAACCTAGGCAAAACAAGTTTAGTAACGTGCACACGGGCTTAACAGAAAGGTGTGAAATCCTATTGTGTATGAGACACAAGATGAACTATTGTAGGGCTAAAGGGATACCCAAGTAAGGTGGGGTAGGTATATGACAAAGGGAAGTGTACCAGAGTTACACAAGCATGAAGGGATATGATATAAGAGAGGTTTGGAAGTCAGCTATATTTAGTTTCTTGCAGAAGCAGAGAACTATACTTCATAGCAGCAAAGGTCAAAGTCCAGCAGAAGCACTATTTGGCAGGCAGATTAAGGGAATAGCCCTTTTATTACCAAATGTAGAGTCTAAGGCAGACTGGCTTAAGGCCGTAACCATATTAAAAGAAGGATCTTGGGTTCAGGTAAGACTTCCAACCAAAGGGTTTGGAGATTTAGCATCTAAATTTTCAGACCCAATCCAAGTTCGCAAGCGGATTGGGAAGTATGTATACGAGCTAGAAGATGGTCAGAGATGGAACCTGAGAAAGTTAGTTGCACCAGACACTACAATAGACCTTGCTAGTGAGGCTACAGCAGTAACATCAGATGAGTCAGCTGTCAGGGAGCCAGTATGCAGACCTGTTAGACATAGGAAAGCCCCATCTTATTTAGATGATTATGTTTTAGAGTAAATGTGTTATGTGCACACTTTTGTAGTAAAGAGGAGGTGTTGTGTAATCATGAGTAACAGTCATGAATGTCAATAATTATATGTAGGAATTCGAAACTTGTATACTCCGTAAACAATACATCCCACATCCTCCCACAACAACAATGATTAAGCAGAATCGAATGTGACATTATGACATCATGTATTTAAATTAGACTAAATTGATTTGTACATACAGTAAGACAAAATTGTAGAGTTTCAGTGTGTATTCACCTAAGGATACAGATGGCCTTGTATAAGCGTGTATCGTGAAATGTTGTCTATTTCTTGACGACGTTCTTATCTCATATTATATTTCATCCTGACTGAGACACAACACTTCAGAACTTGTTTATGGCACAACCTTAAGCTTACCAGGTGAATTCATTTCTCCTAATGCAGACGTCGCTGCTCTTAATCCTGTTTATTGTGTCGATCAACTTCGCTTCATAGACATAGCACCTTCTCAGCATCGTTCTCAACAAAGAACTTCATACAATCCTTCAACCCTTTCAAGTACACACGTTTTTTGACGTTGTGATTCCCACAGAAAAACTTTTCAAGCACCTTACGATGCCCCTTGTAAAGTTTTTTCCAATGCACACAAATTCTACACATTGGACATTAATGGTAAAAACTCCGTCATAAGTATTGACCGACGTAAACAATGTTTTGACCATTTTACTTAATGTAATCGTTCTCTCTTTGCACTCGCCCTCTAGTGGCAGATCAATTGTAGTGACAGACTAGGACGTAAACAGGATCTTACAAAACACTCTTCATTAAGTCACTAATAGATCGCGATTTCCGATGTAGAACTATAAGCCTTTTGATTTGTATTTGGTTCATTGTAAAACCACGTGGATGCAAGAAAGAAGTTTTGAGTTAGACTTCTGAAGAAAAAAGCAGCACTGACGTGCGTCAACCGTTCGTTAGTCCCCTTAGAGGTCAATGCTGTTACTAAAACGTACGTAGAATTATTGCTTAATTTTGGAGGAACTTTTCTGGGTCACTTTTAAGTTGCTCTTCATTAACGTTATGGTGTTACTCTGAACCAAAAAGTACTTCCTAAAAAAAGAATGAGATCTACAAACTTGACTTTTAATGCTAAAAATTACCATTCTCAGAGTAAAATACTTGAATAATTTTTGCGGCCGCTTTTTAAATAGTTAAATACCATTTCATTAAATGAAATTTACTACAGTAATTTGTCGGTTTGGAAATAATGTCGTACGCCTGCCGATCTCCTTTGATATAATCTGAAACTCTACTACGTGTCAAGGTTTTTGGTTTCAGGAATGTTTCCAGCTATTTGATGGCTCATCCGTCACCTAAAAGTTGAAATATGATATACCCTCATTTAGTAATAACAAAATAGCATGAAAACTTACAGACTTCGAAAGTATGTATCTTTAAATGGCCTATACCCCAAGGTATGGATATTCATATTCCTTAGCTCTCTGTCAAAGAGAAACAATCAAAAGCACAATTAGAGAAAGTACCGTGAGATTGAAAATCATGATTAAGTAAAGCTGCAAGAAATGAATTCTTTCTTTAGCTCTCTCCTCTGTAACTTTTCTATATACAATTACATAATTTTTCTAAGAGCTATATAAAAATCATAGGTTGATGTTATGGTTTTCTCCATATCTTGCAGCCATGTGTATGCACAAGACAACTATCGTATTTCCTATTAAATAAAGACCCATTTATAAATAATGGAGGGAACCAAGAGGGGCGCCTTAACTTAGAGAATGTATATTTATCAAAATGTCAAAAATGTTGTTTTATTTCTTGGAATCGCATCTGAACGCAAAAATTAACGCCCAAACATCTGGCAAACGACAGAGAGAAATAGGAATTGCAGTGCCTTGTTTGTATGTAATGACCAAAGGTATTAGCGAGAGGGAGCGTCAAATCATAAACATTTTACTAAAAGAACTTGATGATTTAAAGCAGCGATACAGCATTTTGTGATGGTCTTCCTCGAGTTGGTATGGTTGATATGAAATGCCTCTTTAACTTCTAATTCATACCGAGCCCAAGCTTTATCAATAATGGTAAATGATACCGGACCAGAGGTGCTTTGTGATCGGGGTATCTGCCAACCCTTAATCTCCTCTAAATGTTAAGCCATGCGGGTCCCTATAAGGTGCATTGTTTGGCCTTTGAAGATGTAAATTTATAATCCGCACATGACTGACTTTTTTTTAGTAAGGCGCTCTTTGTTAAAATGGTGCTCCAATCCTTTCCGAATTCTTCTTCTTTTTCTTTTGGCTCCTCCCTTTTAGGGGTCGCCACAGCGGATCCTTTATCTCCACATCAGTCTGTCGTTTGCTTCCTCCTCCGTCACGCCAACCACCCTTATGTCCTCCCTGACCACATCCATGAACTCTTTTCTGTGGCCCCCTTCTCCTTCTCCTACCCGGTATTCCTTTCCGAATTAAAAACTAATAAATCCTGAATACCTTCTTCGCGTAGAGTCTTGACTAATTTGTCAATTTTCGAGGAGATCCATTTGCTTTTCGGCTGTAGAAACTGGATACGAACAAGCAGTTTATTGATGCTGCTATTGCTACTATTATCGCTATTGACAAGTTCCACTGCATTAGAGTTTTTTTGCTCAGGTCTGCTAACAAAATAACTTTTGAGTTTACCAATGTATCTGGTAACTGTCGAAGCCGAGAACTGGTTTCGTTTAACTTTTACAGAAATTTTCTCGAGATCTTTCTTAAAAACTGTACGATGCACTGTTTACCTTAAAGGCCCTAAATATCAAACTTTTGATAAACCCTATCCTGTACGTAAACGGTAAATGACTATAGAAATTAGTCAGTAGACCTGAGCAGTAGGTAGTACGCCGCCGCACGTTGTTTACACAACATTTGTAAAGAAATTCTATGCAGTTATTTAATTTTCTTTTCGACAAGCACGGGTATACCTTTAAAGCTACCCATGGAAATATGTCATCGTTAACCCATATTATCCTAATCTCTAAAACTGTAGAAAGTCTACTTTTTAGTCAATTTCGGTTGATTGACTTCTGTTTCTGATTAAAATGTTATTTAGTGTTGCTGGAGAAGAGTTTGTGAAGAGCGTCGTTGCAAACGAAATATTTGTTATCTTTTGTTAACATATTTATACGACGGTGAATATAGTTTTGAAATCACTGAAAATATAAATTCTCACCCATTACAATTATTTATTCAAATTTTTTTTGTAAATGATTACTAGCTAGCCCAGATTGACTTTTTTTGTTCTTGCAGGATAGTATTTGTATTTGGATTAGAAAAAGGATGAGGATTGCCATCATAAGGGACAATAACGGTTAGTTGAAATTAAAGGTCTACAATTGTACACATTGGGAGGATATGGCGTCATAATTTGAAAATATGTTATTATTGTATCTGGCTAATAACACAGGTCGACATTTTTTTTCAACCAAAATGTTACCAGGTAATGGGCACATGTTTCTGGGCTATTTTTAGTCCATTTCCTCCTATCACATCAAGTTTCTTCGCTACATATATATGACATTTATGGTCAAAACAGGTAGAATGTCTAATTTTATGAAGAAATTAATTGACATGTTTCTGTGAGTAAGACCTTTTTAACATTACGATAATTGCAATTCAAATGCCAGTAAACGTCAGAAAAGAATAAGTAAGCTCTTTAAGACTTTTTTCACAACGATCATCAATTTTCCAGTATCTGTTTACAACGATATTACAGCCACTCAGGAATATATCAACTCCTGGTCAAAACTGCCCTAGCTTCTCCTTTCACCGCCAATTTAATCAAAATATGATAGAAACTAAAAGACAATCAAACATACAAATGAGCATCAACAGCTTTATAGACAAACAAAATCAAAATTTTAATACTAAAGAGAATTACAAGAAGTTTTGCAATCATTTTTGTCTCAATATTTCGTATCTTCACTAAGATACAGGAAAACCACTTCACCGGCCGTCATCAGAATAAGCCGGAGTTACATAGCCGATCAAGTGAAACCAGCGAATCCAAATAAACGACAAAGTGTGTTTGTGAGCCAACTCAAATTTTGTTTTGATTAACATTCAATAAGCTCATTGCTCAAGTGAAATAAATCGCCAGGAATAATAAATTTGATCCAATTTAACGTTTATTCCCGTCAGTTCATGCCCTGCTCTCAACGATTAGCCACATAAGCGTGCGCTTATTTTCAACAATAACACCATGTATCGTTGAGAGCCCAGACTGTGCCAAAGTGTACACAGACGATTGCTTCCGTACCATAGGAAAGGCCAGGTCTGCATTTCATTTGGCCGTTCTGTGATCAGTTCATATAAAAGCAAAAAGGCCTCTACTATGCAGACAAAAAGAATGGGTTTTCTCACTGGGTCTATGCCAAGAAAATGGTGTAGTGGACGCTGATTGGTCCAAAAACACAAGTCATTCAGCCAGTCCAAATCCTGATTGGCTCCTTCAAATATACAGTTGGGTATACTCTTTCACACATTTCATTTCAGTCATTCTGACAGTAGTACTCTGAGCAGTGTCAGACGAAAAAATATTGTTAAATACACAATGTTTTCGCTATTTCGTGCAATATGTATCGTTGTTGCAATCACCGTAACAGTTGGTCATGTCCCTTATCCCATACACTGATGTCATAAAAGAAGTCTATAGCGTAGTAGCAAGGACTGATGTTATCATTTATGTCAATGATAGAACGTTTCGGCAAACAAGAACGCTGAGAATGCCTGAAAGACCAAGTATCGATTCACACTCATCGTACAATACGTAATGACTAACGTTATCATAAACAACTGGAAAAATAACGAATAGGTCTTTCAATTTTGTACCTTCATTGTTTCATCGGTATGGTGTCTAACCAAATTTGAAACTACTTAATACTTGATTTTCTATTTCTGTACATTATAGCGCAATACAATCGAAGGTACACATAATACATCTCAAGCAATGTTGAGAAACATCAGCTTCTAAGCGAAGGCACCAGATTCACTCGCGTCCATGAAATCTGCCCTTTGTTAACACTCTTTTACCACATCTTTTTGTCTCTCCCAAGAAAAGTTTTGTACTGATATTGACTTGGTCAATGAGATGCTCGACAAATATCGAGGTTGGAAAAGAGAAAATGAAAGTGTGTGAAGAAATAAGTTGAGCAAGAATCTGTTAAGAAACTGTCTCCATCCACTGCTTTCGATTTCTCTGTTGCAATTACAAATAATTGGAATCAAAGAATTCTCGCCTTAAGCATAAGGCTATACTGGCAACAAAGTGCAAAATCCTGAGGCTTTCAAAGCAATTACATCCAAAGCACGAGTTCTCAATTAAAGAAACGTGGACTGGATGTCGGCTATCACTTTGAGGTTTAGTCAAAAAGACCGTTTTTGCTTGTTATTCAATTAAAATGTGTGACACTCCACACAATGGATTTAGCAGGATGGCAATATTATTGTTATTTTCATCAGTAAAGTGTTGTATATCTTTTAATTGAAGAGTGTTAATTGAGTCATTACACCTTGCTAACATACAATGAAATACGTGAAGTATCTCGTCCTCTAGTTGATGGCAAGATGGTTATCATAACAGCTGCGGTAAACAGGTTTACTAGCGTAAATTTATCACGTTGACTTTGCTTTGGATTTTGATTGACGCTTGCTGTGGGTCAAATACAAAGCGTTTTAACTATTTAATCTTTTCTACCCCTTAATGAAATTATCAGAAGTTGCCAAATACTGAATACTACCCCTCCTTTTCATCAATATTTTAACTTGGAGTTCTTTAAAATCTCAGCTAAATATCAAACGTTCCTGACTCAAAAAGTTCTTTAAATATATTCGTGGTGGTACAAAACTTGAATATAGACGATAAAAGAGGACACGTTGTGGTTTCATATTTTCGAAGGAAGCTTTTCGGTCGGTTCTTTTCAAGATCATTCACCAACATACTTACAACACTACAGAAGAAATCTTATATATGATAACAGCTATTTTAAAAAGAGCGTACGAATTCACGGTATCAAATGGAATGTGATTGAATAAAATTGTACAGTTTTAGAAATAGAAATTTGTAGAAAAGTATTTAAAATATAAGATTGCTAAAACTACAATACAAAACCTATAATACGCCGTTTTGAAAGCAAACTCTTTTTGCCTGCATAAAGAGAGGGTCCGCAGTTCTTTTCGTACTTCTGATCTATTTACCTATATTTTAACTTACTATAATCAAATGAAATGCAACAATGACTTCAATCATGTGCGATTTAGTGTGGAAAAGCATGGTAGGACATAGCTTCAAAGGTGGTATTTTAGAACAATTTGCTATACAAAGGCAACCATTTCCAACATCTTCATGTGTAACCTACCTTGCTTACTTGACACAATATTATTCTTTTTTATGCTGTTTGTACGTAAAAAAGGAAGTGAATTGTTGCAATACATGTATTATAAAGCCAACAAAGAAAGGGCCTAAAGAAAATGCAAGCGCAATATATAATCATTGCAAGCAAAGATAGGAGTCTACAACTCTGCACACATTTTGTACTTTCAATAATTTGAGAATAGCTGTTTTATAAATTCATTCTTGAGTATTACCTCTTAAATTGTTAAAGAAATTTAAAGGCATAACAAGAGGAGAAAGGTGTCACTATTTACACAATAAGACTAGACACATTTCTTTACGTTTATAATAACGAGGAGCAAGCAAAGATAATGTGTTAATGATTCGCCTGGTCTCATCATCAGCGCATCTTGTGTTTTTCGAAGTGTCACAAGAGCACATGGCGAAAAGGGTTTATCATAATCCAATGTTGACTGCTATTTGTTGCGTAAAGATGAAAAGCAAATACATCATCTAACCTGAAATAATTTTCCATTTTCTACTTAACAACCTACAAAGAAGAAAACGACGAATGGGAAAAATAAATTCGATATGCGGTGTTACAGAAAGATCAAGAAAACCCATGAGAAGAAGCCGAGAAAGTTAATTCTAGAAAACCAACCAAGAGAGATAAAATGTGAAAAAACCCACTGACGGTAGTTTGCAAACTTTGACTTACTAAATGTGGCACACTTGATCATTGTAACATTTGAATGCACTTTGGTTTAGATATTACTTATATATGATATAAACACGAATTTCTTGAAGTAAATTAAATGCCACCAAAGTAACTGCCGCACAGGGTTTTCCTGTTTCATCCAGACAAGACCATACCCAGCATGTATATCAAACTTAATTTTTCATCTTGGGTGTAAGCTAGACGTTTATCTCACCGCATCCATGGGTCATCTTGCCATTGCACTACAGGCATGTTTGGTCCACTTTTTAAATGCAATTCAATAAAACAGCACACTGCAAATGTTCGGTATTTCAACGTCTGCCCTCGCCTACCTTACTGATCACATCCTGCCCTTGCCTATAATATCTTTCCGCGGACTTTAGGGCACCCCAATTAGGCCAATATGCTACGTTCAGCCTAAGTTGGGCGCCTTCACGGAAGGATTGGAAAAGGGGTAGTTCCATTAATATTTCAGATAATACTGTATTTGAAATGAGAATTTATCTCTAATACAGTAATTAGTAAAGAGTAAAATGTTCGTAAGTGCAGATATTTAGACATTCTAAAAAAGAAATTCGAACAATTGTAGTATTCTTATCTGCATGTGCTACAACTGGTAGACCTGTATTCGAGGAATAGCAAAGGGACGTGGGCAGTCTGTACGCGATCCCTGTAGAGTCTAGTTTTCAGAAACTTATGAATTTGCCCCCTCTAATCTTTGGTTCTATCCAGCAAAATATAGGTTTTTTTTGTTTGTTAGTTGATGTAGATCAAATGCTATTGTAACAATTCTATTCCTACCGTGCAGCTCGTGAACCGTTGACAGAAATCTCAGGGAAGAATCTGAAATTGGAGACTCGCACGAAAATGATGATGAAAGAACAACCATCTCAAAGGGCAAAGACTAAAACGAGGTTACTATTACATCAGCCTCGACTTAGAAATCTGGGAATAGTAAACAAAGAGCAGGTCAAATCTACGCACTGAGCTTTTAATTGTTCAATCCACTTGAATGAATATTTCATTTTACCTTTGTATTTTCACCAATTGTGTTGATCTCTCTTTTAAGTTAGTTAGTTCATTTTGCCGAGGTTTGCCTTGTTAATCGCTTCATTCTTGAGAGTTAATACGCACAAGAAAACCTGTCGTAGCCTAATGAAATTGCATAACGCGTGACCGCGCAACATGATCGTGGACAAAAAGCTGGCTGTTCTGTCTGTCATCGGTATTTGTAGGAACATCAACGAGCAGTACAGAACGTCATGACTCTGTTGCAACCAGCTGATATCGGTAAGACGTTTTTGTGGTAGCTATTCTGACCTAGGAGGTTGCTGCTCCTTAATTGATCTTTGGCCCACAGAATATTTTCTGAAGTTTTTTGAGACATCGATGGTATCAAGATGACTACGAAAGGACAGTACGAATTTTGCTTTCGGCACAAATCGGAGCGGTATAATACGAGTCAAATTATTTGGGACATTGTGAGGACTACCACATCAGTCCTAAACATTATATTCTGGTCTTGTATACGATTTTTTATTGCACCGAGAAGGAAATGCCTTAAAAATGAGATTGTGTTGATAACTGGAGGGGCTGGATATCTAGGAAGGCTGATAGCTATTAAATTAGCGAAGAAAGGTAAGCTGTTTAAATTATTTTTATTCTATACGATTTGTTCCCGGTTCGATAATAATCGTAGATCCTATTTTCCCAGATTTCGCCTAAATCATGGCTCGCTTGAGAGTAACAGCGTGGTTTGGATTGACGGTTTGCTGTGACTGACTTGATGAGCCCCATCGTTTTATTTAAATCCTATCAGATTTGTAGGTTTTGAAATCCAATCGAGATACAAATAGGGGCCAAGGAAGTCTCAGTACGCATTTTGTAGGATTTGTAGGTTACATTCACGTTTCAAATTCTTGAAATTCATATGGAATTGCTCACTTTTCCCTAGCCGATAATTCTCATCGTGTATACCGCAGCGTTAAAACAGGCTCTAGCCTCTCAGCTTAACATATGTTCTTGAGTTTAAGTTTTATGTGCCAGTCATTTCCCTATTACCCTCGCCTCAGCATGCAGTGTTCTGCACTCTCGAATACTAGGCCTTGTACTGTAGTTTTCAAAAAGAAGGAACTTATATTGGCTGTTTATCATTTCCTTATTAAAATATTGTTATCGGTGAATGTATATTTTATAAACTCATGTTGAGATATTTGAAAGGAAGGTAACATTTTTAGTTCAGAAACCAGGCCGTGGTTACAAGAGTAGGTTGATCAATCTGCTGACATTTGTCATGCCGGAGCATTTTCTCTTCCAATTTTATAAGAGAGGGTTTCGTTTCAGGGTCTGTGAAGTGAGATCGATGAGAACGTCTTAATGTTTAGTAGTAGGCCTAGTATTTATAGAGTTACTCTCGCAAATTGTTGTCTTATCATATCTACTGGCGGTCTGCACAACTAGTACTTCGTGATAATCAAAGGTCAAGTAAGTGACTACATCCGGATATAAAATACATAGTGTTCACTAACAGAATAGTTCGTTTCAGTGGGAAGGCCACCAAAGATGAGTACTGTCATACCGAAGTAGAAGAGATACACTAAAAACTAAGAACGTCTTTATGTTAAAAAGTATCATCAACTTAGGTGAAAAGTTTGAAATTTAACGAGACGTATAATTATATCAGTAATTGTAATTGATAATAGCCTAATTATAAGTGATGTTTCATTCCCTCGGATGTAAAAATAATACTGTTCTCATAGTGTAAAATTTTAGAACAAATCTTTCGAGGGAAAGCAAAATAGGGGTGGTAAGAAGTGCGAGCATTTTACAACGACTACGGAGATATTTTTTTGTTCTCACAGGACCATTATCCCCCCCCCCCCCCCCCCCCCCCCCCCCCCCCCACCCCCCCCCCCCCCCCCCACCCCCCCCCCCCCCCCCCCCCCCCCCCCCCCCCCCCCCCCCCCCCCCCCCCCCCCCCCTGATGCCTTTCACCTTATTGTATAGGCATTATATCAACAATACCTAATAGTACAATTCATACTTCTTGCGCATTGTTCCAAGGAAACGCCTTCTATAATGAAAAATCACGGATTTAATTAAGGCTAAACATCTGTTTAAATAAGCCGAAATTTCCATTGTTCCTCACGTTTTGCAGGAGTTCCTTCAGGCTGATTCAGTTGATTGAGATCAGCCCAGGAACTGCAAGTAACAAAGGAATATGGGCGATGACATTTTTCAGGTACCATGCCTTGCGGCTTCGGCGATCATGGTCTTCCATCCATCTCGTCTCCAGACACTTGTGATTCTGTCAGTAGGGCGTGATGTTCTTAGCCATGATGTCAGTCCGTCCAGCATCTTTTCTCGTTGTCTCCCTCTTTCTCTTCTCCTACAGATCTTACCAGCGATGACTAGGTGTTCCATTCCAAGCTCTTGTATGAAGTGCCCAAAGAATGTTCCTTGGCGCTTTCTAAACATCGCTTACCAACCAAATAACAAAATACGGCCAGATCAAATTTTGTAAACCAAAGCTTCAATTATTGCCTTGTACGCTATTTAAGTTTGGGAGGCCTGATATGCGTCTTAAATAACCCATTGTCTTGTATATCTGCATTGCTAATCCAGTACCTATCCTATCCAGAGCTACTGAAATGTTACAGCACGGTTTCGTGCCAGCAGCTTTAAACAGTTAACGAGTACCCTTCCTTTTACAGCTTTAAAACATAACGCCAAACTCCCACTCTAAAAAATGTCAGCAAAACTGCCACAAAAATGAACATAACTGCCATGAAAGTAAATCAGTATGCAGAACTATGAAACGCGATCCTGTGTTGCTAAACAGGCAGAAACTTTAACAGTGACGATATGGATATCAGACAAAGATATTTTAAAGAGTAGTGGTCAGCCAATATGCTTTCTGGGCATCATTAGGCAAGTTCTCCAAAGCTTGCAGTTGATGGTTGGATCTTTGATGATGGTTGGATCCTTGATCTCTTTGCTTGACACATTATCAACAGTGTGATATTTGTTATATATCAACAGTTTGTGATCAATTCTTAATAAAAAACGTTTCTTGATTTGTTTCTCAGGCGTATTAAAATTGTCTCTCCTGAATTTGAGGCCTCGAGTTGCTTAGCTTGTTGCTTCGATTTTGGACCATATCGAGGCCTCACACCTAAGCAACTGAGTTGCTTATAAAAAAAGGGTACCTGTTAATCCTCCGTCTCAACCTGTGCATGTGTCTTTTCTATTGATGTTACACTGTTTCCTGCAAGTATTCAAAACAGGATCTCTTGTAAAGTCAACGAATTTTCATCAAAATGCTTCACCGTTAAATAAAACTGGACGTGGTAGGTGTTACAAGTTATATACTTCGCGCCTCACAACTTTGTAAAACACAAACATTGAAAGGATAACAACATGTCTTCCCCTTCTTTCTTTGAAATTATCTCGTCTCGTACCTTTTGTTATTGTAAATAATATGGCGCGCGTGACTGTGTGTCTATCACATAATCAGTAAAAGATTTCTGATAAAATGATGAACTACAAACTTATTTCGATAAGTGTTTCTAAAAATATAAGTCTTAAGGCCACGGATTTAGCATCTTATTGTGAAAATTTTGTTAGATGTCTCCTAAATTGATAATTGCAAGATCGCTTTTAACTGCCTCCTCTCACGCCATTGTTCAAAATATTAATGAGCGCTAGTACTCAGACTCCTTACTGATAAGATTGTAAGTTAGCAGGTAGCATTTGCACGAGACAGAAAGACTTCCATACATTGTGAAAAGAAACGGTGTTAAATGTATGGATATCATTATCGCGTAGAAATATTGTTAGATATTATGTAACATTCATAATTGTAGCATTTAAACTAAGTCGAGAGTAAAGATACCGGCATTAGACTATGATAGAAAACACGCTCGTCACCAGGAAGACAGGGAAGATTGGAGAGTGATAAAAACATTTTTTCTTGTTTGTGTGTGTTTTTTGTTGTTGTTATGGGTGTGCGCTTCCAGGGTTTTTCCTTTTCTTCTTAACTTGTAAACACTCTTACGTATCGAGTACTGCTGACCAATGTACCATAACAGGAAAAAATCAGAAGGACGCTTTATTGTCCTGTAGATAATAATAATGCAGGCATTGAATCCTTTAAATCATGACGTTTATGGTAAAATAGTGATTGATGAATTTGCAGAAGTGTTCTTATGCTCTGCATATCGGTAGTGGCGTGGGGCGCGTTCTACAGCAGGGACAAGATCCTGTGTCGCGCTCTAAGGACCCTATTGGTATAATTCGATTCGTTTAAAAATGCCAAGAGGAGACACACTATGACGAGAATTTTTGTAATTTTCAAAAGTTGGGGCTTCCATTTGACTAAATTACGAGTTCCTTCCTACCTTATAACTTTGTCTGGGTATTTTGGTTTTCGTGTATTGCAGATTTTTGGTAAGCGCTTTGTTTTTGGCGCCTCCCTTATCTCACGCTGTCTAGGCGGCTGTGCCCCCTGCCACCTGCCGCGCCGCGACTGCTGCATATTACAGTTTTTGTCGGAGAAATAACGACTGACTCGAACCAAGTTAACCTAGCCCATCATTGAAGTAGGGGGATATTGTTATCTTTTAACTAATATCGTTATATTGCCTCTTGTTGTTGTTGCAATTGGGGTTTCTGTAGGGTACAATTATATTATTATACACTGTAAAATATCGTCATCCCAATCGTTCCAAGGAAAGACAGTGATAACGCTACGTTTTCTAAAGCTCATTTCCTTGTAAATTTACGGAACGAACACATGGCAATGAAGTTAAAAAATAGATGATGTTGGTGTTTTTTCTTTCTGCCTGTCTTCTCCTGCTTCTTTCCATCTTCATCATCTTGTTCCTCAGCTTTTTAAAGAGAGTAGAGAAATACAAATATGTCACCACTCCGACTCGAATCTCCCCTTCTTTGCCACTCTTCTTTTGCTTGGCCTGCATGTTCTTTTCTGCAATGAGCCAGAAGGTAGTTTTAGTCTCAGTTACTCAAACAGGTTGACATCGCCGACATAGTCAACGCCTGCAACAAAGCTCAACTCAGTAAGAACAAGAGCAAAAGAGATAGTTAATTGATGCAGTTATTGACCTCAGGTGTAGAATTGGGCATGTCCTCTAGGACGACAGCTAGAGACCCACTGAAAAAAATATACTTGGGTGTTGGTTAATTCTTTAAAGGCAGGTCTTTTGACCTCGTAGCTGTGACGGGCATCAGATTTTCCTTTTAATGGTTGCTGAGAGCAACAATTACATCAAATTTCGCAAAATAAATTAATTTTATAAATCATAAAACAAACGCAGCATAGAGGTTTACTTGGAATTATTCATACCTCGATATAATCACATTATACAAAAATGTAAATGCTACATTGATAAAATTTACCCAATCAGAACACCCTTTCTGTTATGAAATCGTTGGCCAAACTTGGAAACTAAAGATTTTCCCGTAGATTTCGACTTTCTTATTTCCTCAGTAAAAAGGTTTTGTATATTAATATTCCATCCCATTCTCTGCCTTCGTTTTCGAAAGCCAAGCCATATGGCTGCTGTCTGAAAGCTACGGAAGTCTAAGTTTGCAGATCATCAATATTCTCAAAATTTACGTATTCCTGATTTCTAGACGTTAGAACTCGTTGAATTATCCATGTGACATACAAAATCTCTGGCTCTACAGAGATATAAGGAGGTCTTGGTGGAAGACTAGGACAAAGATCACGTTGAACATATTTCAATGTAAATTCGACCGCCTGCAAATTGTAGACATGTGGGTGACGTAACACGTTTTTGTGGCATGCGCTAGAAAAATCTCTTAGAACGGCAGCACGTGAACTGTCGAATATGAGATAAAATAAGATAACCATCAGGTCAGAGAATCCAAAAATAGAACCTGGTACGATAGAATGTCATTACATTCAACAAATCATACTTATCACATAGTGGATTGATATATAAATCGAGTATGGCAGAAAAAGCTATGAAGCTTGCAGAAATTTAGTTCCAATCAGAAGTCTAGACACAGCGAACCATTTTCCCTTTTCGACCGAGCAACCTTCCATTTTTGGAAAGACTCGAGCATACCACGACATTGATTACATAGATTAGTGGATCTAAGCAAGACTGATAATTGTAACTTGGTGCAACAGCAAAGGATTTTAGGCAATGAATTTAAACAGAATAGAACTGAGAAATATGAGAAAAATGAGAAAAACTTTGAGTTGATGATATTTACAAAGTAACTTTAATTGCTTTTATTTACCTAAAATTTCTGGCCAGTACCTTCGTGGTTTCAAATTGATCTGATATCTGCTCCAAGATACACCAAGATTCAGAGAGGTGCTGACAGTTTAATAATCCTCTTTAATAATGCCCGTAGAAAGCTGATTGCTAATAACATGTTGTCTAATCATGACACTAAAGCTCATTGATGATGATGGTGATAATCATGATGCTGACAATGATGGTGATTACGATGATGATGATGATGAAAATGATGATGATGATGACAATAAAAGACGGGGTGCTAGCAATGATAGCCTAATCGTGGCAATGGTTATGAAAACGGTGATTCTGTGGATGATGATGATGATGATAATGCTGATGATAATGCTGATGGTAACGAGGATGATGATTATTATTATGATGATAATGAAAGTGTTGATGGTCATCGTCGTAGTGGAGATGATGACTATGATAATAATGAAAAATGTGATAATCTTGATACTGAGTACGATTTCATAATTCTTTCAACCGTATTCGTCATTAGCCGACGCACACCGGCTTGTAACGGTGTCAGACGGTTGTTTGCATGAGTTCTGTTACTGGCCAGGCTAGGGATACTTCAGACAATATTTCTCGTTTGAAAACAGTTCTCTTTGGTCTTCCCTTTCCTGTTCGGTATTTTGTCATTCCCACTATTACTACCTTCTCTAGTTTGTTTTTTCTCATCATGTGTCCAAAATATTCCACCTGCTTATTCTTGCCTTTTTTCAACCATCCCTCCATCTATTTCAGTCTTTGTATCATCACTCTGCCGGTAACGTGTTTTTTGTAGGCTGTCTTGACCATTCTTCAGTATATCTACTTTTCAAAATAATACATTCTGGTTCAGATCACTGCGTTAAAGGTCCCGGTTTCACTTGTATAAAGAAAGGTTGACCGGACGTCTTCAAAGAGGAAGTATAGCACAGAAAAACCCATACAACCCGTCTTATCTAGCATTAAAATTCGGCACATTTAAGTTGACGTGATTGGATGATGACATAGCATGAATAGCTCAAAGGTGAAAAGGTGGGACCACGAGGAATCGAACCCTGGCCTTCGTTGTTGCAACGTAATGTGCCAGCCATTACACCATGGTCCCTTACCATTGAGACTGAGCGTTTGGGGTGTCATTTGTTTCGTTTGACATCACTACAATATACAGTTATCGAGAACAGAACACAAGAGAAGTAGAAAATGGATTTGATATGTTAGTGTTGAAAAGAACACAAGAGAAGTAGAAAATATCTCACCGCCGGGGACATATTTTCTATTTCTCTAGTGTTCTTTTCAAAATATACAGTTAGTTGTTTATCCTTTATTTATTTACTGTTCACTCATCTGTTTGGTTACTTACTGATTTTGCAAGCGTTGCTATACATGCAGACATCATGGAAACCTTTATTAACATCTTTGCAAGTAATTATATAGCAAGGATTGCATAAAGTGACGAAGTATTGCGAACATAACAACACTGGGACCTACAGAGGAAGCAGCTTCATTACAGCTTTTACAAAAGGCTCTAACGCTCATTGAAATTGACGGTTAAGATCTCAGTATTCTATCAAGCATAAAGTTTTCATACCTCCTGAGCAACAGAGCGCAAAGACTCAACGTTACAATGTTATTATTCAAATTCTTTAGAGCCGTATATGGAGACACTAAAGGTAAATATACTGCATTTCTTATTATAAAGATAAGTGCCCTGCACAAGGCGCGTAGGTGAAACATAACGACAAAACATAATATGATGAGCTTTCGGTGTATTCTACCACCATCCTCGAATTAAGATGTAACCTTGTTATGTGAAAGCCCCCACTTTCAGGCTACCTTATGAACAGAAGATCTTTAATATCGCGAATTGAAGCTTTGATACAGTTAGAACAGCTCTGGGGCAAACATAAAATTTACTTTACATCTTTCAATTCAAAGTTATATTGTTACCTGACAAACTTCTGTAGCTCTTGATATCATCAGCAACTATAAGGTAAAATTATATACAACGAAATTACAACCGTGAAGAGCATGGAAAAATTATTTTAGTAACTTCCATAAGACACAAGTGACCATATAAGTTTTCAAGCTACAACTCGATTGAGTAAACAATTTTTAATAAGTATTGATCGCTATACTCACCATATGGCTCCATAACAGACACGTTAAGAAAACAACAAGGTCTCCAGCGCATTGAGGTTGTATTGCGCTCAAACTGATTGCACTGGCAGAGATAGGTTACTACCATGGACGTCAGTAACTTCTCTTATCCAGCGAAAGACCCGGGAAGCGGTCGATAAACAACACCAAGAAAGACATGAAGGATTTGCGCCTTACCCCAGAGCTTGCAGATGACTGTAACACATAGAAGACGAGGACTGAGCAGTGTGCAGATCCTGAAGGCCTCCAACCCTCAGTCATGGGGAACTGATGGGCCCTAAGCGTCTGGTAAATATGTATTATAATCACATGTGCCTGATGATGTTAGTAAGGATGAAAATATTTACTGAAAGAATACCCAAATTTTCAGTGGTTCGCTCTCTCGGTTTACATATTTTTACGATGGCCGGTCTTGAGGCGAATTAGCTCAGTCGGTATAGAGGTGGTTGGGTAAGCTGAAAATTAAGGGTTCGAGTCTACGCTCTGCTGTCAATCAGAAAACTGCAAACCCAGCAGGAAAATGGGTAGCTGACATCAGCTGGGGTGGAATACAAGGCAGAGAGGAAAGGATACGGCCATCTACCTCATTTTACCAGGGCTCGGGACATGTAATTCTCTACCGCATCACAGCGCCTGCGCTCTTAATAGAGCACGGAACTACCTTCTTAAAATAGCAATACTTTTACGGGATAGTGCCTACATTAGGAAATACGAGTTCGAAACATTCAGTAGTTGGTTTGCTTAAATGTTGCCGGAAAACAGTAAAATGTTAGAGGGTGCGGAAAGAAAGTGCAACTGAAATATTTCTTACCTGATCCCTTCTTCGATCGCCCTGCCTTACTAAAGTAGAGGCTTTGTTCAAATTCAGTGAGTTCTTCTAACGTCAACCCATTATCTCGCATGTTCTGTTCTAGTTCTTTCAATTCTTCCTCCACCAAATGATTCGAATATGAAAACGTTTTGGTTTCTTGATCATCCTCGTCCACAAGCCATTGCAACGTGCTAAAGAAAATCAGTTGATAAGGAGGGAAGACTAATGCAAACACTAAGGCAGGTAAACAGAGGACAGAGCGAAAGAATAAAGTCTACTTTTTACACGATTCGATGCTTCGAATACTCCCACTGCTCTGACAATAGCTCAGATGTCTCCTTTCCGAGGAAGCTTATACAGTGAGAAGGGGGAGTTGAATAACTTCTAAATAAAACAGTACACACATGAGTGACACAAAATCGGTCACTCGTAAGCCGCAGACAAGTAACAAGAGT
>JAAAKM020006971.1:137461312-137498391 GCA_010016025.2 Alatinidae sp. Z8VKAUB7J3 | reverse complement strand
TTGTCCAAGCTGAGCTTAACTTAAGTCTTCATAAATCAAAAGCCAACATCACCAGTATGATTTTGGTAGGAAAATCCTCTTGTGCTCTGACCCACCCCGAGATTTAAGACATTTTGACAATTTCACACCTTGACTTTCCTTAAAATGGTTTTGAGACCACATCCATAACCAATATAAACTACATCAGTTGTAGAATCGTTTTCAATATGGTTTTTGAAGGTGTGAACTGTTATAAAATTTACAACATTTGTCGAAACTGTTTAAGTTTTTGTATGAACACGGCTTTATACTCTGATGATTCATATGGAATCAGATTTCTTTTTAACACACCTGCTTTTTCAAAATTCAGGGTTGTCCACACAACTTGCAAGACAGCACGGAGCTTCTATTACAAAAGTTATTACATACCACCATAAGTGTCTTCACTAACATACATGGGTCCCAGGTTTGAACTCTGGTAGTTAACATATTTATTTTTTCTCTAGTTTATCTTTCAAAATCATTATCTTAAATTTCCTCTTCTTGTTGCTGTGTAACAGTACAACAGATGTGTTCGTAGGTCAATTCCTATGCTACTTAATTGTAGACCTGAGCTCCACAACCTTTCTCTCCCCAGAGAGCCCCTACCAAATAACAAATACCCTTTAACAATTTGAATCATCATACAAAATATACATGATCTGCATATTTATGGGTTTAATTCTAAAGTGATTTATCAGATCAAATACAAAATTTTTATGCTTCTGCTGTTTCTACTTTATATATGTTGCCAAAAAGAAGCAAAAACTACCAATTACTTGCTCTGATCCTTAATAGCTAGCAGATATCAAATATCATTTTATGATCCCTAAGGCGTTCATTGGGGCCAAAGCTGAAGAACACTGCTGTAAATGATTCAGCAGAGTCTACCAAACTAGAAACAAAGGCCCATTATCTTACCTGGCAAATCTGTGACTTCAAAAGACTTAATCAATGTCTGTGACTCATGATTCCAAACATGGACATTACCATTGTATAAATTTGCAAGTAGCCATGGCTCATTTGGATGAAGATCCACACATTTTACCCTGTCAGATCTTGCAGACAGCTTGCGCTGGTATTGTGAAGAAAATACAAATGTGTACATGATTATAAAAGCAATTAAAGCTCAACTCATAAACTTCAAAAGTATATCATATGACTTATTGCTTTATAAGCTAATAGGTATTATATGTATTCTACGTAGGTTCTCCTTTAATCTCAAAATTTCCCTGTGAATTACATGGTATATATCTTGAATATTTTTACTGCTATGTTTTCAAGAGTAGCTTGCTACACAACGGTATCAGCGAATCAAAAGTGTGTGTGTGTCTGCGTTCGGTGAGGGGGAGATTGCTGAGAGGCAATGAAATGTTTCATCTTTTCACAATTATAAAAGAGATGAAACAGGGCCCTCTTCTTTCATTTTTTAAAATGATTATGAGGTATCAAAGTTAGGGGGCTTTGGGCAAATCTACAAATTCCAATTAAGACCAGAGGCACTAAAGACATTACATGTGTAGGCAGTTATTAGTATATGCAACTTTATGTGTAACACACATTGCATGTTCAATTCTTCTAGAGATTGTCAAGAAAATATTCCAATGGGGACCATCATGTCAAAAAAAAATTGTTAAACTTCTACCGTACTTAATTGTAAAAGAAAAGAATACCTTAAACATTGTTTGCCTGAAAGTGAGAAATGCATTTAAAAAGATAGTTTAGGGATCTGGAGATTAATTGCTAGTGATGTTACTGGTTACTGTTTTGAGTACTTAATCTATGGCCTCCCTTTTTCTTCAAGCTGTCAGTCCTACTCAAAGCCTCATCTGACACCTATCACCCTATGAGAGGTACGAATCCCCCACGAACCACTATTCCTGTGAAACTGCTCACACTGCTAAGAGTGTGGCTGAAGGATATGGCAATCTCTGATTGATATGTGAAAGCTCCTGAACACAGGAACCTGAAGAGAAAGTGTCTTTAATTATAGGTAGTTGTAACATCTCTCTTGTTAAGACCATGTGGTGCAAAGCTTTGTACATGGACTCCTAAATATTATCCCCTGGACTGGAAGCGAACCAAATTTCTGCCTTTCGGCGTACCATATGAGGCCAACTTCGTCGTTAGTACCCAATCCTCTAACTTGACTGTCATGTCTCGGCTCAGTTGAGAAACCGCCATTTTCAAAAATATTGATTTTGGCAATGTTGTAATGATTCATCCTTGCTTTATATTTCTAATTTGTGAGTATGAGTAATTTCCTGTTTGCAAAAAAGACATAAGGAGAAGAAAAAAATATGAGAATTATTTTCTTTTTCCCCCCAGACCAATGGAGCTGGCTCCGTGCTTGGTCTACCTTAATATATAAATCCATTGCTACCGTCTAGCTTGCCTTAATTATTTAATATTTAGTCTCCAAGTAAAATTTGCAAGCTGCTAGTCTTCCGAGGACGATCTTTGCAACTCAAAATGACTTGTTGAAAGCTTTACGCTTCCCTTTCCATTGCCCATAATCAATATATACTGGCATGAATTTACTAGAGATTTATCTTTAAGCTAAAAATAATGAACAAATTTTGGATTGCACCCTAAAATATTGTTCCTTAAATCTACAAAATAAGATTCAGCAGGGGAGCCATTAAATTTGTGTTTCATCACGACAGATTGGTTCTCCTTTTCAGATCATTTGTCTTTTCTCTACATTAAAAGGAAGCCGTAAATTCGCTTCAGCTTAATAAGACTGCTGCATTTAATTCAAGCCTCTTCTTTTGATCAACATGTGTCAATGCTTCGGCTAAAGAAGCAGTGCTTACAGCCCACAGTTTCCCGTATTAAATCTACCCCTGCTCAGCACCAAGAGCATGTAAAAAGTTTTTAAAATCATTGATAAGATTGAACTTACTAAAATATTATTTTCTTTTCAATCCAGTCACTTAGCAGAATAGTAGTAGAAATGTAATTTTTGTTAGTTATGTAGGCCTATTTGCTGAATTAAATGCAGAACTTAAAATTGCATTTTTGTGGGAAGAAGCAGCATATTAAATGTCTATGTCAACTTTTGACTGCAGATTGAAGACGAACGACTGCATCTAAACCAGCTGATCAATCCTTTCCTTTACTGTCTCTTGGATGTAAAAATAGAGTAAATCAGGATTGTGATCTCAAACCATTTGTTTCAAAAAGGAAATCATAGTACATTTCTTATACAAACGAAATTAGGTATACGAAAATGGCATTGGTATTTGTTGTGTTGACTGAACAATCTGTATAGCAGGAGCACACATCAGAGCAAAACAATTTTACAGGCACCTGGGTCAGATATTAATGCGTTTGCATTTGTTAGCTGTGTTTGTTGACTTATGACTACGTGTCAATAAACTCGTGGCTCAATCGACAATTTGGTTGCTATTTCTATTAATATCTATCGCTTAATCTCTTGGAACGAGTCTTTCTCGAGCCTTTAAAACGTCTTATCCCTCGCCATCTGGTTACTGAGAATGAAAATGGTACCCTCTAACGTTTTAAATAATAGATGCCAGTCTCCTTCTGAAAGAGAATTTATATAACAGCGTTGAGGAACCTGAAACTCTGTATAGGTTCAGCACATGGCAGTTTTTTTGGTTCTCATGTCTCCTTGCTTTAGGTTTATTAAATAAAATGTTTTAAACTAAATATAAAGGAACTTAGTACTTATTCTAGCTAATACATGCATTAAAGCAGAAGAGTGGCTTTGAATTCATCTGTAAAGTCTTCTTCTTCCTTAGGTAATAGTATAGTGTTTATTTATCTCCTTTCACGAACATCTGCCATTGCACGTCTTCATACAATGCCCTTAATGAGAGTTCTGAGTATGGGACCAAATTTAATAGCCTTGGTTACGTGGTGGCAACGATATGCTATTTTCAGTATTTTGTTAAGACGTATTTCCATTTCACCTCGTCTATTCGTGGCTTGGCACTACGAGCTTACATCCATTACATGTATCGTTCATTCCCTCGATAAAAATGGTTAATTAACCCATCTACTGCAAACTTTTCCAAATCAATGTTGGTAAATTTGACAGCGACGTTTTGAAAGTGCTTCGCCCAAAAATATCGTGGACACCTCATAACCAAGGCCGCTCAGGTCAACAAAGTGTTCCAGTTTTGCCATATCCAAGTAAGCCCTGTACCAACAACTTGAAAACGATGCTGAAACTTACACGTTTGCAAATATTGATTTCATTTACTTTGAGCTTACATATATTACCGAGTGGTTTTATTTTCTCTCTCTCTCTCTTTATCTAAAATAGTTATAAGTCTTCATATTTTTGAAAGTAATGGTCTCTATATTTAATTAAAGAAATGGATTGATTTAAGAAATATCTATGGCTGACATTTGCATTGATTATTGTCATAGTATATCATGTTGTTGAATAACTTGCAAATCTGCTTTTAAACTACTAGTATAATCCAATTTTTAATTAGACCATCACAATATGTATATTTGTGTCTTAAGTAACTAAGAAAATTTCATTTTTATTACTAGTAAAAGTAAAGCAAAGTTATAAGTCCGTAATTCTCTTGGAGTTGCTAAAAATATATCAATTTATTGTTTTTAGAATTTCTATGAAAAGTGCTCTTTAAGATAAGATGATTAAAAATGTTGATTGTTAAACAATGAAGACGTTTTGGCCTCATATCAATAAAGAGGCAGAGTACTAAGAAATTGACAAGACGAAGGCTTTGAAATGATGATAATTCTGGGGTTTTTTGATGACCTCCTATCATTTTTAGTATCTGGTATAGGAGTTTGATATCTAACTCTTTTCAACACTTCCTCATGAAATGATTTAGAGAAAATAAACTCGAAAACGAGGTATTATTCTTCATTACGTTTAGCAAAGAATCACGGGTAATAATAGAAGTCGCATTGTTTGAACACAAGTCAAGGTATTCCCAAGTACTCAGTTGCAACGATTCTCATTGATTAGAATAGATGCCATGTAGGCCCCTGTAGTAGGAATTTTTCAGTGGCAATGTATGAACAGACAGAATAGATATGAACTAGGTGACTTTTCCTTGTAGAAAGGTGCAAGATCACCAGCAATTAAGGGTGGCACCTTTTATGGTTTTTCAATATTGCTATACGATATAGTATATCGCTTATTGTTGATTTTTATCGTATGTCTGTGCGCCATTATGGATTTAGAGTCAAACAATACCTGTCACTATTTCATCGATCACGTATTTCAAGGGAACATCCGCACTATGAGTTATTTCAATAAGACACGGATTGTAAAATTTGTGAGTCACTTTCAACAGGCGGTATTTGGAGTCTTCTTTGTCATATTGAAATTCTAATAAACAAGATGAGCCGTTATTTTTTGGTTGGCTGAATAAACAGGAGTGCAACGCGTTGCTTTCATCGTGTTATAATTTTTAGATCTCTATGTATATCACATCCTGATCAACTGGGACCATCACAGTTTACCATGGATTTTGCTGGATTCAAATCCCTGGTGTGGCCCGTTATATCTGTAAACATTATAATAGCAAATCTTGGTGAGTTAATGATCTTTTCCTATTTTGATCGTTCTGGAAGTTTAACGCTGTCGCAGTCATGCAGTTTTATGGGTTTTTAAAGATGTACATTAAGTACGAAGTGACTTGAATGCATTCGTTTTTATTTGCTGGATTCGATTAAATGCCAGAGAAATCTAACAATTTGATAAAATGAAGGTTTTATCGGTAACTCATTGATACTTTACTTGTTTATTGAAGTTATCTTTTGATTTCTGTGCATTGGAATCGGCCTCAGAGTATCATGTTTGTGCAGCTTGTGGAGGACAAGCGTGATAAGTCAACATGTCTATATTCTATTTGAAGTACAACTTACAAACTTGTCCTGATGTTGACAGAGAAATTAACAGCGACAACTTCAAGATTCCTATCACGATAGCTTTAATTTACATATATGTTTGTATATATGTACAAACAAATTTGTCGAGTTGAACTTAACGGCAGAAGATCGTAGTCTGATTCCTTTTCTCTGAATTCAATTGTCGATCTGTGAAAGTGATGGATGAACTTGACAAGTATTGTCCGATGCTAGTTCTATTTCAAGAGCGCCTTATAAACCCATATTTAATACCTAAATCCAAACGGATTGAACTCTCAGACCCAAGGGATTTGTAGTTTAGCTTATTAGTTTGTTATTCTGTTATCCATGTTTTATGTTAGATTCATACTTGAATGCTTTGATAGAGGTGGCTATCGCTTCTCGCCATGTGAGCTTTGTATCTGCCAAAACAACGAGTTATTGAAAATGGCTGGTCATTTTCATTGTACCATGACTGAACACATTTTATTCTTTTATTCTGTTGGAAACGTGTAGAATGATTAGATAGAAAAGATCTCTTGATAATAACGATAATGTGAAGAGTCTTCCTATAGTCGTACACTTAGGTATGCATTTTCATGACTCCAGTCGTCGTTCATTCTTAATCTGTTTAAGCAGCACTCGACATACCTGAAAATATTTGACTCACTGGTGATTACTACCAGAGCGAAAGTTGTAAAAGACAAGAATTTTGTATTGGTATCCCCTCACTGATTTTAAAATCGTGTTTCCTGACCATCTCGGTCTGCCTTTCACAGCACGACACTTCTTTTAAGTGCCATTAATTTTCACAAGAAGATCAGACAGGATAACTCTCAAAAAGAGGAAACAACTACGGAATAAAAATGTGGATACCATAGAGTAGTATTCTTGTCCTCTTCAAGAAGATTTTGCGTAGACCTTTCTCCAAAACTTTTCACACTGGACAGGATCTCTTTAGAACTTTAATGCTAATTTATAGTTTGCCTTTTTTGCTTCTACTATATTTCATTCACCCAGCACTGAAACTTCTGTTATATATTTACCTCTGAGGGTAACGAAATAACTGATTGATACTTGAAAACGTTAACCTTCAAATGAGCCTGAGAGTGATATCTTGTCGTCAACTTTATTGCAACGTTTCAACCATAGATTAGCGCCTCCTTGCTTACAGACATCAACTACAGGTGGTGAGGAGGATCTTTTACCTTTCCTTCAATACCTCATTTCAACCACGTGCTGGAATTTACCTCTTCATATTGCCAGAGAACAGGAAAGAAGAGTAATAGCAGGTTAACCCATCCACCTGCAAGATTAAGTCTTTCCGAGAAAAAGCAACATTGATGTTCATTTGAAAATCGGTTTTGCCTCACCGCCTGCTGAGAGATAGTTATAGAATTTAGACTTCTATTCATCCTTGTGTCTTTTATGGTCGTTATTTTTAATGTCTACGGAGAACTTCCCCATCGATGTTTATCGTGAAATAAGCCGCTTTAGGCAACTTGTTTGTCGTTCTTACTAAGTGTAGAGGGAATGGTCTGAGAGTTTCAATTAGCGAAGACGTTGTTCAAACTGCATCTATGAATCTTACGGTTACAATTTTTTAAGCACTAGGCCTACCGTCAAATAAAAAATTTAAAACTTTTATTAGGTCTTGGGTTCTGTAAGGGTTACGATGAATAAGCATTTGGAATATTTTCCGTCTTACGTCGCTTTTGTTTCAATGCCAAGAGAACCTTTTCGTGTATCTGACAAAATTTTTCCTATCAATCGCTAACATAATTTCTTTATTAAAGCTGCCTTCATTGAAATTGGGAAGCAGAAGTTTACCTATATGTTAAATCATATCAACAAACTTTTGTTCTCTGATTAGTATCATTCCTTTGCTTTATAGGCCGGTAATAATTGTACTGTAATTCACAATTTCATACATTGTGCTAATATCCCAAATGTGCCGAGCTTTCATTTTTTTTATAAACTGAAAACGCATTCAATCTTTTAAGGAACTGACTAAGAACATGCAACAACAATTTAGTATTTACAATGGCGAGGGGATTTCTAATCTGAAATCACGATTTCCTGTACCTAGAATATCCAAGCCCGTTATCTTGCACAAACCATCTGTTCGTTTATGACATTGTTAACCGAAACAGTATGTCCTTTCTCTTATTCAATCAAAAAGTGGCGGATTTAATATATTTTAGTGGATTGACCCACAGATTATTGTATAAATTATAAATATTGTATTAGATGTTTGTAGTTTCGCTTTGTCGATGCACAGTGGCTAAAAGAACACAGCAATAGTAAACAAGGGATTGTAACTTGGCACATGAACATGTAAAGATGACGATTGGTCATCATTCCTTGAGTTGACAGAGATATATAAAGAAGTGTGTTTTACGGAGTGAAAATCAAAATTACGTACAGGAATCGCATTCCTCGTATCCTATTCTCTCGTACATCTGTATTGGTTTTCCGGTATCTCTGGTAAGATTTTTCTTCTAACACGTTCAAGAATGAATCTTAGAAGAATTTTCATGGTGTGAGACATGAGACTTATAATTCGGTGGTTCGCACAGTCGACTGCATTGGAGACTTTCAGGAGCACGATAAAAAAAGATTTTAGCGTATCGTCGGGAATGTTTCCGGTCTCGTTAACTTTGTACATAGTCGTGTGGGGTAGATCGATACCTCCGTCTTCTAGTGCAGATGACATTTCTCTATGAAATTGTCAGGGCCGGCCATCTTACCTGCCTTTGAATCCTGAATCGCTCATCGAATTTCTTTTTTCAAGATTGGTGGACCCGAGAGACAAATTAGTTGCATAATTTCAGTTTCGTCACGGTCTTCGTGGAACAGACCACAAATGTACTCCATCCATCTTTTGGCTATATCGTCAGTTTTGTGAAGAATATCTCCATTAGAATACTTAATGCATTTAGATGCCGATATCGATTTTCTGCAAGCTATTTCGCGGACAGGGCTGAATATTTCCTTGTCGTTAACGCCTTGTAGCCTCTCAACTTGGTGGCCTCTTCTTCGAGCCAACTTTCTTTGGCTTCGCTATACGTCCTCAAGACTTGCTTGATATGAAGGAGCTCGTACAATATGTCATCTTTTCCCTTGCCTTGGCGTCGTTTGTCCATGAGATCTTTAATTTCCTCGGTAAACCAGATATTACCCTTACGTTTTGGTGGTAGTTTTTGGATGTGTTCCTTTGCTGCAGCAGAGATGTCGTGCTGGAGATTGGTCCATTCCGATTCAATGCCTTGGGGATTATTAGCTTTAATATTTAGGAAAGCAGCTTGACGGAACTTTGTACGGATTTCTTGGTTATTTAGAGAAGAGAAATCGAACTTCTGCGTACTTTTTGCTTGAGTAAAGTTTTGAGACGTATTTGTATCGTAGCAATCACCAGGTTATGATCAGTGTATGCGTCGGAACCAGGATATGAGCGTACTTCAAAAGATAAAAGATCTAAAACGTTCGTTGATCATTAAGTAATCTATTAGTCTTGAAAAGAACACAAGAGAAATAGAAAATATGTCACCACCGGGGATCGAACACATGACCCACGCTTTCACAGCGTGCGTCTACCAACTGAGCTAGGTGACCTCCGATGTTAACACACTTCTATTTCTCTAGTTGCCACGTTAGCTCCCAATCACCCACCGGTAGAAGAATTGCCCTCCGACCCGTCATCGATCCAAAGCTCATTAAAGTTAGAGAGTTTCATCGAGTATAATCTTTTCAAAACTAACTTTTCAAATCCTCTCTTCTCGATGACAGGTAATCTATCTGGTTTTGGGTGCGGTCACCAGGACTCGTCCAGCTATACCGTCTACCAGGATGACCGTCGAATCAGATGTCCGTAATTGACATTCTCTTTTCTTCGTACCTCTCGACGAGTCGCTCTCTGCTTCGTTTTTCTAACCAAGCCCAAATAAACCAACGGTTTTTCTATGTTTAATTCGACCTACTTTAGCATTAGAGTCTCCCATCAGGATGGTAACTTCTTGTGACTTGCAGCGTTTATATATATATCCTCCAATTCAGTGTGAAAACCGTCAATCATAGCATCATCTGAGCCGGCTGTAGGAGCGTATACCATAATAACGTTAATGTTGAATGTAGTAGCTTTGAGTTTGACTAGGAGTATTCTGTCAGATTTAGGCCAACTTGCAAAGATGGATTTCGAGAGACATATCCATTTCATGAATGACATTTTCAAAATTCTCTCTTTGCAGAAGTGCACTAATGTTCCAGTTAGCAATATGTTGTGTTGATTTTCTTAGGATGTTTGCGTTTGTCACGGTTGCTGGGTGCGCTCGTCCAAACTCCTTGACGATAGACTCCGGATACCAAGCGAGGGAGGCCGATTTTGAGAACTGGAAGCCCCGTTAAATCTGTTCATGACATATCTATTTGGTTGTCTTTTTATGTTTGGTAAGCACGGCCGAGGAAACACGCCAGTAGGGGGCATTCCCTTTATGGCGGGTTGGTTGCCAGGCAAAGCTGACAAGGTCTACCTCCCCGGATTTTGAAGTTAAAGATTTTCCTTCTTCTAGGTGGGTTGCCTACCATGCCTACCAGTTACACCTACCCGGATCTTTTGGTTTTAAGGCGCCAAATACTCACATTATGCCTCTTCTCCTGTCGGCGAGAACAGTTCTGCCACGTGAAGGCTATATGTTATCCAGGCCGCAAGGGCAATTTGAAAAACTAGGAGAGCTGATCCTCCACAACCACACCGACATTAACAACGTTACCCCTATCACCACTAGTATATGGTAAGACCTTTTTGTCCCTGCTGAAAAAGGTTCCTTGGACACCCATGTACGAGGAGCTTTCGGGAAAAGCCATGCTACTTTAGTGCTCGTTACACAAAGTTCTGTCCTGTGTACGTGCTTGGTCAGCGGATTCGGCCATGTGAACCATAGATGGCAAAATTGCACCATCGAAATTGGAGAGGAAGGAGTCAATAAGTGAGTCTTGGTATAGGAGACACAGAACGAAATATATGTGTTTTCTAACCTTATGAGATGATGTAAATCGTTGAGATAAATTTTCCATACAGTCTTTAGTCTCAGATAGAATTAGAAATATTTTACTAGTCATGGCTTCGGACACGAGACCACCGGACTCTTGGGACTCGATGGAGCAAGAAGTGTCGAAACTGAATGTGAATGCAAAACCATTTGTACCCAATGTGAATGCTGCTGTATTTGTACCAGCAGCGATGAGGAATAAGGAAGAAGGTATGTTACTTATTATACAGGGTGTAAAGGAGACGAATTACCGTGTATGAAATGACAGCGTGTACTTCACCGAAAGGGCAGACACTGAACAGCAAAGTCGTAGGCTTGTAAACCGGCGTCGCGAAGTGATTGACGATTGAGACGAACATGACATGCTAAGGATTACACAAGTGTTGAATGCACATATTTCCTTTTTTCTTGCAAACTATTTGATAGATCTACAACAATGCCTTCCTTAATAGGGGACTTTTAATACTGTTAAGGGTTATTACAACTTGAGCCTAATTAGAAAAGGATCTTGGATTGGACATGGCACTGTTGTGGTGTTATTGACATGACATTACTTGATAGGCCTAGCCTATCTTCCTTTTGTGGCTATCTTCATGGTAAATCAACATAATCTTTCAAGCTATGAAATTCGCAAGGTCCTGCTTAAATGACATTTTTTCAAGCTTTCTTTACGTCCCCCCATCATTCCAGCCCTCGTAGCCTGTAATTAATTTTAAAGTTAGCAGTCCGCTGAAGAAATCTCGAGAGTGCTAATACTTGTTTACGTTTACTCTCTTTTAAGGCCAGCAACCCGCAGATGATACTGCAAATGTAGAATCACCAGAGAAAGATGGTAAGCTGAAAGTGCACGTCTTGAAATGTTGTCAACGTTTGTCTTGATGTTATCAATATTGAGCTTGCTCTGTTGTATTGAGCACCTTCAAAAGTACTGTAGAATTACTATAGGCCCATGAATTTTTGTCATTTCTGGTGTTCTTACTAAGAGTCGAGGGAGGGATGAAAATGAGGGTAATGGCCATAGCCTAGACATTAAGGAAGTGTGTTAAACCAATTTTAGTTTTGGAGCAATATTTTAATAGTAAGGCGAGCTGTAAAAAATGTTTCTTTTTATTCTACTTAGTTACCCAAATTATATAAGGATTAACACAGTTTATATACATGTGCTTTTTGACTCTTCTTATTGGGGATTGGTAGTAGGCCTGCAGCAGTTTGATGCACTACAACTTTGTATTCACTGGTGCTATTACAAAGGTATATGTCAGGATTATAATTTTACTCTTTCAAACAAATTCAAAAAAAATTATTGTTGTGTCAATTATTTCATACATGGCTCTTAAATATTGCAAAATATTATCATTTAAATTCTTATAACAAATTTTAACTTATTGCACAAAATATTGTATCCTTATTTGCGAAAAATGAAAATATTTTTCATTAGTCTCTGATCTTATTTGATATTAGAAATAATATATACAAATTTTAAAAAGAACACCTAAGCTTGAAGATATAATGACCAGGTTTCTCAAAGAAAAATGCAACAAAATGTATATCATAAAAGTTCAAAATTTGGCTTTAAAAAATTAATCCATTAAAAGAATCCTCAGTAGAAGCTGTCACAAAAATTTCATTAAATAGTTGTGAATAGATGTATGTAGCTGTGGGCCTACTACAAACAACACTTTTGAGGGCACAATGAAGGGTATGGTGTGAAAGAGGTGCACATGACCCAATAATTCATGTTTATGGGGACAATACTCTTACTTAATTTATGAGGGTGTGCTATTTGCATGGATTGCTTCAATATGTTTTTAACAGTTGAGTAGGTATAGACCTTCCTTTAGAGAAGTGATTTGACATAAACTAAGTATTCTTTTATCTGCCCATATAGGTAGTAATAGTATTTCTTAGCATCAGATTATCATGCCTATGGAATAATTGGTTATGAAATGATGGTAATGCTAATCTTTGAAACAAGTCATAATAATAGTCAAATTTTATTAACTAGAGACACCAGCAAATTGGGATGATGGGGATGACAGTCCAGTAGAAGAGACGTCTCAAGCTGTAAATGATTTAGAGAAAACTGAAGAAGCACCAGAACAAGAGACTGTTGAAGAGGAGGATAAAGGTATATATACATTTGTATTGGTTATTAATTAACTGTTTGTACTACCTTGGTTGTTTTATTACTAGTGTTGAATATCCAGAGTAGTAAATTTGACTCAGCAAAACATGTTGATGCCATTATTAGGAACAACAGTGGCAGTGGCATATGATAAAGGTGCAAAGCTGAAACACAATACTCCTTTTCGAAAAAAACCTGTTCTCGTTTTCAACCAGTTTCAGAACGAGACTGGGTTTGCACATTTATTCAAGGGCACAGTATATGCTACCAGCAGTTCAGTATTTCTGTCCATTATTTTTCTCACAAACTCGTCAATCTTGGACAGATTTGTACTAGACATCATTCTACACAAACTGTACAGTAAAGAGAACGTACTGATTGCCATGTCATGTCTTGATGTTATCTTTTTGTCGAGTACTTTCCTTGGGAATCTTTTTGAAACTAAAGATAAACCGCCGCGATGAAAATTCGTAGCAAAGCCTTTCATGTTACGCGGTATTGGTAAAATAATACCCGTATTGCTAGGCCCGAGTTCAAAATATTTCATACAATCAAAATAAGCAAGACACATCCGGAAAAATACTCTTCAATTGACAAGAGTTTTGCATCCCTTTATCGAGCTTCCCTTCAGCGAAAGCAGCAGAAAATAAACCTATTCACGAAATACATGACAACTAATCTATCTATACAATTTACATCAGGGATATATAGTAAACAAACAATACAATATATATCCCTTCCTTAGATTCACGAAGGTTGAGACATAGGATTCGGATCATTTTAGGGCCAATTTCTGCTACGTACTCCGCTTGGCTTGGCCCGGTTATCGAATAAGTCCCCACACAAAAAGCAAGTCATTGAATCATACGTAGCCACTTAAAAGCGTTTAAGCAATTCTTCAGAAGAAATGGTGTTGATGAGTTTCCTAAAGGCACCCTTTTCCATGATGCTCGTATTTGATTTCACTAACCTTCCGATTCTCAACAATGTGTTGCACGTCTTTGATTTGGGACGACAAATACTCCTGCTCAAGGTGATGTTTTGTCGATTTCTCCCACTGTGCACGTCACATCCATAACATATCTGTAATGATCCCAGTAAACGAGTTACGAATCGCAAGCTGTACATAAACTGGTAGCGTCGCCTTCAATTTTCCATGGTAACATATAATATATAGTTTCCTGATGAGTACCTTATCTACAATTAACTTTTCAGTTGTTGGGAAGAAGAATTGCTCTTGCGAGTAAGCTTGTCTTTGAACCTTTTACTCTGTAAGCACTTGTCCTCGATACTTCGTTTAAATGTTATCGTTCCCTTCGCCAAGTGACAGCCTTTCTAATAGTTGAGACGCTTTGGTGGTTTTTCTGTTTATTTAGGGTAGTTTCAATGTCGGGCCCACTGCTCATCAGGGGTCTTTGATTGAGAGATTGGAACAGATACAATACACGTAAAAGCTGGTACCTTTTGACAATGGAGCCATTTAGAACTATGATAACCATCAACTGTAACCCAGACGTTTTTAAGACGAAGATTATAAGACAAAGAAGGAGGATGGGAATCAATAAGGAGTGGAGTGCGTCAGGGATCTGTTGCATTACCTGTTCTGTTTACAATATAATTCTTACACACAAAGACGATCTTCTTGGCATCAAATTGGTGGCAGAATGATGCATCATATACGATGAATATAGAACACGGTGGTGATAGCCATGAACGAAGAATAGCTGTTTCGTGCACTTAACTTAGTAGTTATGCAGAGTGAAAGAAGGTTGTTGGTGATTATAAGGATTGGGTAAGGTCTGATTGTCTCCCAAGTGTGTGGAAGCACCAGTTTATAAATCAAGATATAAGGGTAAGACATCCATCAGGTGCAATAGCTCACCCACCTCACTGCGTAGATAACATCAGATGGGAAATCAGTTACAAAGAAATCAAGACCAGAATAGGGAAAGGCAAAGAAAACTTCCACAAAAATGGAAACAGTTTTTCAGAATCGCAACATTTTGAACGTCATATAGCAATCATACTTGCAGTCATAAATGGTGTGCGAAGCATGGGCGATTAAAAAGAAAATGGCGGACAAACTGAAGGCCGCAGAAACGTAGTTTCCTAAAACGATCTTACGCATTCCATGGACATAGGAGGTCAGTAATAACGAGTTACTGGAAAGTATCGGCTGTCAAAAGTACTGCAGCTAACACAGATGGAAAGAAAGATAAGATTCATCTGTGATGATATAAGAAAATTAGCTTGATTTTGGTGTTGACCAGCAGAAAAGAGGGAATTAGAGGAAGAGTGTTATATAGGTATATAATACATTAATATAGATAACTGGGCAACATTGCAAGGTAGATGGAAGCAATTGGAGAGGGGTGGACATACTTAGAGCACCGGGAGAGAGCAAGAAGTAAAAGGCCACGATCGGAAAGAAGGATTGGATAACTAAATGAATGATACAATAAACAAATGAATGAATGAATAAATGAATGAATGTATCAATGAAAAAATGATTAAATGGGTATATGTGTAAATGAAAAAATGAATGAACTAATTTACTTACTGACGACGAAATGGTTGAGTTAATAAATAATTATGTGAATAAATGATAGAATGAATGACTAAACGAATGAATGAATGGGTGAATGACAAGTTAGATGAAGTATAATAAAATTTATTCACTGCTCATCTTTCAAGTGGAATAAAAGAGACTTCACAGTAAACAGTCAATACGAGCATGGGTTCTACAAGCAACAATCACCATCAACAGCAGCTTTCTCATCCTTCGCTATTATGTGCATCAACTTGCTAACAGCCCTATGTACACCATCTTACTTGACAGCGGCACTACGCGAGGAAACGTAATTTTTAATAAGAATGCTGCGATGGAATGCAAATCAGCCAGAGAATTCTATAATTCTATTGATGTATGTTTATAGTTACAAAGCTTGCTTTCGATCGGAATCGTCTCTTGTCTAAATACCATCCATTCTTATAACGCATCGTACACTTGTCGTTAAATCATAGACATAAATTCGGAGAGATGAAACAAACGTTTGTCGAAAGAAAGAACCAGCAGACTGCAACACGTCGGTCAAATGAGATGTATAAGTAAGCATTTTCAATATGAGTAACTGAAAACTTGGTATTTCGTTACGTTTTACTTTCAATTTCAAGTTACAATCCTTTAAATTCTTAGCAAAAAATGTTCTCCCTTGCGTCCAGACGAATTGCTCTGACCAGTGTATGGCACAATTTTTTTTGTATGAGCCCATAAATTGACACAATTTTTAGATTCTGTACTCAAATCCAATATAAAGCTCGCATAAATATGTAAATTATTGTTACTATGGTAACTCATTCATTCTTCAACAGAGTTCTGAAATGTGACCCCATAATCAAACGAATATCAGAAGTTTGGCAACTTTTTGCACTTGTTACGCTCTACTTCCTGATATAATAAAATGTCCAAATTTAAGAACGATAACTTGATTAAGAGTCGAGATACGCTTTTTCGAACTTTTAAAGCATGCCTATAAAACATTGTTATTTGAACGTACTTCAAAATTTTTTGAATTGAGTAAAATTCGCAGTATTTCCTTCAGGGCATTTGTAAAATTAAACAGCCATTTCTTGCAATTGACATGAGATTAAAACGCGATATTTGTGTACAAGCATTTGGTGGAAGGGTTACCACTTAGATGTAGTTATAATGGGGATTCCTTGGAAAAAAGTTTGGGGGGGATACTACCACTTTTGTATCTGTTTAACATCTCTGTCCAATTCTTACTTCAGTTAGGCAGATCGCAATTTTGGGAAAAGATGGGTCTTTTACAAACGTAAAAAAAACACAAAATTAAATAAAACATAAAATTTCCATTTATATATATTTGGCAAGGTGCCGTTGTGGGCGGGGTCATCAAGAGAATTCTCATAAAACGAAGAATCCAAGAATTTCAATATCAAAATATAACCCCTCTCCCATTAATTACCTTAAAGAATGGGAGTACTCACCATGTTGTAGCCATGGCTACCAAGAACTCAACTTACTATCTAGTGACCCATCAGAGCAAGAGACAAGAATGACATTTTGTTATTTGGTATTATATTTCATGTAAAGTTTCACTTTATGCAAACTTTTCACAAGTCTTCAATGCCATATCAAGCATCACTGCCACAGTACTATTGCTAAAACTATTTCTATTCACATATGCTTTCTTGCCACTATCTGATAAAAATCAAAATAAGCATGAAAATCAAGACGGGCTGCCGGGAGCCGCAAGCGGTTCTTACTATGGAGTTGGACTGCATATCAGAGATGGGCTGAGTGAATTATATCCATGAATTCACAAAGGGGATTTCTATCATTATGCCAACAAAATACTACATTTTAAGGAGATGTTTCTATGTCTACTTGAGTTTTTATGTTATCTTCTCCTATGTAGGCAAGTGGGTAGAACAGACATGCATACCACCCTCTCCCACCAAAACAGCCTTAGATTTGGTAATGACTAGTCTGAAAGGTATAGAATTAGTCATACATACATGCATTCAAGACTAGGAGGCCAAACGTCGCAAGTTACAGAGAAACCTGTCCTCCACCTGTGATTCATTATTAGCATGCTTTTTGAGACCTACACCAGTATGTTTCCTTTCTACTGATGAGTCATCCTTGATCCCTGTAAATTTGCAGGAGATACTAGTAATTAGAGAATAGACCAATTTGGCACCCACTTAGTTTTTCCGGGGCAGTAGTAGTCTAAAATCTACCCCCAGATCTACCAACACTACCCCTATAACTACACAGCAGTGAAAAGCAATTGGGGAAACACATTTCTCTCTCATTTTGATTATCCTCTGACACCCATACTTCATGAAGCCAGTATCTATCAAGATAAATTACATCATGGATCGTTTGGTATTCTAATACTCATGTCCAGGCCAATAAAACATACTTTGGGGACAGAATTTGGGCACACATCTCAAGCTGTCGACCCTTGATTCACACCTGCATCATAACCAACTTGTAATGACCATCATGACCGTCAAAAACCCAAGGATTACAATACTGGTCCATGTAAAAATACCATCAAATGTAAATATTGCTAACCAACCAAGGATTAAAGCAAAAGTCAAAATCGGCACAAGGAAACCACTCAAGTCCAAGTCCTCTGATATTGGCGCTGTTGGTGATGAAGGTGTATTATTTTGCCTCTGTGATATTTGTGCATGAACAACGTAGCCATCCCCAATGCCAAAGTGTTGAAGTGTCTCTGTGTCAGGTTGAAGGATCCGCCCACCATAAATCAATCTAATCAATTTTCCTTGGTGATATTCATCCGGAAAGCAAAGCCTGGAAAATGAGAAATGGAATTATTTCATCTTAAAATGACCAGAAAAGCTATTTACAAATACACTTCCTTTCTTCATAAGCTGCTATAAATTAAATTTTGTCCTCAACATCTTTGCTACCTTTAACCTAAAAGGCGATTGGAAGCTTTCATTTGTTTATTTTCATGCTGAGTTACATCAGAGTGGATTTCTCAATAACTACTTGCCATTGCACGGCTAACTATCTTGGCAGCATGAATTTAATGCTTGTTGATGTTATAAACTGCATGTTCGAATCTTCTATCCCCAAAGCACAAACTCGTAAACAGAAGCAGCTGTCACAAGTTTCAAAGCCCCAAACAACATCTAGTAATGTGACTTTGCAATATGGCAGCAGTTGCTGGACAACCCATACTGACCCAAAGCAAACACGAAATACTGCCTCTGTATCACAGTCTGGGCCAAAACTGTGCTTGTTTGGCTGGTAGTGGTCAATCCTTTTAAAAGCGAGAAAGCCTTAGCTTGCGAAAATATTTGTCTTGACACTGAGTCTTTTCAGTTAATACACACAGCTGTAGGAGGATTGGTGAACCACAAAGAGGTTTAAATAATGACTGGCTGTTTTCAAAGCACAGCCGGGTATAAAACTTCATCCTTCCCATTTTCCATCCATTCTGATAATTTGTTCTCTGAGGAGTGTCGAACACATACATTCTTAAGTACAAACATGAAAACCCAAAGTTGCTATTCCACTTTAGGTGTTGATGTTTGGCAAATAAATTATGTTGATGTAAATCTGACATAATCTCAATGTTTACTTACAAATACAATTAACTGTGATGCAGAATTAAATTGTCATTGCCTGTGCAAACACAATGTATTGATTATGACACTATGAATTGTTATGTTGGTAAGACTCCTCAGCATTTTGTTATACGTGTGTGTGAGCATCTTCATAAACTAGATGTCTCATAAATATGAACATACAAATAGATATAATGCGTTTGCCCCACTGCACTGGATCCTAGACCATAGCCTATATGTTTTCAGTAAATATCAAAGAGTAGCCACAGGCTCCCCTGTTGTAGCCTCAATTAAATCCCTAAATGCATATCCTGTCCTTACATCGTGTTTTGTCACTACCTGATTTACAGACATATGTGACATTACATCGATCTCATTATTAAGGGGTAGGTGGATCTGCATTTCATTCCTCTTAAATATAACAGTCGATTGTTATTCTTGATGGTGAGGCTGGCGTCTACAAATTGACTATTTTTGTTTATACAACATATTAATGAAGCTATTCCGTAAGGAAAATATCCCTACAGCAAAAATTCCTATGAAACAAGGCACCTATTAAAATATACCCAAAGAAAAAATCCCTAATGGAAGATATCCCCCATGGGTAAAATCCCTATAGAAATATTCCCTCCTGGAAAAATCCCTAAGAAAAATATTCCCGAAGAAAAAATCCCTACAGGAACAATTTACGCTTTGGATTTTAGGAAATAATGCATAACATTGATCAACACAATTTTGGGGGTTGGCACGTGAAAGACTGTTTTAGGTAATTCTGGGGTGCTGATTAAGAAAATCGTATTTAGTTTCTTTGGTTAGCTCTAGTTTTTCTAATAAGAGATATACCTAAAATATGAAAAATTCTGTAATTTGCTTTAATTCTACAAGCATCTTAAACGTCTCAGCAGATTTGGATACCATGTGCACTTGGCTTTACATGCAGAAAGTATTTTATAACACAGCATTTCATGCCCAGGTCATAGAAGTCTTTTGTCTGGTAGTATTTTAATTAGTGTTAATTTGTGGCTTTTATGTCTTTGACATGGTCATTAAGTATTAACTTGCACTTGGCAGTGGTATGCTCATTTGAACATATCAGTGGACTTGTGTTGTCTACACGTTGTCAGAGGGACATGAACAATATTTAATTATATATTCAATCATTAAATCATAACTTGCACACATCAGTATTCTCCCTAAACATTTTTGTTGGTGTAGAGTTGATTTAGAGGGCAGTGCCCACTAAATTTCACAAAAGATACAGTCATGGACCGAGATTGTAGGGGCTTTCAATTGCAATAGAGATCTCAGTAAATAATAGGGTAACCCCAGAATCATAGGGCTCCGGGGTCCCCGGCCAGGTTTGTCAACACAGGTCAGGAATTATCACTTCGCGCCGGATTCCCGGCAGGGAGCTAGGGGGTGCGCACGGCTTTGAGGCGCCGGGCCGCTTCTCGATCCTCCGCAGCGCCCACGCGGTTGTTGCGCTTCTCGCGGACCTCGGCGCGCAAGACGTGGATGTCGTGCTGCAGGTCGAGGGGGGTGCCCCGCTGCTCGAGCAGGCGTGAGAGCTTCTCTTCGGCGGCTTCGAGCCCGCCGGTGTTCGCCATCAGGCGGGCGTTCTCGAAGGGGCTATGCCCGACCAGGCCCTTCGCGGCTTCGGCGATGAAGGCTTGGATACCGGCGGCAGTGGGTGTTCCGACGCTTTCGCCGTAGCCCGTGAGGCCGTCATCGGTCAGAACCTCGACCAGGATCACGGCGGCGCCGTCGATGGTGCCCTGGGCCCAGTAGTAGGGCTTCTTGTAGGGCACCAGGAGCGGCGTGGTGCGGACCTCGGTGATCTTCATTCCGTTGTTCCCAGGTCAGATGCCAAAGGTCTGCTTGCGGCCGCGCTGCATCCACCGCTCGATACGCCGCGTCGCCATGGAGAGGGGCCAAGCAAGGGCAAAGTAGATCACGCCGGCGAGCAGAAAAAGGTGCATGGGCAGGAACGACATCATCGCCAGATCCTTGGCCCGTAGCGTCAGCTCCTCGGTCGAGATCAGCGAGCAGATCGAGGTGTCCTTCAGCAGAATGATCAGCATGTTGAGCAGCGGCGGCAGGATGATACGGATGGCCTGGGGCAGGATGATGTAGCGAAAGGTCTTGGCGGGCGTCATGCCGACCGCCAAGGCGGCCTCGCGCTGGCCTTTGTGGATCGCCTCGATACCGGCACGGAAGACTTCGGCGATATAGCCGGCGGCCCCCATGCCCAGGCCGATGAAGCCGGCAGTGAAGGCATCGAACACGATGCCCAGCGGCACCAGCCCAAAATAGAGCAGGAACAGGACCGCCAGGACCGGCACGCCACGGGCAACCTCGATGTAGGCGGTGCAGAAGCCCCGGACCAGGCGAAGCGGGCTCAGCTTGCCGATCGCCAGCAGAAGCCCCAGAACGATCGCCAGGGCGAAGGAAACGATCGTCAGCTGAATGGTCACCCAAATGGCGACGTAGATCTGCGGGCCCCAGTCGGGCCAGTTGTCCACGTAGACCTGCAGGAACTCCTGGATGCCCCCCATCATTGCCAGGCCCTCTGCCGCGCCTCGAAGCGTTCCAGCAAGCGAGCCAGCGGAAAGCTCAGGCAGAAGTAGAGCAGTGCGGCGAGCACGTAGATGAAGGTGGTCTCGAAGGTCGAGGTCACCAGGTTGCGGGCGTAGAACATGATCTCCGGCGCGGCGATCGCCGAGACCACCGCGGTGTCCTTCAACAAAGCGATGGCGTAGTTGCCGAGCGGCGGCAGGGTGATGCGCCAGGTCTGGGGCAGGATGATGAAGCGCAGGCTCATCCAGGGTGTCATGCCGACCGCCAGCGCCGCCTCGCGCTGCCCATGGTGGATGGCGTTGAGCCCGGCGCGGAAGACCTCGCAGAGCACGGCACCGCCGTTCAGCCCGAGACCGATCACCGCCGCGGTGAAGGGATCGATCTTCAAGCCGACGTAGGGCAGGCTGAAGTAGATGACGAAAAGCTGCGCCAGTACGGGCGTGTTACGGAACACCTCCACGTAGCTGACGATCAGGGCGTTCACGAGCCGAAAGCCCAGGAGCCGGATCAAGGCCAAGGACAGGCCCAGGACGATCGCGAGGATCAAGGAAATGAGCGTGATCGCGACGGTGGTCACCGCGCCGAGCAGCAGCGGCCCGCCAAGATCGACGATCTTCGCGAGAAACTCCATGACTCTCAGTGCTCGACGATCTGGCGCAGGAAGCCGCGCAGGCGGTCGTGGCTCGGATTGTCGATGACCCGGGCCGGCGGCCCTTCCTCGACGATCACGCCGTCATGGAGAAAGATCACCCGGTCGGCAACGTCCCGGGCAAAGCGGATCTCGTGGGTCACCAGGACCATGGAGCGGCCCTCGTCGGCCAATTCGTGAATCACGTTCAGCACCTCGCCGATCAGCTCCGGGTCGAGCGCCGAGGTGGGTTCGTCGAACAGCATCAGCTTCGGCTGCTGGGCCAGGGCGCGGGCGATCGCGACGCGCTGCTGCTGCCCGCCCGAGAGGCGCTCCGGAAACTCGGCGACCTTGTGGGACATGTGGACCTTTTCGAGCATCGCCTCTGCCAGCTCATGGGCCTCGGCCTTGCTCAGACCACGGACCTTCATGGGGCCGATCGCGACGTTCTCCAAGGCGCTCAGGTGCGGCCAGAGATAGAAACCCTGGAACACCATGCCCACATGGGCCCGCTGCGCGGCCAGCTCGCGCTCGCTCATGCGCTGGTAGCCGGCACCTGCTTGCCGTTCGCCGAACAGCTCGCCATCCAGGTGGATGTGCCCCGAGCTGGGCGTTTCCATGTAGTTGATGCAGCGCAGCATGGTCGACTTGCCGCAGCCGCTGGGTCCGATGATCGCGGTCTTGTGGCCGCGCTCCAAGGTCATGTCGACGCCCTTGAGGACCTCCAGGTCGCCGAAGCTCTTGTGCAGGTCCTCGACCTGCAGAAGCGGCTTGCTCAAAAGATCTCTCCTCGACCGGTCGCAGGCCGGGCGCGCTGCCCGGCCCGTCCTTCGCTCAGCCCTTGCAGCTGTCCGGCAAGGTCGGCTGTTTCCAATCCTTCGGACGGTCGACGCCGGCCCGCAGGTTCAGCGAGCCCGGATCGAACCAGGAATCGTCCCCGAGGCCGTACTTGGCGGCGACCTTCTTGTTCTCGCACTCGGCCCAGATCTTGGCGATCTCGGCGTTGACCGCCTCGAGCAGCTCCGGCGCTTCCTGGCGGAGTCCGAAGACCACGTTGTACTTGCCGGTCAGCAAGGAATACTTGTCCTCGAACGCCTGATTGATCGCCACGGCGTGGATATCCCAGTCGGGATTCTTGGAGATCGCGTACTGGATGAGCGGCGGATCGGCGAACAGCGCCTCGATCCGGCCGGCGAGCAGATCGCGGATCGCCGCGTCGGAGGTGTCGTAGAGCTTCAGCTTCGCGCCGTCGATCGCCTTCAGCTGATCGATCCAACCGAAACCTTGAATGGTCGCGATGGTGCGCCCTTCCAGCTCCTTCACCGTGCTCCAGCTGGTCGACTTCTTCTGGGTGATGTTGGCGCCGCCGTAGTAGATCGGGTCGCTGATGCTGATGACCTTGATGCGCTGGTCGTTCCAACCCATCATGCCGTGCATGATATCGACGCGGCCGGTCTTGACCGACTGAATCTCGGCGGCCCACTCCATCAGGTTCGGCGCGACCTCCAGCCCCAGCCGATCGGCGACCAGATGCATCAGCTCGCCGTCGAGGCCGATCAGGCGCTCGTTCTCGTAGCTGGTGCCGGGCATGTCGCCGTTGAACGCGACGTTCAGCTTGCCGGCCTCGATGACCTCCAGGTCGCCGGCGGCGGACGGAGCCCCGAGCGTGAGCAGCGCAAGCGCGACGGCGGAAACGCCGAGACCGGCGTGCCTTGTGGAATTGGACATAACCCCTCCTCTGTCAGCGGTTGAGGCCGGTCGATCGGCCGGCCATTGGCAGCATGATAGGCCGCGCCACGAATCAGATCTTGAATGAAAAAGTTAGAAGCTTGAATATTCAAGACATGTCACAAAACCAGCATCACGGCCGGGCGCGCCCAGCGAAGTCGCCCGAGGGCGTGGGCCTGGCGCCCGACCTGCGGGTCGGATTTGTCTTGGCCCCCAAGTTCACCTTGATCGCCTTCGCCAGTTTCATCGAATGCCTGCGCCATGCGGCGGACGAGGCGGACAGAAGCCGCCAGATCCATTGCCGCTGGACCGTCATGGCACCGACCCAGGCGCCGATCGAAGCCAGCTGCGGGATTACCATGACGCCCAACGGCGGGCTGTCCGATCCGAGGGACTTCGATTACATCGCCGTGGTTGGCGGTCTCCTGCCCGCCTGCCTGGATCTGCCGAACCAAACCTATGACTACCTTCGAGCCGCCCACGCAGCGGGCGTGCCCATTGCGGGCCTCTGCACCGGCAGCTTCATCCTGGCCCACGCCGGGTTGATGGACGGGCGCGACTGCGCCGTGCACGTGGATCATCGCCACCAGCTCGAGGAGATGTTTCCCCGCGTCACGGCGATTACCGATCAGGTCTTCGTGCGCGACGGCATGCTCTTGACCTGCCCGGGCGGCACCGCGGCCATCGACCTTGCCTATGCGCTGATCGAGGAGCATTGCGGCCGAGCTCGGGCGATCAAGGGTCTCATGTCCCTGCTGGTTGAAAAGAACCGCGCTGCCCATCAGCTGCCCCACCGCCCCTACCACAGCTTGACCGCCTGCGGCGACTGGCGGGTCGAAAGCGCCGTCCAGCTGATGGAGCGCTACGCGCTCAGCCCTTTCACGATCACGGAGCTGGCCCGGCGAATCGGCTCATCACCGCGGGACCTGGACCGGGCATTCCGGCGCACCACGTCGGAAACCCCGGGGACCATCTGGCGCAAGATCCGCCTCAATCATGCCCATTGGATGCTGCTCAACAGTCACCGGCGGGTGACCCAGATTGCCATGGAGTGCGGCTTCTCGGACTCCGCTCATTTCAGCCGCTGGTTTCGCCGTGAGTACGGCGAGGCGCCGACGCAGTTCCGCAAGAGCCGGCGGGTCGGGAACTTAGTGGAGGGTGCCGGACCTGCAAACGCAGCAGACCTTGAATCGCGCCCAGTTCGTGGCGCACCAGGAACCGATCCGGAATTGGCGAGCGACGATTCTGCTGCTACTTCTCTGGTATGAAAAGCGTTGCCGGTTTGGCCTTTGCCACGACACTTCTTTTGAGTGCCTGCGCGCCGGGCTTCCAGGTACCGGCGGCGGCCCAGGACAAGACGCTTTCCCCGGAGCAGCGGCTCGATGTTCTGGTCCCGCCGCTGCTCGATCAGCATCGCGTCCCGGGCGCCGCCGTGGCAATCATCGACGGCGACCGAACGCTGGTCCGGGGCTACGGTCTGCAGCGTGCGGCGAGCCCGGAGGCCATCGGACCCGACACCGTCTTCGAGGCCGCGTCCCTGGGCAAGCCCCTGTTCGCCTACGCCATGATGAAGCGGGAGGCCGCGGGCGGTCTGGATCTCGACAAGCCCTTGTCGGCCAGCCTCGACGAGCCCTTCGTCAAGGGCGATGAGCGGCTGCATCGGGTCACCGCGCGGCTCGTGCTCTCCCACACGACGGGCTGGCCGAACTGGCGCCCACGCCGTTTCACAGGCAACCCCGGCGCGCTCCGATTTCGGCGAGACCCCGGCCGCAAGTTCGGCTATTCCGGCGAGGGCTATATGTACCTCCAGGCGGTGGCGGAGCAACAGACCGGCGAAGCCCTAGATGGTTTGATGGGGCGCCTCGTGCTGGAACCGCTGGCTATGAGCCGGACCGGCTATCGCTGGTCGGCGGCGTTCGAGTCGGATTTCGCGCATCCCCATGACGCGCGCGCCGAAGCCGACGACAAATGGCGCCCGACCAAGGCCGGCGCCGCCTATTCGCTCCACACCACGGCCCGCGATTACGCCCGCTTTCTCGAGGAGGTGCTCGCCGACGACAGCGGAATCGTCGAGGCCATGCTGATGCCGCAGATCGAGGCCTCCAGTGGCGCGCCGCTGGCCTGGTCCCTGGGCTGGGGAATCGAAACCCGAGCGGACGGCGATTGGTTCTGGCACTGGGGTGACAACCCGGGCTTCAAACACTTCGTCATGGGCTCGCGCGCGCAGGGTCGTGCAATCCTGGTTCTGACCAACGGTGAGCGCGGACCTCGCCTCTACCGGGCCATCGTGGAGACCATGCTCGGCTTTCTACCCGAGGCGCTCGACTTCGGGCTCATTCACTACTGACCGGGCCCGCCTCGTCAACTGGCCATCCAGCCGCCGTCGACCATCAGGTTCTCGCCGGTGATGTAGCTGGCGGCGTCGCTGGCCAGGAACAGGGCCGCCGAGGCCACGTCCGCCGGACGGCCCAGGCGGGACAGCGTTCCTTTTCTTTGTTGAACCGCCATCTTCTTTCAAACTATCGTAGCCAAAATCTGAAACTTTACAGACCCATCTACCATCAACAAGGCAATTTGAAGACTTCAGATTCCCATGGCAACCAATTGCTCCTTTATGTATCTCCAACATACCCTGGTGGTTCCAAATTCAGAAAAAATAGAATTGAAAATAAAAACCAAAAATAGAGGAAACAATTAGATGAGCTAAGAACGTCTTGGTGAAGTACGCAAACGAATCATCTTATTATATGAAATTATGTTCTCAGGGTTCATCATGACAAAGATCATTGTATTACCGTCGTAAAAAGTCAGTTTTAGTACAAATAAGGTTGGTTTTCAAACAAAAGAATAGTAAGAATCGAGCAGCGTATCCAAAACGATTACATAGTCTAGTTAAGGAAGGTCGTCTGCCTCGTGATGTTTACGATAGAATTAGACCCTCGTGGTCACAACGTCCACGTATGTATGGCCTCCCCGCAACACATAAGTAAAAACTTCCTTTTCGACCAATTCCTCACAACATGAAATGGCCAAGTGACTCTCAAAAATTTTACAACCTGTACTTCATCTTTATTCGGAAAATTGTATAAATGACTCGTTCACTTCCGCTAATCATACCTTAATTTCGATTCCAACGTGAGTTTTTTGTGCTCCATTGACATCTGTAACTTGTTTACAAACGTCCTTTAGATGAGACAATTAATATATGCGCCGATGCATTGTATAGAGGTAACCTTGTCCCTCCCCATTTCCCTGAAGAAGTTTTTATAGAATTGATGGAAGTTGCAACACGTGGTGTTGAATTCAGCTTCAATAGTGAAATGCACAATATACATTTTCTGGCCAATATATCTCCTGGAATTGTATTTATCGAAAAATGCGTAAAGCCAATCTCATTTAAACCTCATTTCATAGCGCGCTAATGATTTGCTCCGATATCAAGCTGGAATCGCAGCTCATTATTTTAAAGTGGATTTTTCTTTCAAATGGCTATCCCGAAGACGTCATTGATAGCACTATTAAATTAAAACTTTCACACTTCTCCAATAAAAAAAACGCTTCTGACCTCAAAAATGTCCAGTATACTTAAAGCTACCGTGGCATGGGGACGCTTCGCTTCGATTTGAAAGCTAGATCAAAAAGGCAATAGGGAAGTGTTTTGGCGCTGCCGCTCCATGCGTAGTTTATGCAAGCAAAAAGCATCATCAACCAACCACAAAGATCGTGTGCTTTCACAAATTCTAGCTCTGTAGTTTATCAATTTTCATGCCAGTGCAAGGCTGTCCTAGTTGTCCACATGACTTTGAGGCTGGATGAGCAAATAAAACAGCATGCACCATCGTTTATTCGCCAAACATCAAGTCCTAAAAGGAAACAACCACCTCGCGTTTCAAAGACCAAATACACCACTAAGCAATGTGACTCTGGGCAGGACTTGCTTGAGACACCAGATTATGCCAAAAGTTACACGCACGATTGCTTCCATATCATAGAAAAGGCCAGATCTGCATTTCGTTTTGATGTTCTGGAATCATTCCACATAAAAGCAAAAAAAACTTTGCTATGCAGACAAAAAGAATTCGTTAGGCCTATTCGATTAAACTAGTTGTAATGTACACTGATTGGTCCTAAAATACAAGCCATTCAGGTAGTCCAATTTCTGGTCGGCTCCTTTAAAAATTCAGTTTGGTGTATTATGTTCACACGTTTTATTTCGATCATTCTGACGTTAGTACTCTGAGGAGTGTCAGACGAAAAAAACTTTTAAGTACATAATGTTTTGGCTATTTCGTGCAATATTCTTGTTGTGTACCAAAAAACAAATAATAAATCTTATTATATTACTCCAAATGTAATATTTTCATTTTATTTGGGTAGAATCTCTTGGGGCAGCAACACGTATTGAATACTCGTAAAGGCAAGAGTATGTTTATTTTTTGGTAAGAGTCTGCTTATTTTGGAATACAATTCTAGAACGTAAAGGACCGGTCACACCTTGCAGGTTGTTCCTTAAGTTGTAAGTGCCTATATAGTAAAGCTAGACATATCCTTTAGTTGCATATAAAAGAAGAGTGTTTATAACGGTCTTGTTGCATATCACCCTGAACAGAAGCATCTTCTTATTAATTACAGTGCCAAGGACGACTCAGGAAATGCACACAATTGGTACGTTTTACTGTAACTTAGAATAATCAATTCCTGTCAACATCGTAAACATTCATTCTTACACTGATAACAAATACGTATAAGCACAATTTTGAAATATTCTATTAGTAACTAGACAGCTTACTTTGCGTCTTCACATGTATGACAGAATTAAGAATTAACCTTAATACATAGGCGCAGTTGAGAGTAATTTACGGTATCAGTATACTTCCAAACATTGCACAACTAGCATATCGATTTTATGATTACTTACCTTTGCGATATCAGAAGCAAACGACATCCGGAACATCCAATCACATTCAATATTTTCATTCTGCAGAACATCCTATGAAATATGGCAATAGATTGCTAGGCTGTAAATAACTCTATGGTGATAGTAGACAATCAATCTCTTTTTATTAAACCCTTAACGGAGGACCGGATGTACAGCCCTTACAAATCATATGCCGTCTTTAATTGAGTATTGGAACTTTTGTATATCCGTCTCTCCTCCCTCCCCTCCGTTGCAGATAAAGTCTATGATTGTACTAAGAATAAATGTTGATGGTGTCTTATGACTTAGTTAAGTTCTTTAGGTGTGTTCTGTGGATTTAAAATCAGAGACGTATCAGCACATGTTGGTGTGAAAATGGCAACTGAGACAGACTCTAATTATTGTCAAATCAACAATTTGCAACCAATCCCCTCCTCCTCCCTTTCCAATTAGCCGTGGATTTTAAAATGATGATTTTGGTGACTTGCATGCCACACCTCGATGTTGTTAGGAGATACCTAGTAATATCAGAAACGAGGGCCCCTATGCTTTACCAAGCGTCTGTCCATGATTTCTTCATTAAAGATTTACTAACCCCTTATGTTAAAAAAGTCCGAAGTTGTAGCAGTAAGTCGGTCAAATACATACCCTAAGCATAAATCATATAAATGAAACCTAAGTGAATAAGTTACAGTTGATTATTAATAAAAAAGCATTGACTTGCTTACTTTCAACAATTAAATATTGGGCAAGACATGAACATAAGATGCCACCTCCACTCTCAATCACTAATGTCAGAAACTTCCTCGTATGCCTGCATTTCGTCTAAGTCTTAATGCTCTGTTGCCATTTACTTATTTAAACACTACTTACCCTATAAGAGTTTTTCTTGACGTTTAATATGAGTAATTCTTTTGATTTCGTAATCATTAAAGTTGGCAATATAAATGTTATAATTCAATATCATTTATAGTTATCAACTTTAGAATTGTTAGGATATGGAATAGCATACCTTGTAAGTCGTATAAAAAGAAGGCGCTTTTATCAACGCACTTTATTCTTAAATGTCATAAACTTTTGAATATAACGTTTACACTACGTCTAATAGCTCGACTGCTGTAACACTCTTTTTTACGTTTCAGAATCAAAATGTATCATAGTTTCAGTTTACAACTTTAGCCATAGTATACTTCTTCTCTAGAAATTGCAAGGTTGGACAAATAAATTCAATTAGTAAGCCTTGTCAAGTTTTGTTGCAAATCGAGACAGATAATTAGTAAAGAGAAGTAGTAGTTGAAATAAATCTACGTCTAATTAAATTGCTCTGCAACGAGCTCATTCCCTATATGTAAACTTCCTCAAACATTAAAGTTCTCTTGTGTTCAAATGATTATTTGAAGTTTTCAAGGCGTCATAAATCTTCAATCTCCTTATTTCTGCGACTGTTTTAATTCGCTGGTGATGAAACGTGTTTACCTCCTTTTACGCACGACCATGAATGCGGATGTTTCGTGAAGACTTTTACCTACATGACAAAAACACTGCTGTGGCTACTTAAATTATATCAGCTGTATGAACGTAAGGCGGAGATAGGCCATTCCGATCGATTATTTAGACACAGGTGAACAATGATAACAATCAGTGGAAACATTTCCGTGAGCTTGTGAATGAAAGTTCCTATCATAAGCCTGTTCTTAGCATCATCCTTGCAAAGCACTAAGTGCCTAGCACGGGACAATAAAGGTATTTATTGGTATTTAAGGTTTCCGTGGCAAAGGGAACAAAGGAAACACTGAAACAATAAAGGAAGAAGGAACACACGCAGAGAGGGAGTCGTTTCTCATCTCTTAAAAGTCATCAGATGGAAAGTCTTCTCTAAAGCCACAATGCAGTAAACATGAAACCTATTTATCTCTTATCAAGCCTTTAACCACATACACCATATATAGGGTCGTACCTCCCGTGTACATAAGATGATCAAAGGTATTAAGGGCTAACTATTTGTGCGTATTATTGCTTGATGCAGTACTTTCCAGAGAGTTGCTTGAATATAGGACATGCAACACTAATACTAACATTCTACTTTTCTCCCACCTTCACCATGAATATAGTACCATAGGTTGTTCTGTTGTTACCTGTAGACTCCTTTTGCTGCAGAAATGTGATAGAATGTAAATACTCTGACCATGAAGCGAAACACCAAGCAATGGATTGATGTTTGTGTGAACTAAATCTTTTACCTATAACAGAACAGAAAAATATTATGTAACAAACGCGGCTTCATGAAACTCTCATTGGTATTCTAATTTGGGAGATATTAAAGAATTCCGCACTATATTATGTGTCAGTGCATATTTAAAATCTAGCAGCGTATCGTCTACTTTTTCAATATTTTCCAGATTTATTAAAACCACTTGACTCAGCAGATCGTTTGTAATGAGTAAGACCAGGCATGTGGAGTAAATAGGGAATGACGAGGAACATACCAACTCAAGTTCTGGTACATTTATGTAGTCAACTAGGGGCAACAAAGACAGTAAGTCAAAATCAACAACAAAAAAGACACGCTAAAAATTTTTCATCGGAAACCCAAAGACACCCCTCCCCCACACACCCCGGTCAGAATGGCGTTTAAGAAGTTTGCCTTAAAGAAATGATTTACGTTTACTAACCGTCCACTGAAGCAAAAAAGCCGGTAAACATAGATTTCCATCCTTGATTGCTAATAAGAATATTTCTTAGCGTGAAATAAACGAGCCTGCTATGTGATGTTAATAAAAATAAATGTCGTTACATGACAAACAACGTTGTATTTCTTGGCTAGATAACTCGGTAATTACCCTTTTGAGTTCCATTAAGATTTCTATTGACAAGACTTGATCCAGCATGGACTGTACTCTCGTGCTAGCTTTGAGTTTTTTGACAAATATAGGCTCTCCTTGATAAAATGCCAGGCCGTTCTGAGGAATTCCTCCCTCCTGTCCTTCCACTGTTGCAAAACTGAGCTTGGATAGGCGATGCTAAAAAAACATTATTTAATGTCGTTTAATTAATTGGTAAATGAGTCAATCCAGATTAAACATTAAATTATGCTACTGGGGGATCAGAATGTTGATGCTTACAGCAGTTTTCTTTGTAAAGGAAGCTTGAATTTGTTTGGGTTTATGACAATTGATTATGTGAAAGAATGTAAGCGAAATGATTTGCAAAATGCACTTTCCTCTTTTCTAGTAATTTTCTTGCTTTTCAATTCCTACCTCTAAAGTATCAAGAATAAGGATGGTCAAACTCCATTTTCCGAACGCCATATTGTACTCTAGCGTGATAATTAAGGTCATATCTAACTCTCGCCGACTCCTATTAAAATTAGTAACATATAAATGCATCCCAGTATTGATTACGGAAGATTGGAATATCCAACTCTACATAAAGGAGGGCTTTTCTTTGGAAATTCCTAACTTCTTAATTTTTTAATGATTATCAATAAAGCAATTTTTCCTTGTCTATCTTGTTTACTTGAGTTTGAATTCATTCGATATTTGTTTTACAAATTGGGAAAGACCGTTTCAAAGATACACTTTTATAACGTTTATATGTAGGCCTATGTATGTAAAAACGTTTGTGCAAGACAAAGAAATTTTGCGATTACTTGTACTTACTTGAGAATCAACTCTATCTAAACTACTTATCTAACTCTAGCTGACTAACTATTTATTATACATATATATATATATATATATTCTCAGCAGACACATTGCAATTATATATAACTCTCAAAGAGTGGAGCATTACCACAATAGCTTGTAATTAAACGGCGCTGACCGGATTCGAACCGGGGGCCTCATGATTACTAAACCTACGCCTTAACCATTGAGCCATCGATGGCTCAATGGTTAAGGCGTTGGTTTAGTAATCATGACGTGGTGGGTTCCAGCCCGGTCAGCGCCGTTTTCCCCGTACCCACTGACTGGAGGAGAATTCGCGAAAGATTGACACTAAAATCCTCACCTTAGCTTTTGAGCCTCGATGGTTCAATGGTTAAGGCGTTGGTTTAGTAATCATGAGGTCGTGGGTTCGAGCCCAGTCAGCGCCCCTAATTTGCAAGATATTGTGGTAACTCTCCACTCTTTGAGAATTATATATAATTGCAAATGTGTCTGCTGAGAATATGTATATATATATAAGTTGTAGACATTTATGTGTGACTGTTGTTCTTTTTAGAGGACACAATTTTAGAAGCATTGTCTGGTAGAATTTCTAACGTCAAATACTCTTATTTGCCTGCCTTAGATTGGATGAAATTATAAAATTCGTACTATTTTATCTGTATTTGTCTGAACAGAGTTTTTTATGGCACAATCATGTAACTTGGAGAGTGAATCAATTACCCTTCGTATTCTATTAGCAACTCGACTCCTCAACCTTTGGCTGAGATTTATGAAGTAGTTTATTGAGTAGGAGATTGCGCATGCGTACCCTACTTAATAATCATCCTTGTTATGCAGCTTAAGTCTGGGACTGGGGTTGATTGTGTGATTTTATTTTTGTGGAATTCTTATTGAACACTCGTGTCTTACTTTATAAGCATTCCTGTTTTGCAGCGATAACACCCTGCTCAGGTCGAAAGGATGGTAACTATGCAAATCATCAGGACAGACATAGCTTTTACAGCTGCACAAACGGAAAACCAAAGCTCATGCAATGTCCATCGAAACTATGTTTTGATGAAATGACGGACAGATGCGAGTGGTGTTCAGTACAGCCAACTGTAGCAACTTCATCACCAGGAAAGCAACCCCGAACAGCTTCTCCCGGTTGGTATTTCAGTTTGATCTGTTTTATCTATACCTTTTCTCCAGCGAAACGGGAATTTAGAGTACACGTGGAGTCTCTGTTCCAAGTGTTCTGTAGCAGCTGACGTAAGAAGTTTCAGTCACCGTGTGAAAGTTTCTACGGTCAAAGTTCGATATTTTTTTTTACGTTTTCTGATTTCCTGAAGATGTATTTACGTTCTGTGAAAGTTTCCTTCCATCCCGAGTTTCCCTCGTATCAGCTCTTCTCTCGAAAGAGGATGCCCTAGAATCTAACATTTAAGGTAAACCTGCATGTAGTTACAGAACCCATTTAATTATGTACGTTTGATAACTTCGACCTACCATTATTGTACCGCTTTCTTACTTTCATTATTTACTTTGATTTTTTATAAGTACCCTTCCCGTTGCATCACGAATTAACAAACGACCACCTTAAAAGGCGATAAGTTAAAAATGAAGATTTTAGAGAATGCTGGAAAATTTAACTTGATGCCTACTAACTCGTCATCAACATCATCATCATCGTCGTCGTCATTATCATCATCGTCATTATCATCGTCATCATTATCATCATTATCATCAACATCATCGTCATTATCATCGTCAATCATCATCATCATCATCATCACCGTCAATCATCATCATTATCATCGTCAATCATCCTCATCATCAGAATCATCATCAACATCGTCAATATTATCAGCATCATCGATATCAACATCATCATCATCATCATTATCATCGAGATCAGAATTTTAAAAAATCCGTGAAATCGTTGACCCAACTATTCTGACGCGGACAAATCCATTGACAGGCATAAAATTTACGCTTAAATAATTTACGCATCAGTATAATTATCTCTTATCATTACGGAGAGAGTAATGGAACAGGATATGTCATTAAAAATGCCTTAAAAGGAAACTATTACGGAGATTAATCTTTTAAGTCTGTCCATTCGCGATTTTTTGAGTAGTTATTTCTTTCCTTTCAATTTTCATGATCTACATCCCAATACCTTTCCCTATAGTGTCGCTTAACGTCACAAAATGTACTATAATTCCCCCGCCCCTCGGGAGTAACATAGTCATTAAACATTTCTTATGTGCTCCACATGTATCACAGTATCTCAGAAGCAACAGGTGTTAAAATATTTTAGAAATGAAAAAGAAAGAAATTTCATTAATCTTTGAAATATTTATCATGGAATTTTTAACTTGTACAAGAAACAGGATGTACTTGGTCTCATAGAGTACTAAAGTGTGACGTCACGATTTAATGAACATCAGGAATTTGATACGTTTTTGGACTCATTGCTTTTTTCGTATTGACATAAACAACCTGTCCAAATTTGAGAACGATGTCTTGAGCAATCGTTGAGATACGCCCTTTCAAACTTTAAATCATTCCTATCAAAACCTTGTTAAATGAACCCAGTTCATATTTTTATGAACTGAACAAAATTGGCAGTGTTTCCTTAAGGCCTTTTCCAAATTCAAACAGCCGTTTCTCGCAGCTGAGAAGAGATTTGAACGCAATATTTTGGATACGGGCATTTGGTGGCAGGGTTAACACTGTGATAGTTATAATTGCGATTCCTTGAAAAGAGTTTTGTGTGACGTCATCACTTTAGTGCTCTATTGTCATCTTGTTTTGTTTGAATACAAAAATTTGAAATATAAGAATTAGTTAAATTAGCTGCTCTTAAAAGTAAAGATTTGTGTGCTTGAAATCCTTAAGTACTCTGGAGTGCCGAATAAACGGGGGAGTCTGAATAAACGGGGGTTTATCATTACGGTCTAAAGTTAATAAACGGGGGGTCCAAATATACGGGGAGATCTGAACTGCAATATCAATTTTGTGAAAGTTTTAAATAAGGATGACACACATGGGGACAAAAACCGTAATAATTGACTAACTAGCAACTGTTTAGGGTGAAATGTTTCATGGGAAGTTATTCAAGGATTTTTCAGAAATCATTTACATTTTGAATGTTGGGAAAGTTCCTTGGAAGTAATAAACGGGGGGTTCCTAATAAGGAGCGGGGGGTTTATAAATTTCAAAAAATTCATAAGCGGTGGGTACGATTATTTGGCACTCGAGTGTAGGAGATCATATCCTAAAGCGGCCTGTTCTGGTACTGCATCACGAAGACTTTATTGTTTGTGCACGTAGAGGGTGTTGCTCGTCTCTCCCGATCGTAGTTTTTGGAAGTGCGAAAATAGGTAAACTACGCAGATTTCAACAGAAAAGGCTGCCTTATAGTATGAAGTATACTGGAATTAATTTGATCGAGTTGTTGCTTGTTACGTCTTGGCTACAGTAGGGTTATGATGATCAGAAGTGTCATTTAGGTTTTCGCACTGGAAAGGCACTAAATCTTACCAATTTTTTTGTTCGGCAAATGTTAATTTTGATCGGTACTGAAGCCTAGCCAAGAAACCTTTTCAGCGTTCCAGTCTGTAGTGAGCCATTTATTGTTTTTTACCATGTTTATAGGCTTTTGCAATGCTAAGAAGGAAGGAAACTACCCCAATCCTGATGACAAGCACACTTTCATATCGTGTGGTCCAAGAGGAGCCATTATAATGGATTGTCCTGCAAAGCTCTGTTTTGTATCGAAGAACTGCGACTATTGTGAAAAATTAAAGACAACAGCAGCCCCAGTTGCAACTACACGAGCACCATACAGCCCACAACCAACTCCACCGAATGGTAAGTTTGGATCGGATCTTTGTAGCTAAAATAGGTCAGTGGTGTCGTAGCAGTTCAAAGGTTTCATGGACTTTATGTTGCTTGTTTCCACCGTCTTGCAACTGCTTTTTGCGTTCTTTTGTGCATTAGAGAGATTTTAGCATTTTTCATTTTTCATTTTTCACTTTAACGATTTTTACGGAACTCTACTACCCAAAACCCTTCTGTTCTAGAGGCAATTAGGTTTCCTTCTCTTCCAACACGTTTTTGCGTGCTGTTTATAGGATCTGAAATTTTCAGCTGTACTTTTAGTATGTCAGTCACAAGATTGAGGCTTTTTTAAAAGGTAATAACAACAATGGGTAAGCTGCGACGATGCATTTGGAGAAAAGCTAGTGTAGTAGAGGGACAACCAAGAAACATCACTTCCCTTGGTTCATATGGTTTAAATATTAAGGGAATAACTTACTGTTTTTACTTACAGGTAATTAAATACTGTATTGACGTACAAACTCAAAGAGAAAAATATTAAGGAAAT
>JAAAKM020006971.1:137439992-137461212 GCA_010016025.2 Alatinidae sp. Z8VKAUB7J3 | reverse complement strand
TAACTTACTGTTTTTACTTACAGGTAATTAAATACTGTATTGACGTACAAACTCAAAGAGAAAAATATTAAGGAAATTCATAACCGAGTAGTTTGTTCAGGGAGCATTTTAACATTTAACGAAAAACGGTACAATTGCTTTCAAAAGCGATTGATTTCACAAGCTTAATTTAAGGAAATTGAAAATAAAACATAGCTATACCAAACTGCTATATTGATTTATGATGTCAGTGTAGAAAAAGCCTTTTACCAAATTAAGTGTAGTCTTTAAAACCAAGCTTCACATATTCAATATATTCAGCGAAGGATGTTATTAAAACCATGATAAAATGTTATGTGCAAAGGTGCTTGAGGGAATTAATGCTATGTCAGGGGATTTCCAAAAACCCTGCAGAACAAAATCGTGGAATAAAACACCAAAGAAGAAACTTCGTACCGTAAATAGGCTATTAAAGTGATGACTTCTCACAAACTTATGTTTAAAGGAAACCCGATTAAAACTATATCAAACTGGTAACCCTGCGACGAAATACTCAAATCTCATACCAACTGTGAAAAACTGCTGTTTGACTTTTAAAGTGGCATTAAGGAAGCAATTTCAATCTTGTTTAGTTCTATCTTGCTCTCTCTTTGTGTCGCACCCGATTCGGACCTCAACGAACTGTGGTGACTTATCAGTTGGAGCCTGGGTCTCCTGATCGACACCGACGTCGAGCAATGTTGGCACGGCCATACTCAGTTCTGTTGAAAGCGAGCTTCTTGATCTCATGGTATTTGTCAGGGCCAAAGTTGTCTGAAATAGTTCTTCGTTGGCCTCCTCGTGCTCTTGTCTCTTGGACTTCTCCGCTGCGGACGAGTTCCTCTAGCGCTCCTTTCCTGATTATGTGTCCAAGAAACGTCCAATGGCCTCGTTCAATCGAGTTTAAGATCAAACGATCCTTTGCTACTCGTCTCAGAACCTCCTTGTTGGACACTCGATCCATGTACGACATAAGTAGGGTGCGTCGGCAGAACCACATCTCTGCGGCCTCGACGTTTCTTTGAGTCTCCGTTGTCCAGATTCGCAAGCATACAAGAGCGTTGCCCAGACATATGTTCTCGGAAGGCGCACCTTGATGTCAATAGCCAGTTTGCAATCGCACAACAATGACCTCGTGCGGTTAAAAGCTTCCTTGGAAAGAGCAATTTTTGTTTAGTTCATAAACATATGAACTCGGTTCAAATAACATGGTTTAGATGGGCGTGATTCAAAGTTTGAAAGAGGATATCCGTACGATTGCTCAAGACATCACACTTTTGTACTCACTAATCTTCACTAGTTTTCTTCACCATTATTATTATCGACAATTTCTTACTAGATAATTTACACCTAAAATGCCTTTTAACATCAGGCTCTTTTTCTCGCATAAGATTTCTCTGTTGTTTACTTCTTCTACGTCAATGAGCAGATAAATGGGGCCTAAGGACCCGTAGGGGCCGGCACCGTAAACTTAAGGGACTCGTAACCCACGAGGAATCATATTAAGAAAACGATAGTGTCTTATCATTATTTTTCGTAAAGTTTAATGTAAAAATAACCTTTTAGTATCAAAATGGCTTCTCGTTAAGACAATACTCGCATCACAGCACTGGTACATTCGTTCCTGGCCTAATACCGACCAAAGTTGGATCCAAGCGATATTTAGCTATCGGCAATTTAGCCCACGTTCATATTTCAATAAATGCATTTTGGTTAGGCTTGAAAGAATAACACCTGAGCAAAATTCATACATACAGCTGCATGTTTAAACATAAAGATTTTGCAACTTTCCCAAAGCCATTGAAAATTGTCTTAATTTCTCTCAAGTAAGACATTGGTACCGAGACTTCGTAATAACTTCGTAACAACTTACTGTGTAGCAAGCTTTCTTAGAATAAAAGATAGGGACTGAGGAAGAAGAAATGATGCCGTTTTGATTTCAAGTACAGAAAGGTCAAGTTTGGTAACGGGACTTAAGCATTGCACGTACTGCCATCACGGGGGCGCCAATCCTCGCATAAAATCGGGTGATCGATACCTGTCATTATCGGTCTCGTTTTTCCCCCCAGTTAATATTTCTTTGTGTGTTGCGCTGAATAGGACTTCATAAACGTGTTCAAATATTTTGGCACGAGAATCCCTTGCACATGACGTTCATCTAATCACTTGAGTCTATCAAAAGTAACCAGCTTGCCATTTTACTCGTAGCGCAATGACTGTGATAATTAAAATAGAAAAAAACAAGAACAAAAGCAAGTACTGTTGGGTATTGAGAATCTATATACCTTGTCGTGTTATGTACAGGCAAGACATAATTAAGGAGACCAAATCCTTTCCGTGCTCTTCTTCTAACCGCTGGAGGACACTCTGTAACAGGAGATTTACTGTTTGTGGCAAACTTTTCAGATGGTCGGACACCTGGGAGGAAAGCAAGACAGTGAGGAACGATACACAGTAAAATAGCGGTTATAGTCCCCGTAGTTACGAGCCCCTCAGGGTTACAACCCCATCAAACTAGAAATAAAAATGTGCGTCCAATTACAAGTTCCCCTAGATATAGGCCATATATGTTAATTTTTCATTGAAGTCGACTATGACTGTAGTGCTTTAAAAGTCGACTATGCTGTGCTTGCTAAAGCGGAGAAGTCTTCTGACGATGAACGCAATGACGACCACAGCTCCGTGCTGACCGCGAATAGTTGTACGGGCGCAGTGTTGAACAAAGCGCATTAATCCTACAGTTGTAGGGGTAGTCAGCGTCTAGCGGGCGCTGGAAGCCAAATTTTTTTGAAAGTTTGTACCTCAGCGGACTCTAACGCACCCTAATGTTGATGACCTATTTGTGCCAGATAGTTTAAAAAACAACGGCTAATATTATGTGCTTATCTCTTTTTGCTGGCGCGAAGATCCTCCTGGTAACAGTACTCCGGTTATAAGCACTTAGCGTTATACGCCCATCAAAACGGGGTTTTATAATAATATAAACTCTGGGCTTATATCCGTGATTTTACGATATCCTCTTCAATGCTGTATGTTTTTCATTAAAAACTAACAATATGACATTTTGCTGAATCGTTGACGCACCCCGATGGTAATGCATTTTCCTCTACTGTTGCTATCAATTCCTCTCTTCTCAAGAAAATTAATGTCCAGTAACATTTTATGGTCTTCCATCCATAAAAATCAATCATAACCCATCCTTCAGTTATTCATGCCAATCAGTATATTTCATAGAAAATAATTTTGAAATCTCAAGTATACTCAAAATATCTAACTATTATATTTTAATGCTCCCTAAAAATTCTTCAATACCTATAAATGTATTAATATCTAATTATAAATATAATTCGATATTAATATATTTACATATATAAAGATTGATAGATATTTTATGTACAATTTATACCACCTTCAAACTGCTATTCGTGTTCCAATATATCTTCTTCCATACTGTGATAAGGAAAGTGATTGTTACCCGCATAGAGAGGTGACAAACTGGACAAAAGCCTATAAAAACTAATAGATGATACGGTAAGCAAAGGAGGGATAATTATACAAACCTTTTCATAAACACCAAACAGGCGGACCTCTTCACAGGCCAATCTTAAGAACAAGGGTATATTGGCCTCCCTTTTAGAAAGTAAGATCTTCATCTACAAGAGGTATAGAAACGAAGAATAAGTATCATCTCGATTGCGTTTACCGACTTGACTACAGTCTATCAAAATGATTCCAGATTTGTACCAACCCTTACTGCCAGTTACAAGGAGGGCCAGAACAGAAGGGCCATCTATTCATAAAGCTCCTCACCAGGAGTTCGAACTTTGTAGGTCTAAGGGTCACTTTGTAAATTAGATGTGAGTGGCTGAGAGGAGGGCACTTTCCGCGCTTAAGAAACGCTGCCCTGTTTCACATGTGAATATGACACATATATCACAGCAGTCATATTTCTTTACTTTGGTTTGATACAGTGGGTATACTATTACCTTATGATTTGCTTTTCCTCTTTTGAACACTTTCTAAGGCCGCATCCTTAATAAACGCTGCGTGCTCAAGAATAAAATCGAATAAATGCTGTCTTCACATAAACGCCAGATCGTGTCTTCTTCCAATAAAAAGCTTACAGTTACATGGACACAAGCTGCGTTGACATCTGTCATTTTAAGTGTCACCTTCTAATTAACACTGCACTTTAACAAACCTTCTGAAAAATAAAACCAGTAGCCTCCGAATCAGAAACTACAATACTCAGCATCAAAGTATTGCTGCAAGTCAAATAGGTTTTACGCTTCGAAGTTTGCTCGTTTATGTAACAGCGCTAACAACACTTACAAAAAACTGTGAACAACATCCTCCCTGACGTAGTACCTTATCTGTCTTACTTCACCTTACTGGGTATCTAACCAGTTAGTTAGCTTCCAAGAAGACCAATTATAGAGAAAATGAAGCACACTTACCTGGTTATTGAAAGCAGATTCGTCAAGTGCTTTTCTGTGTTGCTTTAACAACTTTCGCACCATTTCCCCTCTTTCAAAAATACTCATGGGTCCAATTTTCACGAGCTCCACATTCTCTCGTTGGCTCATCACGAACTTTTGATGTGCTCCGTTTTCGAGGCAAGAAACGACGAAAGTAATGCCCTAGCACATAAAATTAATTTGTTGTGGATCATGCTTGCACATCTAACTAAGTAACACATTTTGCTCGTATTGATAATGCGAAGGTGATACCAACAATGATGACAACAATTATCATGATGGTGATAATGATAATAATACTAATGATGATGACGATTATGATGACACAATATAACAAAATTATGATAATAAAACAATGGTGATGGTGGCACCACTGCTATTACTGCTGCTACTGTTGCTGTTGCTGATGATGATGGATGATGATGATGATGATGATGATGATGGATGATGATGATGATGATGATGATGATGATGATGATGATGATGATGATGATGATGATGACGATGATGATGTTAATAAAGCTATTGGAATTACAAATTGTTATCATCTTATCATTTGCCTTACACTAATAAATCTAAATAAACACCTGGAATTCTCCTTCACCACTTTGTATCATTACATTAAAATCTCTTTCCTTATTTTGCTCCTGTTAGTCGAACCAGAAAATATCTACATACAAACATCAAGCTCCTACTCTATATTTCAAGTAAAGATCATATCGGTATTGAATAGGACACTAGAGAAATAGAAAATATGCCACCACCAGGGAACTAACCCGTGACCCACGCTTTCGCGGCGTGCGCTGTACCAACGGAGCTAGGTGACCTCCGATGTTAACATACTCTATTTCTCTAGTTGCCAAAATAGATCCTAATCATCCACCGGTGGACATCGACATCTAGTTCAACGCAGTTGGAGACTAGCCTCTCTGCGCTCTGTGACTTGACCAAGGAAGAACTGCCCTCCGGCCCGTCATCAATCCAAAGCCCATTAAAATTAAAAAGTATCAAAATTTGACATTCCACATCCTCTCTTCTCGATGATAAACATCATATATAAACCAAAGATGTAAACACTTCTTCAGGTAAAATAAACATGTTAATATTACGGTTTCATATCTTTAAGGTACCTTTGGTATATCCGACGGCAGCCAGTCCATAAGAGAGGCTCCTGGTACTTGCTGCAGATGATCAACTCCGTCAATGAAGATTGGCAGTGTCGTCACTGATGACGTCTTCTTAGCCACATTCCTCAAAATTTCATGGAACTTTGTTCTCAGTTCTCTGAAAGCAACAGAAGAGGAATAGCAAGGTAGTGCTTGAATTGCTCATCTTTAGAACTAAATAATAACCTGTTCAAACTACTGTTGTTATGAAAACGGTAAACAGTTTCTAAACGCTTGATTTTTCATATCTGTTGTCACTCTTTGATGCACTTGATCAACGTCTTGACGCACTTGCTTTGCAGTTGTCAAAACAATCAATCATAACATTGGGCAACCTTCATAAATTGGGGTTTCTGATCCCACACTCTTAGCCTATGACATTTTCTTCTGATGACATGGGTTAGCTAAATCAAATTGCATGTAGCGTCAGCTAACTCTACTGTAGTATCAAAGCAGCAGTGGGACGCGAAGGTCTTGAAGGAAGCTGAGCTATTCTAATCTAACCTTCCACACTTTCATGGAATGATACTAGCAATTCCCAATCAAATCTGTCGTTACTCTCTTTACTCTTTGCAGTAGAGTCCTGTTGTCACCTTCCCACGTTAGCTGCCAGAAAACACAACAAATTATTTAACAATGGCATGAACATTGCACTTCCAAACTACAGAACATACTTAGATGTCTTCCGGAAACAAAGTCCCATGTATCAATGGATCTCACACCCTGTGAAAGTTTCTATTGGTGCTTTTTAAAAGTAAGTTTTAAGTGACATCAGTTCAATCAAAACGAATACGGGAAATAATATTAACAAGGCAAAATTTTACATCGATACCACTAAAATGGCAAGAAATTGCGGAGTTTTGAACTACATAGGTTACCAGAAAAGGGTATAAGTACGCTTCAGGATTGATAGGAAATGTACCAGCCACATGAACAGATCTCTTTCATACCCGGGTGCTGATTAACAGAATTACAACCGTGCTTCGACTTCTAGATATGTCCCAATCTATTATAAAACTTAAACTATTCACAGTCTTACCCGTAACTTTCACACTCGATGTATTCGAAACCAAATGCTTTTGCAAATGAATTACACAGCTCTTCAACAAGTACTGCTACAGTCTGGGTCGACGTCAGCGCATCAACAAAAAAACAGACAGCAAATTCTTCTCTACTTTTGTAGTTCTGCACTAATCTGGCCTAAAAATGCAAGAATAACCTTCTTAATACATTAAACGCTAAAAAATCAGGTGTATATTACTTTCTGTTTAACTGTTCTGACACAAATCTTAAATGGCGTAAACGGTTCAGGAAAATACAGAATTTCCTTTTTCGAGGAAGACATGACATCCTTACGCCTGTTTCATAAAAACAAAATGCCAAAGAAAAGTGCAACTGTTTGCCTTTACGCCAAAGGGGCGCTCCCTCGTCCTCTGTTCAAACTATCGGAGAGGCCATTCTGACAAATTTTGCGGATATTGGTCAGTAAGGTGGTAACGTAACACTATACTGCAAAAGTTACAACTTTGTTCAAGACAATAAACTGCAACAAATCAAAAGAGATGATTATGAGAGAAGTGTCTCTTGGTATACGGTAGAAAGTAAATACACAAATATAATTTCAATCAATACTTGTACAATGAGGTAAATATCTTTAAAGTAGTGGAAAAGGAGCAGGCCTGGAGATGGTTCGCGGCCCTACCTTCTCTCTCTATAGTATATCTTTCATTAGGTTCAAATCTCAAAATCCTTACGGATGATACTAAAATAAAGACGCTAGCTGCTCCCATCTAATTGGTTCACTCACTTTGTCAAATCTTGTGCTTCCTCTCTTCTCTCATTCCCTTATATCCAGGGCATTTAATTTCCGTATACGGGTCATAATGGGAATGGGGTGTAGAATGTAAACCAGAGAGTATTAAATGGTGCTCCAGAGTAAAGTAACACATACCATTAGTGCGCTCTTTCCACATCCACTTTTTCCGGCTATTAAAATAATACTTGGTATCTTGTCTCTTTGAAAGGTCTCGTTGAACTGTTTCAAGCACATCTTCCAAACTGTTGATATATAACAAATATCACACTGTTGATAATGTGTAAAGCAAAGAGATCAAAGATCCAACCATCATTTGGTATTTCATCATTAACAACACAATGAAATTCGACGATAACCTGTAGTGATACCTAAGCAACTAGTTCAGCAACTCCAGGCCTGATTTTGGAAAATTGCTAAGCAACTCGAGGCCTGACCCCGAAGATGGAGTTGCTTATTAAAAAAACGTGTAATAGCTTATAATAAAACTGATTCTATTGAATGAGAGTGTGCATTAAGTTACAAAAAAAGTTGCAACATGCGCTTTTTGCATGATCATGTCTTTAATATATAGCACAATACTCGTACCAAACGATATGTGTTAATCTGTTCGATAAATGATATGAAAATGCAAAACGCTCTACTCCTTAATCAACGCTACTTTTAAATTGACTCTTTGCCACCTTATGATCAATGCATTGCCCCCGCTTGCCAAAATATGGCCTGTTTACTATTTATACCAATATTATAGAGGCAAGAGAAATACAAAGAACTGCAATAGTTGAAAACAATATTTTCTTTGATAAATGAACACAATTTTAGCAGTCGGTATATGTTTCAAAACAGAATATTCATCTTCCTTTTATAAATTTTAGCCAAGAAGCAGGAAATAGCTGCTGGAGGGCACTTGCAAAAAAATCGCCTCTTTTCAAGTCTTCCCTTCACGCCAGGAAAAAGAAACAAATCGAAAAAGACTGTCACACTAAGGCTACTGACGCGGATGAAGAACGTAAATTAAATAGTACTACAAATACTGTAATATACAAATATTTTTCACCTTGTCTCGTCGATTGACATTCAAAACTACTTTAGAGCTTACGTACCTACTGAAAGATAATGATTTCCCTGAGCCTTTTGCTATCCATAAGATTCAGCCAGCTTTATAATAAACTTGGACAGATGACTTCCGAATGAAAACCTTTACATCAAAACATTGAGTCAAGTATTTTCCCATACTTTCTGACAGTGCCGTAGCCAGACTCTAGGCATCTCTTTAGGGCATGCTTATTACCTATGAGCATATTTTAGGGCATTCCTCACGAATTTAAGGCGTACGGGCCAGCCTGTTCACCAATTAACGTAATTTTTGTGTAATCCCTTCTCTGCATTTTAAAATCATTTTAGAATCATTTTGAGGGCCCTAACATGAAGGGACAAGACATGAACAGATCTAGATGTGCACATTTGATATCTTGGAAAAGATATATCGAGCAGGATATTCAACGAGTCTGAGAAACGCTTGGACATATTCCGAAACTCTAAACAAACGACCATGAACTAGGGGGTGCTATTTTACCTTGAGGTCTACTTCTAGGATGCTAAGCATACCAAGCATCCCCTGGCTACAGTACTGCTTACTGACGGAAGGTTGAATACAAAATAGTGTGGTATCGTTGCTCTTGCTGCAGCCATTCCATCAAGTGCAAGAAAATCGAACGTAAACAATAGTCTACTTCCTCTCTCCAATACAAATAGTCTTACTGTTACGTTACCAGGAAACTTTCTAAAGTACAATGCCTTCCTCCTATAAACCTGTATCTTCAAATTATTAACATAAACTAAACATTTCTGACTATTTCACTTACCTTTCATATCGTTTGAAATTCCCTTCCTCTTGCCACACGTTCGACTTCGTAAACATGAAGATCACGAATTGTTTTGATTTTGATTTTAGTCATATGGGAAAACTTGGTTACTTTTCGCGCCCTTTGTATCGCTAGTTACCAGTCTCCAAATGGCTCTTAATAACAAACACTTCAGGGTACAAAAGTCTCTGGAGAGAAAGGAGACAGAGTCGCTGGCAAAACGTGTTTCTCGGCTTCTTTTCGTTCTAATTTTTGATGATGTGAAAATATGTGATGTTATTTAGCCTACTAAAATCTTTCAGGCGTAAATCTAAGAGAAAATTTTTGATTTCGAGTCACACTCACATCTCCCACCCCCCCTTCCTAAAAACAGCCTTTCTAGACTGCTCGTGAATTTCCAGCGCCTAAAATAAGCCATGAACTTTAGTCTCAAAGAAACACCATCGTTTAATATCAAATCTAATATAATTCTGCTAATTGCTATGCTCCCTTAATTTTTATGTTATTTTTCATTAATGAACCCATGGAGTTCTAAATACCGTATTACCTCTCTTTCTAACGCATGCGCTTATAATCAAAAATTGGCTTTATTTGCTTTCCAAAAAAGCAGGAAAAAATGATTCATTTATGAGCGCATGCGCTTGTTCTCGAGTTTAAGCGCATACGCTTATAAAGGCGTTTACAGTAGATGATACAAGTTAGTAAGTTTCTAATTTTTCTCATTCGTTCAAAATACTCATTAATGAAAATTTAAGCCGTTTCGACATAATGTCTTGGTCCTTTTACGATATACCAAACAGGTATCTTAAGTCCATTTTGTCTTTTGTCCTCACGTTTTCCTCTTACTTCAACTGCTATCTTTGCACCCCATAGTAGCAGTTGTGTAAATTGAAGACATTAAAAGTTAGTTTTCCTAAATGAGTTCATATTCCTCGCATTACTATGAATGACTACTATGTCTTCTCTTCACCCTGTAAAAATAAGTAGCTGAAGGTCCTCTCAGCATATCAACGTTTATAATCCCCTAACAGCGTACCCCCTACCCCCCCCTCTAGCAAGCATTTTTTTCAGACTCACCTTTAAGCGCATGCGGTTGTTCTCGAGTAGAAGCCCATGCGCTTATATGTGGGTGGGCTAGAAAGCGAGGTCATACGATAATAGCTTCTGGTCTGGAAACCTCTTCATCTTGAGGCCTCAAGTGTACCCCACCACGCCATCCTAGTTTAGTATGTCTATGGTTTATAAGGACTCCCAGGACAGTATGAATAGAAATAGTTATTCCAAGAATTATTATCACTTTGGAATATCTCCCCTGCTCTCATTTCCTTTATAGGTTATGTGGTAATGTATAACCTATAAGACTTCTGAGCGCAATGATAGCGGCGAGGCTGTTTATATCGCGGCAACGAAACTAGCGTATACAACTAAAATCATTACCAACGGCTTTGTTGAAGTCGAAGTGAAAAGTGTGTCTTGAGGATTTACAACATGGAGTATTTATATACGTTGAATAAAATAAAATTACATAGTGGTTAAGAATAGTTTGAGATTACTATGGATGACGTAAGATTCACGACACCTTCATATGTTACATATTTATGGCATCAGTACCCCCTCCCCCTACCATTGAGGATTCTGGACAAGATATACTGATAATTAGATTCATTAGTAAGCTGTTTTAATTTTGCCAAGCTGTTTGCAGAATGAAATTCTGTGAGTTACTTCTGTATTCAAGTACTTGTTTCAGATACAATATACAGAGTTAAGAAAGGATGAAATGATTGACAATCTATCAGTACCCTCCACATTCACCCTCCCTCTGTAATATATTGATAACAAGTGCTTTTCCAGACTGCTAATGCCCATTTAAAAGGCATATTTCAACAATTGCAACACGAGAGGAGTCACAGAAATCACTATTGTGTGACTTTACATAAACGGGCCTCATCTTGTACGCCTTGAAATTCAGTCTCCAGTCCAGATGCTATTATTTTGAAGTCCATGAATGAACCATGTACCCAAAACACTTTTCCTTCTCTTTTCTTGTAAATAAAAATTCAGTAACTATATCATTTTAAGGCATTTTCAGTCATTTGTGTATATGCCCTTTCTTTCATCTTTTACTAACTGCACGTGTTGACCTGAGGATATTTTTTAAATCTGGAAACATGAGCATTACCTTCAAAAGTCTGAAAGCACGAAGTTTCAAAAACGGCAATATCAAAATATGGTCAATTTATATAAGAGAGTTCATTTTCAATAGCCACTACATCATGGGCGCACGGCCAAAGGGGCTGAGGGGGGCTGCAGCCCCCCAGTTTGTTAAAATGTTATATTTTTTCGGATAAAAAAATATTTTCCGGACCCTTTTATATTTCCTCAATAAGAATCGATTCAACCGTCTGTAGAACCTTCAATATATGTCCCAATATTTTTTGTGCAAAGGAGTATGTTTTCGGGAAAATAATCCACAGCCCCCCCATATTTTTAATCCGTTGCGCCTATGTACTAGTTTCAGCTTTCCTCTAGTACCAGGGATGGGGGTTTGGAGACGTATGGAGAGATGAGGGAGGTATGGTGTCTATGCATGGTCACACCTCATTACCAGGCCGCTTCCTACTGACAATTTGTACTCAAGTTAGACATCTTTTGTAAAAGGGAGTTCTTGGAGTTTAGGGTTGAGGCCAGGAGTCTATTTAGAATTGTATCACATGTTAGCAATTTTGCAAGCAGAAATCTCATACAGTATTTCCTCGATTATCCGGTCAAGTCGGACGGGAAGATTTGAAAATCGGGACGGATAATCGAAAATGGCCGGATAATAAAAATGTCCTATATATTTATAAAGACTCATTTGAAAAAAAGTTTCTCTACAACGGAAACGATTCGCCTGCGTTTTGAACTCGTGCTCAAGCCATTTTCAAGGTGAAGAAAAGTAAACGCAATTTCAGGTGAACAGCAACAAATAATAAATCAGAATGAAACTATTATAGTCATGCTATCGACGGCGTTAGTACATGTATGGAATTCAATTGAGAAATTTGTAACATAAATCAGCCTCCTGCACAAAGAAGGTATTATATGAATAACGTGTTCTTTATTTCAGATCAATAGGTCCTTTCGTGCTGTGCACAGATAAACTGAGTGGATGGTGAAACTTGGCTACCAGCACCATTTGGGCATGCATTTTTAACCGACCATTCATTTTGCACCAGCTTTCGTGAAATCAGATATCCCTGCAACTTCCTAAATCGATTGACGATGTCTAAATTTATAAGGAAAGCTTATGAATTTTAAAGATCAATCAGTAAACAACAGAAATATCTATTCACGTGAAAATTATGCTTAAAGATGTTGAAATATGAACTAAATGTATCATTTTTTATTGAGTCAGACCTCTTCCTATTTTTCCTAACCTGTTGAAATGGTAGGAATCTACTGCGACAACCTTGGCAAATGTGAAGGTCAGTTCTTAAAAGCTAAAAAATATCGCATATCTATAAAACATTGTAATTATAAGTCGCTAGAATGGTTCCCAAGTTCGAGATTTGGTACATTTCAAATCTTTCGTATGGACGTTTTTTTGTCTAATCTTAGTTCACTCTTGCCTGAACGTTTTACTATCAATGTGGTTCAGAAGGCGAGTTAATCCATACTTTTACTTTTACCACCTCTACCAAAAGGCCAAAAATCTTGCTCTATTTCAAGTTTGTCACTCATGCCTACAACCCTAAAATCAGCAACCCTGTCTCACCGTGCCTGACGTTTCTACCTCATCAGAGGTGACCTAATAATTCACAACCCAGTCTAATAATCCACAACTCAGTCTGGGTTTCCCTTTATTCTTTCAATAGTACCCAAACTAAACTAAGATCTTGGCTCTCCCAGTAAGAAGGAGTTGTGAGAGCATCGCAGCTGGTCTTATGCTAATGGTGAAGCAAAGTGAAACACAGGTGAGTGAATCTTTCATCTCGTACGAGCACGCGCCTGCGAGCCACTCTGAGCGAAAAGTATCTGCAAAATTTTATTTCGGTAAATTCCAAAATGTGAAATTTTGACACATGTGTGAATCTTTCCTTTCGTGCGAGCAAGCGCCAACATGGCACTATGAGCGAAAAGTTCTTGTAAAACTGTATTTTGATACATTCTGAAACGTGAAATTTTGACACGTGGGTGAATCTTTCTTTTCGTGCGAGCAAGCGCCAGCATGGCACTATGAGCGAAACGTTTTTGAAAAATTGTATTTTGGCACATTCTGAAACGTGAAATTTTGACACGTGAGTGAATCTTTCCTCTCGTGCAAGCACGCGCCAGCACGCGCCAGCATGGCACTATGAGTGAAAAGTTTTTACAAAATTGTATTACGGTACATTCTGAAACGTGAAATTTTGACACGTGAGTGAATCTTTCCTTTCGTGCAAGCAAGCGCCAGCATGGCACTATGAGCGAAAAGTATCTGCAAAACTGTATTTTGAACTAGAATTTGGCCTATCTGGATACCATATTCGATTCAGGGATAATTACATGGACAATTGAAACAATGCATAAATAAAGTATGTACATTTTGTACACGTGTCGACCTCTAAATGTAAATATCTTTAGACCAGTAGTCTCTGCCCGCGGACTCCCGAGGTTTACCTGTAATTATTACCGTAAATTACCGATTAAGCGCCCAGGACTCAAATAAGCGCCCAGTTTGGGAATAATATTTCTCACAAGCGCCCAGGTCCGAATAAGCGCCAAGGTCTGGGCAGCGAAGACGTGGATGCAACAGGTCCAGAGTTTACGCTTTTAGATGATGATACGGAGGACGATGAAGATGTATTGATTGATTGATTGAACGTTATGTTTCAATCTATTCTATAGAAAGATCATGTGTGTTTAGGTATCTGTTTTTCCACTCCTTAATAAGCGCCCAGGTCAGGACAGCAAAGAGGTGGATGCAGCAGCTCCAGAGTTTACGCTTTTAGATGATGATACAGAGGACAATAAAGATGTATTGATTGATTGAATGTTATGTTTCAATGTATTCTATAGAAATATCCTGTATTTTTAGTTATCTGTTTTTCCTTTCCTTAATAAGCGCCCAGGTCTGAATAAGCACCCACTCAAAATCTTTTGCCTTTAAATAAGCGCCCAGGGCGCTTAATGAGTCATTTACGGTAATTGTGAATTGGATAGTTTTTAAAATGAATTTGTGCGAGTGATATCCATTTTTTAACGGTTCGGTTAATATAGAAATGGCTCTGTCGTTGCTTTTGCTGCTCTCTGTTTGGAAATAGCACAGGGAATTAGCAGAAATCACCATTTCTTTATACTTATTTCTAATAGGTTATGGACCCCTATAATATTCGTGCACACCAGGTTCCAGAACACTGCTCTAGCCCTTAAGGTTGGAATGTTAAAGCGTTCAACAATAATTCAGAAAGCTTGCATATTGGCAATAAAGTTGCTTATGTACCCGGTTCCTTAATTCACCATAAGGAGACTGTAATATATTTTCACTAAATGAGTAAGCAAGCATTGGTTTAATATTTGTACAGAGGAAAAAGGTTAGTTGTTTTGTGCTAAAGCAAATTACTATGTTTATGATCGTGTTCATGCGATATTGATACACTCATGAAAATGAGGGGGCAAGGCGGCGCCGCCCCGATGAGAGAAATTGCTAGCGTATTCCACCCCACCTGACATTCTTATCGGCATTTACATTTTTAACTTTAGTATATCATAATGCATTGGAAACCAAAAACATTGGACCTATGGGATGACTATAAGATGACTGTTGCCCGTTTGTCAATACGTTTGTGCATTGAAGTATTCCTCAAAAAATGTCTACCGTGAGATAAAACTTCAGAACTACGCCAAAATTCTGTCTTTTGGCCTTAGTGAATTAACTTCTCTTACGACTTTAAATCAATGGCTTAGCGGCAATTTACTTATCCAAGCTAGAAATTAGATTACAGGCCCACAATGCCACTCTCAGTTAAAATTAGCCAACTCTAACTTTTTTGCATCGACGTAATCATACATTATATAAAATTGAACGGATACCTTTTTTAGGATTATTTCCAGAAAATGATAAAAATTTTGACCCCCCTATTTGATATTTTGTAAATCCCAACCGCCCCACCTCTCTTAGAGGGCCAGCTTCGTGAGCCTATCGATAGTGTAGTTTTTTCTAATATGCTTGATAAGTATTATTAACTTAAATCTGGCACACTTAGATGAGCTTCCTTTGCTTACTGACTCTTGATACGTACAACCTGCGCGCGTACTGTACAAGCATCTAGTAAAGGTCTGACAACTTTTAGCTGTCTGATTCGCAGACCCTAAAAAGGTTTGTTTTGGTCAGTAAGGCAGGCTGTTATCTATAAAGCTGAAGGTTGATAGTTCAAGTCCACACTGTGTGGTTAATCTGAAAGCCCCTACTGCAAACCTTACAGGAAAATGGGTAGTGACTAACTGAGAAAGGAGTAAGGTGGCGAGGATAGGAATTGGACACCCAACCTAACAATGTCGTGGCTAAAGACATATGATTATCGGATACATCACACCCCTATACTCCGTAGTGGAGTGAACGAATATCTTTACCTTAACGAAGTACCATGTTCTTGGGGGAATTTGTAAATCATAGGTGTAGGACCCGCTCTATTCGACTCCATGTTCATAAGCTCTAAAGATCCCTGCCCTATCTGCATGCTTACGGAAGATAGGAAGGTCACTCTGTGCCTCCCCCTTCTCTGTTCCCTTTAATTTCGTATACGTGGGTGTTGCGTCTCGCGTGGCAGCACTTAGTGGTACAAAGAAAACAGACGGTTCTTATTGGCACTTCTATATACGAGATTTCTGCCGGCAACATCAATTCCTAAGCTAATACAACTGTTAATATTCCTGATCTCAACTCCGAAAAAACTCCAGGGTAAAAACTAACTCTTTTAAAACACACGTCTGACTTTAATACAACCATCAGCAGGAAGTGGCCTGGTCATGAGCTGTGGAAATGCGTGGACACTACCTTCATTGGGTGGCTTTTCAAACCTGTTTTTTGCAGAACTATATGCCCCAACAATATCGCATCTGTTTGCTTCTGTTTGATTGCAGCAGAATCTTTCCAGTATTCTAGCTTCTTAAGAACTTTTTGGAACACGTGTTCTGTTCAAGAGCACGGCAACATTCTAATGTGGAAGCACATTTCTATAGTTTCAAGTTTTTATTCTGTTGTGTTGGAGACGGTCCAACATCCATTGCCATATATGAATGTGGAAAGCACATTGCATGTATAAATCGGCCAACAGACGCTCGATAAATTGACACTAAAATTGACTAAAGTTTATTGATGAAAGCGTGCGTCCTCCACAGATAATTCAATTTTATTGACAATACTGGCTCATTCTGCTAGTGCCCTTCGTTACTCCGGAGTGCCGAATAGACGGGGGCTCTCAAGCATTAAATAAGGATGGCACACATGAGGACAAAAATCGTACTAATTGATTAATTAGCAACTGTTTCAAGGTCAAATGTTGCATGGGAAGTTAGTCAAGTGTTTTCAGACATCATTTACATTTTAAGTACTGGGAAAATTCATTGAAATTAATCAACGGGGCCCTAATAAGGAGCGGGGGTTATAAATTTCAAAAATCAATAAGCAGGGGATATGATTATTTGGCACTTGAGAGTACCTGACGGAGCCGCGATACTACCTTTTGCTGTTGCAACATATTAAAAATAAAGTAATAACAAACGAGACGGACTAAAAGGGTCAAAGAAAGGTTTAGAGCATCAAAGTACTATACCTCTGGGTTGTAATCTTAGTTAATTCCAGCACATGGTGTAGCTGACTCACTAAACTTTCAAAATTCCCAAAAAGTCGGTTCGAAGGGTATTTAACTTCTTCCTTTAATCCTTCCTTCTTGCTTCTTGGCTCCTAAACATAATTCCTTACTTAGGTTTTCGTATCAATCGTGTATATCACTTATACCTTTTTCTGTTACCGTGATTTCCTTCGGAAATTCAAGTTCAGACTGAAATACTGGGCTCAATATCGATCACATGCAGCAAACAATTCAAAAATATTGACGGAGCATCAATAAATATTTCTCTCGTCAATAGATTGCGTAATGTTTCAATCATTTGGGCATTTACGTATCAAAATTTCTTTGTCAGGATCACACCAGGCTCTCTAATTCAATATTTCATGCCTCTTAGTTAAACTACTTGCTTCTTTACCTTTAAAATGTGGGCATTTTTATCCGTCCGGGATTTAAATTTTGGAGTCAGAGAAGTCTGAACATCTGATAATACGAAACTCAATCCAAAAGAACAATTACACATTAATAAAACAGTGATTTCCTATTCTTGATCCTGCTATTGCTCGAATTGTATTGATTACGTCATCAGTCTGTACCAGTCCTTCTGTCAAATAACCAAGCATAACCAATTTCGGAACCTCTCCTTTCCCTCTTCTCCATCGCATAATATATGAAGTAATCTTTACTGCTTCTGTTGTAAGCGGACCCCCTGGTCTTTGCTTCAACTGCGGTGCTGGATATATCCACAGAGGTGTACTCTCGTGTCCGGAATAGACGGGGTGGCTGGAATAAACAGGATGGGTGGGAATTTTGCTCAAAATAAATAAACGGGGTGGATGGAATAAACGGGGTGGGTGAAATTTCTGCTTGAAATGAATAAACGAGATGTGTGGAAAAATTCATCTCGAACTCTTTATAAAGTATGTGGAACTCCATGTAAGAGCAGTGTTTCTAAGGGCTTTTGTTTTAAGGGCTCGTTTATAAACGAATCAAACATAGGTAAAAGGTATAAAACTGCATCTAAGTAATATACAAGAAGTCTTGTCTGTAATTAAGGAGAAGTTTTTTATTTCTTCACGATTTTATGTTCCGTAAGAGAAAAAAAGCGTCCAAAATAAGCGGTGTGGGTGAAATAGTTTCAGAAGTAAATAAACGGGGTGGCTGGAATGAGCATGTCTGGGGTGGAAATTTTCTTGCAAATTAATAAACGTCCCGGGACGTTTATTCCGGGAACGAGAGTACACTTTTGAGGGTATCAACAGTAACGTTGACAGCAGTCGGGTTTTCTTTGCAAGGCCACATAATAATAATCCACATTTTTTCACTTTTCCCTTACAGGGAACATGATCTTAAAAAAACTCGACGGTCGGGACCATGACTTTGTGACATAAAAATGCTACTTTTTTTGACTCGCTTCCCCTCGTTTACGTCAAGGAGAACGATAGACTCTACTGCTTGAGAAAAATAGAGCACCCAAATCATGATGACGTCATAAATATGCGGTGCCCTGGTTGATAACTAACAAAACTTACTCTCTATAGTTGATATAATTGGGAAATTGTCAATTTTTCACTAACAACCAATTTACTAATGTTGATATTTCTGAACTGTGTGCAAATTTAGGCATTGCAATCAGCGCAGAGGAAGTCTTAACATCACAATCAAACTACGATACAAACAATTTTTGTTAAAAAGAAGAACACAAAATAAACATCATTGTCCGACTCCTTTTGACATTCAAGAAATCAGATTTACGTCATTAAGCAGCATGTTAGTATTTATTTCAAGTCGTTAAAAGATAGAGACGGAGTTTACAACAATAATAATAACAACAGCAAACTCTATTCTCGTTCATTACAAATGCCACGTAACACGACGTGTCCCTTAATACTCGTACTTTTTATACTCCATTCCATCCGGGGGTTTACAGTCGACGTGGCCTTTTCTAACTTCGTTCCAGTTCGTGCTAAGGACAGTCCCCCCTGATTCAACAAAGCTCTTATTCATCGCTTTTCGTACTTCATCGTTTCCGTCGGAGTAAATTTTCTGGAAAAGTCTATTCAATGCTGCGTCACCTTCGTCCTTTTCGCCTTCCTCTTCTTTAGCTATCTGGGCTGCCAGTTTGTCCCAATCTTGGACTTTCTGAGCGGATGAAGGATAACGCTTCACTGCTCCCGTAGCCTCGTTTTCACTTGATGATGCAACCACTAAATGTGGGGAAACAGAAGAGTGCTGTTATTCAAGGTATTTCGTATGCTTATAAAATCTCACCACCGGGCTTAAATATGGGACCTATGCTATCGCGAGCTGTTACCAATCCCTTGATTTATAGTAACCCGTAGCCTACATTCCAGACGAAAACAACTTAGAGGCCACTCATAAAGAACGTGCGCAGCTAGAGGCGGAGAAGGGTCAGTGAAAAAGCGCAAAGGTACGCACAGGGGGATTAAGAAATCAGACGTTTACTGCGTATGTGCTTTATGGATGACCCCTAAAAGATTGCAATTTAAAAAAATGATTTGTTGATACATTATGGAAACTCTTACCAATGTTTCTGAAAAACTAACGCCAGAAACACCTACAAGGTAAAAGCGCGCCGATACCTTGAAATAAGAATATGCTCGGCATGTTTAGCGCTTAAAAGTGGAGGTAGTTAATGGTATTTGCATCTGCTCATGAACTTTGATATTCTAATAAAAATAACACATCCTTGCCTTTAATAAGCATAACCCTTATAAGCACACACAGGCTCAGATTGCTGAACCACAGAAGTTTCTCCAAGATGCTGAACATATGGGATACAATGCATTACAAGAATAAAATCTGATAGGATGTGTGCAAGTGGGTTTTCTTGCGAGACCTGGTATCACATAAAGACTGATGGCGTAGAATGATAGGATCAAAAGCTATGTGCACAGGAAGGCGTCCTACACTTGTTAACGGTAAGCAACGAACTTCAAAATTCGAAGAAGGAAAAAGAAAAGGAACAGCAGAGGACGGAGAAGATTTAGAGGAACAAGATGTTAAAATTAAATTCGTATTTTGAGTACAACATATCTTTTTGAATTGCTTTACAATTACAAACAATTCACATTTCTCATCAGAATGCTAAAATCCTTTTTTGTTTAAAAAGGTATGTTTGTCGAATTGGCTAATACCTGCTTACATGAGTTCTATTTTTGTCAGTCTGGTATCTCATTATCTAACACTTTAACAGGTACCCTGACCTAACACTTTTCTGAACAAAAGAGGGGATAAAGCTGCCAGATATAACAGAAAGTATATGTCACCTGTGACCATAAAGAGAAGGAGTGCAAGTAAAAGCAAGCAGGTACGGCATTGCTAAGTTACAAAAGTATATCACCTTTTGTACAAATCAAAGCTTATAATTGCCAATATTTCTAAGAATAACGGTTCAACAAGTTGTAGTATAGTCTGTCTGTTTACTAGTCCAGTATAATTTAAAACATCACTGTAGTTTAAACTTAATAGTGACGATAGAAGGCTGTAGTGACGTCATCGGGAACTAGGGGTTTGGTACCCACTTTTCCAAAGATCAAATTTCAATACGTGCAAATCTGATAAGAATTTGAGTGGCGATGGCAGTTTATCTTTAAAATATTCTAGTGCATTTTCAACTCGTATATTTTCATCCCTTCTCGTATAACCATAGTGACGTTATTGGGTTAGCATTGTTAATGAAGCATTACAAGGTGCCCCTAACACTTTGTGAGACATGGCACACCCCACTGATTAAGGTAGTCGATGATGAGGGGAGGGGGGCTGCTCAGGGGTTCAAGAGCTTAAAATTTCGTGAAATTTTTGCGATATGATAATTTTACAATTTAATCAGTTATGTTCTAAAATTCACAGAATAATACGCCGCTAAAATGTTTATTTTAGCTCAAAGTCAAATCAAAATGCCAAGGTTTCCTACCAGTCCCCTATTCTGTGTTTTGCAACTTAATCATCAACATTGGAAGTGGCTTTCTACGGAGCCAAGAAATGAGTACGATACAAGAAAAGGGTTAGCAGGGTGGGTGTAGACGTGAAGGCAGGCTCAACTGCCAAG
>JAAAKM020006971.1:137395098-137439892 GCA_010016025.2 Alatinidae sp. Z8VKAUB7J3 | reverse complement strand
TAGGAACGCCTCTCGCGGATCATGAAAAGAATTTGTCATCGATGAGAACAGATACTACATCCATTCCTCGCCAAAAGGTGGAAGAGTCTCCTTGGTCACCCCTCTTTGCAGAAGTGAAGGCAGGCTCAACTGCCAAGTAGGAACGCCTCTCGCGGATCATGAAAAGAATTTGTCATCGATGAGAACAGATACTACATCCATTCCTCGCCAAAAGATCGAAAAGTCCGCCTTGATCACCCCTCTTTGCAGCACTTATAGATTATTAACAATTAGAGTTACCATGTTGCCTTCAATTTCGTTTTACACTGCTCTTTTATAATTTTATCGGTTTACGTCTTCTTGAAATTAAATCAACAGGTAGCTTAGTTTCTGCCTAAATCAACAAAGAGCTCAGTTTTGATTGAATTGTTGTTTATAGCTTTTCAGTGTAATGACCCGATGAACTCAAGGTAACAGATGTTGCAAGAATACATGTCATTAACGAAAGAGAATCAAGAAATTAGAGACAACAGCATGTGTTCCTCATGGAAGAATTGCAACTAAACTTACCAATTCACCCTTTTCTTTCATCTGTTTATCACCAGAGACAAAACCTGTTGGGACTCGTTCAAATGTCACAAACGAAATCAAAACAAACAACCAAATCAACGAAATAATAGATTAATTAATCATTGTAAATTGAGAATGGTTTTTATCTCGTCGAGGCACGTCTTGTGATGAATTCATTTCAAGAGCAACACATTTCAAGAGTTCTTTCTCTGCCAATACAATTCTTTCCTCGTTTTCTTACAACTTGGCGAACTGTTTATAAACATGAAGGAAAAGCAGCAGTGATAAGATCAAACTTGTTTACGCTTTCCTTACATTCATACCATGCCGTTTCATACCCCAAGAATCCTTTGAGTCTAATGCCGACTACCAGCTTTGCATCGCCAGGATATCTTCATAGATTCATTTGAAATAGGATTGCGAAGACCAAGCTTGCGTCATTTGTCCAAGTTTCCCATGTCCCTAGGAGAAGTTGCAGCTGCGCAGACGACGAGAAGGCGGGCAATAGCAGAAGACCTGGCGATCCTATCTTATCCTATCTCATTGAGTTAAATGCTTAGGAGGGGCTACTGAGACTTTATTGACAAAAATTCTGAGATTTGCAGGGAATCCAGCCTGATCTAGTTAAAGCTATTGTGATCCATCTTCCCACTATTATTTCTAATGAATTGATAGCGATGGATAAGTTCAAAAACTCGTCTGTCTTCTAGTATAAAATATAACCGAGGTAAACAAAGTATGAGACTGATATATTTATAACGTTTTGATACAGTTTAATTCGTAAAAGACGACCAAAGCCAATAAATGTGAAGATAAACGTACATTGCTATGTATACTCCGAGATGAAGGATGTAAACCAATTTATCAACTGGACTGCTCCCCCCCCTTTTTTTAAAAAAGCAACTCCATTTTCGGGGTCAGACCTCGAGTTGCTTAGCAATTTTCCAAAATCAGGCCTAGAGTTGCTTAAGTAGTGGCTTAGGTATCACTACAGGTTATCGTCGAATTTCGTTGTGTTGTCAATAATGAAATACCAAATGATGGTTTGATATTTGATCTCTTTGCTTGACACATTATCAACAGTGTTATATTTGTTATATATCAACAGTTTGTAATCAGTTCTTAATGAAAAACTTTCTTGATTTGTTTTTCAGGCGTATTAAAATTGTCCCTCCTGAATATGAGGCCTCGAGTTGCTTCGAGGTGTAACCAGTTTGGTAATGAAGGGATGTGTCTACATAGGACAAACGTGGTGCGTAAGGCAGAAGATGGGTATACTGAACCGTGTAATGGAGGCAATGGAAAGCAGTGTGGGACAAACCTGCATACTGGCAACCTCTTAATCAAAGACCCCCGACGAGAAGTTGGCGTGGTAATGAAAATACCCTCAACAAAATAGTAAAAACAACAAACACATCTCACAAGTAGTTGGAGGACCCACGGGTAGAGATCACTTGGGCTATCAGTGAGAGAAGCCTCCCTTTAGGACAGCTTTATAAGGGTCATAGGAAGTATCCGTAATAAATGAGAACAGCTACTACATCTCATTCATGCCAGTAAAGAAGCAACCTGTCAGAGTATATAGACGAATGCATCAGGCAACTAACAAGAATCATGGTAGCAGTCTATCAATCAAAGACCCCTGATGAGTAGTGGGCCCGACATTGCAACTACCTTAAATAAACAGAAAAAACACCAAACGGGCTAACTAATAAATAAAGGGCAGCTGGGGTGTCCAAGGGCAACGCCCCTTACTTTACGTCTAGCGGGCAGAGAAGCAAGCCATGAAGCAGGCTCAACTACCCAGTAGGACCGCCTCTCACGGACCATGGAAAGAATCTGCCATCAATGTGTCATCAATGAGAACTGATACAACACATGATCCTAGCCAAATGACCGACTATCATGGTAGCTTGGACCATGGACATGTAAATATTATCACTTTTGGTAATATCTACATGTCCATGGTCCATGCTCCGACTCAAAACAGAAAGACTTGAAAGCTCGAATGGCACGAGACAGTGTGACGGCATATCGAACTTCGAATTGTCTGCTTTGGAGTCAAACATGTAAAATGTAAAAATATTTGGAAAACATATCTCAATAGGCCTTAAGCTATAAAAATATTTTAAGGGTTTAATTGCAAATATTTATAAATACAGTACATTACAAATATTTATATATTTATATAAAAATGAATAAAAAGGTCCGAACTGTTTGCTAAATGTAGGCATGGGAATTGTTTTCTTGTAAAGAATTTTAAGGATAGAGGTCCTTGATTCCTTAAATAGTGTAAATGTATGCCTAAATGTCAGTTTCCTGGTGATTGGAAAACATGAAACTGCAGTAGAAATTGACATTGTATTCTCTGCTTAATGCCTATGAATACTCTACAGTTATTTGTATTGAGCACTGGTCAAGTGACATGGCGCAGAGAGGCTGGTCTCCAATTGCAAAGAAGCTGGATGTCGATGTTCACCAGTGGATGATTGCGAGCTAATGTGGCGACTAGAGTAAGTTGACGTCGGGAAGTCACCTATCTCAGCTGGTAGAGTAAATGCCGAGAAAGCTTGAAACACGAATTCGACCCTCAGTGATGACATATTTTCTATTTCTCTAGTGCCCTTTCGAAATGATATGCTTGAGTTGAAGAGCATGAAACAGCACCTTGGTTCTCCACCTTCACTAATGAATTGCAAAGCAAGGTGAAAACTAAAGTCACTGCCTTTTAGGCCGGAAAACGTGGCCTCTCTTGCTTTCGTCTGCATGGGGCTCTTAAGCCGCCAATCAAGTGGACCGGTTCTACAGCAAACCATCACTGAATTGGAACTGGAAATTTAAAAAAGGTTCAGGTCGATAGATAAAACTTATGCTTCATTAGCCAGAATAGTTCATGAAACTAAGTTTTCTAGTTTACTTTCCTTCTAATGTCTGCAAAGAAAGCATCTAAACATTTGTATAGTTCGTAGCAAGATTAAATTCTCTCTCTGAATATCGGTTCTTTACGTCTGAAATGGAAAAATTCCCATCTTTTCGATATTTCCTGTTCTCTGTGTCATATCATTTTATACCTGCATCCACGCTGGCTTTTTGTAATAAACCCAGAGTATCTCTATCCCTCACAGAATGATTTCTAATACTCTATCTAAAAGGTTAGGTTTGGATCAATACCTACATGTACAAAGAGAGTAATTCAAGCTGAGAAGATCGAAGGCATGACATTCAGCCTTCATTTCAAACAATTGCAGTTAAGGCGTATTCATTAAGTTTAGACAAATGACCTTCAAACCAAATTTAGCATGGGTACGTACTTGTTGCAACAAAATTTAACCAGGTGTAAGGCAAAAATAATCACAATGATCCCAGCTTGAAAATATAAGTAGATTTAAAAAGCTGAGGCCAGGTGAGATAAGGATTATCTTGTGTGTCTTTACCTTCCTTAAAATCTACTTTACTCTGTGCTTTGAATGCTAAATACTTCAGCTGCTCTGCTCTCCGTTTGACGTGAACATTGCCATCTGACGGTATTGCTATGTTCAGGTCATGAGATCTATTTTTGTTCTGTAATTTTAGAAATGGAAATCAAAGGTTAGCCAACGAATGATAAAGAGAAATGATCTCTTTGTTGTTAGTGAAAATTGCGTAGTGAAAGACGAGAAATGCCGTACTGAAGTCTCGGTACTTTTGCTAAATTGTTCCCAAACCAAAACATGATGTTCACTTCCTTTTTTAATATGAGGATAGCTTTAATTTTATAAACGTTTCCTCTCTCTTTAGCTTGAAGACTTCTCATATCATAGTATATAAATTATCATGGTGAATTATACATTTTAAATATTTGATATCTTGAAAGTTTCGACAAATATGAACTACAAATCTCTTGATAAATTCAAAGAAAAATGTATATAAACAAAGGCTAAAAAGAAAGCTGTCACTTACACGTAGAAACAATATATATTTCACAAATATAGACGTTTATAATGACACTTCAATACCACCTTCGGTCAGGCATTAGGAGAGAACCAAGAGAAATATTGTACCAAATGCAATTACTTGTGATAAAATTGTGCTAACCAAACTTTGATGTTTAAAATGTTGGTTAGAGGCATAAAATTTGAATATTGTGTTGAGTAACGAATTCTCTTTCCCTTGAAAGCATGACCCTAGGAAATGACTTAGTTGCTTATCAGGGGGGGGGGTGTACAGAGAAATTACCAAACCCTTCGTTAATAGCTAAAAATAAAGTTTTCTACAATATTGCTATTACTATTATTTACCGAATTCCAGCGGAGAAGATGCCTCCCCTTGACACCCTCTGGAATGCCCATGTTCTGAGAGGCATGAAGGGTTTTACATTTTTTACAATACTGCCTTTTAAAAACTAAATGTCAACTTTCACTTTCATAAAGTTATTATCAAGTGTTATAACTTGTCATTTACTGAATAAACAACATGACTATGACCCAAATTTACTTTCCATGGCCTTCGTTTAATTCTACTTGATCTCTCTCATTCCTCACATACATCATAATGGGAGTGCGATGTAAACAGTCTTGTATATCACTAAAAACATGATTTTTGACGAGGTAAGAAACAGTTTGCAAAACGTGGGTAAGACTGAGTAATTTGGCAAAACTTTGAAAGAGTAGGCTATTGTAATGCATCGTTTCACACTATTCGTACGCAACAGTATTCGAAAGTAACGTGGTTTACTGCATGGACTGTCAAAGAGACTACACTGTAGTAACTAGCAATAACAAGTCGTACGGGCATGATCATAGCCGTGGGAAACCTGAGTATTGAAAGTCCATCGAGTATAGTGACTTTGTTTATCATTCTACAGGGGTTTGTTGTTGACTAGAGCATTTTACCACCAGTGGGGAAAACGGACTACGAAGTACAGCTACAAGTAAAAGTACTACATGATAACTTATTACTAACCCCAAAGTTACAACTAGGCGTTCTTTAGGTGAAATAGAGAGACGAAAGTTTGTACTCTGCTTCTTGATCTTTGGTGACACTGCAGCTAGGATCAAATCGAAGGTGATTCTTGGCAAGCGAATGTACTCCTGAAACTTTCCTTCGTCTCTCTCAATTTCGATGATTAAATGGTGAAACTCACCATACGTAGGTCTTCGTAAATTTACAGGATAAACCCAAAGTCGTCGTCGTTTCTTAGGTAGAATCTTTAATTTGAGGTACGTCCCGCACGTGAAGGCCTCCATTTTGACCATTGCTTTCAAGATTAAATTTGGGCGCCACAACTTTGCAATGTGAACACTACACACGCTTCTGTGCACGTCTGTATGCTACGCTTCTATGCGCGTCTGTACGCTATGCTTCTATGCGCGTCTGTACGCTACGCTTGCAGTGTGAACGCACCCTTAGGTTCCACGTTCTAAGCATGAACATCAACATCAAGACCAATTATGTCGGAACTACATAATTCTAAGGGATACAATTTATGAACTGTTCTGTGTGAGATATCTGGTTTGCCCTTACGACAAATTCTAATCTTGGCACCTCTTACCACACCATCCTCACCCTTCAGAAGTTCTAATATCCTTCCCATTGTCCATTGTGCCCTCTCAACGTTGTCTTCTTTGAACATAACGACTTCTCCTGCAACAATAAGAGATCAGAAGGTCAGATGGATACTCATCTTGCCAACAAGATCTGAAGTGTTGTAACTTTTTCAACAAGTAAAGAAAACTCTTCGTGAATAAATTTATGGCTTCATCAACTTTTGTAAAATCAACATGAAACTCTGACAACTGTGAAATGTGCCGACCAAAAAGGAAGGGATTTGGCGCCAATGGAAATAAATCTGCCCCTACATAAGTTAGTGGACGTGCATTTAATGACCCTTCAACCTTTTCCAGTACCATCCTGAGTTCGTCGAAGGTTAATCTAACGTTACCTAAAACTTTTCTCCGACATTGTTTTACACTGCCCATGGCTATTTCGAAAAATCCCCTCCAATTTGGTGTGCGCTTCAGGTTGTGTACTTGTCCTGCAAAAAAGATTTAAACGCATCATTTTTACATAATCCGTCATAAATTTGTAGTTGGCCACTTGCCAGCCCAAATGGATCGAAAATCTTCCCAATAGTGCTTAAAAGAAAATGTTTTGTCACCTTGACAATGGAATCATCAGTCCCAGCCTTCTATAAGTTAGAAATAAATCTATCAGATTACGTGTCCCGAATAATCCCTAAAACTTTGATAAATCCCTTAATGGTATCTACACCAAGCAGTTCTTCAGCATATGAGCTATCTGATTCAATATGGGCATTTTCTGATGCATTTGGATCTATCCAATCCTCCGATTTTGACACTAATTCAAGGTCATTTGACCTGAACTTTTCCAAAAATTAAAGCCTGCAGGGGCCAGCCTCTTTGTAGCATTGCAGTACATCTCCTTGGCTGATGGTGTATCACGGGCTCTAAATACATGATCATTAACATAGAAACTTCTACGCAAATTAGACACAAAGCCTGGATCAACATCTGCTTATGTATTTAAGTGATAACGTAATACAGCATTAAGTATAAACGGTGACGAATGTACTCCAACTACTACACATATAAGTAAACCAAAATTCTTCAATATCTGGCTCTTCAAGACCTATCTCATTAATCCTCCAAAATCTCAATGAATCTCTGTCTTCTGGAGCAATTTCAATGTTCAGAAATGCCTTCTCAATGTCGGCTATCGTAGCTACTTTCTGCTCCCTAAATCTCAACAAAATGTCAAACAATAATGGATTCAAATGGGGACCAACATGCTAACATTCATTCAACGACATTCCTGATTTTCTGTCCTTTAACGAAGCATTATAAACTTTCTCAGTTTAGATGTAAGGGCCTCCTTTCTAACTACTCTTTGATGGGCTATATAATATACCTTATTGTTGGTATCTAAAGCACAAACTTTCTCAATTATACCCAGCTCAAGCTGTTCCCTAATGATTCTATCATACATCTTGAGCAAATTTGGTGTTGTAACGAGCCTTCGAATCTCACCCTTCAGCCTACTCAATTGGTTGTAAGGGGCTTATTGCCTATCTTCCAGGGCAGTTTAACGCAGTATCTGTCTGCAGCAATCTGAATCTTATCTATGAGTTCTTCATGTACAGTATCAGTGCCAAAAGTCTCCAAATCCCATAATTTTTCAACATCACTGTTTTTATATGGGAAGCAAGAACTCCCGACATCTCAATGCCTGAACATGAAAGCTCGTAATTACACTAGATACTGAATTGATATTCAATCTCTTACCTGGAACACATCCTGAGAGCACCGATCCCAGCTTTGTTTTTGTTGCTACAGGTTCATTCAGTCTCTGCCCTCATATCGGCTCCTGCTGCTGCAAATTCCAAACTTGGTAGATCCCGACAAGTATGTCAATGATCAATGACACCAGTGAACAAGAAACATCTGAAAACCAAATATTAGGTAAGTGCTGATGTTTACATTTCACTCTTGTTGATTTTTGCTATATGGTCAACAACTACTGCCTCCACGTTTACTGTTTCACCTTCTCTAACTGGATACAAAGTAAAATTGACAATATCCCTCACCTCTTCACATCCATCTCTGGAACGAAATGGTTTGATAGTTATGCGTTCTTGCCGCTTCTCCCTAATACCTATATGGTCAACAAAACTGCGAGTTCTCTGCAAACCAGAGTTAAATAAAACCCTACCCAAAAGATTGTGCTCTCCTTTAACGACAGCTTGGGAAGTCTGCAAAATTACCGGTTGGCACAATGATACTTTACCAACACAAGTATTAGCCGATCCATCAACTACACCATTAGTAGTGATATGCCATCACTACTGCCTTGATCGGTAATTGACTGAAACCTTATACATAAATAAACATGATGGCGACGATCACAGTTCCTGTATTTTCAACTGGAATGGCACTGAAATGACCTATGGCCTTTAATTAAACAATTTGAGCATCTACCATACTTAAAAATAATATTTTTTTGCTCTTCTGGGCTTCTGACAGCCGTACAATTCTCTTCTTTGTGTTTTCTTTCGCATAATATGCATGTTGCTTGAATATTTAACGTCTTCTTTCCTCCTCCACTGCTAGAATCACTCCAAGAATCAATGCAAGTCCTCAAGTCGCTGAGTTACAGGCGAAAGCCACTTGGTCACTAGAATTTTGAATAAAAATACGAGACAGTTGATGTATATAGGATTAAACAGCAGGTTAAATAGATAAAAATACAGTAGTTCTTTTTTCATCTCTCTAGCACTTACGGATCAAAAGTTATGACTAATTAAAGATGGAATTCTGGGCATGTTTTTTGGAAACCATAGTGTTTAACATTCAGTGCTGAAGTCTACGGACAGATGGCACCAAAAAATCAACATTCAAGTACATGGTTTGAAACCCATATATCTTAGGATATGTAAAAGACAGTGTAATGAAACTTGGACAGTTGAAAGGTCTGACACTGCAACGCCTAGTGATGTTTCTTTTAAGCCTATAGTTGCCATGGCAACAAGATAATGCATGGATACCAATGGCTGGCAATTGAAGCCCAACAAGCATTTCTATAGGTATCAAGACAAAGATATTGGCTCTTGCAACACATATGCACAGACACATATAAAATGATACTGTTATTAAAATAATTCACTGTAGAACTAAATAAGAATTCTGTATATTACTATTACCATAGCAACAACATTAAAGATATTCAAAATATTTCAATATTCTGCAATCTAAAGTAATTGTTGTGAGTTGCTTTAGTGGGCTCCTAGCAAGACAAATTACCACAGTATTACATATGGGGTACTTTATCAATTAAACATGTCACCATGGCAACAATATCTGCATAGTAACAACCAGTTTGATTTTGTATCTCTTTGATTTTCTCCCAAGGGAGTCATTCCAAAACTACAGGGATGATCTGAGAAAGAAGCAAGTCCAAAAAAATGTTTTCTAGGTAATGTTATATATGATATATATATATATATAAACTAAAATTGCCCAGAGGCCAGCTCACAAGCTTTCGGTTTAATGTTCAAGTATATATATATATTAAACCCTAAAACCAGATTAAAATTAACATTAAAAAGTATATAAAATGACTTAAAATGCCTTGAAGCGAGCTACAAGCTTTCGGTTGAAAAACCTTTATCAAGTAAACAGGTTTGGAACAGCCGCTAAAACTTAAAAATGAAAATGAACAAAGAAATACAAACAACTCCACCGATAGTATGCTACAAAAAAAAGGAATAAATTTGGTAGCTCACCCGAGACTTTGGACATGTGGTTGCCATACACTTCATCAAGTTCCTGAAATTTTCTTCAATTTTTTTCAGGCCTACCTCCCTGGAAACATCGTTTGTCCCGCAGCAGAGTTAGATAAAGGCGGGACTTTCATTTTGGAACGAATTCATAAACTTCTCCCGCAGATGCATGAATCCCTCACCGGAAGTACAACTCACAAACCATTCCGTTGGCAATGACAAATTGCCTTGCACCACTGCTCGAAATTGCGAGTCGCTGTAGATGTGTACCTAAGAGGAAAACTTAGTTACAGACCTTAGCAAAATTCTGCAATAGGGTAAGGGTCTTTTGACAAAATGGCACAAAAAGGTCAAAAACATTATATCGTGAAATTATAGATTTATACTCATTTACCCACATAAATAGTCCATGCAATGGAGGCAGTAAAAATAAATGTTTTGGTAGGGAAACGAAGAACGTTACTTACCTTGGCAATCTCAGCCATGCCTTTGGCTTTGCTTTGTTTCTCAGATGGGCCTTCCTTCCAAAGCACTGGTCTGGCTCTAAAGCCTGTCCCTCGATAATCTGTATTACACCGTAGCCTACGATATGCAGCGATCTTAGGGGCCAGTAAAGATCGTTAATTAGGCAAATTGTTCTACATAGTTATTCAATGTTCCTATTGACGAATTCTATATAGTAATCTTCACCTTTACAAAAAGGAATCTGGTGCATCTACAATGTTTATAATTTCGTCTTACATTTATATACTATTGGTATCAGAGTGTATAACTCATTGCGATATTTGGTATGATAGCCCGGCGTTGACTCAACTGACCAGTATTTCATGCCCTTCATTGCTGCCGGATGATGTGAAGCAATTTTACACTAGTCTACCATTTTTTATATGGTCACGTTCCTTCATGCTTCTAGGCGCGACGACTAAGGGGTACTTAATTGTGGACACTTCACCGAGTTGTAAAACAAAAAACTAAGGTTATTTTTGGAATCAGCACCATCAAATTAGCTAAAAAACATGTTTTGCTTATTTACACCAAAACTTGTGTTGACCAGTGTAATAGGCAGTAGTGTACCAATGATCAACATTGAAAGAATGCAAAAAAAAGCCAGAAACTCAGCACTTTGTAACTGAGATCCTCTATTAGATAATGATATCTGGCAAATTCCATAGCAAGCAAATTAATCAAAGAACAGCTAACCAAAGTACCAGTAGTCATATCAGAAATGGGTAGTCTTTTGAGTCTGAGGTAAAGGACCAATGAAATCAACCGCAAAAAATTAATGTGGTCATTGGGATATCAAAAGATGACCAAAACAGGTAACTTTGTCCATTTATGTTTTGTTGTAGTGCAAACTTCACAATTAGCAAGTAAGATATGATATAAATGAGTAAGATAGGGTGTCAGCCACTACATTCTGATTTCCCTTTGGAAATTTAACATCAAAACTAAGATCCAGAGCTTTGAGCTTTCCTTCAGGTTGTGCTGAATATAACTTAATGCATGGTTATCCGTAATCAAAGTAAATTTACCTGACTGCTAAAATTGTTTATGATGCTGTACATTTTCAACTATAGCCATTGCTTCTTTTGTCTCAATGGTGTGATTCCACTCCACTGGTGAAAGCAAACGGCTCTAGACAGCAACAGGCTGATTGTTCTGAGATAAGACACCAGCTAAAGCAACATCTCTAGCATCTGTATCCAATAGAAATTCTACACTATCTTGTGGAATGACTAAAATATCCTTCTTTATGCATCAATCACAGCATCAAATGCATTCTAATGCATCATACTCCAACAAAATGTGACATCCTCTTGTTTTAAATTGTGCAAAGAACTCCAAAAATCTGCATAATGATCAACATAATAATGGTAATAATTAGCAAATCCAAGGAAAAGGTTCTAAATCTTTTGTATCCTTTGGTATAGCAAAATTGTGTGGAGGTGCTAATCTAGATGAAGAGGGTTTCACCATACCACCCGGCAATTTGATTCCCCAGGAACTGAACTGAACTGAGATTGAACTGACCTTTTGTGGAGTTCAATGGCAAGTTACATTCGTGAATGCACTGTAAAAATTGTTCGAGGTTATAGTTATCATCTGCTTTATCTTTCCCCATAATTAATACAGTCATTCCCCAAGAACTAAACTGAGCTTTGATTGAACTGACATTTTGAGCAGTTCAATGGCAAGTTACATTCATGGATGCACTGTAAAAAACTTGTTCGAGGTTATGGTCATGATCTGCTTAATTTTTCCCCATAATTAATACATCATCCACATACCCAACACAACCTTCAAGACCATCAAGTACTTGTTGTGCAATGCAACTGCAATATATACTACACCATTTAAAAGATGAAATGGTAAACAAATTCCGAGATTTTACCTTTACCTGAGAATGTGGTTTTTGTTAAGGCTGAGGGGTCTAGGGGTACCTGATGATAAAACTGGGAAAAGTCAGCCACACTAAACCAGCACATACTGTTAGTCTGTTGAATAAGATCGCTTATCAGTGGGACTGCGAATGCATCAACCTCTGTAAATTTATTCACAAGCTTGTAGTTGATGCACATTCTATATCCTCCATATGATTTTGGCACTACAACAGTATGATATCACCAGGCGATGAAAATTCTCTAATTATACCATTGCTATGCAATTCCTCTATCTTTTTATCAACAAAAGACTTCATAAATTTGGGAACTGGAATTTCTCTTGCACAATATGGCTCAGCATCCATTTGCAACTTGATTATTGGCAGGGATCTCCAGTTTGAGCTTTGAAAAGATACTTAGGCTTACGGTTTGTCAGATACATTGTAGTAGGTAACAGGTCTATTATGGGAAGCATTGTCTGCCTCTCAAATATCCATGTGTGACACAAGGCTATCACTCTGTGCAGCATCTTTGTTAAAATTTATTTCCAGTTGGGAAAATGCACTCAAAAAGGTATGAATTTTTGAAGACATGGAACTTCAAATGACATGATGCAAACAGTAGCCATTCTGGTTACAAACAGAGTAGTTGACCATGATCCTAGGCTATTGTGACTTTTACTAGTATCAGCACATTACAATACTGTCTTCTTGTGAGACAAAGAAACTTTTCCAGGAAAGTTCTTTTGAAGTATTCTTTTGACATCTAAGAAACGTTGGGACCAATGTCTATTAAAGTTTATAAGACCTCATTTGATTGTGGAACAGACAAGGATATCAATTTAAACTCTGCTACTAACCAATTCGAAATTTCTGTAAATGAAAAGCTATCAAGCTATCCTCATGGCCCAAAATGGGATTTAATGTATCCTAGATGGTTATTTTTTCTTTGATTCACATTAGGGTATTTTACTGTAAGAGTGTCATTCACTTGCAAGAATGTTTGTCAATGTTTTTCCAGGAAGTACAGGCAACTCTGTGAATTGCGTCCAGCTGTCGGACTGGATTGAAATGCCCTTATTAACAAGCTGGCCTTAATATGAAGAGTTCTCATTTCAACTCTTATTACCAAATGTGTTTGTGTAGTATATGTAATTTTGGTCATAGTGGACTAAAGTCAGTAAGGAATTATTGTGATTAGATTTTAAATAAAAAACAAAACATGAAAATTAACTTAAAATATGTTATAATTACTAGGAAATTTACGTAACAAAATATTAAAACATAACAAAATAATGTAAATATGCTGGATAACAAAAGTTAATTCACTTTTGAACAAAAAATCGTTGATGTTTGTCTGCCATGGGTGCATCTGAGTGTCGACAAACTGGCTGTTTATATTAATGACACTTCTAGTCCTTCAAGAATGTCATTGTTTGCCTGTATCACACAGTGTTTTCATGGGCCACGGAGTACCGATCACTGACCATAGTTCGCAATTCAAAGCTGCCCGTTAAATGAAGAGTTTAAATGCATAGTTTACTACAAATTTTTGCTGGAATTTTGATTTTGCGCCCGCATTTCAAAGCTGCCCTTAAAAGGAAGCTGGCCGCAAGGACAGAGTTGCCTGTATGCAATTGCAGTTTTATACATAAGTTCATCTTAGAAATAGAGTTGCATAGTTGACTGTTTTGCACTTGATTTGAGAATGCCATCAAGACAATTTCTATTATATCTGTTTGAGTAGTTATGTTTCACACAGAATCAAGGACAGAATGATTGTAGTCAGATTTTGCTTGCTAGTTGTTGGCTTTGAGCTATCATTACACTAACACAATATGTTTAATACCAAAGCAGACAAGTTGATGTTTCTTTTAACTTTAAATAGAATGTTCACTAAAGCGAGATATTTAATAACTACAAAGCTTGAAAGATGGCTGTATCATTAAATTGAATAAGCCCTATATCAAATTGTACATGTATATATGTACAATTTATGCAATATGGGTTGCATATTTGCTAGTGCAGGGCAAAGGATTTATGGTAAAAAAAGTGTTAGCTTTTTGAAGGTAATTCACAAACGTAGCCAACCACACCCATTTTATTAAACAGTGGTTGAATAGCCAACGATTTTTCATTGACTAGTTGACTACCAAATTAGTTGAGAATAGACAGCACTCCAAGATATTGGAAGTAAGCCACCAAATTTGTTGACCACCACTTGTTCCCCATCAAACCATCAGATAATATTTACTCTCCAAGTATTTGATATGGCAGTCTCCTTATCAAAGACCCCAGATGCACAATAGGCCCAACAGTACCTGACAATTTACAGTAAATTCATCAAACAGATATTAAACTAATAGATAAGTGTTGTTAGACCAACCAACAGCAATGACCCTTAATCTGGTGGTATCTTGTGTAAAAGTGAAATATGCTATCACATGTATTAATATGTTATCTTAATAATTATTTTCTCAGACTACTGTAAGGTTACAAGCTGGTAATATTTCTTCCAATATCTATTGGATGTTGTACCTTTAGGAAAATCCCTTAGGGCCTATTGCTTTAAAATGTACCTAACATTGGGGAATAATATACCCACTGGTACTTTAACACTCATAACTGCTATTAATTTGTGTTGTATTTCTTGATATAAATGTTTCAAATACTTTAAAGACTTTGGCATTGTATTTGAAGGTTTTTATTGTGTGTTTTTTTTGTCAAAAATATGTTTTAATTAATGTGATAAGATAAGGTAGCAAAGTCAAAAGTGTTGACAGATATAAGTATTATGGGAATGGACTACATGTTGTAAGCTTTGTTTCATATATATACTTAAGACAACAAGAGTGAAGTCAAAAGGGCAATCAGCTTCAATAAAAGACACAGATTAAGCCCTTGATCACTGCCTAAAACTCTGCCACATTAATATAATGATTAGCCTACATACTATTACAGGAGCAATCTGGTGGCCTTTAAGGTGGGGTTGATATATGCAGGTTGGGGCGGTCAACCATAGTCTAAATTATATTTTATTCATGGTGGTATCCACTTCAAATTAAAGGTTGTATTAGCGATTCTTTTTCACCTAACTTAAGAAATGTTTTTCTGTCAAGAGGGCGGGCATTTGCTTGAAGGAAATATTATTTATTGTAAATTTTATTATTTACAATATTTAAACCAAAATCTGCTCATGGTGAACACCAAGATTGCAACCTGTGTTGCACTGTTTGACGAGGCCAATAGGAGAAATCAAGATATGATTGTAAGTACATATTGTTTAGGTCGGTAATCAAACAGTAAGTACTCTAACAACACCAACTGCAAAGTTTCTTCCTACAGACATGACTTTTTGCCTGAGAATGCATTGACAAATTCACTAAGCTGCAAACATTGTTATTATACCTTTAGCAGGTCCTAGTTTATCTTTATCATATGGTAACAAATGGTCCTCTTCTATCCACTCATGTAAGCCTTTATCAAACTGCTGCTGAGTAATGCTGGCCATGGAATACTGACTTACACAATTTTGCAGCATTTCCAGTTCCTTGTCATCTTCCCATTTCCATTTCATGGTCCATTTAACAATGGTTAAGTTCCCAGAGTAAAGTTTTGTTCTTGATATTCAATGACTGAAACTGCCAAAGAGAAGTGACAGCAACCATACTGTTGCTACAGTCATCCTTATCAGTTAGTAAGTTAAAAGATGCCCCAGACAACTTGTTAATTTCACCTAGTGCTGCGATTGCATCCATGCCTACAATGGTGTCAATATCTGGTAATAAATCTCCACTACCAAACAATCCAGAAGTTGTTTTGGGTCCAACAGAGTTTCCTTTCTATGCAACATTGTGAGAACTATTCATCAGTTATGTTTTGGTATGCAGATGAAACTGATTGGTCAAGAAAGAAACTCTTGTGATACATGGCGAGAATAAGATGGCAGGACCAAGTGACAAGTGACAAGTGAGGAGGGGATGATGATGATGATGATGATGATGATGATGATGATGATGATGATGATGATGATGATGATGATGATGATGTTGATGATGATGATGATGATGATGATAATGGTGATGATAATGATGATGATAATGATGATGATGATAATAATTATGCTCAAAGAGCAACCAGTATCAAACACCTACGGTGCACATCTGCTATTTAGTGTGATGTTGCAGAGCAACATATTTTTCACTGAAGTGGGGTGGCAAGTTTCTCTATGTAGGTTGCAGCCTCTTGCTCAAATTCCAGAGGTTTATATTCATGGTTGACAGCACCCATAGTATATAGTATAGAAAAGTGTAGTATAGTATAGAAAATTAGAATGTTTTGCCAAGAATCTCTCTTTCTTTGCAAGTTTTTTCAAGGCATTGCTCTGCACAGTATGTATATACATGTTTTGATGTAAGTAGGATGTACTTAGTGCTCTGTCTGAGTTTCTTTTATGTTAGCTGTTGAGAGAAAGGTGCTTAATTTTAATAATATGCAGTTGATAATTTCAAGTTGCTTAATGGGCAAAAGTCCCAGTACTGGAGTTCCTAAGACATTCTTTCACGTTGAGCTCAGTTGTTTATAAAAATTTTGTGTAGTCAGGGGGAGGGGGTCAGTAGTAAATGGGAAGACCCACTGTGTAGTAAATGGGAAAACCCAATTCAGAAAACAACCACCTACCCACATATTTGATGATTTTGAAAGTGAAAATGAAATTGGTGACACAGAAGTCATGGATGATAACGAAATCAGCCAAGATCACTGGATCTTTTGACATTTTCAACGATCAATGAACGCAATTTACAGCCACGGACATAAATATATACAATATCTAGGTTTTTTTCTATCTACTTACGGTGAGTTATATATGTAAATAGTTCGTTATGCATTTGTTTCAAATCAGAAAAGAATTCTTCTTTCTTTATTTTTAAGATTTGTAATTTTGTTCTGTGCAAACTGTTGCTAACTAACTGTCAGGGCTGAGGGTTGCTAAGCAAGTTTCTTAATTATTGGGCTTATTTGAGGGCTGAAGCCTTAGCAACTGGGTTGCTTATAAAAAAATATGTGTGCCCGTGTAAACAAAGTCTTAGCTATCGGCCTGGGCAAAATATAATTCTCACCTGGAAAGAATTGAATCCAGTAAAGAGATATTGAAAGATCACTAGATCTTCATTGATTGCCAGCAGCCCAAACACCCATGTTAATCCAAATATTGGCATCAGAAGCAGTGTTAATCGGGCCATCGTTCTAGAAAAAAAGATATATTAGTCACAAAAGAGGACGATTATCGTTTTCCTCTGACAGAGCTCATTGAAAGGAGATTATTTCAATTTCAAAAATTTTAACGAGACGCTTAGTAATATACATCAATCTTACGTTTCTTAATATCTGAAATTTAGTGCATTAAATAATATATCATCGAGGAGAGACGGTTTTAAATGTCATATTTGAATGTGCTTTGGATTGATGACGGGCAACAAGGCTGTTCTTCTTGGTTAAGTCACATGGCGCAGAGAGGCTGGTCTCCAATTGCGTTGAGCTGGATGTCGATGTCCACCGGTGGATGATGGGGAGGTAATGTGGCGACTAGAGGAATAGACTATGTTAACATCGGAGGTCACCTAGCTTAGTTGGTAGAGGACACCCTGCGGAAGAGCGGGTCACGGGTTCGATCGCCGGTGTGACATGTTTTCTATTCTATTTCTATTCGATCGTCAGTTGTCATAACTCGCAAACACATCTTCGAACCTTAGTCATTCTTAACTATTACAGGTACTTTGAAGAGTGATTTTGAGCCTCGCTTTCGTGCGGTTGTTAGGTAATTAGATATCGGCGTGCTCCAGACCAAGCTCCTTCTTTGACCACGTTAAGCCGAGGCACAGCGGGGTTCAACGTCAGGTTTGAAGCAAGCGACACATTTAGTAAATTACTAAATTTAAAGAAACGTCTTACAGACCGATACGCAAAACAAACTGCATTACTATCAATTTTTTCAGTCATTTCCACCAGAGATACAGCGTTTAATCTTAGCTGTCAATAAGAAATTTTTGCTATCGACGTTTGAACGGTGTTTTTGAATCTCACTGTCATGCAGTTGCTGGAAAAAGCATTTTTAGCGTAATTCGATATAAGGAGCAGCTCGGTCTACAAATAGCGTAACCTTACTCAATCGACATCTACGCCATGGCCTCGTTGTGGCGGCATAACCTCATAATGGCTGATGTACAATCGACCTTTAATAACCCTGTACGTACTTGAGCCTTCCATACTCGTCTTCGGATATTCCCATTTTAAATGAATCTCTAAGCGTAATGGACAAGATGACACTGTTAACCTACAATAGTGAGAAAAAACAAAGAAAGCATTCACCACTTAGTCTAAGCGAAAACTAAAAAAAATCATGCAAAACACTTTGAATAAAATAGAGGCTGTTGTAATTAACACATAACTTGAATCGTGTCAGATCTATATTCCATCAAAGACACTTTCTTATCTGTTTTTTTTTCAATGTATATTCTTATCCAAAACCGTACGTAAAATTCCAGGCAAATTCAATATCCAAAGATTTTAAAACTCATAATATTCTACTACTCATTCCCAGGTCTCCCTCAACTCACTGACCCTCAGGTAAAATGTGATACAAATTTATTCTAATTTAGGCGTGACTTACATTACGTCACTAATGCCTAGTCTACTTCCAGAACAGAGGCTTTCACTTGTAAGTTTACCAGGTATTTATCCCCTCCCGCCCTCCACCTCCCTCCCTAACAACTTGAAAACGAGGCATGTAAGTCTGCGGAAACTTTTGGACAGGTTATCTATATCAGTAAGAAGGATGTAACATACTTTAGTACTCAATTAGGAAGTTTCATGCTTCTTAAAATTACTGAAGTCCCACAATTTCGAGACGAACTATTCCAATTTTGCTGATTTTGCTATCTTCTTTCCTTTTAAACTACAGTGAAATGCTCTAGCCACGTAAAAGCTGCATATAAGGATGACTTCACTTGCCAGCGCCCAAAAGGAAGGCCCCAAAGCGTTGATCTGGCCAACTAAAATGGGATACTAAGCTGCTGATGCTGACAGCTGAAAGGATATGTCAAGACAGAGAGAAGTGACGGGATTGGATCAGGAAGAATGTGGCGAGGCTCTCTGGAGTAGGCAATTAAGTCAAGTAAGTCTAGTCAAGAAATGCTCCAACTCATTACATTCTACTGCATTACCAGCAGTAAGATATACTTGTTTGTGCATCATACACAATCCTGATGCATCCTTCTGCCATCAACATCAGAAAGGATACACGTTACGTTTTTTAACATTGCTTTAAAAAGGAAAACCTTTCTGCTTACCACAAGGACAAAACACACAGGCCCTGCAAATGCCCATTTCGCTCCGCCTTCACTGGACAACCAGCAGCTACAAATTTTAGAAGAAAATAGTTTATTACTGATTTGTGGGCCCATAACCTACCTAAGGTTCATCCGAAAATTATTTCTACCTGTATCTACAAACTGAGTCTCTAAGCTTATTTCACTAATAGGTTTTCTTTAAATCGACTTATTCTGTGCCTTATAAATCAATTTTGCAATGTCTATCCAAGACAAGTTGGCAAGATCAGTGTTTGCCACCAAATTCTTTTAATAAACATTAAGTATTTAATAACATTTATCTTTCATTTTTGTGGAGTAGGGCCAGTTTTTATAAGACTTATTGTTCTACAAAGCTTGTGTCGTCCATTTTTGACCTTCAGCAAAACATTTTACATCGGTTGACGATGGTCACCATTCAGTAAGAGAAATTCAGGTTACGTTTGACGCATTTCTAATTACAGAAGTATGATCTCATCCATTTTTATTTCCTGAAGGACACCTGATAATTTGACAATCATCGCCATTTAGGATAAACTACAATAATAGCTGCGGTCACACTGCTACTTTTGACCGCAGCAGAACAGCGGGTTCTGATTAGGGAAACGACTTTTTGTGTGTGACCGCAAATCCTACTTCAGATCTGACGATGTTGAGTTTCCATAACAACGTCAAAAAGAGCAAAAGGGTTTCGGATTAAATTCACCATGTCCAGTGAGTAGTGCGTTGAGTACCTCAGATGTAATTAACCAATCATGTAGTAGCCTTTGACAGATTGTTGGAACGTTCTGGGTAAACTCAAACTCAACGCAAATTTTCCCGCTAAATACAAACATGTTCAGAGACATCGCAAGAGGAGAACAGTGCAAGAAAGGCAGGATCTGACCTGGGCGTTTAGATCCTCCTGTGACTCAATTTTGCAGTGTGACCCCAAGCCCTGGGATAACTGAAACACCAAGACAGACTTGACACCTCGGATTCCGAAGCGGAAAATCCGTTTCACTCTGGTGTGTGTGACCGCAGCTAATATTGATGTCCCTTTAACTAAAAATGCCAACATGCCTAGATTTATAAACCTCCTTTTCTCTTCTTCATCAACGTAAAGATCAAATTATGATCCCTATGTATTACAAATGGAATACTTACAAATCTTCTGAGATGAAAATTGGATGAATTTGTACCCCAACTGGAATGGCTATAAGTGCTGTTACTGCTGAACCCCCCCCCCCCCCCTTCCTTGTGAATAAACTACAACAAAATTCACGTCCCTTAAACTAAAGATGCCAATATGTCTAGATTCTAAATCTCCTTTTCTCTTCTCCATTAACGTAAGGATTAAATTACGAGTATTATATGTTAGGAATGGAATACTCACAAGTCTTCTGTTGTGAAAAGTGGATGCATTCTGACCCCAACTGGAATAGTTATCAATGCTGGTACACCTGAAAGATGAAAGAGGCCACGTAAATCACAAGCAATACCTCCTGGAATTAAATACAACGTTTTTTCTTTATCCAGTGCACTTTGAATTAAAAGTGCACCAAAAGATTAAATGAAGGATGCACACACGTATACAAATTCAATTTTTAATTTCCAAAAGACCCTAGAGAAACAGAAAATATGTCAAAACCGAGACACAAATCTGCGAGTAACGCCGTCGCGGGGTGTGCTATACCAAGTGAGCAAGCTGACCTCTGATGTTAACATACTCTATTTCTCTAGTTGCCACATTAGCTCCCAATTATCCACCAGTGCCCATCGACATCCAGTTCAACGCAATAGGAGACCGGCCGCTCTGCGCCATGTTATTTGACCAAGGAAGGGCTCCCATCCGGCCTTCTATTGGTCCAGACCCATTGAAAGGTAGAAAGTATCACAGTAAAGAGAGGATTTGAAGTCCAAGTTTTGAAAAGACACTCGGGTCATAGAAAACATGTAACCAACGGGATTCGAACTTGAGACCTACACCTTTACAGCGTGTGCTCTGACAACTGACCTAAGTGACCCCCATGTTAACATACTAATGCTAGTAATACCTTTTAAACTGGGCATACTTACACCATCCAATCAAGCAATACGCTCGCAGCATCTTGGCACTCCTGAATACCTTGACTACCATGAGGTAGACGTGGACACCTTCGACCAACATCCAAAAGAATGATGACAGGAAGAAATAGAACATGGCTATGGCAATGGATGTACATGCCACCTAGAAAGATATACAGGTCATATATAGGTCATATAATGAAATATATATAGGTCACATATATATATATAGGTCACATAATGGAATATATATATAGGTCATATAATGAAATATATATATATATAGGTCACATAATGGAATATATATATAGGTCATATATATAGGTCATATATATAGGTCATATATATAGGTCATATAATGAAATATATATATAGTTCATATATATAGGTCATATATATAGGTCATAGATATAGGTCATATAATGAAATATATTTATATATATATAGGTCACATAATGGAATATATATATAGGTCATATATATAGGTCATATAGATAGGTCATATATTTAGGTCATAAATATAGGTCATATTATGAAATATATATATATATAGGTCATATAATGAAATATATATATAGATAGGTCATATATATATAGGTTATATATATATAGGTCATATAATGAAATACTCCGTAGCCCCACTTAGTACGGCTCTGACCCCGTAACCAAACAACACACTTCTGTTAAGCAAATATCTTTCGTCGCTTTAAAATATAATTTGTGAGCATTCTAACCGCGGGGCAACATCAATGAACTGCAAATATTTGGAACATCGTAACAGTACCTTGACTATTCAGATAAACTCTTCGTAAAAATGGACAGCTATTTGATTCCTTCCCGGAAACTTCGTTCAGCATTCTAAACATTTACTTGGACAAGGGTTCAATCCTGGTTACAGGTTTAAAGAGCAACATGTCGCCTAGTGTATACCTTATAACCTATTCACAAAATTTTATAAAAACCCTGTACACTCTTAGAGAGCTTACACACCGAAGTGGAAAATACGACGTGGCATGCGACGTGGCATGTCACTTGGGAATGAACCTATACAAATGCACTAAACCTGTCACAGTGAAGTGGCACGCCACGTGACAAGTGCGACGTGGCAATTCTGTGCCACTCGTGAAACGGACCAGACCATTTTTCAAAATCATGCCACGTCGCACAGTTGCTTCTCAACCAATCAGGATATGCTAGTCGACATTCTCTGTCAGATACAAGATGTACCCACCATCTCCTTTTACGTTTTCTCCTACAAAATATCAGACTCATAAGAGCAATAACATTGTCTTCTTCAGAGGAATATATCTTTCTACTGAGCAGGTATTTTTCAAACATGCGACGTGGCATTTGCCACTTCAGTCTGAAAGAATCAAACATGTTTTTGAACGTTTTTGAACGTGTCCCGCCCTCAAATAACTGATCTTCAAGTCCCTACAGCCGCCTCACTATCTATCCTTCCGTCTATCAGAGACTCCATCAAGCAACACACCTAAATATTGGGTCATTAATAGCTTTGATTTGAAATAAACTAATATGATAAATTCATTTAGAGACGTTACAGTTTACCGCTGTCCATTATGGAAGAAAGCTACAAAGCCGCAATCATTTGTTTCACTGTAATAACCTCCATTAGTCTCGGTTAATTGGTTTTCAGAAGACAATAAACCTGTGGCTGCCATACGGTGATAGGACCTGATTGGTGTTACGCCCTAACACCGAATAACAATATGGTTGCAGAAAAATGCTGTAAAGTTGAGACCCGTCTTCAATACACTGTAAACGGACGTTTTTCAATTGATATTTACGTGCATATTTAAGGAGACTAATGCATGGAATATATAGCATATTACATTTATTTATCAGAGCAGATAGACCACTTACGTTTTGTGCAGTAAGTTTTGTTCAGAAAGCATTTGTTTCCTCAATGGGCCGTATTAGTTAATTTTGTAGTGGACGCTGACTGGTCCAAAGATGCAAGCCGTTCAGGCAGTCAAATTCTGATTGGCTATTTCAAAAAATGTAATTGGGTTTAATAGAGGCGGCACTACCAGATTCACAATCTGTGAGAGGCGGTTCCACTTGGCAGTTGAGAGTACCACATGGCTTATATTTCGGCCCGGTAGCCTACCTTGAGGGGTATTGCACTTGGACGCCCCAGCTGCCCTTTATTTGTCAGTTAGCCTGTTTTCCGGGTTTACCGTGTATTTAAGATTGGGCCCACATCTCATCAGGAGTCTTTGATTTAGAGCTTGCCATGAAAGTGGCGAGTGGTGTGTGTGGATCTAATCAAAAGTTTTGTATTTATTTATTCTAATTATTTGTGAGGGAAGAGTTTGTAATTACTGACATAAAGACTTGACATAGGAATCTCCTACTCTGTATTTTTTGTATTTTACTGTTTTCTTTGTTCTTTTGGGGGCACAAAAAAAAACATTACTTAACAAATATATAGAGGGGCGCAAGACCCCACCCACATAGTGGTACCACCAGTGGTACAAAGTCTGATCGTAGGATATTAGATATGGAAGATAGTGCTAAAATGCTAAGATTCTAGCACCTTGCCTGATAGTGTTTCAACGAACTCATAATTTTGCTACTAGCAATTAGGCAATGAAAAATGAAAGTACTAACAGAGGTTGACATATGAAATCAACATGTCTTGTGGACACCCGGTTGAAAAAATGTTTTTACTTAGTATATTGATATGATAAGTAGTTAAGAATACGTAGGCACATCTTCTTAACGTTGTTACAAAGAATAATATGTTACTTACGTGCATGGGCGCACGGCCAAAGGGGCTGAGGCGGGCTACAGCCCCCCGCTCCAGTTTGTTAAATTGTTATATTTTTCCGGGCAAATATTTGTTTATACCAGCCCTCTGAATCAGCGTCAGCATTCTTGCCGAACTGAAGTGCTTTGAGTCGATTCATGTCCCAATAATTTTTGGGAAAGGAGTATTTTTTCGGGAAAATAATCCACAGCTCCCCCAATGTTTTTCGTCCGTGGCACCTATGCTTAAATGACTATCTTCAGCTACCGAGATCTCTAAACTTCCTGCTTGGTAATGCTTTAGATGTCCTCCTAAACCTGTTAAAACAGGAATACAAAGACATCTAAAGCCGTATTACGATTTTTATATATTTTAAAGGAGGCTTCAGTCTGTTTTAGATTTAAGAAATAAAAGTCAAGTAGATATCGGTGCTAGAGTGCTCGATAAACGTCAAGCCTAATTTATGCAAAGAGGCAATACCACCAAAGTGTGATAACTCGATTTATCTTGACTATAATTTGTCATTATGTTATGACATGTTTATATATAAACATATTGCTGCTAATTATTATCATAAAAGGCAGAATTGATGAACTGAAGCAGCTGAGACTTAAAATCTGTCTTGTGTATTGTGTGTTTGTGAAAAGAAATTTTGGTTTTATCCAGGTGAGACTTTCTGATCTGATCAAAACATTTGTTATACTGTAGTTTTACATTTTACCTGTAATGAGATTACAGGATTGTTTTGCAGGAAGAGACATAAACAGTGCTGGATTTAACTTACAATTATTTTTACTCAAAAGTTTTAGATGGCGTTTGTTTAAATATTTCATAAGGGTGGTGGTCGGATACTGTAAGCTATTTAAGATACCGTTTTCCGAATACGAATATAAAGTGTTTTTGGTCAGCGAGAGTAAAGTGCACTGCATGTTTATAGCGTCCTCTCTTAGCCAAGCATATTTAAAGGTGCTTCCCATCTCATTTTTACCTCTCTGTCCAGGCCTGCTCTGTAAGGCATTTATCTGAGTCCACTCCATGCGAAGTATAGACCGATGTACAGCAGTAGCGTACAGAGAGTTGCCAAGTTTTTGGCCATCATAGCCACATTTCAATTTGGCGCTACTGCACTGTAAACACATGTTTTGTACACCTATATATCTTATCACCTTTGGAATATTAGTCAGTTGCTGTAAGCATTCCACCACATGTGTCTTAAAAAAATTAATTTTTGGATCAACGGGTTTCATTTCTTTTATTCCATTAGATCATTAGAGGTTTTGAACTTTTTTTGCCGATAAAATTTGACACAGGAATCCCTTGTGCCAATTTCTTCTTTCACGTGTGTTTATGTTCTGTTTGCCCGAGAAAACATTACTTTGGAAAATGTTGAGAAACCAACTAGCCCTCGCTTTGGCACCACTAACGCAACCTGTTGTTTTACTGCTTATACCAATAGCAAGTGATACACCTTCTAACAAGCCTGAAATCGTTATCATTTCTATTTATAAGAATATATTTTTGTATAATTTAATCAAAGTAGATATATTGTTCTTTCAAGACAAAGATGGGAAAGGATGCAGACGTTAATGGGTCTTCTTGGATACAAAAAATTAAATGATTTTATCTATTATATCTTTATATTTGCTGTTAATTGCATAATAGTAATGGGATAGATAAAAAGTAGCATAGTACAGAAATATGGAGGGAAATCATCGTCCTTAGCACTTAAGTAGCACAAAGATTTTCATTTTCAAATTGTTTCCTGAAAGAACGAGAAGGTTAATGGTTTTGTGGTCAATAGGTTTTAAACCAGTTAATAGCTTTTAATAGCTAATACTTTTGGAATTAAAAATATCAATCAATGTTTTGAATTCAGCCTGGTCTTAAAATTTGTGCTGTCTTTAATTGTGTAAAAACCATGACAAATTTGTGTCTACCAAATCACTTGTTTTGTCCAACCAATGTGTTGAATAAATGTCAAAAGACTAATAGGCTAGTAAATATTCACGATTGGGTTTTACCACAGTTTTGTCTAATCAGCGACAGACCACTGGTTTGTTAAATTCAGTAGTTGAGAAACCGCTAGTGATGATAACAGATCTATTTTTAACTTTGGAAAAGTTGGTTTGCAAGCTTATGTTCAAGACATTTACTAGGTCGTCATGACAACATGCTCTTTTGAAGTATTAGTTGCTACAATAACATCGAGATTGGCGACATGGCTTGGTAGGTGAAAGGCAAAAATAGCGTTTTGTGAAGCTGATTACTCTACTTTGCAACTACTTCAAGATCGGATATATTGATTTAAAGAAAATGTAAAAACAGAAATAACTGATCCCGATGAATCAAACTTTAGGTAAGTCGAACTGCCATAGATAATCTACTAGTTTGTAAATTTTGAGTTGAGTTGTTATCTTTGATATGAATATGTATTTGCTTATATTTATTTACTTATGTTCATTCAGGGAGATGAAGGGCTAATAATTCTACGTATCTTTATTATCATTATTATTATTTGTTTGCCTATGTGTTGTTTTTCTTATTTGCTTGGTTGTTTGTTTCATGGTTGTTTTGGCTTTTTTCATTCTTCTTATTTTAATATTGATTAAACACTCCTGTTTCAAGGATCCTACTGTCCCATGAACCATGCCAGAAGAAAACAGTGGGAAATATTATTGTACTTTTAAGAAAATTAATAAAGGCATTAAATTACAAGATAATAATAATAATTTTTTTTAATTCCTGTAATCCTGGTCTAAATATCTGTTGCGATATCAACGGTCACCGTTTGGCTTCCATTATATCTGGAAGCGAATTAAGATCAGTTTGTCAAAAGCAATGATTCACTTTAAATCTGTGAAATAATGGTAGGCCTGAAGACAAACTTAAAAGGAAAGTATGATTGCAAATCTTTGAAATATGGTGACTTGTGTAATAAACTAATCAGAGATATAATTATAAACATATATATTACAGTTTGAGTGCGATTTCTGTTGATGTTAAATACTTAAAACGTTATAAATAAGAATTTTCTTTTAAAAAAAAGTACTTCTCTGTGAAATAAGAGCGACATATTATACATTTTGTAATAGAAGCAAGGATTGGCCTGATCAAGAGTTTTGGTCATGTCAGGAGGCGTATAGCAAGCCCATTCCAGTATGCCTTACTGTCAGTGATTACTGGCCTCGTATCCTAATAAAGACATTGATTGGGTTTTATAAAATATAAAAATTATTATTATGTCCAAACCGCTGTAGCACTATCGCTAGTATAAAGATAAGACAGATAAAGACAGTTTTTATGTTTTCCGAACTATATTTGTTACGAAGGTATCATTCTTCGTCTTCGTTGTGTCTAATAACAACTCCAGGGACTAGCTTCTTAAGCACAAATTACAATATTTCTATGGGAGACGTAGTAGTTATAGCAAAAAAATTACGTTCTAATGCAGCAAGTTCCCGTTCTCCATGGTACGACATATATTCTAGATCTGAAAGATGTTTTGCTAGCATAATTAAACTGGAATCCAGTACAGAGAATCCTGTCAACGTACGTTACGATAATAACAGTTGCAGAAACAGCGTGTAAAGACTGTTTCTTATAATACCATTACTAGGGCATTGTCATAAGCATTCTGTTTGTTAGGTAGTATGATTTTGTTTTGTATAATATATATAAATAAATTCTTTCTTTCTTTTTATATCATGTACTATATTATATTCTCGGGTATACCTTGAAAGCTACTTAGGGAAATATATTCATTATCCAATATACACATCAATTGTGTAGGAATAGTTATTTTCATTACTGAATATGAAGACTGACGTGTTAAAACATTTATATTCAGAACAATATAGATGTTGTCGTCATATCTCTTGTCCTTCTATTTAAGATAGTACTTTTGCAATATTTTGCAATATCATGCAATATTTTAGAAATATTATTATTATTGTTGTTATTATCATTATTATAATTATTATTATTATTAATAATATTAGGCTTATGATGAAATGCTCGAAAGTAGCCATAAGAACATCATATTGTATTTTTAGTAGGCACAACATAGACTGGACCTCTCCGGAGCTATTACTTTTCATGTGATTTTTTTTCTCCCTTAGCTATTTTTAGTCCCATGTACTACGCCAGGTGACAACAGCGGGAAATGGTTTTGCAAAGATGACCAATAAAAGCATTGAGTTAAAAAAAACACAAAACTACAAAGAAATGAAAGCGACTGCTGTTTTTACTATAATTAACTAATATATGAGGATTTTATACGTAAATTGATGATTTTCTTATGTACTGTAAAACTCTTCGTAAACAGTCCCATAGATATCTTACTCGTTTTAACTCCTTTATACCAAATACTGTACAAACATATATCCGTATAAACACAAGTTTTCATGTCCAAAACTTTGCAAGCACTACAAGTCTTTAAGGTGTAACGAGAAACAACATGATCAACAATGAAATTAATGGAGTTTTGAGTATTAAGAATAGAATTTAACTTTATATGGAAAATAGCTTATTTTAACATATCAGCAAGATATAACTTAGGGAGATATTAGTCCTTTTCTTAAGGCATTTTAGTTTTTAATGAAATAGCGCTAATGTTGTTTACTATATTTTTTTCAGTACGTTTGAAGGTAGCAGGCGAGGGTGCTTTGAAACAATATAAAAAAATAAATAATATAAAGCAATACCAAGTGATTCTCGAGTATGTGAAAAAGAACTTGAAAAGATTGAAAAGTACCAACTCCTGAAAGACGAAATTGCCAGGTTATGGGGCGTACAAAAAGTGAAAATTAAACCGATTGTTATAGGTGCGCTTGGTGTTGTGGGAAAGAAGTCTAAGGAGTATACAGAGCAATTAGGACTGAGTATCAGGGTTGAAATTATGCAGAAAACGGCACTGCTAGGTACGGCAAGAATTTTACAAAAGGTACTATCTTTATAGACCTTTATTGTCAATAATAATAATGATAACGATATACAGGAGCTTTCCAAAATACATTAAGTTAGGGCGGGGTGCTGGAAGGCCCTTCCCCTTCTTAAAAAACGTATCAGTGCCATAGCAAGCAAATTTAGTTAGAATATACTTTGTCACGAAACCGGACCAAATTGCGCTAGTTTAAGATAATTGCGGACCAGCTACACAAAACATTTCTGTAGAGGTCTGTATTTTCTTTTATATTTCCCACTTCCAAATAACGATACAATCTCATGCAAATCAACGATGAGTACAATTCAATAATAAACAATTCCAGGAACGATTTCGACTCGATACAAGACGATCCGCCTTTAAATCTACTCAATTCGATTTGACTCAATTCAGCAATCCACTCCAAACGTATCTTATTCAAATCCTACTCAGTAATAATTTACTAGCAAATATATACTACCTTAGGATCGTGTACACTGTAAATTAATAAGCCAATATACATCATGAAATATTTTCCTAGTTACACCTAACATTGATTTCCAATTTTTAACTCAATTATTGAGAGTGTCATATTCTTGTACACATAATAAAGGTAAACTTTTTATTGGCTTGCAATGTCAAAGTTACCGATAATCATGTCCTACATGGCTGACAATGGTCAACAAACAACAAATTGAAATGGTGTCGAGACTCCAAGCATCTATATTAACTAATTTTCGGGCGCTGAATCTGAAAATCAACGTATATTTTCTTGGTTAGCTACCGTTAATGCGTCACAGAAATGTCTCACTTGGGGAAAAAAGAATATTTTCATATATTTTCTTTACATATGGTAATGACCGATGGCAATATTTATGAAAGAGAAACAGTAAGGACCTTCCAATTTGTATTTAAATAACGAAAATCGGTCTACCTGTCTAGAGATACTACTTTTGCAATAACTAGCAGACCCTAAGTCTTTAAATAGCTCGGTTGAATGTACCAAGAAAAACGAGAATTTTTATCAAATCGTTAAATACAGGAGCAGCAAAAATAGGCGTTCGTAAACTTAAAAACTATGTTAAAAACCTTATCTTTCTTGATTCTCTGTTATGTCCCATGTCATTTAATTTCGTTTTGATATCCCTATAGTAGCCAGTCATTATTCATTTGTCCAACCTGCCCTAGTGGTGCTCTTTCATTGTTTTGATATCCTGATGAAATCGTTTTCCTTGTTTGTCATTTACATCGCCACAAGTCTCTAAATATTTATCCAGATGGCTATGTACATAATGAACCGTACTGCTCAAATCAACGCGTATGTCCTGTAGACTTAAAACACGTCAATAAAACTATTTTTTCTGTATTTTTTACAATAATTGTATATTTTAGGTGGCTGGAAATGACTTGCAAACAAACTATTGCCATATACAGTGCATCGTCGATTATTCGGACGGTCAAAACCAAACAGCCAAAAAAATTTCAGAAAATTGAAAACTATGGATAATCGAAAATAATACAACTCCTTGGTAATTCAGGCTTTTTTTACAAAGTGGGCTTTGCAGAAATTTTATATTTTGAACAATGGTTTGCCAAGGATAAAAGGGAACTATCTTTATTACTATATATAGATGAAAAGAACAAGATAGGTGTTACAAACACTTGAGAAACAAACATTTTGTACAAAATGTTATTTAGGGACATCCCTCTAATATTTTTAGAATTTCACAAAAATGTGTAACATTTAACCACCGTACACAGCGTCATATACCACCATACACAGCGCCTTATAATTAATACCTTTTCATTATTTAGTAAACGATAATAATATTTATTCTATTAATATTAGAAATCTAAGGCGCCTTTAGGGGCCCAGAAGCTTTAACATTTTGAGTTGAATGGCATTTTGGTGGACAGGTTCTTTGAATATGCAGATTCTGCCATGCTGACTAGCCTCTTTCTTGCAAGTTAGTATTTTTGAGACATTTTAAAGTCATTTTCAAGTCAAAATGGCCAAATAAGGAGCTCAAGGAAGCAAAAAATGGAGGAATATGATCATCAAAACCATGCAATGATGAAAAACTATAATAATAAGTTGACTAAAGACATCTCTAACTAGTGGATTACTCTTCTATTTTAATCTGAGCAAAGGTGGTCCAAAGAGCCAGACCTCTGCATATGCTAAATAATTTGGTTCCTTAACGTATACTTATAAGGGCCCCTTCAGAGTTTCTATCTTCGAAGCCTTATGTTATAGTAATTTTTGGTGATAATGGGCTATTAGATAATATAACAAGAGAGGGTAAACAATGTCATAGAAGACGAGAGTCATGAAATGTCACTCTAGGGAGTAAAACATTCCATTGAAAGCAGAAGGAACTCCTGGAGCGAAGACAAATCAGGACATTATTCTACTGACCTAACAAATTAAATAATAACATATTTTGCGACTTTGGAGAATAAATGTTACGAGCAAGGCTTCAATGAACACCAACGGGTAGTCTGTGTACATAGACAATCTCCAAACAGACTCGGTAGTGCTCTACAGATTTTATAACAATAGTTTTGTAGAGTAGACCAAGTGTTGCTAGATTTGGTGGAAAATTGCCAACTGCGAGCTTTACAAGCCAAAGTATCCGCAAAAAATTATCATAAGTAACTTGCAAGAAAGCAAACCACCTATAAACTAAACAAAATCTTGCCTCCCATGCTCGAGAAATGCGCTGTGTTGATACTCACTCAATCACTTACTTCTGATGTCTTATCTGATGTGGACATTGGCGATCATGGCCTTCCATTGTTCGCAGTCCACTGGTTCCCTGATCATCTGGGTCTTGGTGATGTCCAACCATTTGGAAATACTTCCTGTAAGCGTGAGTCTTGGTCTTCATCTCAAACGTTTATAGTGTTGATACAGTATATTATTATTTATACCCTATTAGTTTTCCGTAGACCCTACACCCTGTAAACGTACTCTGGAAGATCTGCTTGTGTATTTTTGCAAGGCTCTGGCGACGAGCCATCCAACCAACCAAGCCACACTGAGTAGAATCTTTCAAGAAATTTGGTTGTCGCAGTCGTTGTAGCAAACACTTTTCAAAGCGTGCCTTGTCTTATTGCAACACGAAACACAGTAATCTTCAGTAATTTTTTTCCAAACTTGTTTGTTACAAACACTTTTTTATTGTACTGTCCCAACTGCATCTTACACGTCCGCGTCTTTTCTTACGTGGTCCACAGGTTTCTAGAACTTTCCATTCTGTAATGTCTTATGAACGTTTCTCTTTCTTCACGTAAATTAGCCGTTAACTTGACACTCCTAATTCATTTCTTATATCCTCGTTTCTTCCATATTTCATCCAGAATATTTTAACAATCCTCCTGCGGCATACACACTGTTGTATTTCTCCCTCTATAAAACGGTTTTACGCCATGCACTCCCCTTTTTTACAGAAGCTAGGGCGGTGCCCACATACATGGGACTTTTGATGGAGCTTAAAGCACTTTAAGAATGGATGCCCTAGCTGTCGACTGTGTTTGGGTAAGTCTATCACTTTACATAACTTGGTTCCGCAATCAAGAGAAATGGATTCGACACCAATCAAATAAGCAGACTACTAACAAGGAGTCTAAAAGTAGTACAGGGAATGAAAAAGTTATGACAGGATCAGGATAAGGAAACAAAACTAAAATTTCTGAAGACATTCACGTTTCCAATATCAAGATATCCTTTTGGAACGCGACTATTTAAACACGCAGATAAAAGGAGAATAACGGGGGTCCAGTGGATAGTTCACTTGCCTTCAATGCTAGAAGGTACGGGTTCGATTCCTCGAAGGATCATTGATGGTGGCAGGAAGGTCATCCGGTCTTAAAGTGCTCTATGCTTCAACAAAATCCTATATATATGCGCACCTCCCTAGCTCCTGTTAAGGAGAGTACAAGGCATGAAAACCAATTTCAAAAAAGAAAAATTGCCAAGGACAAATCCCAGTCCCAGTAACTCATGGAGCCGCTAGGTATGTCGCCAATCGCAATAAAATAGTTTGCTCAAGTTGCCATCTTATAAATATATACCCAAGAGGATGACGAGAAAGTAGAAGGATTTTGTAAAAAGAACAAGAAAGGAGGGGCCTCGTTGGATGTGGAAATTGTCCATGGAGCACGCATACTTTACATTTGTTTTTCTTTATCGATGGTTCAGAAAAAACTCGAATTTGATTAAAGTCTCAGATAACATGTACAATAGAAGTGCATAACAGACTAAGCGATTACTCAAAGATAAATGTTTATGCATGAAGGACAGTTAAGCATTCATTAAGCTCTCTCGGGTCTTCATCATACAAAGAAAAATAGTCTACGGCGATCCGCTTTATCGAGCATCTGTTAAAACAGTACTACGCCTTTTTATCACGTGACTATTCATCACTTCGACAATTCATCGTGATTCATGCCACAGTTCTTCACAAAGATAATTCTTCACAACGACAATTCATCACAGCGACAATTCATCACAGCGATAATTCATCACAGCGACTATTCATCACAACGACAATTCATCACAAAGATAATTCATCACAATGACAATTCATCACAAAGTTAATTCATCACAATGACAATTCATCACAAAGTTAATTCATCACAGCGACTATACATCACAGCGACAATTCATCACAAAGACAATACACTACAAAGACATTTCATCACAGCGACAATTCATCACCTGAATTTATTTATTTATGCCACCGGATTACAACAAAATCTACTTGGAGGCCAGATACTGCACTGCTTTTAAATATTATGTTAAAATGTCAATTGCACCTAACATAACTGACGTAAAAGACTGCAAGCAACGCTGAGAGCCGACCATAGAGTAACAAGTATAGATAAGGTAGTCCGATGCCGCTCGCTGTACCTCCCTCTGGGTCGAACAAAAGTTGATCAGTAAATGTTGACGGGAGAGAATCGCGTGAACAAACAGCTTAGGGGTATTCCTGGAAATTTAAAAGAAGTGAGCTTACTACCAAAATAACATGTTACCCATAACACAATGGTGCCGTCTTCAGGTGATGAATAGTTGCTGTGATAAATCGTGTTAGTGATCAATAGTCGCTGTGATGAACTGTCGTGTGATGAATCGTCGCTGTGATGAATTGTCACGTGATGAAAAGTCACCAAGCCTTTTAGAGTATTGGCAACATTCAAGTTGAATCAATCAATTTTCTTAAATATGTCATGTTGCACTTGTGACTTGCCTTCAAATTTTGCAACACAATCCTTTGATCAAATTTTCTCGATTTAGTCTTCTCTTTGCTTGCTCTGATGTTAGCTCAGTTATTCAAGATAAAGATCGCAAACAAAACTCTCAAAATCAGCCACTGTTGCGAGTGGTTAATCTCTTCGTATTAATTTTAACCGCTTTACTATCGACAGTTAGATTTCTGAACCATTTTATCGAAGTTGCAAAACCAGCGCTAGCTGATAACGAGGCATGAAATAATAAAGAAGGAGGCAGTCACGTGAAATAGTTATCTTCCTCTGCCTTGCGGTTTGTGATGAAGCCGGGCCATGCTCATGATCTAAGATATTTCTACCACATTTACATTACTAACAGAGATAAATTAAAGGACGCGATATGTTACAATAGTAAATATCAGGCTTGTGCCTGAGACGAACGCAGGCGAGCCCTTGCACAGAATATGCCTTTTTCAAAGGTATCACCAGAAATTGATACGTTGAATTTCTCCGTTTTATGCGTTTCATTTATGCGTTTCATGCGTTTCATTTCATAGCACAACAGAAGCACAACAGAAGCACAACAGAAGCACAACAGAAGCACAACAGAAGCACAACAGAAGCACAACAGAAGCACAAAAAAAAGTAGTACAAACCTTTGGCTTTTTCTGCAGCATGGCATTTCTTACAAAGTGCTCTGAAAATGAAGAAAAAGTATATATATAGTAAATATCAAGAAAACTACACTTTCTTAAAAATGGCATGGCATATGCTAAAGACTTCATGATATCAAACAGAAGCAAATGATTGGAAACCAACCACATAATTTTGCCTTCTTTACTTTTACTTAGTATAAAATAAAATTAAAGTTGTCTCCATAAACTATGATTTGGTAACTAGTGAACCAGGATCACTAATATTAAGAAAATGGACTAAGAATTCTTTTATTGATTTGCAGCTCAGTCACAACAGATCTACTGAATGATCCCAGAGGATGTCAACTAAATCACTATCTCCTCAAATTGATGTAACCAACCAAAAAATCTGCAGCATAATAATCTTATTGCCTTGACTTCAACAGAATAGACGATCAGCTTAAAGTATATAATTACAGCTTTCTGTTGCAATATATATATACAAAAAACTGTGAACCAGAATTTTTGTACATTGTAATAAAGCAATAGAATGGCATGTCTTTGTTTGCATATAAATTTGCTCACAAGAAGTTTCAGAAGAAAGAAAAAATTACTTCTTGTACTCAACAGAAACAGTGGGGTGCAACAAACATCTTTTATGGACTCAGTGAGTAGTAATTTGGAGAGTTTGCTATGTTGATAAGTTATATAAATACATGCTTAATTTTTAATGAATATTGCATAGCATACTTGATCCACTAGATCAATGTTAATCTAACTAGATCTCTAAAATAGGCACTGTTTCACTGTTGCCCTTACGGACATTAAGTAGTTCTTGTCAAAACCTAAAATTTATGTATGTGTCACTTGCACCATCAGATGATAAATAACAGATTTAAGATACATCTAGCACTTAAGTACAGAGTAAATATAATGTTAATAGTGTTATTAGATACAAATGAAGAATACCTGCCTTACCTTCCAGCATTCTTGATAAATCCTGTATCTGCCAGTGAACAGTTGCAAATCTCACACCGAAAGCAATCAGGATGCCAGTTTGCATTCATAGCCTTGATCACACGGCCAATAACATACTCACCTATAGGAAACCAAAATGGATAGTTATCAAAGATGGGTAAAAATGAAGGTGGACTGCAGTAACTGGCATTATATATCATTCCAGTACTCAGTCAATGCAATTCATACCCTATATGTATCAAGAACATAACTGTTACGTATACAAATATAGTACTATCTGTTGTGTATTATCTTTGAGACAGAGAACATGGATGGACCTTTAGTACCTATAACATTGGAGAGGGGAAACTACAATTTCAAATCACCTCACAATTAAACCAGACTTGACAGTACCATTAAATGCTTGGCTGCTAGTTGTACTGTTGGCACAGTGACAGTGTAATGTCTTTCATTACAGATATCCCCCTTGGTGCAAAAACAGGGCTCAAAAAGTAAGAGCCCTTAGGAGGGGCAGTGACAGTTAAACACTAATGTTACTGTTTCTTTTCTCCAGACTACATATGATGATGGATGACATTACTTAAAACTTAGAAATCAAAAAACTCTCAAAAGCTACCAGGATATATAGTATTTGTCCTTCATTTGATATGGAAAAATGTCAGAATGTCACAAGGATGTGAGCCACTGCACATCAGCCATAATAATTCTGCATGAAGAGGAAAAAGTAACTTATAGGCTCATAGTACAAAACCAAAACATTAATGTTACAAAGTTTAAGAACTAGGTCATATATCTTTACTTACCACATCCTTTACAACAAGGTGCATACAACTGTTGGAAGTCATATTCACAATATTGCCTTCCATCATACTAGAAACAAATAAAATAAAAATATTAATTATAGCATTAAAAAATTCTATGCAGACATGTACAAATTCTTATCTTAAGCCATTAAATAATCCAAACATCTAAAAAAAAAGTCGTATATAAAAGAGCGAAGAGCTGGAAATGCTTAAAACTGCAAAATAAAAAATCAAAAGCTCAATTGAAATGTGTACAAATATACCCCATACCTTTAGAATACAAATTGCTGCAACAATATCAATGACATCCTCTTTAATTATGCATAATGGTATATACAAAAGAGTCTGTATTCTGTCTCTTTCACAAGCATACAGAATATAAATTATATACTATATTTTCTCTTCCCCATATTTTGTGAGATCATGATATGAATGGTCCTTGCAATATTTCTAAATAATTACTGAATGAAATGAAATATATCACCACTATCCATAGTCTACCATATAGTATAGAGTGCAATGCTGATTCAAACCAGGAGCTCAAAATACTACTTGGTGTCATAATTTGTAAATGATTACAAATATGGATAAAGCAGTCATTAGTACCAAATTGTGAAATTTTTCTTTGCCTTTATTATTCAGCTGAGATGAGTTGCGCTCCACCTTTGGTTTTCAGTATATTGCAGTTTGTTCAAATATTGGATTGTACACCTATTGTCTAAGTCCTACAACCAGTGACGAAAAACATGACTGATAGGGCAGGCAGTTGATCAAGCATTACTGTGAATACACACATAATTTCTGAGCTCCTACCCTGAAAGCGATGCACTATTTTATCTTATTTCAAGATGATTACGCCCACATGAGATCAGCTCCTCCCATTTTATTCAAATAACTATCTTGTTCTATCAAGAGGTTCTTTGCTGCATCCCTGAATGATGCCGTTGAGAGGATCCTTATCAGATGACCCTCCTAAAATACATTTGTATCTAAACTATAACTTTAACTAATTTATGAAAACAGCTATAAACATTAAATATAAGATCACTTGAAGAACAAGGTGTACTGCATACCTCAAAGAATAACCCATCTTTAAAGGGTCTGAAGCACTGAGCACATCTAATGGAAACAAGAAAGAATTCCTGGTTTATCAAATTATCATGCAATAATCAAGTTCTCCTAGTTATTAAAGGAAATATAATTGTGAGATATCAATCATAATGCTGTAAACTTTTATTCTCATATGTTGTAAATTTTTATATTCATCATCTCAATTATGCATAAAGCATGCACATTTAGCTAACAGCAAGAACTGCAGAGTTCCTACCACTCTCCTCACATGACAAAACTTATCTGAACTTTTGAAGGGACAAATGGCAATAGAACCACTCCTATATGCCAAACCAATTAATTATCTGACTCTTTTATTAAGTAAAACTGTACCTCCTCAGTTCGCAAATTCATGTGATGGAATGAGTATGTATGACCGATCATTACTGAAAATTACTTGCCAATATCAAACGAGCACGATGAAACATTTAAGAGAACAAATGTTTAGATCCAGTCAAGTAAATGTTCAGAGGAAGCTTTGTTTTACACGGTGTCAAACTGCTATAACATAGTCAGTTAAACCTTGTCGAGGGTCTATTCTTGTCCCAGGACAGTGTCTTGCAATAGCCAAGTATAAATTGTACACTTCGTGAATGGGTACTAGGTTGAGTCAGCGCATTACTCATTCTATGAGTAAGTTAAGGCAGTAATACTCCTAGAATCCTACTCTGGATGTATTATCCCTAATGTCGAAAGAATGTCACATTATTTGATATTTTCATCTATTTTCATATTTATACGGTTGTTTCGGATAACCTCAGACGTCCTGGAAATGCATGCTCGCCTCGAGTAGCCTCCATTTATGTACCTTTTAGGCTTTGCTTCGACTTCTCGTTCGTGTATCTTTCGCACATAATAAAACGTTGATAAATACCACTACTGCTTGTCCCCTCTATACAAAGAAACGCCTTTATAAAAGAAAGGCATAGATCCTGTCATAAAAATACTAAAATACCCCTCCAGACTCGCGAGTTTGGTCGATCTCTCGATTAATGCGCTCGAGTAGTCTTCTTGCAGTTATTTGAACTTCGGATTTCGATAATAACTCTCAGATAAAGAACACTACCATTAGAGTACCTATATCATAAATTCATCATAAATACTAACATCATGTAAGACAAGATCACTCACACAAAACACCGTTCGTGGTAGACTTGGCCGCTGGTGTTTACCATTCGCTCGTCATCGGTAAAAGCTTCACCACATACAATACAAACTGTCTGGGATAAGCCACCCATGGCAGTTCCTGGAGAGCCAACAGGCATGGCTTTGCTGACTTTTGTTTCTACTTTTCTTAACTATGAGAGTTTCTTCAAGAAACAGCCGTGATACACTTGACGGGATTAAAGAATTCTACCATCAGTGTAGACAACCACATAAACAAAATGGGAGCCGGAAACATCCACCTCGCCCTGAGGGCGGGGCAAGTCCGGATTGTTTTCCCACAAGGGGCTGAAGTGCAGTGCTTATTCAGGATGACTTCGCAAAGAAATCTTTTTTACTATTTACTTATCATACTTTCTGAGATATGGATCCATTGGTATATCAAGGTCACAGGTTATTATGACGTTTTAGAGAAGTTTCTGTGAACTTTCATATCTTAACTTTAATCGAGTACATTTTAAAGGTTGGGTATTGAAATACATCTTCTTCTTCTTTAAGTGCCATATCCCACAAGGATGTTGGCGATCATGGACTTCTACCGTTTCCTATCTTTTGTGGCCATTAACAGCTCTTGCTCTGTAACATTCATCTATCTACTTAAGCTGGATATGTATGTTATTCTTTGCCTTCCTCTGCTTCGCTTTCCGCTGATCATACCTGTAACACTAAGATACTCTAGCTCCTCCTTTCTCATTACGTGTCCTGGAAATTCGAGTTGTCTTTTACGAATTGCTGTTAGAAGGGAACGCACTGTTCCTGCTCTCTGCAGCACTTCTTCATTTGTCCTTCTCTCTGTCCAAGATATTCTCAAGAAGCCACAACTATGCTGTTTCAACTCGCTTCTTCATTCCTGGTGACATTGTCCAGCATTCACTACCATATGTAAGAATGGACAACACATAACAATTAAGCATCGCACACTTGATAAACAAGGAATATACAGTGTCATTTATACATAAATTTATAAACCTTTTCCTTAAACGGGCAATTTGACCCAGAAAATAGCCATTTAAAGTAGGTTTTTTAGAATGATTTTTGACAAAACGTAGAATTTTTAACGGAAATTTTGAACCGGTCTAATAAATATTTTTGATGCAAATGCAATAATATCGCACATTGTGACAGATATGATAAATATTAAAGTAAGAAAGTTTTAGCTCTTACGAATTCGAGTGCGAAAGATGGCACTTTGCTAGGAGGCTCCAAAAGCCATCCTATTGAGCAGAATAGGGCTAAAGTTGGTAGCAAAATGTTAAAATTAATTTTTGTACGGGCTTTAATTGATGTCTCTTTAAGGGGCCCATTAACGAAACAAGGTCTGTTTTAACTTTTTCGGGGCTATTTCTTATTTCTCAGAGTACGAGTGTGTTTCAATTGAAATTTCTTAAGCACGACACCCTAAATTTATGTTAAATTACTAATCAACTGTTTTTATGATATATTTACAACTTTAAAATGAATTCATTTAGAAAATCAGTGTTTTACATAGTCATTTAAGTTTTCTTTGTTATTTGTAATTTACAACTGACTTTTAAATGGCGAATACTCCTACATATTTTTTTACGTGTTTGTATTCCAAACATGCATTACACGTATTAACTTAAATTCCTGGTCACATTTAACGTTGGCAAGATTAGTTGCAGTCCCGCCAAGTTCTTTGAACGTTTTTCATCTATCGGAGAGTTTCCTAAATATAGTCAAAAAACGTCAAGTCCAAAATCCCTGATGTAGTGAGGGACAACCTTTTGTTAGATAAAATCAGGGATCTTGGACTTAGGTTAAAGCTCTTTGGTAAAATGTATTATTCTCACACGACGTTTCGGCACTTACTATTGTCATTCTTGGGTAAAACGAAATAATTGAAATATCTAAATTACTTAAAATAGATAAATAGTTTGTTTGTGGTACAAAACAAGAATATTGCACGAAATAGAGAAAATATTGTGTACTGAAAACCTTTTTTCGTCTGACACTCCTCAGAGTACTAACGTCAGAATGACCGAAATGGAATGTGTAAAAGAGTATACCCAATTGTATTTTGAAGGAGCGGTTTCACAGTTTTCTCACCCATATATGAACACTTGTTGAACAATGATGTTGAGTATTTTCAGATTTAGTTTCCTTGTCTTTTGCTTGCTATTCAACATAAGATAGCTCCAACCTCTTTGCCTCACTGCAGTTACAATTTTTGTCAAAATGGGATGAAAAAGCACATTTATGAAAGTGAGATAAACTCGCAAATCTTCGCAATTTTTGGTGACAAATTTAACGCAAAATATAGCAATTAAGGTTCCTTTTACTCACGAAAAATTGCAGTATCGAAATCAGTTGAGATTCATGGATGCACACTAGCACTAATTTAAGATTGTATATATTTTCCTTTGGTGTCATTCCTAGAGATTACAGCCAAAGATCCTCTTTGTTGTAGTTAAGACATCCCCAATACACCGTATTCCACTTTTAAGATAGAATCGAGCTCACAATCAATCCATTTTGGATGCCGTTTGTAAAGCCATTACGTCTTGGGATGTTTTGATACCCACGCCACATTCAGGTTCAAATACTTAATTTTTTATTTCCGAAGTTAAAACATCGAGGGAAAGACTTTCTTGAGCGTGATCCTTATATCCTTAGACTGAAAATGTGTCGTCCTCAAAGGGCATGCGTGAGCGGAAGAGGCAACATCTGTGCATGTAGCAATATGGCTGCCATCTTTACAGTGGCATTCGAAAGACAACAATAACACTGGGAGAATCGTACAACATCAAAGAACTATCTCCACAAACACAATATTAACATGTTCGTGTTATTTGAATAGGTTAGGGTATGATAGAGGCGATTTCATTCATTATAATTTGTTATTTCAATAGTTATACATACAGTCACATGGACTCAAGTCTTAATTTGATTATAACTGTTGATTGAGGAGTGCGTAACCGCAGGCTTTGGCTGACTAAACAAGTCTGCGGGAATAGAGAAGAAGTCTATTTAACCATTGAAAGTTAATATAGCAGAACTGTACAGTAGTATTGTTACAAGAGAAAGCAGGTAATGCATGTTTATATTAGATTTTGAAACATTTTTCAGCAAAACAAAAGGGCAATACAACAGAAAGGGAAAGTATTTCAAATACTTTCGCTTATGGACATAGCAACAGTGAAACCCTACTGTCTCAGATTTAAAGATGAAATGAAGGAACGTTAATAGAGTTGCACGAGGACGTACCAGAAACCGAAGGATCTCAAAACATTAACTTTGTTTCTGTTCCGGCTACTCTGTGATGTTTGGGGCCGAGTTACTCTTGTCAGAGCAAGTTATGATCAGCCTCACTTTCAGATACGTGGGCCACAGAGAATCTCATAGTCAGGTTTGGATTAAGCAAAGTCGATGTATGGAGACTCTGGACCAAGCTTCTCGGGTAGCAAACAAGTTCGATTGCAAAAAATTGACAAGATCCAACATGAAATTTAACAACCAAGGTAAACAGAGTGATTCAAACACATTCTCATCAGTATGCTATATGTCTAAGGATCGAATGTATGCGGTTCCCTTTTGGAGAACGAAAACTCAAAAAGGCACTTCACTGTTGTTACTCATGAGGATGATTTTGTCTTGTTAGAATGCCCTTGTTTTAAAGGTTGGAGATGGTAACCCACTAGAACCTCGTTACATCAAGAAAACTATTCAAGTTAGGCCACCGTCAACTTACTGAGTACGCTCAAATGGCGGTCTGATTCTTGAATCAAACTTAAGAAAACTGGATTTAGAACTTCTAGTGTTGCCATTCCGATCCTATGGAACGAATTGCCCGCTAAAATTAGAAATTTTAAATCATTATTCCATTATTCGAAAGAGACCTAAAACCCCTTTTTTAAAGAAACCTTCTATAATTACTTAATTCTAAAGCTGTAGATCCAGAGTGTATTGTTTATAGAAAATTTTTACTTATTTTTAGAACATTTTATTCCAAATTTTAACGTTTTATATTTATGAAATTATCATGCACAGTGGATTATTTTTACGTGAATAAATTGTAAGTTATTATTAAGTTGTTATATGTGAAACAAAACTATAAGGCATGTAAAAGTGGATTAATGGTAGACAGAAAAAGTTTTGTTTGATTGGGATACAAGATCTCGTTCACGCATAATTGATAAGAAAGTAGCATTGATTTTACCGTGTGCTTACCCTGGTCTTTCGACAAAACAATGGCATCCAAAGTGGGGCATGATTAAGCTGATGTAAAAGATAAGGAGGTCAGTTGTTGACATAATGTCAACAGTTAAAAAGTGTCGCCTACAAATATTGTTGGGACTAAATTGAGATGTAAGGAGAAGGCCCTGTCACGAGAATTTAGCACATAAACTTAGAGTTCAATGAGAGGAAAATATCATAAGCCGTGTGAAATCACTATCTATGCCTCTGAAGGAGAAACCAATCTATCTTACAAAATGTGATGAGGAGAATTTGGGAAATGCGACGAAAATATATCGAACGTGAAGTATATGAGACTATGGAAACTCTAGTAACAATAACAGCAGAACCTAGAGGGAGGTCTAGAGAGCTATTGTAGAACGTTTAGCATAAGGAAAAGAAATATAACTCCGCTTCAGGGAAAGAATTTGAATGGGATGTCATCCTTAACCTCAATTTTACAGTGTGCTTACCCCTGTCTATCCACTACAGCCCTCTTTGGTCTCCTGCAAAACACTAACAATATCGAAATGCTGCAATATCTCAATTGCCTCAGACTCTGCATCTTCGGCTTTCCACCTTTTGCCAAGTTTAACTTTTTGATTTAATAGACTTTAACAATAATTAAATATCTTTATAGACATATTTTATTCAGTGAGTTCTTTTTGTACATTTTCCTACAGAGATATTTCAAAACTTCATGTTGAGGAGGTGAATACAATACCTTTAAATGAAGCAACACTAACCTCTAATATTACGCCATGTCAGTCATTTCGCATCCAAACTCCCCTATACTGGCTAACATCGAAGGACATTCTTCAACGTACTAAATAAATATCACTTTGAATTCAACTTGTTGACTCTATTGGTAAAATTAGAACTTCAGACGTACTATTGCGAGTTTAGATATCTTTTTAGATGGTGAAAATTTCTGCTTTCAGAACACTTTTCCCACGCTAAAAATTTGATAAGCGCCAAGACGATCCAAGATATGCCCGACGTGGCAATTGTTGGAGAGCGAGTCAGAGGTATTAGAATGGCGTACGTCTCCCATGGTGTCACAGTAAATGAATTCTTTGCCAGTTTTCCAACAACGAATAATAATTTGGCTAAAAATTACTGACAAGGAAACCGGAGTAAACTTTAGAGTTTATTAGGTACGAAATCACTAATAAACTTCAAAACTTGCTTCAATGTCCTCATCGAAACTTCCCCACGATGACGTAGTACTGTTTTGACGTCACACCTAACTCCTCTCTTATGATACCATGGCTTTTACTTGACGTCACCATAATGCATTTAAAATAGGATTACTACGGCTATCTGTATGAGAGAAACCTGTACCTGTACCTGTACCTGTACCTG
>JAAAKM020006971.1:137365596-137394998 GCA_010016025.2 Alatinidae sp. Z8VKAUB7J3 | reverse complement strand
CCATAATGCATTTAAAATAGGATTACTACGGCTATCTGTATGAGAGAAACCTGTACCTGTACCTGTACCTGTACCTGCGTATTAGAGTCTACAGGAGCGAGTTTCATGTACATAGGTAGTGGGTATTAAAAACACAGTAACTGATAGACACATAGAGTAAGTTAGATTTACTATTCAAAGACTCATTATCTAAGAATTTGATTCCCACAACACTGCGTGGGTTAATACCTCGATGTGTACGTACAATCAAAGACGGGGGTATTCACTACATGACATATATTTTTGAAAGACTTAACTAATTGTGTTGCATATGTTATAGCGAATAGCGTATAAAGGGGCAGACTTGCTGTATGTTGACAACGAAAAGTACTCTTTCGTATATTGTGTTCCGTTGGCTACTGATGGACTGTCCTAAGGTACTGCAACAACAAAGTGGGGTACAAGTAGCAAGGTTAAAGGAGACTGTCTTCAAGTCACAAAAATTGATGTACCACGATGCGAAATATACCTTATTTTCAAACTAGACTTGTGCAGAAGTTTTATGTATCTCTGATTAAAGAAATCTTCTAGTAGTATCTAAATAATATGCCACCTGTTCTCAAATGACAGTACTTGGTGACATACCTTAAACATAATAGAGTTGTAAAGCAAACAGGTGATTTAAATCTGCTAATTGTAAATAAGAAAGTAGTGTTCTCATGGTCATCTTAAATGATTGCGTGTTGATTGTTCGTCGTCAATGCTATTTACTGCATCCCGTTAGCCGTATTTGGAAGCTCCGCCAAGCGAAACGGGATACTTAAATAAAGCCCTTGGTATTACAACCGGCTTGTTCTCTTCGTCTGATCCTATAACTTGAACGTCAAATTTCAGAAGGCCGGGTGAATCAAGTGCATAGCGCGACCACTCGCCAACGATAATTTTTAGGAACCTTTTTTTATCTCGTTCTTGCATTTTCATCATATCTGGGACAATAGCTTCTCTTAGCAATGCTAAGCTACACTTTCACCTGACTGACTTCATGACATCCCGGTCTCCCTCATAGCTGTATCAACAACTATGTGAGTTTCTTACACTACACAAATTGGCTGAGTCAATGCTCCGCAGCCTAGGATCCACGGATTGTCTAGGGGTCGCAACTATATTTTTACGGTCCGCACATTATTCAGGAAACCACGATGGTTTGGTCAATGTTGCTGTTCCCCGCAATAACAGTTTAACGTCTGATATTTGCGAAGGTCGACCACTATATTACATTCCTGATGATGTCATCCATACTTACACCGATCAAAAGCTAAATGACATGTCTTCAAGCTTACTTGCTCCTGTAGACTCTTTTGGTTAGCCTACTCTCGCTTTCAAAAAAAGTGATCACAGGGAAATTTAACTGAGGCCCGAACAAAGTTGTTAAAGTTATAGCACTCATTAAAAGTTCCTAGAGAATGATGATGCACAGGACACATTTCAGTCAAGCCTAAAGCTGAAGTTAGGCGAAGGTTGGCTGCGTTCCTAATTACCATTATCTTTCCATTTCATCTCTTCCCGTCAGCTTAAGCCATGTAAAGTCCCATTATTTAAATGGTCTGTTCCACTTTGGAAACTTTTCCATCTTAAACCGTCCTCAATCCCCTAAGAATTGTTGTCAATAACCAGATTTCGCACATGCGCATAAAGAGATTTTCAGAAATTTTGCTCTCTAGTCAATGTGATTTGGAGCCTCGTTTCGGTTCACTTGTAAGAGAGTTACAAGGAGTTACTCGGTCTGCATTAAAGCCAACAAGGATTTCCTCGATTGGAAGGCTCTATTTATGGAAAGCACGTCTATGATTTAGCAGAAAGATAACCCTCGGTAAACACTCAGAGCACAACCGTTTCTTGTCATAATCCTTTATAAGTATCACTAAGCTTAGACTATCATGAAATCAAGATTTTTCTATGATGACCGCACTGAAGTTCATTTTCCATACGGAAACATGAATGAATGAATGAATGAATGGACGAATGAACGGCTGTATGGAAACCTCCCACTACTGTCTTCAAAGAGACTGAAAACAGTGGGTCATTGTTTGAGACACCCTAAAGAAGAGACTTCGAAACTTGATACTATGGCAGCCAGAAATTGGCCGCATGAAACCAGGAAGAAGAGTAGCAAGCAATATCGACTTACTAATGACTGCCAATAGCTTGACTAGTGTTGAAGAAATCAGAACGACTATTATGGATAGAGAGGGTTGGATAAGACGTGCAGAATCAAAGCGAGTGGAAGCCGGGACGAAGTGAAGTGAAACATTTCCCATCGAATTATTGCGTATTCTCACTCACATTTCCAATGAAACAATGTTATTGAACTTAAGTAAGTTTCTGATAAGTTAAAACTGCTTTATATCAAAATAGTCGTGGATTGATTTTAGAGTTAAAGTGTACCTCCAGTGGTCAGAAATTTTTTGATATTTTGTTCGTTTTCTCTTGAGGAATCGAACTGTTACTTTTCATTTTAAATCATCCTCTTAATGCTCCACATGTTAAGGCTTCATTCACCATAATCCTGGTTAAGTTTTATGGTGGTTATAAAGTTTTGTTGGTCTCACAGATTCAGGATGGAATTGGGAAATACTATCCCACTGAAAAGTTTAGATAATAATAATAACTCAATTACAAAACTAACAAGAAGCAACTGAGAAACTCTAAGCAACTGCAAAAGTTTATCTAGTGTCACAGTAGGACTTCAAGTCTGACTTTCCTCTGCATTGTGTAATTGTTGGTACAGCAAGTATGCTCTTAACCATATCTATAGGGACAGTTTCTCAAGTAACATCCTCCCTATACTTAAACAATGATCCATCAATTCTATCTAGGGATATGAATGAAATTTATTGAATGTTGTCTTTCCCATGCATTCACCTATGTAATACTTGAATCAGAATATTTGTATTTCACCACGTGAAAGTCTCCAACATGATGTCTTATAACATAAGCACTTCTTCATCATCAGCAGCATCACTTTCCTGAAGCTAGCTTTCCTATACTCAGACTCTGACTCAGTCATGGATTCAAACTTTGACTCAGACTCTGACTCTGTCATGGATTCAAACTTTGACTTAGACTCACTTCCACTGAAGACAAGATCTAGATAACTGATTGATTTCCCAGGTGCAACATCTAATTGGGTTCTTTTATTGTTTTGTTGGACATCATCTTCACAAACAGGGGATTCTCTCATGCTCTTAAGTTGATGAGGCGAAGATGAGGCGAAGATTGATCAAAAAGTGCTATTTTTGAATGTATCGCATTCTCTCTGAGTAACTTTTGGAGAACAATGTTTGGATTAAAGGGGTATAAGCCATACTTGCAAAATCCACTAAGTAAGTTTTCCCGGGTTTTAAGTTTTAAGCACCATTTTCCCCAAGTTTGAATACAAGAGTTTTCAATAGCTTGTTGAAATTCTCTTTTGGAAGGGCACCTTTCTGTTTAAGTCCTTGGGGTTACTTTTCCCCTCAAAATTCATAATGGCTGTAGAAAATCCATAATGGTGGGTGGCCAAAGTTACCCCAATGAGGGAAATCACTGGGGTAACTTTGGCCACACATAACTTTTAACCTTGAAGGTTAGGCTCTCAAGAAAGCTTTCTAGTTAAGGGAATGTCTATCCAAGTAGCAGGTTTTGGTGCAAAAAGATGGTAGCCCAGGTAATCACCTGTTGAAAAAAGTATAGTGTTTTAGTTTGCCCTATTTCTGGTACGTTTCTTCTAAAACTAAACTCCATGCTTTAAAACCAATCCAAGAAAGGAAATTACTTTTATATTTTTTCATGAGAAACTAGAACCCTTTAGGCAAGATAGACACTAAAAAATTCTATTCAAAAGTCTCTTCTTTAGCAGGAAATAGTGTTGTTTTGCACACCAGTCTAGGTGGCCAAAGTTACCTCCAAGGCCAAAGTTACCCCGATTTACGGTATATTTTTAAAGAAGCAACTCTTTACAGAACAATTGAATACAAAGAAGCATCCAAGACATGGCACCAAAGGGCCAGTGATTTCTATCCAATTTTCAACAAATGTAACTTTGAGTGAAACTAAGCAATCTTCAAAATTTAAGGATCAAACTTCTAATAAGGCAAAAGCTTAAAAAATATGCAACAACTGCTTTTCCAAAAAGGGAAGGCTATCTGGTAGACCAATCAAATCCTTGTAACCTCCAGTAACTTTGCTTCAGAACAATGAAAACCTTACCATAGGGTTTTGCAGTGAAATCTTTACATAATTGCTCCAGAAGTTAATTCATCGTTCTTGAGTTTTAAGTGCAATCTTGTTACACCACTCTTGAACCAGTTCAAATTGAAGAGATAACCAAATATACATATTTTATTCAATTGGCAAGGTTTGTCACCCACTCTTTAGTTTTAAGACATGTATGCTAAATATGTTAGCCCAAAAATGGAGAAACAAAGCAGCATCAATGGATCTGAACATTGCAGCCAGATGTAGTTAAAAAGACACCAGAAATAAGGCACTGGAACATAAGGTATACCGGTATACTGGAAAAGGGCACTGGAAAAAAAGGCAGGGCCTTATGTTCCAGTGCCTTTTTCCAGTGCCTTTTTTCCAGTACCTTATGTTCCAGTGCCTTTTTCCCAGTGCTTTATTTTCAAGTGTCTTTTTGCCTGTGCTTTTTTTAACTGTGCCTTTTTCCAGTGTCTTTTTACCACATACGGTTTTACTCACTAAACAAAGCTCTGACTCTGATTGGTAGTATGATGGAAGTTAAACTTAGACTGTGGACTTGAATGACATAAATGAGAGATTAGTAATGTGTTACAATGAAGTCTCACAAAAGCCTTTCTTTGGGAATATAAGAAAGCACAGGACTGCTTGAATTTAGTTTTCCTAATGAACCTTACCCATTAATAACTGATGATATAAATAAATATATAATTTATGAGCAAATTATTAAAAGAAAACTGACGATTGCATCCAACTAGCTATTTTAGAGTAATTTGGTGATGGATTAAACTTGGAGAGCTCCGTATCACCCAAGCTAGGTCCACATCCGCTTTCAAAGGTTAAAGAAACCCTTGTATATCATTCACAGCTATTATCCCCCAAAACTGTAGCCCATAGTATGAGCGTTTTTCCTTGCAAGAACAATTAGGGGCCCTGTCAATCCTAAGTGTTTGCAGGTTTATAAGCTGAATGCGGGGGTTAAATATCTATAAATTTAGATCAAAACAACAGAGGTACAAGGATTGGAAAGAAGGCAAGCTAAGAGACTACATGATACCAATAAATCATTAACTAAACAAAGAAGGAATAGATGGAAGTTAAAACGTGCATGGGCATTACACTTATCTCAATATTTTTACCTGTTAAACAAATTAAATAAATATATTGCATCTTGCACATTAAACAAAATGAGGGCTCAGAACCCTTCTTCGGCCTTATAGGGCCTACAATGTGGACGACGCGAGTGTACGTGGTAGAGATTCTAGTATTGATGCTGTCCGAGAGAAGGTTTGGTGGATTGCACGCTTACCAGGAAAGAAATATTCGCCAATGTTCGCAATACTTCCTAGTGTAAAAGTAATAGCCGCTGAGGTACTTGTACACTTAATACTGATACTGATTAAAGACTTGGTGATATTCACTTAATTTAACCTATCAGCACTCTTGACAATTGTGTTCGGCGATGTTATTAGCGTTTGTACTAGGATACTACAGTAGAGGACAAGATATGCCAGAAGTTCGTTCAGCATGGCGCCAATTCGTACCTCTCAACCATCTGACGTTTCCGAACATAAGTTTAGGCTTACTCTGTCACCGAAGGGGTTCTCAACTAATAAATCTTACCGCTACATCAGTTCAATAAAAGGGTAAATGTAATAGTTTTTACAAAAACAAGGTGATATTTTGCCTACAATAACAAATTTGTGAAAGGATACGATTCACATACCCATCCAGCGTGGTAGCCATGTTGTTTTCATGTAGAACACAGCAACTCCGCATGCGTACTTGTGTCCGTCGGCTGTGGAGAGCACTGGGAGCACCAGGGAGGTGTTAATAGAATTGGGATTTATTATAAAGATCAGAGTTTTTCAATAAAACTCTGATTTTATTGAAAAATTCTAGGACAACTGAGGACTACATTTTAAAAAAAACTCGATCTCGAAGCCCCACTAAACCAAAATGTAGGCATGCACTCGTAATTATTTATCTTCTGCACCATCGGCAAACCACAACCCGAAGGGTGCTGTACATTTGTGCCCTCTAAGCTCTATGCTTTATTTTATGTGAATTAATTAAGTGGCCAATCAATAGAATGTGTATCAAAGGTACCTTATAAGTGGGGGGGGGACTTATTCAGGGGTATAAAACTCTGCATAATAATAATGGATAAATACTTGAAACGATACAACAGAAAAAAATGTCACCAAAGTTATTGTAGATAATATTTTACAATTGTCGGTAAATAATCCTAATGGTACTTGTCTCGACATGTCAAAATATACAAATGGGATACCCTCCTCTCTATCTTGCAAATACTAGCCTGAGATCATGTAGGAGGGCAAAGGAAATACAGTCAATTTCTTAAGTAAAAAACGAAAGTTCGGCTCATTTTCCTGTGACTTTAAAAGGTGCAAATAATTGTTTCTTGTATGCGCTACTACAAGCTTCCACATGCTTCCCTAGTCCATGTACGCAAACTTAAGCTTTAACCAAATCCCTTCCATATTCTGCGTACGTTCTGTGAAAATGAGACCTAACTACCCAGTAAACACAACTACACGACCGTCAATATAAAGTTTGTCCCATAAAGCCTCATTTACAAGAAAATCATGGACCCCCTTATAAAATTGAAGCTGAATCCGCCCCTGATTAACCGAGAACTGTTAATGATACTGCGCATGGCAATCAATGAACATGATGACTGTATGACATTCGAGAACAATTGTATGTTACCATAGATACCTAGATTAGAAAAGCAAGTTTAATTCCCACAGTTGGCGGAGGTGTTACAGTTGAGAAGAATAGGTTGATGTTTTGAGCTGTAAAAGGAATGAAGTGTTGTTATTGTGTCTTGATCAGCCATCGCTAAAATACTCACAGTACTCGCAGAAGTGATGAGTTACTTCACTGACAGGGACACTCGAACCTCTCGTATACTGTCAACATGGGCTCATGACCTATCAAAATAATCTAAGAGAATTCATAGAAAAACTGAATGAAAAGAACATAAACCTGCAAGATAAAAATGTGGTTTTATCAGGAAGCGGTTGTCCTGGAACTTACGTGTGAGCCGAAGGGTCATGGCCATAGCTAGGATCATGATGCAGTTCGGCCATCCCATCAACGTTAAGATTATGGATGACACACTGTACGTAATCTCGCCAAGTCGCCGGAGGACTCTTATAATAGGTTTACGCATTCGAAGTCATTGAAATTCATTCATGGATACGTCATGCTTTTCATTTGAACTGTAAGAGCGACAGTGGAGTGGCTATGAACCCTGAGGTGATACATCATAAAATGGAACCGCCAAATGAATATAGATTAAAACCCAGTCATACTAATGTTAGTAGAAACTACGATGAATTGGCCTCTGTGGTGCTTTATACTTCATCATTACTTAAGGTCATGATTGGCATGATTAAGTTACAATTACATTTTTCAGAAATACATTGTCTTTGGGGGAATAGACCCTTCTTAATTAGGTTGCATCATCATAACCGAAAACGAGGTTAACTCGGCAAGGGTATGAACAAAAGTAGTGCTTGCAACAAACATTTCACAAGAAAACGGCCGATCGGTAAGCATTAAACACGAAAATTACATACCAAAGTTTGATTTATGTTCAGTGAATGATAAATTTTGCACTTAAGTAATCTCTTTCTACTCCAAAATTTGAGAATTTCAACATAGTTAGGAGAAATGACGTTCTTTTCAACCAAGGATTTGTCTACTGTTCCAAACTGGAATTAATAAAAGAATTTGAAAATCCAACAAAATTTTCTACCTATTTAAAGAGGAGTTAATACACAAGTCTTTATTTCATTCCTTCCCAGTGGCGTACATTGGGGGTGGGGCTATAGCGTCATGCCCCTCAATGGAAACCCTGACGTATAAGGGACTTTTATAATTGTGGACAAATCGTTATAATCTTTATGTACATAGCCCTCGTCCTACATTTCAAGAACGTGCATGTACCTATTACATAATCATCTGCTCCTTAAATATGAAGCAAGGGGAGGGAAGGGAGAGCTGGCAATGGACATTTTGTAAGTCACATGACCCCCCGTTAGAAAATCCACCAATGCCTTTTCCTATAGCCCCAGCTTGGCCCAGAGAGAGTGTTCTACTGAGTATGGGTAACAACAATCAGGCCTGCATTTCTTTACTGCAGCCTCCCAATTCCCCCATCAAGATTCAAAATCTATAGGCATTTCTTCAGCTAGGGGACTAAATAATTTGGACCCGCGGGCCAAATTATGATCAGTTGAGTCAGACGGGGCCACAATAAGTTTTTTCACTAGGATTATTTAAGCTGATGTCACCGTGGGAACATCCTGAGGGGAGCTCATATTTCCTTTCAATTTTTATCACGCCCCTATTATACGGAACTGGTGTTTTAACAATACCTCAGCGTAGCTTTCAATTATGAAACTGAAACAATAAAACCGACTTACGGAATTGTCTAAACTAATTACTGACTGTGAATCGTCATCATCTGGTCTTCGTGATGAAGAAAGCGCTGAAAATAAAATCAAGAAAAGTCAGAAGTACGCTGATAGTACTGCTGAATAGTGTGAAGAGTACGGAAATGATGACCTCAAAAAACCTGTTATTGAGGAATCTCAATTTAAACATTATCAGAATGGCATTCCTGCCACTAAATTTCCGTATTTTACTAAATTACTATATTTGAGTCACACGAAGCCTGCCATATAAAACTGATCACTGGCCTTATATCTCAATAACTCAATCGCATTCCGATCGTTAATACAAGACTCTCTTTCCTCTCACATATCAGGGGTAGGTTATTGCCTTAATTTCGAACTTGGCAAATGCCAACGTACGTCACAAAGCAAGAACTGGCCAAAATGTTATCTGCGATACCCTTTCCACAGGTATTCAATCTTAAATATGTCACTCGAATTTACAAGCTTCACTTACCACTTAGCGGTCGAGTGCTATCTAACGATCGATTAACCTCTTCTCGGTCCTTTTCGTTGTTTCGATCTTCACTTAGAAGCTTTTGTAGTTCCTTTCGCTCTACTTCTTCATGGTCATGCGACAACTAAGGGACGACGAAAGACATAATACAAAAAATTGTGTTCCTGAAAAAAACAGTGGTAGCAGGCACTGTTTAATTTAAATTTTATATAAAAAGTTAGGACAAGTGTGCTGAAGGCAATGCTTTATAAATGCTTGACATGAAGCCAAGAGATAAAGATCGCAGAATAGAGTAAGGAACAAGGACTACATCCCTGTGTGACACCATTTTTAGTCTCAACTACCTCAGCATAAGACGTTTTTCATCGAAAAAGACATTTATGCTTTACTGCTTTAGCAAGATAGTTACTATAATTTTTAAATGAAAGACTGCTTTGCCTACGCAGGCGTCCAGTGCTATTTTATCCAAATAATTGCTCAAATAAATTTTAGCTATAAGCTTTTCCGATTTGATTCAAACTAACACACAACACGATTTGAAAAGTAAATTACAAAACGCCAATTTATGTACAAGAAATCAATTGCAATTTATAAACTACTGTAACATATATAATTTAAGCTAATTATGACAAAATCCAAAACTGTATGGGTATTTATTTCAAAATGCGGTACTCCGGGGGCCGTGCGTAGCAAAAGTGTTTGCCTAACAGAATAGTTTAATAGCATCATAGTTCATATCGCATATCGATTAGATGGGATGGGACCCTTTGTCATCTGCTCCTGACAAAGTACGTCGCCAATACGAATACAGCAGCAAGCGACCTGAATTAAGGAGAAAAAGGTTCAATTTTTTCCTTTGGTCAATTTGGATCAAATTTGAAAGATGCCTCTGCCACAGCTGATTTTTCACCTCGAGTTTAAAGTTAGCTGTATCTATTATTCTCTCCCTAAAAATACAAACACTTATTCCTCCCCAGCTAGTGCCAAGTACACATTTTCCTGCTGGGTTCTCAGCAGAAGTTTCTCAGTTTGACGACGGAGCGTAGGCTTGAACTATTAACCTTCAGCTTGCAAGACCAGCTCTCTACCGACTGAGCCAATTCGCCTCCCTACGCAATGTTACCAACGGAAATTCTGTGAGGAATACTACAGGGTAAAATATCATATATCAATTAGATGGGATGAGGCTACTTGATCTACAGCCCTACCTGACTTGAAGTTTTTTTATTTGACAGCATACTTTCAAGATCTTTTCCAAGCTCATCCAAGTCACTGGTTTCCTCGTCGCTTGTTTCTTCATCAGTAGAAAGGACGGCATCAGAGCTCAAAACCCTAGCAAAAGTAAACAGAGGTAAGACTAAAGCTGACCCAAACTTAATACTTGGGAAGACTCTTTAGGTCTCGATACTAAAAGAGATATACGCAGTTAATGGGTACCGTATAAGTGTGGAGGGTGTATATGTTTTAGGTCAGTTGTTCTCAACGTGGGCGGTACCACCCCCACACCCCGGGGGGGGGGCAATTAAAAGGACGGCATCAGAGCTCAAAACCCTAGCAAAAGTAAACAGAGGTAAGTCTAAAGCTGACCCCAACTTAATACTGGGGAAGACTCTTTAGGTCTCGATACTACAAGAGCTACATTGAGTTAATGGGTACCGTATAAGTGTCGCGGGTGTATATGTCTTCGCTCAGTGGTTCTCAACGTGGGCGGTACCTGGGCTGAAATTACTCGAAAAGTTGATATATACTTCATGTTGTAAGTTGTTGTACGTTGTTGACCAACGTGGAGCATACAGTGGTCGCTCGATCATGTTGCTCATGAGCCTTTCGTTTTCTCATCCATTTTACTAAAAACATATCACAGCATATTTGTTACACTAACCATAACGGTACAAATTCAGGAATACACTCTCCAACAAGACCCACAGACATGGTTCCACGTTTTCACGTCGTTTGATAAATAGCAACGCTTAAAGAAATCTTCCATTAGGTGTGCATATTACCTGTTTTGTAGGTCGAAAATCCTCTGGCATTCTTCTTTGTACTTTTCCTGGTGTTCAGCCACGGTGAAACGAGAGCCTCTGGCGAACTTGCTCATGTCTAATAGAAAACAAAAGAGTGGCAGTAGTACGGTGTACTTCAAAAGGGGAAAAAAGTCGATCTCAAACATCGGGGAAGGCCACTTACACCAAGGCCATACATCTCACAACATTCACAGTATCATTTCAATGACTTTCAAAAAAATTTTAAGGAAAAGGAACTTTTCTTGAAAATTGAAATACCATTAATTGAAAACCCACAGACACCTTAAGTCAGGTTTTCCCTGATTTCCCTGAAACTTTCCAAAATTCGCTTACAATTCCCTGATTTTGCTCACAAAATGAGCCCAGTTTGAAATTTCCTGATAATTTCCTTATTTCCAAGTTGGCTGTGAACCCTGAAAAGATATCTCTATCAACTGATCGATGGCCTGTCTCGTTAAGCGCATGCGTCATCTTGATCCTAAAGATCTTAGGTAAATTTGGATCCTATTGGATCAAATTTGGAAGGTGCCTCTGCCACAGCTGATTTTCAACTCAAGTTTTAAAGCTTGCTGTAAGTATTATTCTCTCCCTAAAATGCAAACAATTATTTCTCCGAGAACGAGTTCCCTTCCCTGGATGTAATGCCTATACATAGCCTTTGTAATCTATGTTAATATTGTACTGACTGATGGCCTGTCTCGTTAAGCGCATGCGTCATCTTGATCTTAAATTGTTACGGCAGCGTCGTCAGTAGAAACAAACCGAAAGCCAATTTAAATAAACATACAGATGGCAAACTACGGCACTACAAGTCGGAAGTACGCCTCAACTCCACATCTTCTGAAGTATCAAATCTTTAAAAAGAGTTATCATACCTCCTTCCCCTCCTGATCTCGCAGCTTCCGTAGACATTGTTCTTACTTTATCGATAACCTCCCATCTTGATAATGCCTTGATCTGAAACAGAGGACGACGTAGCATAGAATAACCAGCGCATACTTTACGAAGGTATGGCCATCTGTTAGTCAATGCAAAAAAGCGGAGCAATTACCCACAATGGCCTGATAATCAATGGGCTGCACGTCTTTTTATAAGCAACACTTTATAAGCAACATGAGCCTGAGATTTCATAAAAAAATTAAGCAAAAAATAATCAATAAATCTAGCCTTAGATTGTCAAGCAACAAATTTTTCAATCGGAATATTTTTAAACGAACAAGTGCTTTTTAAACCATTTTTTTCTGTTTCTAAAACACTTACACATGGTATATATCATGCATTAAAACAATAACAATTCTTATGAGCTCTTTTTGAGATTTTGCTTCATAATTATCTAGCAACAGATATGCAACAATCAGGCAACAATTAAGCAACAATTAAGCAACAAATGAGCCTGAAAACCTTGAAAATTAAGCAACACCGTAGCCTCAAATGAAAATTTGTGTTGCTTGTAAAAAAATGCGTGCAAGCTGATTCTTTGTTCGTCTGACAATTGTTTGAGTAACGTTAAGAGTGTTTTTTCAGAAATATTCGTCTATCCGCCAGCCACTTCTATCTCATTCTCATAACGAGGACAACCATATTTGACTGATTGTCTAAATGACAAGGCCCAATAAGATTTAGAAGAATAAATTTATAGAGAGGGCCCGCTCGACAAATTCAAACATGTTCAAAACTCTCCAGACTTCGCTATTACAAAGCACGACAACGCTCGACCACACCATACACAGTGTCCAAGTGACTTTTGACTCGAGAAAGGTAAGGGACGTCCAGCGGCGGGGAAGGTAAGGCGGATAGGGGGTGAGGGGAGCAAGTAGGCCTTATTTTTTCACATTCCAGTAAGGTGCCTTTGTTCATGGTGTGGAAAGGGGTGTTTCGTGTCGATATGCATATCTTTCTGTGAATGTAACACAATGTCTGTCGCAATCAATTTCAATTTTGATAAAGCTGAAAAGTGGTCACGGAAAAAAATTAGATTTGGTAAATCTTTGGGGGGGCATGGCCCCCCCGTTCCCCCGTCCTTGACGTCTAGTTGACAGTTGAGCCTGTTTGTAGGGGGCTTTATACGAAAGAAACCGCTTACTTCCTAATGACTCGAGATTTAATGAGCTTAGATATTTATTGTCATACATATGACTAACTCATACCTCTTCCTCCGTGACGCCAAACTCCCGTAACAGATTTCTTGCCTGCTTCAGGTTGAGTCTTCGTAAATCAGCGTCAGTCCCCGTGACCAATTTCTGTTTTTTCTGATCAGCGACTTGCTTAGCCTCGTCCTGAGGTAAATAGATACACAAACATAATCGTTAACAATGACGTCAGCAATTAACAAGCTAGGCGGGAGACAAATTATTGGAATGATATGTGCCAAGCACAAGGCGTGTAAAATTAAACAGAATGCGGCAAAATATTTATCAGCTATTGGCATATGGCACGGTGGGCCAGTGGTATAGGACTTGCATTGCAAATCGAGCGACTGGAGTTCAATTCGAGACCGTGGTGCCGAGGTTCACTCAGCCTTCCATCCTTACGGGGTCGGTGAAGTGAGTACCAGATATGCTGGAAGCAGTAGTCAAAAACCTGACTCGGGACAGGAGTGGCGCCCACCCCTAACACTGTAGTGGCAGAGGTTAAGGAATGAGGAGCATTCGCGTTATGTCCAACTGCGGTTGACCATCTCCTTCTTCTTCATTAGTGTATTCTGCGAATGTCCTCACATAAGTAATTACAAATCAGTAAACACGCTACAGTAAGGCCTCGACATAAACAACTTACAAACTAACAAGAGATACTTAGAGTGGAAGCATGCAATAAAACGTTTATGAACATCAAGAGAAAACTTGTGATTCGACAAAAGAACAGTTTTTGAGCAAAGGTCGCATTCGAAAAGTGAAATCATACAGGAGAACAGCATTTTATTGGATGGATACTAGTAAATGGAGGCCAAAGCGTAAAAACAGAGCGACGACGACGACAATGTGGTCTTACGCCTTGCACTCCCCTTTGCAGGGGTTAGTGCGGTCTCAATGTCATACAGGAGAACATCATTTTATACGACGGATACTAGTAAGTGGAGGCCAAAGCGTAAAAACAGAGCGACGGCGACGAAGACGACGATGCGGTTTTACGCCTTGCACTCCCCTTTGGAGGGGCTAGGGCGGTGCCCACATAAATAGGACTAGTTAACATATTAATTACTGCTAAAGCTCCCGCCAGACACTGGTTAAAGTAAACGTGTTACAACCATGTCCTTTTCATTCAATTCTTCATGAAATTTTTTCAACCTTCACTTCAGACTATTGAAGTATACAGTGTCTGGCGAGAACGCTTAGCAATTATGAATACGTTACTTAACGCTTTATAAGGACAATTACACCAATTCAAGCAAAAATAACATACACTATATTCACACAACACACCGATAATTGCAGTTAAATAGTTCGACAAGTAAACGGATAAGTTCTGGACGAAGAGAGTCTTTCTTGAGTACTGCAATGACTAAAAAGAAAGCAAGCTATTGTGGTAATGCTCCACTCCGTGATATATATATATATAATAAATGCTATGTTTCTGCTGAGTACTTATATATATATATATATATATATATATATATATATATATCAGTAATATTGTAAAAGAGAGAGTGATTGAGGAACTGTGAGAGAAGCGATAGTTCCTCCCAATAGATTGAAAAGACTGAAGGCACTGTATACTGAATGAGAAGTTACTCTACCAAGCGCCGGCTGTGACGTCTCCCGTTACATTAATGGAGGACCCGAAAGTCCGTGTGAATTTGCTGCTGTTACAATATGATATATTCTACAATAGGTGTTCTTATTTCAGGGCAGTTTGAATATCGCTTTTCTAACTCATGTACACTTTGTTCGCGTTTTAAACCACTTAAGCAGTTAATGCAGCAATATATTTCCTGACATTCATAGCATTTTTGAAAATCCAAGGATCCAAAGTTGGCTAATGAACGGATAAACTAACTCGATAGCAATTACCAATTAGCAAATTCTATCACTGTTTTTATTGGATGCTCAATTAGTTTAAAAACACTTAAAAAGTTTCCATCCTTGTTTATTTTTGTACAATGCTAGAAAGTGTAAATTACTGCGCTTAATGCTTTATCTCATTAGCTTTCTCATTTTGAACTTTTCTCCAGATTCAGCTTCAGAAAAGTATGCTTTGCTCTACTTTAAAGGTACATTAAAACACGTATTTTTATTTGAAAAGAAAGGATTTATTCTCCCTTTTTGTTTAAACGCCCCTTTAATATTTTAAAACCTTTTCAAATAATCTTGATTATAGATAAACTTGAGAGTGGTCAAAGAGCACTAACAGAAAGGAGGTTATTGCAAGAAATAATGAAAACATTGTGTACTTAAAAGCTTTGTTCGTCTGACACTCCTCAGAGTACTAACGTCAGAATGACCGAGATGAAGTGTGTGAAAGAGTTTTCCCAACTGTATTTTTGAAAGAGCCAATCAGAATTTAGACTGCCTGAATGGCTTGGGTTTTTGAACCAATCAGCATTCACTAAAAACAAAAATTGGTTAAAAAACACAAGCCATTCAGGCAGTGCAAATTCTGATTTGGATTACTTTTTCTTAATTCAAAAACAAGAAATTAGAAATCCGCTAATACGCCCATGGGCTAAAACTGGGGTAACAAGGTGTGTTTGTTGTTAGTTCATAATGCAACCTACTGTTTAACTTTTTAGTCTTAGCGTGTTTAACCAACTTGATAAGGCAAAAGAAAACGTCAAAGTTTCGGAAGCGATTTTGTGTCACTATGTGTCCCCTGCGCAGCTCTTGTTTGGCGCATAATTTTGTACTATGGGTCTTACCTTTAAAAGTGCCTCGGGGAAGTGACGAGAAAGCGTTAGGGGTAGTTCAGTCAAGATAAAAATTGTGAGTAATTTTCTTTTAATGAGCAATATTGAGAAAGAGGAGCGGAGATCAATGAAATTGCTTCTTTGAGAACAGAAAGAAAATTTATCTGTTTATCGCAAACACATACTCATTGCCCGTTGTTAGATGAATATAGAAATGATAAGGAGTTGAAAACAATGCAATTATCCGTTATTAAGATAGCTCTCCAAGTAGACCTTTCAAAAGATAAGCTAGTTGTTAGTTCTTAATTCAACCTACTGTTACTTTTTAGTCTTAGCGTGTTTAACCAACTTGATAAGGCAAAAGAACACATCCAAATTTCGGAAGCGATTTTGTGTCACTATGTGTCTCCTACGCACCTCTTGCTTGGCGCATAATTTTGTACAATGGGTCTTACCTTTAAATGTGCCTCGGGGAAGTGACCAAAAAGCGTTAGGGATAGTTCAGTCAAGATTAAAATTGTGAGTAATTTTCTTTTAATGAGCAATGTTGAGAAAGAGAAGCAGGGGTGATAAAAATTGCATCGTTGAGAACAGAAAGAAAGTTTATCTGTTTATCGCAAACACACACTCATTGCCCGTTGTTAGATGAATATAGGAATGATAGTAAAAGAAAACAATGCAATTATCTGTTATTAAGATAGCTTTCAAAGTAGACCTTTCATAAGATATGTTTGTTGTTAGTTCTTAATTCAACCTACTGTTACTTTTTAGTCTAAGCGTGTTTAACCAACTTGATAAGGCAAAAGAACACATCCAAATTTCGGAAGCGATTTTGTGTCACTATCTTTCCCCTACGCAGCTTTTTCTTGGTGCATAATTTTGTACTCTGGGTCTTACGTTTAAAAGTGCCTCGGGGTAGTAATGAAAAAGCGTTCGGGATAGTTCAGTCAAGATTAAAATTGTGAGTAATTTTCTTTTAATGAGCAATGTTGAGAAAGAGAAGCAGAGATCATTGAAATTGCATCGTTGAGAGCAGAAAGAAGGTTTATCTGTTTATCGCAAACACACACTCATTGCCCGCTGTCAAATGAATAAAGGAATGATAAGGAGTTGAAAACAATGCAATTATCTGTTATTAAGATAGCCTTCAAAGTAGAGCTTTCATAAGATTAGAAGCGTGGCAATGCGTACTTGATTTCGAGAGCTGGTACTATTATGAAAGAATTTTGTTTGTTTTGCCAACGAGCGATAGTGACATAAAACAACCTGTTGGAGTGTGATAACTTCTTGTGTACAACGTGTTAAAATTACAAACAAGTACAAATAAAAATGTCTTACTGTATCTTCACTAGCGATCAGTTGAAGAATATTCGTACTCGAAAATATATAGTGAATGGGTTGTCACCGCTGGAACCATATGGAAGAAAGTTTGCTGATCTCTTCTTACCACTTGTACCACTGTGGATGGCCCCAAATGTCATCACGGTCATCAACGTTGCCATTAATTTGGTGGTGACCGGACTCTTTATATGGAATTGCCCAACTGCAACGGAACAGGTAAGAAAATGCATGCTTTCCAAATTTACCACTTCAGGCTCTGTTCTTCCAGCTTTGCAGAACAAACTTTGCTATCGCGAAAAATGGATTTAAATTTAATTACTGACGGATTAGATGCTTTCAAAAGTCCACTGAAAACCTGTTTAAAATTCCTTTCCATTCTTTAAGAAGGTCATTTACACCCTTAAAATCAGATGGGATATTGTTGGTTTAAGAGTCATCACAAAAAACTATTCTAGCGCTAAATCACTGTCTCGTTAGACAGCTTTTGTAAGCATGAAGTCAGCAGCGCTGTTTGAAATGTTTTTCCTAATCCTGCGGGGTCTGAACTGAATTCGACGTGATTGTAAGGGAAAATACACCAGATCAAGGATAAAAATTCAGCGATTTAGAAACAAACCATAGATATACGATCTATTTAGTTTCATAGAGAGAATAAGAAATAAGATTACGCTGGTTTGGATACCTGGGAGTTTTTAGACAACAAAAAGTTCTGTCTTAAAGCTTGTGATCGCTTAATTTGCTCTATTTTACAGGCTCAGTTGTTGCTCCTTTGCTTGTATATATGGGGAGACCAGGTTCGCAGTTTTTCTGCACATATGGACAAGTACATCACTTGAACTCTTCGCTTTGGTGTTGATTACCTGTGAATAGAGGCCATACAAGTAGGTGAGGTACACGCAGAGTTTGTTGAGAGTAGCTCAAGAAAATACAAATCGAACTGCAAAGAGAAGAGGGATTTTTGTTTATTTAGTTTTCAGTAATAAGAAGCAGATATGACAGTAATATAATTTTTGTTGTAATATGTCCCCCTCTAGACCTCTTCATTGTTTTTTGGGCTTTTTTTGGGGGGGGGGGGGTGTTTTGTTTTTTGTTTTGGCACTGTTTTGTTTTTTGTTTTGGGGAGTGTTTTGTTTTCTGTTTTGGGGGTGTTTTGTTTTTTGGTTTTGGGGGTGTTTTGTTTTTTGTTTTGAGGGGGGGGTTGGCTTCTTTTGCTTTTTGTCTTGTTTTTAGTTTTGTTTTCTTTTGCTAGCAAGTTCAATCCACTCCAGGTTAAGCTGTTGCTAAGCAGTTGCTTCCTTTTAAAAATATTTTGATCTCTTTGATGCTTTCTAAACAAGAGAAAATATTTGTCTACGAACCGAAGAGGAATTGCTTTTACCATGATAGAGCAAATACAAGCGGGCACAAAGCTTTGCTATCTAATAGAATAATGACGTGGTTTAGTCAAGACCAAATGGAATTTATAGGCGGTGAAGGATTGTGTTAAGTCCTTCGTGGGTTATGATACAATTGCCAAGGCAGAGGTTTACAATGTCGGATCTATTATTAGTTTGAAGGATTGTGAAAGGTCAGTAGTTAAGAATATACCATGATACAACTTTTGTGAGAGATTCAGCTGAAAGAAACATGCGGCCACTAAGTCGAGCTCGAAAGATCAAACAACTGTTGGTCAAAGCCATTCTGTTTAGCAACAGAGATTTGAGCTCTGGGAACGTTCGGTGGCCCAAGCCCCCTCCCCCTCTTGAAAACCTTTCCCGAATGGCTTTCTGGGTTCAAACTAAGACAAGTTAGAGAAAGCAAAACTACCTCGAAACTATCTGTGCTACGTGTATTCGAGCGTATTTACACGACAATTAAGAACAATAATTACAAAACAAAGAGAATCTCCATTTTTGAGACGTGCACAACTCCTTTAGTCTTTTAATAATCGAACATCTAATCGAATTTGGACGACCAACCAGGTTTTTGAGTCTGGTAAGATTCTGGCATCAACGCAGCCAAGCAACTTCTTGCGCTCTTGGCTCCCTCAGTTCGTCTCCTCCTAAAATGGTTTCCTTAGCCATTTATATGTTTAGTATTCTGCCCCATTTGTCATTAGGCATACAGTAATGGCGATGGTTATGTCTATCGATTACATCAGGGTTGTCCCCTCTCCATTGGTGAGGTTAGCATATTTTTCATTCCAATGATGTAAAGTGGCGAGTGTCTTGCATGATCATTGTGAAGATGTTGTACTTGTTTACATCACGTCACTCCGAACGGTCCAGATCTTTTTAAACAAGCGTTTTATAAGAAACTGATTCTTTTTTTTATTAGTATAAACAACATTACATATAGAGTACTAAAGTGATGGCGTCACAAAAAACTTTTTTCGAGGAATTGCAATTATGACTACATCATAGTGTCAACCCTGCCACTAAATGCCCGTATGCAAAATATCGCGTTTAAGTCTCTTCTCTGCTGCGAGAAACGGCTGTTTGAATTTGCAAAAGTCCTTAAGGAAACACTGTTAATTTTGCTCAGTTCCACAAATTATGAACTGGGTTCATTTAACAAGGTTTTGATAGGCATGATTTAAAGTTTGATAGAGCGTATCTTATCGATTGCTCAAGGTATCGCTGTCAAATTTGGACAGGTTGTCTATGTCAACAAGAAGAAAGCAGCGAGTCCGAAAATTTATGAAATTTCTGATATTCATTAAATCGTGGCGTCACACTTTAGTACTCTGTTCAGTAGCCAGTTCCATAAATATTCTATAGAAGAAAGCGTCTACTATGCTATGATGTGTTTAATCAATACAGCATTAATTTTATGTCTTGCATGCTGATAATGATATGAGGAGATCATTTCACATCGATTATCTTATAAAGATAAAAATTTTTAAATAGGTAATCGGCTAACTGATTAGCTATTTCATTTCTTATTTTCTCGTTAAAAAGGACGTAAATATAATGTTTTCAAGGCTATTTCGTTTAAAAGTGTAAATCTGAAATGTTTTATAAAGTTTTCTGACTTCAGATTCGACATTTTTGTGTTTTATAAGACGTCTTTAGAACTTATGTGGAGGCCTTACTCGTATTTTTGACTTTATCTAGTCTCTAACTTTTTATTTTTTTCTTGAATTTTTAATTAACTTTTGACATTTCACTTTTTTCTGACTTATTACTTTTAATATTTTTTTTTTACTTTTTATAATTTTTTTCTTTTCCAGATAGCAGTACATAACCAAAAATATGAATTTAAAGCTTTGTCAAACCTAGAAGGTTTAAGCAACCATTTTAGTTATTTCAAAATACTTTTAAACGTTTTTCTGACTTTTTTAGTTTCTAAAATTTGTTCAGCATATGTTTTATTTCTAATTTCTCTTGCTTTTTCATAAATGTGTACGTGACTCTTTTCAGGTAATTACACCTTGTACTTACGTTACTTATAAACTCCTTCCCCGTAGCTCTTAACTCTTTAGTGGCATTCAAGCCTATTTTTGAACGATCTTGTTAAAGGAAAACCACAAAAAAACGAAACCAAAGGTGGCCCTAGTCGACAGAGACTAGGTTTCCAATGTCACTGTCGGATTTTATTGAGAGTGATATCAGTGCTGGGATTTTTAGTAAGCAATTATTGCCAGGTTATAGCAGGGAGTTGCAAGACGTAGCGGAGCTTATAGGCCGCACCATCTGCTGGAAGTGACTCGGCTGTATCGGCCGTAGATTTAATTTGTAGCAATAAAAGTTGTATGAGGATAGATATGCCCATCTAACTATGTAAAACCTTTGATACTTGGACAATCTTCTAATTGAAGAGGCGATCAAAGCAGTTTTGCAGCATAACAAAGCCAAAACACCACTGCAGCACACCAGCTCAGACATTTGGCGATGTGTACACGTCTTGGGTTGGGACACAAATAGATAACACGGCAACTGCTGTAGTGTGGTCAGCTCAGTAGGCCTATGCTTCCAGAAAGTGGGATCTCCAAGGGACCAATGAAAATAGTTCATGTATAAGAATCTTCGAGTTTTGAATATGGTCTAGTGCAGAATAAAGGGGGAAGCAAAAGCAGGTAGGGTTACTGAAAGCTCGAGTTATCAGGAGCTCGAGCTATTGGGATTATATTCATGGCGTTATTCATGGGATTATATTCATTTACTACTTAATAAAGCATGTCATGATTATACGATCGGGAGCGTGCGGACGAGAAAATCTGGAACGGGTTTTATCTTTAGGAAAAGTGAAGCCGGTAAATTTATGCCTAGGAAACTTTGATATGCTTAAAAGTATATTTTTGACTCCCTCCTAGCCTCTTTCCCGGGAAATATGTTCATTGATGTTTGACAAGACTATTTAAGCCATTTTTATAACAAAAAAAGAAGTCGCCTATTGTTGGTCTCGTGTGATCTCTCGTGCATTTCTCTCGATCTTTTGTAGGATGTACGTCTGACCACTGCAAACAGTGATGCTTTCTTTGTCTTTGAAGATCTCCTTAATCAGGTAACAATATGACTGTGTTCGTAACTTGCATAGAAGAAAGGTACATAACAAAATGGGTGTGGAATCAAAGAAAGAAAGAGAGAAAGAAAGAAAGAAAGAAAGAATAAAAGAAAGGAAGGAAGAAGGTAAAAACAAAAGTTTAAAAGATGAAATGGAAGAAGGGAATTTCAAAGAAAATGTGTAAGTTATGAAAAACCCGTCTGTGAAAACCCCTGCTTACCTTAGCCCAAGTTCAAATCAGCACACTTTGTTCTTCTTTCCGCACCCATTATCTTGCAGACTCAAATTAGTGTTACGGTCTGCGAATCAGGCTGTAAAATGTCGTCCAAGCCTTCATAGTCACGATGCTTGCATGTGATTTTGTGTACAGTTTTGCTTCGTTGATTCCACTGTCAAGGACCATGAAAGAATGACACCTATCGATTGTGATGTGCTTGAAGATGCCAACGGTGGTCGATCGATTCTGGTACAGTCAAATGAGGCTTCCTTCGTTTAGTGACTCTTAATTGATATTACGTGCGACCCAACACACAAAGAACACACTAGGGTGGACACCGTTTTACAGTCTGATTCACGACCCAAACAATGTTATACCTATCTTTAAATTTGCCGTTGATCAACAAAGGTTTGAGTTAAAAATTCCTTCTGTATGTGTTCGAGTTTAACAGAGCACAATTCAAAAGGGACCTCTGATCACTGACCACTGCTGATGCTCCGAATGACTACCGTACGACTGCAGTCGTAGTCGCAGAACTAGTGTACTATATTTTCACTGGGTTTGAGTACGACAGAAAATGTTGTTTTTTCTTGCACTGTGTCTTCTCCGTCTACTTTTCCCATAGCTTTCTCTGTATATTTTTCAATGTTTTTGTTTTCAGATTTTGCTAGTTTTCAGTAGGGATACGTGGCTGCTGAAGCATTTTGAGTACTCAAGTGCAACCCCGGCAAAGTCATATTTACGAGGTAAGTTTCACATGTCATCTTCCCCGTCAACGATTCACTTGTATAAACTACAACACACTCGTGCATTAAAAGACAGTTACGGTAGACAACTGATATTTTACGAGGTAAGTTTCACATGTCATCATCCGCGTCAACGATTCATTTGTGTAAACTTTAGCATACTGGTAAAATTAAAGGTAGTTAAGATCGCACCCCATACGTAAAACGACGGCTACCTCACAAGCGTCATTACTTGTGTGAACACAGGTGTTGAAAACCGACGGCTCTATAAGAAATAGCACTCAAAGCAAGCTAAAAGGGTAAATGGGCATTACTCTTTAGTAACGAGCAACCGCTGCGAAAAAAAAAATAGAGATCGTATCTCAAAGAGGTAGGTAAGGACTGTTTAAGGACTCTGTGTCAAGACGTTTCGTTCTTGTACCGTCAAGCAATGCTCGTGTCAGTGTTACTTAGTGTTTTATTTGGATGCTACCACTCGCCATCTGCATATTAGAAGCTCGTACTCTTTGGCATTTTGGCTTTGACTGAAAAAAAACCAGTACAACCTTTTATTCGCCACTGTTCTTCGGACTTTTAGGTTCTTGTGTAGGAGACTCATCGTAGTAGAAAACCATAAAACATAAACAAAAAATGTGTGGTTCTGTTCTTCGATCGCACATACGTAGCGCGGAACGTTTGAGCTTATGGCTTCTCGCTAGTTTGGAGTTTTGACGTTACTTGTCAGCTTAACCTACTCTAACGGATACATTTGCAATTCGTGTGAGGTCTGTAAGAAAAAAATTGAATATTGCAACTCATGAAATTTAAGAAGTAAATTTTGTACAAGAAGGTAACGCAAAGGTGATCATTGCCTTTTATAAATCAGGGCCAAATTAGTAATGTGCTACTGCTCGCTAATTTTGGTACAGTGTTTTGTAAGGTTTACACATCGTATAATCGAGAAGAGAGGATTTGAAATGTTAGTTTTGAAAAGAAAGATTGATGACGGGCCGGAGGGCAGTTCTTCCTTGGTCAAGTCACATGGCGCAGAGAGACTGGTCTCCAATTGCGTTGAGCTGGATGTCGATGTCCACCGGTGGATGATTGGGAGCTAATGTGGCTACTAGAGAAATAGAGTATGTTAACATCGAAGCACACCCAGCTCAGTTAGTAGAGTGAGCGCCGCGAAGTGTGTCACGCTTTTGATCCCCGGTGGTGACATAGTTTCTATTTTCTATTGTGTTCTTTTCAAACTAAAATGTTAATCGTGTAATCGTGTATAACAGTTGTGTTAGGTTTGGATAATATAAACGCTTCACCTAAATAAAGTTAGTTTTGTGCCGGTGGCTAGGAAAATGAGTTTTAATACGTTTCTGTCCTTTTTATTCAAAGGTAAACTTGGAATGCAAGAATTCGCCGTGAATTATCCACCAAGCGGTTAGTATGGATATGGATATGGAAAATATGTAGATCGATTTTAAAGGGGCATATGCAACCGGCATGCTATTGATGTTTAGCTTCTCCGTAGTCGTCGTTTTCTAAACTTTAGAGTAGTTTGTTTAGAAAATGCAATTGTTCTCGTAATAATCGATGATAAGTTAGATCATGAATATATGTGAGTCGTAGGTCAACGTCTAAATGTACGAACATGTTCTCTTACTGTTAATATCGTAATAAGAGAAAAGTGAAGCCAGAAAGGGTAGGTCTAGGGAGAGATGATAGTGATTATAATGATGATGATGATGATGATGATGATGATGATGATGATGATGATAACAATGACGGCGAAGATGATGACGATGACGATGATGATGATGATGATGATGATGATGATGACGATGACGATGACGATGATGATGACGATGACGATGATGATGATAATAATGATGATGATGACGATGTTAATAGGTAGTTTCTACATAACATTTGCCATGACCTAGTGATTACCAGGATACGATTTAGTAATCTTGCTTGTTCTTGATGTTCAAGTGATGTTTGATGCATTGTTTACCTCTGTTTGAAGTTTGATTAAATTATTCTGATGCGTATTTTCACGCCCTCTTCTCTAGGCATTATTCCATTCCATGGATTTGCAATGTATGGTAAGTGTGTGAAAGACTTTAAGTTGATTATGAGTTTTGAATATTCGTTGACATCAACTGGTAATCTGTTTTCTGGTCTACCAATGATGCCACTTCTTGACTAAGTCCACTCTTTAAAATATTCTTTGAATTGCACAGTTTTGCCTTAATGGAATGCAGACGCTGCTTTTGTGACGGAGCAATAAAGTTGATCTTTAGCATTCTCTGGATATGAATGTAGACTGACACACTTTTGGAAGGAAAAACAAAACATAAACTGCTCCTGAATTGTACCGCTGATTTAGCATGTTCATATCTCTCTCTCTCTCTCTATATATATATATCTATGTATAATTCTCAGAGATTGGAGCATTACTACAATACCTTGCAATTTAAGGGTGCTAACCTGATTCGAACCCGCGACCTCATGATTACTTAACCAACGCCTCAACAATAGGACCATCAGGGGCTAAAATTAATGCGATGATTTTTATTGTCAATCGTCGTTTCTCCTACACTCAGTGGGGACGGGGAAATGAATCCATATTTCGGCTCTGAGCCTTCATCAGTGTCAGACATACATATTCTAAGCAGACACATTGTAATTACGTATAATTCTCAGAGAGTGGAGCATGACCTCAAAAGCTTGCCATTTAAAGGCGCTAACCTGATTCAAACCCACGGCCTCATGATTACTAAACCAACGCTTATAGCCATTGGACGGTGGCAGGCTTAAGCTAATGTGATGATTTTTATTGTCAATCATTCGTAGTTTCTCCTACAGTCAGTGGGGATGGGGAAATGAATCCATGTTTCGGCTTTGAGCCTTCATCAGTGTCAGACATATACATATTCTCATCAGACACATTGCAATTACATATAATTCTCAGAGATAGAGTATTACCACAATAGCTTGCAATTTAAGGGTGCTAACCTGATTCAAACCCACGACCTCGTGATTACGAAACCAACGCCACAACCATTGGACGATCAGGCCCAAATATATATCTATGTATATATGTTGCCATAATAATTAAATTAACTAAACTATATATTACAAATTGTATACAATTTGCTTACAAATATACAACTAATTGAATTATAAAGGGAACATAAAAGAAGATATTTCAAAGACGAAACAAAAAAAATTAATACGTAAACTCTATAAGGAAACTCAAAAACATTCAATTTCAAACCTGGACTCTATTCTTACCCTTTTATGCCTGGCGGATTAATTTATACAAAGTAAGTAATCACAAATCACAGATAGCTGATTTTAGTATAATTTCAATGACGAGACAATATAGTTACGGCAGTCTAGCCAGAACATTGTTAAGTTGAAATCGTGAACCTGCGTGTTAACAGTCGTCCTCCAATAATTTTACACGTTTCGTTGTGTTTAGAATTGAACCCCCCGGAAAACAAAGACTTTATACGCATTAAAATAGGCCTATAGAATTGGTGTCCTGAAAGCCATATAAGGCCCCAAAGTAATACTACTAGATCCAGCTTGTGGTTCAGCCATGCAGCAGGAAAAAACCAACTCACTAGACTGACCTTAATACCCCTTACTTTTGCCATTTGGTTATGAAAATGAAGTAGACAGGTGTTGCTTTCTGTGGCGTTTCTAATGCATGCTTGCCATTTTGTATTTGCTTGGATTGGTTAGGAATTTTTGTCGTTGCTGTCCGCTTACTTACCTTCTGAAATGTCAGGCCTGGTTTTAGGTCTTAGTTTTCAGGATAGGGAACCGGAAATGGAAATTAATAGTAAGTTAAAGCTTAGAAAAATAGACATTAAACACTTTCACTCACGTGAAAATTAAATGGCTGGAAAGGAGGAGGGATCAGTAAAGACACCTGTTAGTATATGTTTAATTAAATAAACAGACAAATAATTGTAATATCTGTCCTTTTAGCCTGAAAACCTGAATTTTCATTCATTCATTCATTCATTAGTTGCCTTGTCTTAAGACATTGGCTGCCATGACTGCCCAACCCTTTCTATCCTTGATAAAACGACGTATGAAAAAACAGGTCTGCGGTTATAGGAGAAAAGCTAACCATAACATCATGATGAGTTGAACGTTATTATTCCCATAATAACTGTTTTAATTCACATATTTTTCATTTCATTCATCATTCAACATCGATCTTACTCTTAAAGAAATTTTAAAAAACAGCCAGTGCTAACTATTAGTTGAAAGTGGAGTTAAAGCTTAGAATGAAAGGGGATAGGGTAACTAACCTGCTGTGTGTTACGTTTGTTTAAAATCAATACATTAACAATTCAGAAGTACCACTGGTTCTAAAAATCAAAACGTTAATCGAATTGCCATCCAGCAAACAACTTGTATGTTTTGTACAATTTTCTAAATTCTTATATCTTTCTTTGCTTAGTGTATTGTGTCATTCCTCTGCCACTTCTCACTTTCCTTTACCAACTCGCTAATCTCCTCCGCGGGCGTATGGTGATTTGCGGAAATAAAACAAGTCCTTCTATCAATGATCGAGTGTTAGCTTCCAAAGCAACTTCATACAAAAGTAATGACAATGAACAGTACGTAGTGCAACAAGTTAGTGGACACCTATTGCGTAACTTCTGTCACTTGCTCCCATCAGGGCCACCCACTTGACAAAATGAGATTAATCAACAGTAATTTTGTAGTTGTCTACTTTTGTTACTCCCACAGCGACAGGGCAACCGACCTGTACCAAAATAGAAATTACTATTTCGAGAGAATTCGGCTTCTGACGATGATGAAAGATGAGGAAGTGCATTGAGTGAAACGGTAGAGGAAGAGCAGAATAACTACAGATAATAATCGTCCGTACGAAGTTCACAACATTGCACAAGTTGGAGGAAATTGCGACTGTCGACTGAACGACTTATTGGATAAATTGATTGCTTCATTCGTAAATAAACTTACTAAGAGCATAGACTGATTAATTGATTTATTGACTGATTAATTTGACTGATCAATGGGATGGGATGACTTTGCTATTAGCTACTATTTAATCATATATATCTACGTATTAGTTAATACATCTAAACCAGTGGTTCTAAAGGTTGGCGGTACTGTCCCATTGGGGGCGTTGGCAACATTCGACATTCGAGGGGGTGATGTAACAAACACGGCTAAAGTGGTTTGGTCACAGATGACTGATTGCACACGCATTTTTCACTTGCAACTGGCCAATACCAAGCTCAAGGTGTAAAATTGCTTTTTATGAATATCGTAACAAAGGATGTACCTCAGAAGCCGAAGCAGGCGGTTGCATTAAACGCTTGGGAAATCACAGATCTAAATTATCTATTGAGTTTGAAGATTCAATCGGTTCGCTTTCAATTTGTGCTTAATTCAAGTCTATCTTTAAAGGTCTTATAAATATTTACACATATATCAGTTTCTTAGCCAGACAAATTTATTTCTTAGTTAGCCAATTAGTTAGCGGTCCGGTTACGTTAATGTGGGGGATCTGGGCACGAGTTTAAAGTCTGAATCACGTAAATTTAAATGAATAAGGAGATAATGCAGAGGCCTATTCAAAGTTGTCTTTTGAATCATTTTGAAGTAAATAGCTATCTTCAAGTGGCCCCGTCGCAAAAAGTCAGCGATCTGCGATGACCATCGCAACAACTGGAGCAAGTCACAGCAATGTCACGGAAAGTCACAGCACTCTGCTACAAACAAAAACTTTAATTTAATTTTAAATTGCTACGGAGAAACAATCTGTTTTTCCCGGTCTGTTTATTTCGGCTGTAAGCTTATGGCTAAACGATCTAAAATTGTCCCAAATTTACACATTCTAAATGAAGTGCGTGTGTGTGAAGTTCGCGGAAGGATATAGCATGAATTGGTCTCATCGCAGCAACCTCGAAAATTTTCTGCGACGGGGTCAAGTGGTGAGCATTGTTTTATCACAATAATTACATGAGGAGAATCAGAATATAAGCTATAGAACATACTATATTGAAAAGAGTAACTCGGAAAGTAGTAAGGCCCTAAATCATGATCTGTGAAACAGCATTTGTTACGTCACCGGAGGACTAAACTCCACTTGTGACCGATGCTTCCTACTGGCGTCATCAAACTGCATTGCGCTACTGAGGACATTGAGAATAGATCGCTTCTAAAATCTACGCAAACCTGCGTATCATGTTTCATGGCTTATGTACCAAAGCTTTCGTTACCACTGGCGTATCTTTGGCTACCTAATTCGTCGCGGGGGTGGAAAAATGGGGGTCGGGTGGAGCTGGAATCGACTGATATGAGGATTTCACAGCAACCATAATCTTTTCAGCCATTTCAATAACAAGCGGGACGTTTTCTGCCTATTTTAATTCCAAGAAGTCAGGAAACCGATGCTGCCCGTGGAATGTTTTCGTTGTGAAGATATAACGCAATGGGTATACTCAGTGGACGGTTTTCTCCTTGCTGAAAATGTTCAAATAAGCGCGAAATTATGGCTTATTAAATGCTAGGCCTAACCGTTAATAAATACGGTAATACTCCTTCTCAGGCTT